>OX439139.1:28119167-29369167 GCA_949318255.1 Pollenia labialis
GTTATCGATAGAATAAATTATGTAGTCCATAATTTTCTAAAGTTATCAATTTTTTTCAAAAAAAATATGTATATAATCAAAATGTTTTCTAAAAAAATCCTTGTAATCGAAATTATATTATAAAATAAAGTTATCGATAATATTTATGTTAAATAAATGTTTTAAATTGAAATAACTACGGTCAATATTTCATGCAGTATGAGTTCTAAAAATTGGTTTGCAAAATAATTAAATAATCGTAAATTTCCTAAGAAAAAAATTCAAAAAATTATATTATAATCCATTTGCGATAAAATGTTTTTATGACTGAAATAAAGTGAAGTCAATAAAATACTTAAAACCCTGTGTGTGTTCAGCTTATCTAAAAAATTCTATCCATAACAAATTTGTTTATTACTGGTTTATCTTGAGAAAGATTATTTTAAATTTCTGTACAATTAAAAAAAAATATTTTCAATAACTCATTCATTTAAGTCTGGATTTTTGTTTAAATGAAAAGTTTTTTATCGATAACAAGATTAAGATATTATTTTTGGGTTGCACATTAGTACAAACATAAACAATTGATTGCTATCTGTATTGCAGGTACCAACTTTTATAATCTTTTTCGATATTTTATTAGAAACAATATACCTTTTTGATGAATGGAGAATCAAAGGATATCTGTCTGTCTCAAAGATACAAACATTTTAATGTATTTTTTATTCCAACTTTCTATTGGAAATTTCCGTACAGGTCGTGTACTCTTTTCCATAAATTTAAGAGATTTCAAATGAAAATAAATAGTATGTTGATGTCATTAATCAGTCTTAATAAATTTTCCCTTAAACCCGTAACCTCCATCCTCTTTGCAGTAAAATTATATGGGTGTCCTTTTGATGTAAAGAAGAAGAAAACTGACAAGAAGAAAAATGAAATGAATTATATTATTTAATTTACAATACAAATCTCAATAGCTAACGCACATTGGTACAAATCCCAAATCTAGCTGGACAAAAGTCATAAATGTTAGCTATAGCGTTGATTTTTGTATAAAAAAATCATAATTGCGTAAATCTTTCAGTAGAAAAATCGCAATAGCGAAAATTTGTTAATAATAAAATTACAATATGTAGTGTGAATTACTCTATGGAAAAGTTTTATAGAAATATCAGAAAAGCGTAAATTGTGAATTGGAAAAAATCACAAGAACATAAATAAATTGATATAAAATCACAATAGCGTAAGTTTTTTTCAGAATATCACAACGGCTTAAATTGTTTACAGCAAAATTACAAAAAATTAATTGTTCCATAGAAAAATTATAATTGTGTAGTTTTTTTTTTATAGAAAATTCACTAAACAGTTCATGTTTGTATTAAAAAAATCACAATAGCAGCCAATTTAAAATTCAATATTAAATTTCCGTAAACTTTTTTATAGAAATAAAAAATTGCGTTATTTTCTCTGTAAAAAATCCTTAGAGCAAATTTTTTATAGAACAAAAAGTAATTTCTTTAGAAAAATCACAATAACGTAAATTTACAATGGCCTAAATTTTCTGTATAAAATTCACAAAGGTGGACATTTTTTATATAGATTTCACATTAGTGTAAATTTCCCTACAGAAAAATTTCAATAGTGCGAATTTTTCTATAAATAAAATTAGAAAAACTGAAATTCAAGCATTGAAATATCAACAGAGCCCAAATTTTGTTCATAAAAAATCAAAAAAGCCAAACATATTTCATAAAAAATCACAATAGCGTAAATTTTTTATAGCAAAATCAGAAAGAAGTAAATTTTTCTATTGAGAAAATATCGATTTCAAAAACTTTTGATATAAAAATTACGACAGAACAAATTTTTTTTTGAAAAATCCAAATTTGTTTATAGAAAAATCACAATAACGTTATTTTTTATAGAATAATCACAATAGCGTATTTGTTTTGTATAAATGGAGCTAAGCTAGGACACTTTGACGAGACTTAAGTTAGGGAAATTGAAAAAATCGCACAATTCAGAGGATATTTAATAACAATGGAAATATGTACTTAAATACTAATTTATTGAAAACTAAGGGTTTATATCCCTGTTTTTAATCACCCACTGTGCATCATCTTCGTAAGAAAATGCCAAGTAGAACAAAGAAACATATTATTTACTGGTAAATGAACCTTAACTTTTTAAGAGGAGGACAATGAAGAATAACATGTTGGTGGAATGGAAATTGAAGTGAGATTACTTAAAAAATAACCATGGAATAGAAAAATGTAAAACAAAATGGCAATCCTCGGGGTATTTAGAGCAGAAAAAATACACAACAACAACAAAGAGAAGAAACTAAAGTAGAAGCAAACTAAATAGGGTCGTATGGCATTCCAAATGTGGTTTATGAATAACAATCTTAAAGATTGTTTATACCCGTACATGTATATGGCGAATGTATCTCTGTATGTATGTATCTTTGAATGCCCGCATAAAAAAATGCAATTTTCAATGAATAAAAAGTTTAGAAAACCAAAAAAAAAAACTGTTTGCTGATGAAAAACACACTGTGTGTGCGCTGGAAATTCGTTCCTTTAATTCATTAAAAGCTTTAAGTGTTAAGTTTGAAATGTTTTTAACAAGAACAAAACTACTTTGTTGAAGTACATGACGTCTTTTGTATATTTTTTTATTTTTCATTTACAATTTCTAAGTACCATCAGGTTGTTGTTTTCTACCAACGCAAAAAAAAAACAGAATGTAGTTGGTCTGGTTGCCTGGTGGTAACCATATGCTTGTAAAAGTATGACCACTTAAATATTTAAACACCTCAGCAGTGTCGAAAAACAATGAATGTTTGAATTACTTGCTGCTTTTCAACATGTTCTTTGTTTTTGAATTTTCTTGCTTTTCTCTATGAAAAAAATCAACTTAAAAAGTTCGTTGTAAAAGTGTATTTCATTAAAAGCAAAACTCAAAAAGTATTTGCATGCAAATTCATAAAATATCACTAATTTGATAATTACAGCTGTTGAAGACTGACATTAGAGTGACCTAAACGAGTCTGTCTGTCCTTAAGTGGATTTTGGATAAAGTTTTTAAGTCTTCGAAATCTTCAAGAGAAAATTTATAAGCAAAAAAAAAATTATATTAAGCAAGTAACAGTGATATACATATTAATATGACTATTCCGAATCTTATATACCATTCACTATGGTGCGATAAGAACACAATGTTATATAAATACCGTTCTTTGGATATCAATAAATCTTTTTATATATTTTGCCACGCCCACTTCTTCAATCCCACTCACATTGATACATATGATACTTGTACCTAAATTGAAAACTTTGGCTCTTGCCGTTCTCTACATATACAGAAATCTATACTGTTTTTGTACGAGATGTGCCACTCCTACTTATATAATACCGCCCAAATTATAAGACAGGTTGTGTATTGATAACTCAGCTATGCGTACCAAATTTTGTTAATTTTTCTCTTGTCAATCTTTAGATATAAATAAATCTATTTTGTGCCACGCCCAATTTATCCCCTTCCACCCACATTTTTCCGAATGTTGTCTATTGATAACCAAGACGTTTGTACATAATTTGGAAACTTGTTCTCTCACGGTTTTCCAGATACATATACAAAAAATTAGACGGACAGACGGATATCGTTTAATCAACTTCGCTTTTCATGTATATTCGTGTTATGAGCAAACGCTCAAAAAAAAAAATGTTAAAAACCTCAAACATAGACAAGATATGCTTTGTAATTTTCGGTAATGGGTGAGCAAAAACAACAACAACTTGGGATTTTATGAAAAAAATTAGAGGCAGTCGTGGTCTTTTTGCTCGTATCACAACCATTGATGGTCCGATCTGGTTGAATTTCAATAGTAAATAAATCCGAAGTATATGTGAGAGAAGCATACAACAACCAAGACCACGTCATATTTGTAGCTTTCGGAAACCCCATTTCAACGGCGGCACGAACGAAGGCCCCAATGAACTAAGACCCCAAAACGAAAATGAACTAAGGCCCCAAATATTTATACAGGGAACAACAACAACGGTTTTTGGGGAAATAGTTCATTATTTTGTGGTTTTATTTCATTTTTTGAATTGGGGGCTTAATTCATAATGAAATAAAACCCCAGTTTGTAAAAAAGAACTAAGGTCCCACAAATAAAGTTGGGACATTAGTTCATTTTCTGAAAAAAGTAATAAATTGCAATATTTCCAAATTGCTAACCGTTATACCGTTAAAAAAAAGAATTTCGTTTTGTTTATTTATCCATCCTGTAACAAGATTAATTAGTTTCTGATCTAACGTGGACGTCTAAAGACAAAAAAAAATGAATTTTGAATTAATTTGTGGGAGTAGAAGAAATAGTGAATTGTTATATATAACCGAACTGCCCGTACTGCCGAACAATTGTGGAAGACACCATGCAGGTATATACCTAACTTCTTATTGATTAAGTATTTATACAAATTTATCTAATTATTATACTTGTAGTTTAAATAACATGATAGTGTTAATAACATGTCAAGCAATTTGCTTTTAATTTGTTGTTTAAAATAACATAGACGTGATAAATCAATCTTAGCTCAGCCTGAGTAATTAATTTCGGATAGATATTTTAAATGTAAAAAAATCTAAAAAACATGGTCTGAAAATCGCATTCGAGTTAAAATTGAACAAATTTTTAAAACTTTTCTGTGTTAAGAGCTCAAAAAACTATTTCCTTTTTAAAACTTATACTTCGAGGACCACTTTTAAATTCCAGAACATTTTGAAATAAATTGTTATATCTTTTTCTTAATAAACTTCATTAAAAATGTAATAAATGTGTTTTGAAGATTTATTGAAGATTTTGAAAATCTTGACGCAGATTTTTCAGATTTTTTGATGCAAAATTATGGGCTTTTGCTGATTTTACCTCTTAAAGTTCTGGCAACACTGAGTCTATGGTCAATTTTGTAGAAATTACAAAAAAAAAATTGCTTAAAATTTGGTTAACAGATGAATTTTCTGTTGTTTTAATTACGCCATCACTCTACAATTGTAAACCAAAACTGAGCCAAAGATAAATTTTATTCCAAACTGTAAAGTTTTATATACATACAAATGTATATGCAAAAATTAAAGAAACAGCAATTATATAAATTTGTACTTACACATAGAAATCGGGAAGCATCGTCTAGTAAGCCGATCGAATCAGAGTCTTTTTCAATGATCTTTTCGTATCCGTCCGGCTGGTTTTCTGTCCATGTAAACCTGTGCGGAAAGTAAAAGAAGCAGTGTTTAGATGATTTAATAAAATTTGGTAAATACATTTAAATTGTCTTAAGAACAAAACCTCTGTTAATTGTGAGAATCGGTCTAAAATATCACAAAGTCCCCATGCAAGCTTTTTTCTTTATGTCCATAAACCATTTAATCATGTTGGTTTTAAGATGAAATTTTGCCCAAAATATCTTACAGAAAATAAAATATGATTGCATCGGTTCAGATTTAAACATACAGCTTCTATTGAAATATCAATCAATAAAATATTCAATCTATTTTATCCTATTAAATGGGAATACAATTTAAACTTTTGCAACCTTTACTTTAAACCCTTTAGGACAAAATATAATATTTATTTGGTGGGTATCTAGATAATATTCAGCAAGAACATCTCTTATGTGCATCTTAACCTAATAACTAGGGATGCGATTTCCAAGCAAATGTATGTTTTTTGTCGATAGTCTAAGAACGATGTCGACCAACTATCGAATTATGTCGACCAATTATCTTTGCGAATTACTGAATTTGCGTTAAAATGGCATCGATTTGTTTTTGCATGTTGTTGCATATTTTGGTGAAAATGCATATTTTTGCATATTTAGGTTTTAAATGCATATTTTTGCATATTTTGACATTTTTGAGTGACTTTTTTCAGTCAATAAATGAATTATTTTGGAGCTTTGCTTTAAATACGAGATTTCGACAATAGATTCTTCTATTTTAAAACGATGCTGCACCTTACATGGTTAAGACTTTCAATGTGCTTAAAATATGTTATCCAAAACTGTTACAAGTTACTTGCTTGGCACATGGGTTATACCACGTTGCAGAAGAAATTAGAAGGCAATTCGATAATATTACCGGTAGTAACAAGATGGGGGCTTGGCTAGATGCTTTAGAATCCTATTCAAAAAGTTTCGAGTAATTTAAGAATGTTAGAAGAGCTTGTGGATACTGAAGATTATTAAAAAAGTAAAAAAAAATATTAAATTTAAATAACATCAGAAGTTAATTAGCATTTGTGTTTTCCAATTACGGACATATTGGTGAAACAGTAACTAATTAGGACGTAAATATTTAGTTAATTTAATACTCAAGTCAAATTAATTGATTCTTACCCGCCAAAAAATAAAAAAAAATCCAAAACGTTTAACAAAACAAAATTAAAAATTTCAAAAAATTAAATAAATTTCAAATATTTATGATCTGATCTTGAATCAAAGTGGGATGTTCAAGTAGAAGACAAAGTTTTACTTTTAATGAAACAGTACTTATTTTCTAAACAACAAACAAAAATTTTTTTTAAGATATTTTAAGAACAATCAATTATTTTTTTATATTTTTGTTTTAAATAAAATTAAAAAACAATTTTTTTTGTTGGAAATTTTCAAAGTTTGCATATTTGTTATTTTTTTAGTGCATATTTTGGATTTTTTAGTGCAAATTTTAAGCGCATGTTTTCGATTTGTTAGTGCATGACAATCTCATCTCTACTAATAACATTACTTTATTCTGCTGAGCCCAGAAAAAAGTTTATTTTAAGGTAAATATTATATTGTGGAATCTAATTTTGCTTTTAATTAAGCCATATTTTATTTGTTGGAGCATTTTTTTTAAATTTTAATGCATATTTTATTTTTTTTTATTAACATGTAGGTAAACTTGGTTGCATAAGTTGCTGTGTTCCTGTCAAATATTGCTAAGGCAATTAAACGAATGGAATTAAGGTGTAATTTTGTTTTGGAAGTTTAGTTTTCAAGGCAATTAAACGTGGCTTTTTGTTACAAAAAAAAGGAAGAAAACAACGGGGATTTAAAACTCAAGGTAACTAAGCGTGAAAGGCATTTAAGCGTGGGCTAATTAACCGGGTTATACTGTTGTATAAAAAACGTCATTAATAAATTTAATCGTATGTAAAGTTTTTACTTTACACCTCTCCGGCTAGTTTATGTGCCATTTAAGTGACTATTTGTAATCAAGAGACCTGAGTATAATACAATGTTTCAGGGTGGGTCATTAGACTAGCATTTGAATAGTAAATTAAAAAATAAAAGTCACACCAGGAAGGTACTTAAGGGCCTTAATGTATGCTTCTATGAACACAATGAACACAAAGATGGAAAGCAGTAGATGTATTCACTTATAACTATGTTAATGAAGAAGCAAACATACATACATACATTTGTACAGGGTAGCGCAGAATGAGCGGTTTAATTGGCTTATAACTTTTTTTTTTTTTTTTTTTTTTTTTGCAAATGCAATATATAATTGGGGAATTTTTTTTAATAACCTTTGAATATGATACTTTGTAAGTGAAGTCCATTAGCTGCTTCGCAAACACATACTCTTTTAAACATATTTTCCGTAACTTTTCGCAAAATTTAGGGTGTAAATTTTGATGCATAATTAATTCCCCAAGTCATCTTCAGAAAATGCAAAAAAAAACAACAAAAAAATAGAATAGTTACAAAAGTTAAATTTTTTAAACCATATAGCTCATTCTGCGCCAACCTGTAATACATGTACTTATCTATATATTCATATGATGGTTTTGAATCACTAACCTATAAAAGAAACCCTCTGTTTTAAATATGAAAAACTTTTCTTTTTCCACTAATAACATTTTAAATGTGTACATGTGTTATTATATGTATGTTACGAGTATAATACTCATAGAATACAACATTGTATGTTTTTAAATACATTAAGAGCACAATGTATTTAGCAGTACAAATATGTAACACTAAACAATAATAAATACATAAAGAACTTGTTAATATGTTCACTTCCTCTCTTAACAACAACTGGAAAAATTTTAAATGGAAAAAACTAAACTGATCTAATTAGTTAAACTGTATTAAGTAAATGTAGGTACACATGCAGGCATTTCAGAAAACTACTACTAAATAATAGAAAATAGAAGGAAGGTACAAACTAACAAATATTTGTACGTAAAAAGATACAAATAGTCATAAATATAAAGAAGACTTAATTATCTTATGGAACGTTATTACGTTTTAGCAAAACACGATTTTGTTTTTTTTATAGGAATTTTTTTAAAGAAAAATATAAGAAAAAAATTATAGTTTTTTGTGTACGTGTACGTTTCTCTATTAAAATTTTTGTCATTGTTGTTTTTTTTAGAAAAAAGAATAAGATTTAGTAATTTTTCTATTTGAAAATTTATGCTATTGTGATTTTTTCTATTAAAAGAAGAACGCTTTTGTAATTTTTCTATTGAACACTTTACGCTTGGGTGTCTTTTATATAAAAAATGTGCATTGTTTTGGTTTTCTAGAGTAATTTATGCTATTGTGATTTTTACTTTGTGCCGGTTCACACACGTCAAGTTTGACTCGTCAAGGGAAAAGAGAATGCCATTTCTTTTCCCCTCTCACCAAAAAGCTCAAGACTTGAAGAGTCAAACTTGACGTGTGTAACCTGGTACTTTAAAAAAATGTACGCTATTGCGATTTTCAATACAAAAATTTACGGTTTTCTATAAAAAAAAATTGTGATTTAGCTTTAGAATAATTTACGCTATTTTGATTAGTCAATACAAATTTGACGTTTTTCGAGACAAATTTATGATAATGTAATTTTTCTAGAAATTAATGTTAATCGGCCTTGTGCTGGAAAACGAAATGTGTTTTTATCAAGAATAAGAAATTGGGAATTAAGCACGACTAACAAAATCTTATTAATTAAAAATCTTGTATTCCCAAAAATTACTTTGCTACGAAATCGAGTAAAATTTAAATCGATGGAAATTTTTATTTAAACTTTTTTAAATATGACCGTAGTTTTTCCTGATTTAAGGAAAAGTTCTGATGTAGATAAGTGTCACTTCAAACATGTGGGAAAGGGTGGTCCTGCCATAATGTACGATGTTAATTGTGGGTCACACTTATGATTTTTTTGGTCAATATAATAAAACGAATGTGTCCACAATCGGTATAATTGTGCACAATTTCAGCAAACCGCGTTTGTAGGAAATGTGAAAACAGCTGTGCATGCCCGCCCATTTCTCGAGCCATCATCGGGCAGAACTTGTTCAAAAATGGGGTCGACTAAACAGCTAACGTGAATGATGTTCGCTATCGCGAGAAGAAAACGGACACCTTGCGGCCAGAAGTTGAGGATATGGACGATATGTGGTTTCTACAGGATGGTGCCACTTGCCAACCAACCAACAAAACAATGCCTCTTTGGCGCGACAAATTCAATGGCCGTGTTTTCCCACATCGTGGCAATGTTAATTTGCCGCCACGATCATGTGATTTGACACCGTTGGACTTCTTTCTTTGTGGATATTAAAAAAAGAAGAAGACGTCATTAAGCCAAGAACAAATCAAGTGCTAAAGGATGAGCCAATGCGGCACATTAACGACATTTAACCTCACTTATATGTCAGAGACATTGAAAATATGGACCATCGGATGGGGTTATGCCACCGAAGCCATGGCGAACATTTGGCCGATATTTTGTTTCACAAATAATTGTCATAGATCCATCGAAAATAATAAAAAAATATTGAGATAATTCCCTGAAAACTTTTTGTTTAACTTAAATTTAACATCGTGCGTTTTGTTTGGACTCCTTTTAATAAAAAAAAACAGTTTTATAAACTTTTAAACCCGAAACGTTTTAAAAATTAGTTTGATTTCAATTTCAGTCGAATTCGGTTTCCAGAACATGTCTGAAATTTATGCTTTTAAGCTTGTCTTGAGAAAAATTTACGTTATTGTACTGTTTTATGAAAAACCCTACCCTTCTTCTGTCTTCTATAGAAAAATTTACGCTTTAGTAATTTTTCTATAAAAAAAATTTACGCTAAAGTAATTTTTCTATAAAAAAAATTTACGCTAAAGTAATTTTTCTATAAAAGAATATGCGTTGTTGTAATTTTTTTTATAGAAAACTTTACTATTGTGATTTTTCAACAAGCTAATTTTAAACCTTTGATTTTTTACAAGAAAATTTACGATATTGTGATTTTTTTTCTAAGAATAATTAATAATATTGTGATTTTTTTTTTATAGAAAGTTACACGTAGTTAATACTTTGCTATTTTGAAGCTGTTTTCATATTTCTATAGAAAAGTTAACGCTATTGTAGCTTTTCTACAAAAACAATATGCGCTATTGTGATTTTATATCGCATCTTTCCTGTAGAACACTTTAAGCTATAGTGACTTTTTTACATACAAATTTTAGCTTTTGCGATTTGTTTGCTTTTCTGTAGAAATCCTTTAACAATTGCGATTTGGCTGTAGAAAACTTAAGCATTGTATTGAATATATATTGTTTATGAAAGCTAACTTAAAATTTTGTTCAAGAGTGTTTGCATTTTAGTTCATTTATTTCACTAAACCATGGAGGCTTAAAAATTACCATGGCCGCACTAAGTAGCAAAATGTGTACTTGTAAATTAAAGCACTCAAAGAATATTAGAAATACAAAAATAAAATTAGCAATAAGTAGTGAGAAAACAGTAGGAAAAAAAATTACACTTAAATTTAAATTGAAATTAAGCACTTCTATTGTCGAACAGCCATAATCTACCTACAAGCAATTTCATACATCGAAAAGCGAGGGTTGCTTGTAAAGGTAAGCTAAATCATGCTTGTATCTTGTTGAATATTAAAAACAAAACTATATCAACGACAATAGGAAATTTTGATGTTGAAGTAGACGAAAATATAAAAAGTTGTTGAAATTTCTATTATGATTCTTTCCCAAAGAAATCCTGACATAAAATATTAATTTAGGAATAATCTTTCAAACTAATCCACATAATTTAAAAAAGATTAAAATTATTATAACAAACATACATTCAAAGTTTATAAGTTTTATTTCTCGATTTTTTTCCACATTTCGTTTACAAAATTAAAAGTAGCCATAACAATAATTAATATTTCCTTTGTTTACTTGTCATAAATTTATTTGAAAATTAAATTTCAAATAAAATTTATGAGAAATGTCTTTGTTCACAGCAATAAAAATATTGATGACATATTTTTTTTTAATGTACAAATATTTGGTAGTATGAACGTATGTCTGTTTGCACATACATATGTATGTTTATAAGCGTTTGAATAGAATTTTATAATATTTTGTTATTTCATAGAAATTTTAATAGTTGTCTTTTATAGCGCCGAATAGATTTAATTGAAATTTTTTAGTATTCCACATATTTTAATAAAAAAAAATACTATATAAACTTATGCAGTAAAAATATTATTTGAATATAAAAAATCTAGTTTTGAAATACTATAAAAAAGCATTATATACATAATAGAATTATTTAAGAATAAATAAACATTTCGGACCTGTTTTATATGGTTAAATTGTTTTATTAATGAAATTTTCTACTAAACTGACAATGGAGTAAAAGTTTCTTTTAACGGAATAGCAATTTAATATATGGACGATTCAAAACGTAGTCATAAAGTCAAATGTCTTAAAATAATAACAAGAACAACATATAAGCACTGTCATAGCCCTGACAGACATAGGATTTGTATACTATACTAGCATGGTATACTACATGTGTGTCAATCCAAACTACAATTAAACCATTTAACAAAGTGGTATATTCCTGGTTTATATACTACGAAAATGTACGTAGTATAAATCTGGTATCTTACGTACTACAAGTCTGCCAATATAACATAGTCGGGTGTGTTCTAGAATCCGAATCCACTCGAAAGTGGATTACTTTAGCATAATTGGTGTTCTGCAGTTCACATCCATATGTTTTTATTCGTTTTCAATTAGAGTAGATATGGGTTGGTGAAAGTAAACCGAATCGGCTTTTATTGTAATATGTGATAACATTTTTAACAAAAAAATTAATTTTGCTTTTAGCTTAAAATCTTCTTAATCCAATTCAATCAAAAATATATCGTTATCTAAAACACAAAAGGCCCTTACTAACCCTAAATTCAAAGTCGACTTTTTCATTGATTTTGATGTAAATAAAGCCAATTTTTTTTAACGATTTGTATGCTATTTTCAGACAATTTGTTTCTTTAATCGATTTAGCGATCTCTTAGTTTTTGGGTTTATTTAAAATTTTGCAATTTTTTACGAATTTTAACCATGTTCGCGATATAAGCGATTTGTTCGTGTAAGTTTTCTGATTTTTTACAGCTTTAACGATTTATAATAAATAAATAAACTTTGCTATCATGCCGCTGTTAGCAAACTTTTGCTAATTTCCGTGAATTTAGCAATTTTTACCGAATTTTTGCCATTCCTTATAGTTTTAGGGACATTAAATCAATTTAATGGCTGGTTTGAAATATTAAAAATTTTCGCGAATTTTCACTATTTTTGCAATGTTGTTGTAATTTTGCGACATTTTGTTTTTTTAACCCATTTTGACATTTCAAATAAATTTTTGTGTTTGTTTAAAAGTTTGCAATTTTTCGAGAATTTTAGCCATGGTTGCGATTTTTTCCTGTGATTCTTTAAAGCTTTCGCGATCTTTTAAAAATATTAGACTTTGCTATCATGCTGCGGTTAGCAAATTAGCGATCCTTAGTTCAACAAAAGTTTTTTCGAACAAAAACTTCGAATACACTAAAACATGCGGATTTGAGAACACCAATTTATGACTTATGCGGATTCAAAAAATTTTTCGTTTTCAATTCGAGTCTAAACCTAGAACATACCTGAGTATATGGTATGTTAACAATATGTCTGTCAGAGGTATAAAGCACCCCCATAATTTAGATTTCTACTGAGTAGTTGTGACCAAACAACAAACACAGCATAAAAAGTCTCTGTGGACTTCTTTTGTATGAAACACAACAATAATTTGTATAAACTATTGTAAAATATTAGGATATTATGACAATATGACTTGATAGCACACCTTGTGAGTCCCCCAATAGCATTTATTTAAATAGCATAAACTTTTCCTATAAACAAATCACAATAGCACAACATTTTCCTAAAGAAAAAATCACAGAAGTAAAAAGTTTTCTATGTGTAAACAAATCATAAAATTCGCCATAAAACAACCATAGGGGAAAAGAAATGGCATTATTTTTCCCTTTTCTCCATAAAGCTCAAGACTTGACGAGTCAAACTTGACGTTTGCGAACCGGCACAAAGAGTAATAAGAACAGCAGTGTCAATTTTCCTTGAAAGAAATTACAAAAGGCTAAAATTTTCTTAAAACAATCATAATAGTTTTATTTTATACAAATTCAAAACAACGTAAATGTTTTATTTAAAAATTTAAAATAGTTTGTAGATAAAAAATAAGAAAGCCAAAAATCTAACTCAATAAAACCTTGCAAAGAACATTTTAACAAAATTTACAAAAATTTTCTAAATTACATGCACAATAGCGTAAATAATCCCCAGAGTTAATTTGCACAGCGTAAATTTATCTTAAAAGGAGTTGCAGAAGGGTTAACTTTTTGGGAAAAAATCTCAATAGTTCTCTTTATTCTTAAAAACAAAATTCCCAATAACGCAAATGGTTTAGCGAAAAAACTCAAAATAAGTTTTAATGGAAGAAAAACATACATTACAATAGTTTTTATATATTTTTTTTAATCAAAATAGTTTTCGCTTGAAAAAATCACAATAACATTACCGTGTTAGCAAAAAACTCAAAATAGGTTGTAGAGGAAGAATAAAAAAGCAAAAAAACTTTATCTATGAATTTTTATTTGCTGAAGTGCGATATAAAATGTTTCTAAAGAAAATTCACAATAGCGTACATTTATGCTAACTCTTGGTTCACACAATGAAAGTTTTCTTTTAGAAAGTTTGAGTTTATTGGTGAGAGGGGAGATAATCATAGCATGTTCTCTTTTTCTATCACCCATAAACTCAGATAATCTGAAAGAAAACGTTCATGTGAACCCAGACTAAGTGCTGGTTCACACACGTCAAGCTTGTCTCGCGAATGCCATTTCTTTTCCCCTCCATCTTAAAAACTCAAGACTTGACGTGTGTGAACCGGCACAAAGAGATATTAGCACAGCGTTGGAAAGGGTATTTTTATGTGGAAAAAAATCACAATAGCTCTCTTAATTCTCTAAAAAAAAATAATTATAGTTTAATTTTTTTTTAAAGAAATTCACAATATCGCAGATGGTTTAGCAAAAACCTCAAAATTGGTTGTTATGGAATGATAAAAGTAAAAACTTTTTCAATAAAACATTTCTAAAAACCTTTTAAGTGCTAAAGTGTACTATCAAATTATCTGTGTGATCTAATTTGCCCTTTTAACCTTTTTTTAAGCACCGGGCTCTCCTTAACTTTTATTTAAAGTTTTTTTTTAACACTTTTAAAAACTTAAAACTCAAAGCAGCCAGATCATATTTGTTATTTTTTCAGTTCAATAAAAAATTCTTAATTACAAATTTTACACTTTTGACATAAAATTTTTATAAATTGTTTATTACCATTTAAGTTGCTTTTGTAATCGCCCTGCGATCTTTTTGTTTCAGTTTTAAATTAAAATTTATAACGAAAACAAAATGTTTTTTAATAAATACAAGTATTAAATAAAAAAAAATAAATTAAGAAAAATATACATTTTAATGTGCTTAAACGTTTTTTTTTTTCTTTTTTATTTATTTAAATTTTAATGACCCTTGGCAGTGTTTTTTTTTCAATTTTAATTTCATTCAAAAAATTGTTTTTTAAACATTTGTGAGACGTGTGTGAATGAGAGAAGATTTTTAAAGGTTGTTAAGCTTTTTAAACGGCACAGTGGGTCTGATATGATTGTGGGCCAAGAGTGTGCATTAGGGATGCTAAACGGGATTGGTTTTAAAAAATCCCGGGATTCGGGATTATTGAATCCCGAATCCCGAAATCCCGGGATTTTCGGGATTCCGGGATTTTTCGGGATCCCGGGATTTTCGGGATTCCGGGATTTTTCGGGATCAATGTGTTTCTTTAATATACAATTTTTTTTTAAATAAACAACACTTTATTTATTTACATTTGAATTTTTAAAAAAAAAACTTATTAAAACAATTCATAAACAACTTTTTTTAAGTAACTAAATTTTATTTATTTTTGAATTAAAAAAAGGAAAAATTAACAGAACAATTCATAAACAACTTTTTTTAAGTAACTAAATTTCATTGATTTATTTTTGAATTTTTAAAAGAGAAAACTTAACAAAACAATTCTGTTACAACTTTTTTTATAAACAAGAGTTAATTATATATTTTTTTTTATAGAAAACTTAACAAAACCATTCGTTTTATATAAAAATTTTAAATTATTATATTGTTTTTATGTCTTAAAATAATCGTTGTTTGCCAACAAAAAAAAAAGAATGTAACTCAAAAATTAAGGGTATAATAATTATTTACGATAAAAGAAATATAACTCCAAATATAATTTTTTTTTATGAAAAAGTTCATCACGTAAATTAAGTTTAAGTAATTAGTTTGTCGAATGTAAGTAGCTTCTTAAAAATATCAAAGTGTTCAATTTTTCATCAGATAATCTAGAACGAATTTTGTTTCCAACATTTGCTGCGGTAGAAAAAAATCTTTCACAATTTACACTTGTTGGTAAAATAGTTTCTAAATAGTTGTATGCATCCTGCAAATATTTACCTCTAATGGCTTCTGATTGAAATAAATTTATTTCTTTGGTAAGTTGTGTGTCTATGTCATTAACTTCTGACTTTAAAGATTTAACTGGACTTTTGTTTAATTTTTTAACAATATAAACGTCATGATCTTCTAAATCCTCGTCTGATATGCTATCATCAATCTCGTGTGATATCATGGAGTTGTTTAAAACAGCACTCTTTGTAAAACGTGAGATAAGTAACTTTATTTCCTTTTTTAATAAAACCATGTCCAATTTGTTGTCAAAATCTGATATCTTATTTGGATTTTTTAAAAAATTTGAAAGTGTTGAGTACATAGTTCTTCTTTCTTGAATTCGGTTGCTAAGAGAATTGTATAAATTCTTGCTTAACTCACAGTTAGTTGTTAAAATCTCTTTTATCATGAAAGCCAATGCAGCATCAGCCTCACACAAAGTCATGTCGTTGCGACATAGAGCTTCAAGTGTGATTTTTACAGGATTTAAAGTATTTATTATTTGTTTTACTAAATAAAATTCTTCGTCAGAAAAAGCTTGCAACTTTAAATCAATTAAGGCCTTTTTAACAGGAATTTCTAAATTGGAAAAGCGTTGGCACATTTCAAACCGAGTATTCCATCTTGTTGTGCAGTCCAAGATCAATTTTAGTTCCTTACCTTTTTCATGTTTTACGTACGATTGCAAAATATCGTTTTTTGTTGGTGACTTTCTGAACATTCTTACTTTTTTTTTAGCTTTTTCAATCACAGGTTTTATACAAAATCTTTCTGTTATGTTATTGTGCTTGACTCTTAGTCCCATTTCTAAAGATTCAAATAAAAAATCATCGTCTTCTGATGAAGACAATTCTTCTTCGGTACAAACACTTGGCGTATTTTTATACAATACATCTACAACTGCAAGATGCAGACCATGTGCATAACACAATTGCTGTTTTGGAACTACAGCGGAATCTCCCATGAGCGGACACCGAAGGGACCGTTGAAATGTGTCCGCACAAGGGAGGTGTCCGGCCAAGAGAAAACTACAAATTTAAAACAACAAAACTTATATTGTTTGTTTTTATTTAAAGATACATACTTTTATTAAAAAAAATATATAAAAAATAAACAATTCAATTGGGTTTAATAACAAAAAATCATTAAATGTAGTTCTATATGTAATAAAAGCTTAAAATGTTTTATGAGTACTATACATATTTAACATACCCACATTTAACTATGTTATGTGATGTAGTAAATATGATAAGCCGTGCCCTGTTGTTAAAGCGAACAAATTACAAGAGTCTTGGCAGGCTTATTTGTAAATTATGACATGAAAAATTCGGGAAAAAAATAAGCTAAGTGCCCGTCCAAGAGAATTTTTTTTATCTAGCGGGTGTCCGCGTCCGCTCATGAGAAGCGTCCGTTCAAGGAAAAGCGACTGCAATGCTTTTCTTATGAAGCGCTGCCGGGACCTGGCAACAATGTCCGTTTAATGGGGGTGTCCGCTTATGGGAAGTGTCCGTTAAGGGAGATTGCACTGTATTAACTTTCCGATTTTTTGCATTGTTGATGCTCCATCAGTGGTGAAACTGACCACGTCTTCAGGCAATAGAACTCCAAATTCCTTCAGTCTGTCTTCTAAATATTGAATGCAGTTTACAGCAGTGCCAGATTTCTTCATCCTTACCAAACCAATATTAAAAAATTTTTGATTTGTGTGAATAATGATGTTCATAAAACGCTTATTTGAGGTAGACGTCCATTCGTCGAACGCGATACAAAATTTTTTTCCTTTTGACTTTAATTCGACGATTTCTTCTATTATGTCCATTTTACATTTAAGAAAATATTCCATAAATTTTGCCTTTATTGTTTCTCTAGATTATGGAACTTCAAAACCACGAGCTTTCAGTGATTTTCTTAGTTTTGTAGACGTTACCAATAAGGAAAATGGCAAATTATCAACAGCAGTCAAGCGCCCAATAGTAGCAGACAAAGACTCCTCTTGCTTGAGAAAATTTTAATCTGTCATTTTTAAAATTTTTCGTTCAGGCTCACTGCAATCATTTTTCTCCAACTTTGTCATATGAACCTAAACAACACGGTTTAGTAAATATGAAAGTTTTAATTAATTAACTTACTTTTAAATGAGTTATTAGTCCTTTTGTTGAACCGCCATTAGTTTTCAAAACCCTTTTACATATTTTGCATTTTGCTTGAGGGGCGCCTTTAAACTTAATCAAAAAATAATACCACACAGAACTTTTGTCATTACATTTTGTTTTATGCTCTTCAAAATTCATTTTGTCTTATTTATAACAACTGGTATTTTTTATACATTAATAAAGAAAAGTTTTTTCCGTTGGCTTTTTACAAATACGTACATAGAATTCACGTAACAAAGTATCAAATTTGCTTGTTTTCTCTAAATAATTTTTGAACAATGTGTTACAAATATTCATTAAATTGTTAATTGGTACACAGAATCAAATTAAGACATTGAATAATTATAAAGTATAAAAATTTAATAAAAACGAACATTTTTGTACATAATTGTTGATATATTAAAAATCCCGAAAATCCCGAAAAATCCCGGGATTAAAAAAAATAAATCCCGGGATTCGGGATTTATCAATCCCGAAAAATCCCGGGATTTCGGGATTCGGGATTTCCCGTTTGGCATCCCTAGTGTGCATTATGAATATTTTAAATTAAATGTGGAAATATGCTGCTTCTGCACAATCTTTTTTAATATTTTATTTTTATTAAAAAAAATCAGCATTTTTCTTCTTGTTTGCCTTTGCTGTTGTTTTATATGAGTTAAGTTTATAATCATAGTGCCTTAGGTCCGTCCGTCTGTCTGGCCGTCAGGCTGGCTGCCTTCAATCTTTAGCAATTTTTAAGTCTATTAAGCCCACATAAAATTTATTCAAAAGAAATATTTCTATAATTCTCTGATATCTGTGTGGTGTGCTATTATATTTTTATTAAATGTTGCTGTTATTTTCTTGTTGTAATTTGGTATAAAAAAAACAAGAAAATAAAAACACGAAATATTAATGAAGGAAATTAAAAAGTTTTTATGTCTTATACGTAATTCACTTTTATAAACATTTTCAATATAAGTTTTTTTGTATTTCTTTTTTAGGATTTTTTTGAAATTTTTTTTTATGGATTTTTATCATCTTAAATCTAATTTATGGTCGAAATTGTATAAAAAAAAAACGTTAATATTAATAAAAATACACGTTTGTTGTTTATAATATTTTAAGTAAATGATTTATTTGATGAGTGCAGCTCCGCTAATGACGAGGGTGATTAAAAGGAAGGTTATTAGGAGGAAAGAAATGAATTTTAATAGTATTTTTTTTTTTTTTGAGATTAAAATTATACCTAGAGAATTACCATGACTTCAAAAAGAATTGTTATTTATTTTCATACCTACATATATTTAAAAAAATATTATTAATTTCAAAGAAGAATGCATGATAATATTTGTTAGATGTTTCAAGAGACAAAAAAAAAACAAATTTATACAACGGCTTTTATTTTGTTATTTAAAATAAATTAAAAAGTATTTTGCGAATCGAAACGCTAACGGTTTATAACCGACTAAGTTACACAAAATAAAATGTCTCACAGACTCTTTAAGAAGCCCACTTTGATTTAAATTTGCGATAATTGCTAGTCATAGTGGTCTTAGTACCAATTCAAATTGTAATTGAGAAAGTTTTTGTTATAACAATTTCTTAAAATATATACTTGTTTTAGTTGATTTGTTATAGTTTCGTGATTTGTGGCAAATTCTTTGCAAATGGTTACTTATAATCAGGGAAACCATAAATATGCAATTTCATGTTTTTCCTTGTGCGACCAATGAATGCAGAAACAAAATATTTATCCGTTTCAGAGCTTTTTATGAATTTTGGCATCGATGTCTTAGTGCATAATTTAGCTAAAAGAGCATTTTTTCAGCATTTTTTTAGATTTAAGCGCATATTTTACCTTTTTAAGGCACATTTTGATACATATTAAATTTTTTTAGATGCCTACAAGATTTTTGTTTGCTCAAATTTGGCTTCTCTGTTTTAAATATATATCTGTATACAAAACTTAATGCTACAATTTCCCCATCTACATTTAATTTTTATTCAAAAATTGTAAGACAAAGTAGGTTTACATTAAAGATCAATGTAAACTTTAAACTTTTATATAAAATCAAAAAATTAAGGAAAAATTAATTATATACGTTTTTGGCCATGTGTCTAATACACAGAAGCCTGTACCAATCTTTAAGTGTACCGATAGACTCAGAATAACATTTTAAAGTTATCTAATGTCCATCCGTCCGCCTGGCTGGCTGTCGGTCCATGTTAACCTTATGCGCAAAGTACAAGTTGCAATCTTAAAGATAATTTTATCAAATTTGGTAAATACAGTTTCATTCTTCTAAGGACGAAGTCTTTGTAAATAAAAACTTTTTTCCAAATTAGACTCTTTGTGTCCGTAAACTATCTAATTATGTTGGTATTTAGATTAAATTCTTGAAAATTCGTCTGTTAATACTACCATAATATGGTGGGATTGTAAGATACGATCCGCCTTTTACCGAAGGGGATGGAGAGTCCAAATGCATTAATTCGAAGTCGGAACCTTTGCTTTGTTGTCATAGCTTTTCGGCAAAGCAGAGTTGGGTTTTGGGACTATACTCACGTTGAAATGGACAAATCTGTTTGTTAATACTACAGTGTTTGGAATTAACTGATTATAGTTTTAGGATTGTTTTATTAAATGGAACTGTTATTAAATTGTAGAATATTTGTTTCAAATTAACAATTTTTGAATTTTTTATGGCATATTTTAAACAGTTTTCAGGAATTTTTAGAGTACATTTCTGGTTTCCCTGCTTATAATCAATAATGTTCCATCCTTATACCATCTTGTTGTAAATTGATTAGTCATGCAAATTACACTCAAATTTTGGCTCATTGTAGTAGCATGCACCAAAAAAATTCTATACAATTTGAATCTGAGAACAAGCAGGAGTTCATAAAAAAGCTTAAAAATTCAGCAAAGACATACAAATTGTTTAATGTTACAAAAAAAAAAAAAAAATACAAAACGAACCAGCGGCTTATCTGCAATTGAAATCTAAATTTTAAGATTTTTAAGACTTAATATTGTATAAAAAATTTCCTATAGAAATGACCAATATTGGCATTTGTTTTAACCCATAAATATCTTACAATAAGAAATGTTTGTTTTTTTAAACAAACATAAACTGTTAAAAAAAAGTTATAAAATTTCTTTTAATTATAAGTATAAGTACCTTGTTCTATATTTTTGTTATTTTAAAGAAAAAAATCTTATCTTATTTTATGGGCCAATAAAACACTTGCCAATACTAAAATATCCCCTGGTGCCGTAGGTCATTTTTAATATATGACCAATTTAATATAAATACCTAAAGAGTGTTTTAAATTAAAAATTCTGCAGATTATTATTATCTTGAATAAAGTCTATGGAAAGATTTAGTAATTAAACATTTTATATGTTTAACGATTTCAAAATTTAAAGTGTGTCTGTCGAAAAAAATATTTATCAATTTCTCGAACGCTTACACTGCGGAACAGTAAGTTTGCAGTCGGGAATTCGATTGCAAATTCTTACTTATTTGAGGTCGATGATTGATATTGATCGATATTCAGTTTTCTCAGTAAATTGTGAATAAAATCAAAAGTTGTGCTCCGATTACAATGAAACAACTCTCATTTTATTCGAAATTATTTAAATTTTATACCAACACTGTGATTTTTGTCGCAATTTTATTTTTAAAGAACGAAAAAATAGTTTTTTTTAAAAATTTTCCTATTTTTCTGAAAACTTCGGACATATTTAAAAACAATGTAAGAACGGCTTATATATAATATTGTTGCCGAGTTTCGGATTTTTTTAACTGAAAATAGTCAACCGTTTTCAAGTTATTCCAATACATACACATACGTAGTGAAAGTGCCTTAATTTTAGACATAACTGAAAAGAAAAATGGAGATTAGATTTAAAATCAGCGACCTCAAAGTAGTAAGAATGTGCAATCAAATTTCAGGCCGCAAAACAATAATCCAAATTTGTTCCCTTGTGTTATCAATCAATCACATCAATAGGGTGCTGATGAGATAAACAAACGACCGCAATAAAATTAAAAAAAATATATGAATTTTTATTTCTTAAAAGTAAACAAACAAAAATATTAAGTACAATAATAAATAAAAAAAAACAAAGCACTTTAGATAGTAAAAAAAAACGTAAAAATAATTTAAGCGTAAAAATAATCAGCTACACAAGAAATTAAAAATAATAAAATATCAATCGGTCAATCAATCAATCAATAAAAATCCCACTTTAAATACTTACAAGCACAGTCTAAAATAAGTGTACAAATGAACGAACACAATATACTCAGTTACATACTCAGATACTTGACACTTGAAAAAAATTTATACATTTTTGAAGTCAATTTGTTTGTTGTTGTTTTCCAGGTAAATAAACAAACTAAAATGAGAGCACATATCCATTGACACACACACTCACACCTACATATTACCCAAGTGCTTACCAAGTAATTCATACTAATTTTCTTTTCTTTTTTAGAAGAAAGACAGCCAGACAAACGGACATACACACCTTTTTAAAGTGAACAAAGTCATGTAAAAAAAAAATAAATACCAATAAAACAACTTAAATAAATTGTAAAATTAACCTTTTTTTATAAAAAAAAAAGCAAACAAATAAAAATAATTTACACTTGAAGAAATTGCAGGCCTCATTGGGCATCCGTGCTCCTCCCTTAAACCCTTCAACGATCGATGAGTTTAAACTTTTTTTAACCACCATCTTTATCAACAAACCAAAGCAAACATTAGCCAACAACGAGCAGCGTTAATCAATCGTATAAATAATAAAAATTTATAAATAAAAATTAAAAAAATAACGCTGAAAAACAAACATTAAAATAAGTAACAAAAATACCTCTTATCAAAATTATAAAAAACAACGTCTGGCCATAAAAAAAATTAAAACAACAAAAACCCATGCTTTGACACTGGGCTGTAGAGGGTACAAAAAAAAATGCTGCCTGTCCGTCTGTCAGTCAGTTATTTATTCCACTTGAGGTAGAAAATATTATTTTATATTGCCCCATTTTAAATTAAAAGAAACCCCTGCAGGAAATTTAGAAAAGAAATTTAAATATAGAAGGTACTTTAAATTATTTAACAAATAAAAGGTGTTCCAAACATAAAACCAACATCAAATTGAAGATTTTGCAGCTAGAATCACTAATGGACCAAAGCATACAAACTTTCTAGTGTTGTTGTTTATGACAGGAAACTATTTTGTACCAAAATCTTTCAGTGTCCCTCCTAAATACGAATTTGGTCAGTTACATTCCGATATCCTCTAAGTAGAACTTTATATATTTCCTTTATTTTAAACTTATTTTTTAAAAACTTTATAAAAAAAAAATAGTTTTATTTTACAAGATTTCATGCATGTTAAACTACTTTTTTTTTTGCAATTAAGTATTAAGAGAACTAGCAAGTTAGAAGCCAACCTTGGAAATATATATACATCATAATCCCCTTTAATATTAAAAATTGTATGCTAAATTTAAGGCCGTTTTCACACAATTTCTAAGTATTTATTAGACGAAAATGCTTCCCTGATTTAATTATTGTTTGAAAATGTTTACAAAACATTAACAACTTATAATGACAGGGTTGTATTTTCTTCAAAATACGGAAGACTTGGGCGATTGTACTTGATATTTGTATGCCTTTCGAGAAGTAAAAATTTTTTAAAAATAGTAGAAACTGGAAAATAATTTTGCATTATGTTTCATTAAGAGGTTACTATATTTTAAAAAAAATTCCATATTCGTAACCTTATTGTCGAAAATATCGAGCGAAAAAGGTGCATGTCGTACGTGACAAACAACCGGGAGGTAAATGTAAAAATATGCGAAAATCTGCGAATTGCAGGAGCTAGGGTTGCCAGAAACAAATAATCAAATAACTGGACAATGTAAAAAATTCACCTGGATTTTGTAAAAAAAAAACTGGACAGTCTAAAAAGTTAAAAAAAAATACAATTTGCTATAATTGTTATACCATAACGTTAAAAAAAAACGAAGAAACGTAACAATAAAAATTCAGTTTTACGACATGTTACATATCGTTACCTAAAATCAAAAAGGGAATAATAAACAAAAATGTTCAAGATCTACTTTTTTCCGATATCGTAAGCGCGAAAACACAAATTTTACTGGAAAAGATTTTTCTCTTACTGTGTGTCGCTTAAAATTTACAAAATTTACTAACTCTTATTTTATATATTTGAACATTTTTCAAACTTTCATCAAAATTTAGTATTAAATTTTCCAAAGTACATCCTTTTCCTATCTTGTGATATAGATTATTTCAAATACTTAAAGTACTTTTGAAAAAGCCTTCCAAATTGGTATGGAAAATTCAAGCGAGATCCGTTTACGTACCTATATAGATTTTGAACGTTACTTTTATCGCAGTTTTAAATATAAATTTGAATTTCTTTGGGCAAGATGTAAATTGTTCCTTAATATTTAGTATGCAATTAATAAAAAAATTACTTTTCTATTTTAACTGGACAAATTGTAATTGAGCTTGTAACTGGACAAGACCCAAAAAAAACTAGACAATCCAGGCCATTCCAGGCCGTCAGGCAACACCAGCAGGAGCGGTTTTTTTTAATTTTTTACATTAAACTAAGTATTTGTCCTTTATAAAAATACGGATTTTTATTAAACAAAATCTTAAGTACCGGTTCACACACGTCAAGTTTGTCATTCTCTTATCCCTTCTCTCCTAAAAGCTCAAGACTTGACGAGACAGACAAACTTGACGTGAATGAACCAGCACTAAGCTTAGTTGGGTATTTTCTTTTTGTGCGAATGCAATTATTACAGAAGAAACCTAATGTAGCCTATGTAAAATAAAAGACAAACCTACGCACAATTTGCAATATCCATATTTAAAAAAAATTTTTTGAGACACATATTCTATTTTAAATTATTTAGAAAGAAGTTTTTAGTCGAAACATACAGGGTTTTCATGATATTGCTTAAGTTTCGCAATCTGTGCATACTGTGCATTTTTACGCCCTCGCAAATTAACTGCCAAAAATTTTATGAGAATTAATTTACACAAAATTCATAAATTTTATAACAATTGCGCTGTTAAATTGTACAAAGATATTTTTTTACGCTTACCGTCACTTGCAAAAATTCATGGGCTGACAAATCACAAATAAGAAATTCTTGAAATAATCTGTGCAAGTCTTTTACCTTCCCTAAGCATTTTTAAAAACAAATATGTATCACTTTTTAGACACAAATTTTAATTATTTTTTAATTAATTTTGGTATTGACGTTTTTTTTACTAACTGATTTTAATTGTTTTAAATAACTCAACATTTAAAAAGGTAGATACTTCATAAAACAAGTTTGCTCATTTGAACAAATGTCAATTTTAAGGGATTTTATGAAAACCCTTATTGATTTGTTGTAAAGTTATTTACTTACCGATTTGTAGGTATTTAAACATTCCATATTTCATTCCAGTAGATTTAAAATGTTATTACATATCAGAACAGATGAGATTATTAATTGTTTATTGGTTAAACTCTTTATTCACATACCTATAAACTATCAAATTTAACTTTAGCAATTATTTCACCACTAAAATTTATTTGCCCTCATTTAATTTTTAATAATTAATTTGGCAACTCTTTTCTCACATTCCTTTTCTCTAAAATTATATCTTCTTTGAAGAAAGAACAACAACAATAACTTCTTCTAATAAAGCAACAACAAAAAACATGTGCTCACTTTTCAAACACTTCTAATGGCTCCATAGTTTAGCACTTGGAAAAAAACTCTTATAAAACCTGCATTTTCACTTTTATTTCACATCACTTATTCAATAAATAAAAACAAATAAATTTTCTTTAATTTAACACTAAATTCATGAATTATGATGCAATTTTAATGTTCGAATTATTTAATTTAAGTAGAAAGAACACCATCAAAAATGTCTATTAACTAGTGTGGGAAAAAAGAACTAAAGATGAAATGCAAAAAAATTGTATGAAAAAGTATTAAGGGGGGTTGGGAGGCAGAGCTAAAAGAGTTGTTAATTCAATCGCATGATTTGTTTGTTTGATGGGTATGTGTGTGTGTGTGTAAGTTTTACAGTTTTACTTTGTTACTTCTTTTTATTTTTTTTAGCTACAAGTGCA
Organism: Pollenia labialis; assembly: GCA_949318255.1. Classification (NCBI taxonomy): domain Eukaryota; kingdom Metazoa; phylum Arthropoda; class Insecta; order Diptera; family Polleniidae; genus Pollenia; species Pollenia labialis. The sequence goes on from OX439139.1 coordinate 28,145,350, forward strand.
CATGCTGCGATTTTTATTTGAACTTCAGTGATTTTTAAGAGTCAGATAATTTGATAAGTCGGTAATTACATTTGTGTTTATTTTAATTAAATTTTAATATTAACCACCGTATTTTTAAAAAAAGGTTTTAGTTTTAAAAAACGTTTATTAATCCAATTTTCGTATAGGTAGGTACCTACATTTCGTTTTGAAGAAGGCCAAAAATACATATTTATTATAGATTATTTTTGTGTTTGTTATAAACATTCTTATTTCTAACTTATTTAAATTTCTTTAGATGCTTAAGACGCAAACGAGTACAAAAAATCTCTTTGTAACTTAGGGCTTTAATATCCAATTCAAATACATATAATTATCTAAATAATTGTGTTAATGTTTAAATTCGTACCATCTTGAAAATAAATAAAAGAATCAAATCATAATACCTACTTACATACTTGAAAATTCATCATAGGTATAACCGGGATCGTGTTATCTCTGTTTTTAAAATAATATGAATCATTAATAAGTCATTAAAACAGGGTTTTAATGAGTAGAATATAACGATGACTATTTGGAAAAGTGACTATTTGGAAAAGTGACAAATAACGTTAAAAACCAGTTTATGTAAACAAGTTTAACAAGTTGCTGTAACAAAGGCCCATATTCATAGTCAAAAATAAAGTCGACTTTAAATAAAAACCGGTTTTAAATGCATGTGAACACCATTGTTTTAAAATATACTTTAAAAAAAGTCGACTTTATTTTTGACTATGAATATGGGCCAAAGTCTTTATGTGAGAAATTGAGATTATCTGTTGGGTTGTTAAAACTATTTTTTTCTTTACAAAAACTAGAATTTTCTAAAAACAAATGTTTTTTATAATCCTTTTTTACTTAATTTCGAACTGTTTTCTTTTACTTAGATGTAGCAAAAAACACTCTGGATTTTTGTTTCTGAAAACAAAAATTGTTTGCCATTGGATAGTTTCGGCAGAAGCATTTTCTTTGCATTGGAAACAGCGAAAAAGTTTCGATTCTAAGGGGTTCAAAAGGGGCAGGTTTTTTCATTGCGATTTTTTTTGCTACTTTTTTTTGTAATCTTTTATGTTTCAATTCATGCTAATTGGCACCCATAATTGAAATTGTGAAAACAAAAAAAAAACAATTAAAGATAACACACGTTAACGCAGAATAGTTTTGGGTTGAGGTCGGAAATTTAAAAAATTGATTTAGGAAAATATTTATTCAAATTTATAAAAATATATTGGAAAAAGTTTTCACTGCAGAATACTGCATTACAACAGACTTTCGACCAGAGTTCATTCTGACATTTCTTATGGTGTTTTCTTTTCTACAAAAAAAATGTGAAAAAAAATTCAATTTGGTGTCTTTTTCTTAAAAATTTTGCTCCCGAAAAGGGTGGCTTGTTTTATTCTAAAAAACTCATGCTTTTCGGGAGCAACATTTTTAAGAAACAGACACCAAATTGAATTTTTTTTAAAAAAAATTCACATTTTTTTGTAGAAAAGAAAACACCATTAGTTTGTTCGAATCGAATGTGGAAGAATGGACTTCGACTAAAGATTAAATTACAAACAAAGGAATGATCTTTTTAAAGAGTATGTAGTAAATTGTTTTTGCTTACAAATATTTTTTAACACTTCTATATAACTAGCATTTAACCCGCTACTTCGTTAGCGTCTCCTATTCCTTCGTTTATTAAAAAATATCAGTTGTAGAACCAAAAAGCTAAAGAAAAATGTCAAATATTTCCTTTTTTGGGTACTATTTTTTCCCCATTTAAGTATCAAAAATTTCAGAATTGCAGTGGCAGCCCATAATTTAGTACGAAGATGTCAATGAATGGAGAAAAATGTTTTGTAAAAAGTACCAAAAATAGTTACGGTTTTTACCCCTTAAATGTTCGAATTTCGAAAAAGTTTCGAATGTGGTTCAAAAGGAAGATGGGGTGACAAAAAATACCAAAATTCAGGCTTGCACCGTTTTCTCCCTAAAATAGAAGAATTTCAAAAAAGTACCAGACACCCGTCCACCTATTTTTCTATAAAACAACGATAAGTATAACAGTTGTTTGTATCTCTTTTAGTTTTGGAGATATAAGGTTACCGAATTTTCGCGTTTTTACCCTTTTTTACCCCCTGCACATTCGAATTTTCAAAAATCCCGTCTTAGTGGATCGATCTCTGGTCCAAATTTCAGGTTTTTAGCTTCAGGCGTTTAGGCTGTGCGAAGATGAACCAGTCAGTAACGTAACAATTTGTATATATTTATTATTTCATTATTATAAATAAAATTATATTATTTTTGGCACCAGCTACTTACTATGGCCACCATCTTAAAGTTTTTTTGACTTAAGCTGAAATAATTTTTTTTTTGTTTGTGTTTATGAAAATAAGTTTCTTTTTTTTAAACCCCGTTTTTGTGATGCCTTTTTATTAAATTTCCTTCTTGTGTCTATTTTTAAATTTTTCACCGGCAACCCTGAATGTGAAATTTCTGACAAAAAAAAAAGAGTTTTTGAGAGAATTGTGATTTTTCAATTCCTTTGGCAAAGAAAGTCGTGACTCAATGTTGCATGCTGTTGCGGAAGTGAAGATAATTTTGGAAGTAAAACATACATACATAAATAAGCTGCAAAAGGAACTTAAGTGATTTACGTTTTATCTTTTAAAACGTTGTTCAATGAAAAGAAAACAAATCGATAACGTATGAAATTATTAGAAATGAGAACAGCCAGTCAGTGGATAACGCATACATACAAATGTTCTGTACCCCTGTCGCTTTGTGGAAACGCACAACGCTTTTTAAAAAAATAGAAATAAAATAATATCTGCTCTGTATCATTAAACAACTTTTTATGATTAAAAACGTCAAATTCGAATCAAAAAAGAATTGAAGTGTTTGATAAACATTAAATTTGAAATCTTTAAAAATGTTGGTTCAACAATTTGTACGAACGGAAATCTTTTCTTAAATAGATTTAATTTGAAAAGATTGGAAGCATCTCATTATATATTTATTTTACAATATTCTTAGACAAGCCATTTTTAATATTTAAAAGTAAATAAGAATAAAACCTAAGAATGCTAGAAATAAAGATTTCGCCATGCGCATGTTTTACAGTTTGATGCCGTAGTAGTTCCATTGTAAAGATTACCAAGTCTGTTTCATTTGTGAATTTGTAAAGATTTTGTTAGTCGTGCTTAATTCCCCATTTTTATTATTGATAAAAACACTGAAATTTATTGTTGAAGGGATAAGCTTTTCCTATGCACATTTCAATGGTTCTTCCAAAGATTTTAGAAAAGCTAAAGATATTAAACAAGTAAAACTGTTGAGCGAATAAGGATTATCCATAAGCAAAAGTCTTACTTGTAACTAAATCAAATTTTTAACAAAAACACCAACAATAAACAGTGAGTTTATCTTTTCTTCTATTACCCACTACAATTAGTTGGAATTCTTCCAATATTAATTGTAGTTGTAAGTAGGTTAAGAAAAAACTAAATGAAAACATAAACAACTTGCTTTATTGCTCTCGCAAAAAAAGCATGTTGCCAGAGTTTAGTTTTTTTAAGCCGTGCACTTGCCAGTTTATTATCAAAGTAATTTTTGGGAACAATTTCAGTGTCTTTATCAATAATATAAATTGGGAATTAAGCACGACTAACAAAATCTTGTAAATTTTGTATTCCCAAAAATTACTTTGATAATTTTGTAAATTCTTACAAAAAAATTATGTATTACCCGACAGTTAGTAACCCTGCATTTTATTTGCTCAGCGAATTAAAAAAAAAATATTATAGCGATTGTTAAAAAAACTACAAAATGTAAGAAAAAATTTATGTCTGCCTGATGTCGTGATCATTATTTCTAATATTCTTGATAAAAAGCTAACAAAAGTCCTATCCAGTCATTAAATTTCAAACCCAAGATTTGCTAATGCCTCATAGTTTTTATACTATTTAACTTTAGCCTAAAAATTTAAAGTGCAATCAATATTATGCCATTGTATAAAGTGAATCGTTTTCATTTTTAATACTAGATGAAATTTCAATATTTTCCTTCTCCTTGCGAACGGACGTGTTTTAAATAAGCTCCACAACTGTTAAAATAATCATAAAAATAATAAAATAAAAATAATAAAAACCAACATAACACAAAGCGTTTCTTTCTTTTGTTAAAAAAGTTAAATTACAAAAGAACAGTTTTTCCTATACTAATCAACAACACAAATAAATAAAAATAAAATTCAACTTATTGATCAACAACTAAAAGTAAAACATTTTTAAACAAAACATAAACAAAACATAAAGAAAAAAAAAAAAACAACAAAACATACATACTATACCAACTACAAAGATGGAAACTAGAAGCGAATCCTCTGCGAAAAGAGCTAGAGAGTCCCACCAAGAGTTGGACCAATACGTTAAAATGCCGCGTTTATCTTCTACTGATAAAATGTTTCTTAAAGAACTAATAAGAGAAAGTGAACACATAACTTCTGAAATTATTACAAACTCAATAAGAGATAGTGAGAATAATACTTCTGAGGTCATAAAAAGTTACATAAGAGAAAGTGAAGATAAGCATTTTAAATTTATTGAGAACTTATTAAAACAAAGTGAAGAGAGAATTCTCAGCGTTATTGATAATGTTAAGTCGGAGCTCAATATGATTAATGAAAGAGTAAACAAACTAGAAATAAAAAGTGCCGAATTTGATAATATGAAAAAACAAATCAGCGAATTAAAAAAGAAGGTATTAAAGCAAGAAAATTCTGTTGTCGCTGGTAGTGTGCGAATTGCTGGTATACCCTACTATGATAACGAAAATCTACATTCAATCTTTCAAAACATTTGCAAAAGTGTTAATATACCCGTGCCGCAGATTGATAGCATATACAGACTTAAAAAAATTTATAAAAATAATAAGCCGTACAACCCTAACGATGAAGTAATTGTAGTTAAATTACAATCGCCATTTGAAAAAAACTATTTGCTAAAATCTATTGCAAAATACCGACGTGAAAATCAATGTACATTGCGCTTAAATCACGCTGGGTTTGAAAGTGAACAACCTATATATATAAATGAAAATTTAACTCCTTACAACCACGGTATTTTTAAAGAAGCATTAATTATGCGGAAGAACAAGCGTCTAAAGTCAACATTTACCCTACGTGGCCTGGTTTATGTAAAAAAATTCGATACTGAAGATGCAATACTGGTAGAATCTGTTGAAGAACTCAGGGAGCTTTTTCGTGTATAACTACTTAAATAACTCTAATAATGCAAGCATTAATTATATACCCTTATTTATTATTTACTTATATACTTTTTATCCCGAATTACATACTAAATCATTTAACTTTTTTATATCATTAAATTCATATTTCTTACTAGTTCACAAATTTTATTGCGTTGTACTGAGTTATAAATATGACAGACTCATTTTCTTTTGATCAATTTGGTTCCAGAGATAGTAATTACAATATGGTTCGTATTTTATCTAAATTACATAAAGGTTTTAATATTGTTCATATGAATGCTCAAAGCTTATTACCTAAAATGGATGAGTTTCGTTTTCTTTTTATTAATTCTGGTATTGATGCTATATGTATTTCGGAGACGTGGTTTAATCCTGACATTGATAGCAGTCTGTATAGATTAGATGGATATAGAATATTTCGATCTGACAGACGGCGGAATGGCGGTGGTGTTGCGATCTATATTAGGGATAACATTTCTAGTCGACTGATTTGCTTACATAATGAACCCAATGATGTTGAATTTATATTTGTTGATGTAAACTCTAGGGGCTGTAAAATCTTACTTGCATGTGCCTATAGACCGGTCAGGAACATGAAATTGGACACGTTAACTGAGAAACTGGAGCTATTATCTGTGACGTACTCTGAGGTTATTATAGCTGGGGATTTTAATAGTAATTTGCTTATGACAGGTGAACTAACCACAATTATGTCGTCCATTAACTTATATCCTGTGAATACACATCGACCCACACATTTCACATCATCATCAACTACACTACTTGACCTGTATTTTGTCTCTAATATTGATAAAATATTACATTATGAGCAGCTGGCAGTATCTGCGTTTTCGAGACATGACGCTATTTTTATCTCTTATGATATTTCAATTGCTCAACAGTCCCAGAGTTATAGTTTTCGCGACTTTAACAATATTGATTACTTGTGCTTGTATAACGACTTTATAAATGTAACTTGGAATGATATTTACAACTTTCCTACTGTCGATGAGAAATTGTTATTTTTGAATAGGGAAATTTTACGTTTATATGATGGTAATGTACCCAAAAGGACTAGGAAATTGGGAAAAGGACAAAGACCATGGTTTACTGATGATGTGAGGATATTAATTGAAAGCAGAGATAGTTTGTATCACACGTGGAAACGTTATAGAACCCCTGAACTCCTTCAAAAATACCGCATGGCCAGAAGGGCTGTGGTCTCTAAAATAAGGTCTGTTAAGAATGCTTATTATTCTAATAAATTCGAAACAGCTATGGGCAGTAGGAACACTTGGAAGCACTTAAGGGATATTGGTATTGGAAAATCAGTTGTTCGCACGGCGGACGTTGATATTAACTTATTGAACCATACCTTTGTGAATGTCTCGCCCCCTATTGCAACCCCTGATTTCTATGATCATATACCATCTAGTAACTTATCTACTAGAGAGTTTGATTTCCAATGCTTTAATGACTTGGAGGTAATTGAAGGTTTCCATGCGACTAAATCAAACTCCATGGGATTTGACAATATAGATCCAAAATTCATCAAAATTATTCTGCCATGGCTAGTTAAATATTTTAAGCACATTTTCAATGCTATTGTCATAACTAACTCTTTTCCCAAAGAATGGAAATACGCCAGGATCGTTCCAGTGCCAAAGGGGAGAGGTGATTTTCGTCCCATTGCCATCCTACCATACTTTTCGAAGGTTTTTGAGCACATGATTCATAAACAGATATATAAATACGTGAACAATAACAATCTTTTGACTGATCGTCAATCTGGCTTTCGACCTCGGCGTAGCTGTATAACGGCGTTATCCGATGTAGTAGAAGAAATTAGAGGAAACTTGGATGGTGATCAAGTCACATTTTTGGTTCTACTAGACCATTCCAAGGCCTTTGATACGGTCAATCATTCTATTCTTTGTTTTAAACTCTCGAGGTTTTTTAGGTTTTCTTCTTTCTCAGTAAAACTAATTAAAAATTATCTATCTGAGAGAACACAATCTGTCTCCCTAAATGGGTGTATTTCTCACCCGTTGAAAGTTAAACATGGTGTTCCACAGGGCTCAGTCCTTGGACCGCTTTTATATTCGCTATACTCAAATGACCTACCACAAAATCTACATTATTCGAAAATTCAAATGTATGCTGACGACGTTCAACTATACCTCAGCAGTCCTAGGGACTCATACCTTACGGGTGTAAACCATTTAAATTTTGATTTGGACAAAATTTTCAATTGGGCTTCGGCTAATGGCTTGAAACTTAATCCGGAAAAATCCAAATGTTTAGTGATAAGTAGAAAAAATGTAGTAATGGATGATGATCTGAATATTTATATTGGAGATGCTAGAATTGCTGTTGTTGCCACGGTGAAAAATCTAGGGATAACAATGAATAGGACTTTGACTTGGTCGGATCACATAAATCGGGCTTGTGGCAGGATATATGGTATGTTAAGGGGATTGTGGATCACACAATATTTTACACCACTTAGAATAAGAACTTTAATCGCGAAGACTTGTTTACTACCGACGCTACTGTATGCCTCTGAAGTATATGCCGGCTGCAACTCCCGGGATATGAGAAAACTTACCACTACGTACAATAACATTGTCCGCTACGTTTTTGGTCTGAAAAAGTTTGATAGAATAAGTTCGTATTCCTGCCGTTTACTTCATTTACCATTTAATAATTTTCTTAAATTTAGGAGCATTATCTTCCTACACAGGATTATAATAACTATGGAACCGAAGTACCTTTACGATCGCTTGCGGTTCGCAAGATCGCTTAGAGGGAAATCTATTATACAATTTCGTCATCGAAGTCACGCATCAGAATGCCAATTTTTTTTATTTAGTATACGTCTCTGGAATCAACTTCCAAATCATTTGCAAACCACTTGCAACGCAATAAAATTTAGAAAATTACTTAGTGATTATTTTTCCTAAAGCTTATCGTTAATCAAATATGATGATTGTATTGCTGTTAAATTATTAAATTATTATTATTATTATTTATTATTATTTATTATTTAATTAATCTTTATGAATGTTTTATTTCAATTGTATACCTATTTATTATTATTATATTTTATTACTATTATATTATTAATATTTTTATTATAATTTTTTTTATTATTATTTCGTTCAATTGTGTACCCTACTATTGATAAATATATTATCTGTCTAGTATAACCTATCTGATTCTAATACTATAATTCATAAGATTTCATATCTTGTTGTATTAGAAAGCCAACTACATTGTGATAAATAAAAAATAAATTTCGAAATAGGGCTTAAATTACATATGTATGTATGTATGTACATAGCTTATGGTAAAAAATCTATACTATTGTGTTAAAAAATAATTTTTAAATTGGGATTAAATATTGCCTATATTTAAAATATTTATTTTGCATAAGATTTCAAAATTGCCAGACAATCTGGCACGTCTCGTTTTAAATAATTTTCTTTTAAATGTGTGCAGTTTTCTGATACATCACTTTTTGTTTTACCGCCAAGGTTCTTCAAACCTGTAACCCAAAAAAAAAAAATCCTACACAATCAATCTACAATCTGTTTTTATAATTATGCACAAAAAGATTTTTGTTACACATCAAGAAATTTTGAGACAAAATTAGATTAAGTAGGTAACACCCAAAATAAAAAATTTCCGTTTATAAAAATTAAAAAAAGCACTAAATACGAGGCGAAAAGCAACGAGTTGACAAGGCTGTCTGTCTATCATTTTCCGTTTTTTGATTCTCAAATTCAAAATAAGACATCATTAAAAACTAGTGAAGTTTTAATAAAAAAAATTTAAATATAAAAAGTGCAATAAATTTTATAAAATTATTGTTGAATTAAAAAAGTTTTATTAAGTTATACAAGCGATATGAAATTTAAATAAAAATCAAAGTGTTTTGTGTTGCAAATTGTATGGCAGCGAAATAAATGTTGAATGTGAATTTATTTTGTTTTTTAAATTTTTGGTGTAATTGTTGTTGTATGTAGCATTTAATAAAAAGAAAAAGTACAATAATAAATAAGAGTTGCCAAGTCTAAAAAATATAATAAAGAGATGAGCAAACAGGTGTAATAAAAATTAGGCTGAAGTGCACTTTACGGGGCGTACGAAAAAAAAAATATTCCACCCGATTCAGAATGAAAAAAGAAAAAAAAAACCATAATTAAAATTTAAGGGGGCTTTGGCCCGTGGGGCCCCTGGACCCAAAAAACTGCCCCAAACACTTAGTGATATGTGTGATTACTCAAATTAAAGGTAATTTGCTCACTATTGCAAATATGTATTTTGTTTTCGTATTCGCATATTATTTTCCTCTCTAGGTTAATTTAAGTATCTTTTAGGTGCAGAAAAGCTTTAGTTAGCGAAGCCGGTGTTTGTTATACCATAGAGGAGAAAATCCTTGCGGACGGCCGAAGGCCGGCTATGCAGAGAAGCCTTAGTTAGCGAAGCCGGTATTTGTTGTACCATAAAGCAGAAAATCCTTGCGCCCACCCGAAGGCCGGCTACGCATAACAGAATTCTTTAGCACATCGGAAATAGGCTATTAGTTACAAAAAAAATTAAAATTTTTTTTTTAAAAATCGAGCATAAAACATTAAAAATTACAAAATAAAACAAAATATTTACAATCGTGAGCAACCTACCTTTAATTTGAGTACCCACACATTCCACTAAGTGGGCGGGGCGGTTATATAAAAAAATTTTCATTTACTTTATAAATAGGGAAACCAGAAATATGCTCTAAAAACACGTTTTATGAATAGTAAAAACTGGAAAATATGCCCCAAAAATCCCTAATTCGAACACCTAAACCATTTACACAGACCTTGTCCATATTTGAGCTTATTATCAATAAAATTGGAACTTGTACTTTGTGCACAAAGTTTACGTGGGCAGACAACCAGCCAGACGGACGGATGGACATCGTTAGATCACTTTAAAAAGTGATTTTGTGTCGATCGGTATACCAAAAGATTGGTATACATTTCTATGTATTATAAACATCGCATAACATTTTTTCTAATGACAACCTGCTTTGTGAGAGTAAAATTAAATGTAGATGGCAAAATTTAAACAGAATTTCGAAAAAAAAAATTTTTTTACCGCGAAAGCTCCTTAAAAAATTTAACATGTATCAAAATATGCCTAAAAAAAGGCAATATATGCGCTATAGACTTAAAATATGCTGCAAAAATGCTCGTTTAACTAAATTATGAACAAAAATACTGCAAACGGTAAAATATGCAAAAATATGCATGGCAAATCGATGCCAAAAATTCACAAAAGGGTCTACATTTCGCACAAGGAAAAACATGCATTTGCATTTTTATGGTTTCCCTGCTTATAAATAATTTAAATTAGTTTAAAATAACGAAACTTATTAATTCAATGCACCAGCTTTTTTAAAATTTCATACTACAAGGAGTATGAATAGAACAAGCACGACACGACATTTACCATACGATTTGACAGAAAAAACCGGTGAAGGCCGTGAATAAAAATAAAAACAAACATTGATAATTTTTTTTAAAAACAAAGATAGCAAAGACGACATATTTTGAAACAAGATGACAAGAAGAGGTCACAAAATTTATAGATAACATCCAGTTAAAATAGATGATTGTCCTCTAAAAAGAGTTCGTATGATCACGTTAACTAAAATGTTTTCCTTCAGTGGGCTTTTTATAGAATTTTTGGTAAATTATGGACCGGTCAACACGAAGCTTAGTAGTATGATTTCTCAACACATAAAATGAGTAAGTGCAAAATTGTACAATGGTCGGTGCTATCCGCCAACAATTAATGATTTTTTCCTAATAAAAATAAAATTTTTTTTTGGTTGGTTGGTACATATTTGTATTCATAACTCTTTGCCTTCCGTACCTATCGCGCTAGACTTCAATCCCAAACTGATAAGGAGAAGTAGACGGAATTGGTCACCGAAAGTGTTCTTTTATTTTTAGTTTTTCGAAAGTGCGCGCGATTTCAGTAGAAAGACAAATATGGCTAAATCGACATTGATTTATTTTAGGACCCATAATTGTGGGATCTTAGATAAATATTAAAAAAGGAATGACAAATTTAGTAAACCGCCTTTCCAACTTGTTTTTAAGGGTATAAAAACTGAAACTTAAATTATATCCAAATTATGATTTCATCAATTTTAGTATTAGAGATATTAACTGCCTGTTCAACAATCTCGAACGTTAACGTCCGCATAGAAAAATTGTGTGAAAAACTCTCAGTTTTAAAAATATTTTCCATATCAAATTCTATTCGAACCTTTAAGTTTGAAATTGTTGAAGAAAGTTTCAGCAAAAACTTCAAAACAAATTTTAAAAGTTTTTCTTAAAAAAATTGATAAAACAAAATCTAAAACGAATAATTTATTATTTTGGATTTCTTTTAAATATATTCACCCAGTATCGTGGTTCGCGAATTTAATTAAATTAATGAAATAAGTTCACTTTCTCTTTAATCTATAACCAAACAGTCGCAGGCTTATTATAAATTCGCCAACCACGACAAGGGTGATTATTTTTAATCTGGCAACTTGGAATAAGCAATTTGCTGGTTCAATATTTTCTATGTTCGATATATTGGACAACAGTGGGTAGCATCATCCTCTTGCTGAAAATTCATTTTCTCTGTTAAAAACTTGTCGTTTAACGAATTTGCTGTAAGACTTTTTCTAAACTTTTCCTACAATTCCTTTATCAAAACAATTATTTTCAGTTAAGTGACACAATCATTTGGGTCGGCACTTAATCATTCATTTGCGGCAATTGCCTCCAACTGACCGATATGATATGAGTAACTGGGTATTCTTAAGTATTTTTTCTTTTTGGTTTTTGTTCAATGTTCGTATCACTAATTCTTGTTGGTTTCAATTTATTTCTGAAGTTTCCAGTTTTTTTTTTAATTAATGATTTTAAAGTATTGATAGTGGTTTTGTTGATTGCTATTTTAGAATTTTTGTTTTAATGACTGACGTAGAAAAATACGTGGACTATTACAAATTAAGTCGAGTCAAGACAAGTCAACTCAAGTCAAAAAGGTAATCAGTATAAATGAGTAATTAAGATACTTGGACTTTTATTTTCATTTTATAGTTTGTATTCCAAGCCAGTTGATAACACAAACGTGCTGCTATCGCTAGAATTTAATTTGAAATGCTGTTTTTTTTTAAATGGTTCTCTGAACCTTGTCTAAGTTTAGTATTTTATTTTTATTATTTTTTGCTTATTGTTTTTTTTTTAGATTATTGGTTGGAATAAAATAAATAAACTTATGAGTTGGTTAGTGGTGATACGATGATTAAATTATTAATTGAACAAGTAAGACGAGTACTTGTTTTTAAACCACTCGAGATAACCCTCAAGTGTTTGTAGTTAGTTGGTAGTATTAAATATTAACTTTAAGCTCTAAAACTTTTACTCATTTTGTAAAATATATTTTAGAAGAAAAAAACTTACGTGATGTTTGATACTTGTACATTCACACGAATGACTATTAAATGACATAATTGACTGATCATTCATTTTTAAATTTATAGTTTTAACATTTTTTTTTTCTTATTTTAACAAATGAAAACCTTTAATTTTAGAAATTGTAAAATCATTTCCATTATCAGTAAACTAAAAAAAAAAAATATTTATTATACATTTAATGCGATTACTTAAAGCAGACAGACAGATCTATAGGTCACCATGAATGAAAAAGATCAAAGCTGTAGTGTATAGAGAGTTATAAAACTATTAATTATTTTTAATACTATTAATAAAAAAAAAAATTCTAGTAAGAAAACAAAATTAATAATCAGCTAATTAGAAGATTTCACACTTTCCTGTTCTAAAAAAAAAACTAATCTTTTGGAAATAAAAAATTATATTTTTTAATCTGGGATTTTTTACAACAAAGTTCACATTTTATTATTATTAATGCCGAAACAACAACTAGTATTATGTGTTAAAAACTAAAAAGACAGCAGTTGTCTAAAATATTTTAGTTCTAGAGTTTTATATAGAAAAATTAATGATGCATGAAAACTATTCAAAAGTGTTCTCCAAGCAAATTATTCAAAATAAAATTAAAAATGAAAGAGTGATCTCAATAATTTTTTGTGGAAACTGTGAACCTTAACGAATTTTCTATTTAAAACTATCAGTTTAACGAGTTTTCTATCAAAGATTTATCAGCTCAATAAGTTTCCTTTAAAAAACTTTCAGCTCTCTATTGAAAACTTCTGGCTTAACAAATACTCATCTCTCCAATTAAAAAACTGATCGCTCCTACAAGTTGTAGATAGAAAATTTATCGCTTCAGATAATTTTCATTGAAAAATTATCGCTAAACCGACTTGCCTGTGGAATACCTATTGAACCAACAAGTTTTCTACTGGATACTTTTAGCTTAAATGAACATATCAAAAAGTAATTTCAATTTTTGGGAATACAATGAACATAATTAAAAAACTTTTTCCAACAAGTTTTCTATAAAAAACTTATAGCTAAACTAAGTATTTTTATAGAAAACATATCGCTAAACGAAATTTCGATAGAAAATTTATAAATTAACGAGTTTGCTATAGAAACCTAATCGTTCTAACTAGTTTTTTATTACAATTTTATCGCTTAGATAAATTAAAAAAAAAAACTTATCGCTCTAACAAGTTTATAGTTCCACCGAGATTTCTGTCGAAAACTTTTAGGTCCAACGAGTTTTCTATTTAAAACTTAAATTTTCAAGGAATTTTCTTAGAAAACTTATCGTTTAACGAATACTAACCGGTCTAATATATAATATATTTATGAAACTGATCGGTTGTATAAGTTTTTAGTAGCCATCTTAACGTTTCAAATAGCTTTAGTTGAAAAAATAATTGCGTTAAGAAGTCTTTAGAAAAGTTTTCAACAAACGAGTGTAATATCGAAAGGGTATTGATCCAACAACTTTTCTATTGAAAACTTATCGCTTCAATGAACTTTCTTAAAAAACTTATCACTCCAGCAAGTTTTCTATTAAACATCTAAAGCTACAATAAGTTTTTTGTGGAAAATTGAAAACAACAAACATTCCCACTATCGAGTTTTTTATAAAAAAACTTAGAGCTAGAATAAGTTTTCGGTTAAAAATGATAAGGTCAGCGAGTTTTTTATTAAAAACTTATCGCTTCAAGGTATTTTCTTACAACACTTATCGCTTTTGCAAATTTTCTATAAAAAAGCGTACTGCTACAACGAAATTTTTATTAAAAATTGGCAGCTACAATGAGATTTTTATTAAAAGCATTTCCTTCAGCGAATTTTTTAGAGAAAACTTTTCGCGGTATGAATTACGTATTCCTACTAACGAGTTTTCTATAGAAAACTTATGGCTTTAACTAGCTAATTTTATCGTTCAAACAAGTTTATACCTCCAACGAGATTTCTATCGAAAACTTTTAGCTCCAACGAGATTTCTGTCGAAAACTTTTAGCTGGAACTTTTCGCTTCTAGGAATTTTCATTGAGTACTTATCGTTTTAGCAAGTTTTCTATAAAAAAAGCGTACTGCTACAACGAAATTTTTATTAAAAATTGGCAGCTACAATGAGAGTTTTATTAAAAGCATTTCCTTCAGCGAATTTTTTACAGAAAACTTTTCGCGGGATGAATAACCTATTCAAACTTATCATTTAACGAGTTTTCTATAGAAAACTAATCGATTCAACTAGTTTATTTTATCGTTCAAACAAGTTTAGACCTCCAACGAGATTTCTATCGAAATCTTTAAGCTGCAACGAGTTTTCTATTTTAAACTTCTCGCTTCAAGGAATTTTCTTTGAGTACTTATCGCTTAAGCCAATTTTCTATTAAAAAACGTACTGCTTCAGCGAAATATGTTATTTAAATTGTCTTCAACTACTTTTTTGCAGAAAACTTATCGCTTGACAAGTTTTCTATAGAAAACTTTTCATTTAAGTAGTTTTATATAGGAAATTTATTGTTCCAACGGTTTAGCTATACAAAAAATGTATCGCTGGAGTGTCCCTACCACCTCTTCTCACTTAACTTTTTTTTTAGAAAACTTATCGTAGAGATAGCTTACTATTTAAAACTTATAGCTCAAATAGGTAGTTTTCGAAAATAACAGAGATTTTGCTATAAAAAACTTACATGTAGTTCACAAAGTTTGCGAAAGAAAAACTTTGGCTTAAAGAGTTTGGGAAAGATCATTAACCTGCTAGAGATTTGTTGTTATCTCTTTAATAGCTGCTTTTTAGGAATTTTCTAAATACACAATACCAATTATTAGGCCTACTTTAGAGGACTTGCCAATGATAACTTATTTTTAAAAAATCTTCTCGAAAAAAGTCTTGTCTAAAATTCTCTGTCTTAATGGCATATTTGTGTCAGCATTTTTTCATTGTTATTCATGCACTTGTGTTACAATTTAATTTAATTTTCTTGGCAATCGTATCTTATGTCATGGTTTTAAAAATAAACGACTTATTTACAATGCCAAACAAAAGAGTTTCCTTTAAATCATTTATTTGCGTCATCGCTAATTGACACCGCAATCATGGGGTTATCGGTTGCACTTAAAGAAATGTGAAAAATAAATTTAAGAAAAAACTTTAAATCGATAAATAGTGTTTTAGGCTAGATTAATGTGCTGTTTCCAGGTGACAAACAATTGATTGTGTAGAAAAATTTATATGAAAATCACTCAGGTTTTGGAGTACTTTTTATATAAATTTTACTATCTACAAAAAATTAAAAATATTTTATTGTTATGGTAAAAATATTTACAAATAGAAACTGGGAATTATTTCCTTCCGAAGGTTACTTTATATTATATTAAACATTCTTTATTTTTCAAATTTATTCTATGAGCTAAACTTGAGTTATGTATTTTTATAAAGCTTTTTTGTAATAGTCTTATTTCTGAAAAATTGAAGGAATAGGAATATGTATTTTTAAATTATCCAGTTATTTTTTCAAACTGCAGGTGCACTTTTAACATTGTCCACCCTAATTGGAATACTGTTCCTTTATTTTTTAAGATGTTTCATCATCATCGTTTATTCAACGGAGGAAAAAATTTTATGGCTAAGCAATTTGAAAAATGGCTAATGGCTAAACTAGTTTTTTAATGGCTAAGCAAGGTGAAAAATGGCTAAACCTAGCCACTAAATGGCAACACTGCTCTAGACACTGTTTAAAATTTATGGCATTTAACTTAAACTTCGTACGATATTACGACTACGAATGTCGTCAGAATTTTGTGTTTACATAATGGATCAGAAGATTTAAGTGTAAATTAGGACTGACTGTCACCTTACCTAAGAAAGCAATTTACTAAAAATCTGTACAACTACATTCAACCATAAATAGCGGCAGGTCAGTTTAAATTCTGTCCCTAAAATTATTTTTGAGAGCACAAACCGTGTTCTAATAATTAAAATTAATATTAAAACAGATTCTACACAGAAAAAATTCTTGCTAATTTTTTTTAAATTAAAGCATGAATGTCTCCTGCTGCAATAAATCCATTAAAATCCGGATAGGTAGTGAAAGAGTTGATAAATAATAAATTTAGTGGGGTTGATAAAGAAAATAAATTCAAAATAAGATGCAGGCATTAATTCTCATTGTCCATGGGTAATTCTTAAAAATAGGAGATGCCTAAGCATATCGCTCCTTTATTGCAATATAGTCATATCTACAAAAAAAATCGTGTAAGATACTACAACAAACAGAAAAAAATACCAATGTAAAATTAACGTGGAAAAATGTTGATTGAGAATCATAGTAAATTTCTGCAAAAGTATGCCCATTATTTAAATTTATCATTATTTCATATTAATTTTAAATGAAAAATATTAAAATAAAATAAATAAAAAAAATATTAATATATAAATAAATATGGATTCAATATTAAATCCATTAAAAAACCTGTTTTATATTAAAATCAAAAGTTTATCTTGTTAAATTAACATGCATACATAGTTAAGTATGTTAATTTTTTTTATTTTCATTCTTAAAATATGTTATAAAAAGAAGACAATTCCCGTATTCTCTTAATTAAAATTATTTAGTTTAATAGTACATCAAGTTTTCAAAGTAGAATGATGACGAAACCCATATCGGGCGATTCTGCTGATGCTTCTGTTGACAAAGGAGAATACAAAATAAGTGAAGCATGTGTTACAGGGGTAAATAAATAAATTAAATAAATGCATATGTTGTCTCTGCACCTTCTTCACACTGTTATAACACACTCAAACCAATTAGTTTCTACATGAAATTCACGTTGTTTCAACTTGAAATAACTTTCATTCAACGTGATTCGGATTGTTATTTCAATATAAATGGCATTTTGCTCTAACTTTACTGCAATGTTAAATTAACATGAATTATAGTTATTTTAAAAGAAAAAAATGTTGTTCCCAAGTAATTGCAAAATCAGGTTGAATAAACATGAAAAACGTATGTAGCAAAATCAACACCGAAAAATTTTAAATCAAGCTTGTTTTCTACATTTTTAAATTGATTTTTTTCTGTGTGAACGTACAATTTGAAAACCACGTTGTCTTAAAGATTACAGATGGGCCTAATGGAAAGAAAAGGGTTGTAAGAAGTAGTCCAGATGATGCTATATGGCATCAACCTTGACATCAGAAGCGTGGAACAACGGTGCACTTTTAACTATTTGCCCAACATCTGAACGAATTTTTACGAACACATGATAACCAGTAAATAAAATCAGAAATATACTCTTTGACCACTCACTTAACGCTTTGAGTGTGTCAGAAAGCCAAAAAATTTTATTATATTTATAAAAATGATTTTGTTATTCGTGCTTTATTCCCAATTTTTATTCTTGATAAAAACCCTGAAATTTATTGTTGAAGGAATAAGCTATTCCTATGCGAGTTTCACTGGTTGCTTAGGCCAGATCGTCAGGAAACTTCATTCAAAAAGATTTTAGAAAAACTAAAGATATTACAAAAATAAAACTGTTGAGCGTATAAGAATTATAAGCAACAGTTCTACTTGTGACAATATCAAAGTTTAAACAAAAACATCAACAATAAACAGTGAGTTTATCTCTTCTTACAAATATTTTATATATTTTTTGCATTAACTTTTTGATCTTATATATTGAGTACTTTAATTTTTGTTTGTTTTTGTTATTGTTTTATGTTATCTTTTTATCTTGTATCTAGAGCATAATAAAACGGAATTTACATATAAAAGCTTAAGGTAATAATAATTCAAGTTCCGCTCTTAATCTTCAATTATTTTTGTAGTATTTAAGCATTTATTTTACTTACTTTGTAAACAAGTTCCCTAACGTTTGTTTATAAAGGTTTTTTTCATTGATTAAAAACAAATTTACTTTGTACTTGGCATATTTAAAAAATTTCCCGCTATCCCGGGAATCGAAAAACTCCGGGAAAAAAACTATAAAACACCTATTCTAATTAATATCTAATTTTATTTTTTAATTTTTTTTTCATAAATTTATATTGGGAAAAACATGTCTTTCATATCATATTATTATTACTAGATCATATAGATTCCTGTAATAAATCATCCATCCCCCAAATCAATATCCATCCCTTATAACAAACAAATTTCTTTAGGTGTAGTAATTTATTTAATTTATCACAGTGTAATCGTTCGTTTATATTTTTTGCCCCCTGCTTCTCCTTTTTTTATTTTTGCTCTAAAACAATTTTTATACAAATTTTTTTGTTATTATTTATTTTTGTATTTCTTAGCTGCTTTTTTTTATAAAGTATTGTTTTTTATTTATTTTTTTTAATTAATTATGAATTCATTTGTAAAAATAGACAAACCAACATCCAACCACACACATGGCAAAAAATATGAAATTCTTTCAAAATACGATTAGTAGTAGAAAAAATACTACGCGACAAAGTAAGTTGTTTTGTTTAATTAATGACATGTCATGCAAAAATGAATCATTCAAGAACAAAAAAAAAAATAAATACAAGTGACTACCGAGCAACTAGATAGATTGGATTAGAACAATAGAATTAAGACCGGACTAAACCAAAGGAAAACAGAGAACGGAGCCCGTTCAAACCGAAAACAAGAATTACTTAATTGTTGTATGGGATTTTGAATAAAACATTCTGGTGTGTCTGTGCCGTTCATTTTTTCTCACGTTAATTTTTATTTAAATATTTTAAATTTTTTGCTTTGAATAGAAAAAAAAGTTCAAAACACCAGTGAGAAAATTATAATATGAATAGTTGTGGTCGAATGATAAATACCATTGACCGTTTTTTTTTTGTTTGCTATTTTTGATTGATATTAGTGGAATAGATTTTGTAAAAATTGTAATATACAATGATGAATAAGGTGTCTTCAAGTAGTTCAGGTTATCGACTACACAGCAAAAATAAAAATTGATTTCAATTAATAAATTTGTTATATGTATTAATTAAAAATGTCAAGATTTTACGCTTTCTAAAGCAATCATTTTACTATATTGCATTTACTGTATTAAAAAAAACAAAATGAAAAAACATTTGATTCCGTACGGAATGTTCGATCAGTTTTACACTTTGCTTAAGCAAATGACGGATTCATAAAACTTAGCAAAAACTTGTCTTAAGTTCAATATGGTTTGATTCATATGATTTACATGTATATGGTCACTGTTGCGTAAGCCAACTTAAGCCCGTATTGGTTGAGTCTTTAAGCTAAGATAAGAGTTTTGAGACTGCAAAAGCTTAATTCCCTTGCATCCCTTTACATAATACCCTGCTGCTTTTTCCTCTGAGAGGGGAAAGCAAATAAGTGCAGAAAAGTCCAGGATTTAAGTAGATACTTATTCCAATGGCCAAACTGCTAACATTTTTAGCACATAACATCAGGGATTATATACAAAACATCCAATTAGATGTCGGTTTAGATGTAGTGGTTCCTGGGTCTAATAATTTCAATGGTGTAAAAGGTAAATCGATTCAAAGAAATGTATTTGTTCGAAAGATTAAAAATTAAATGACACACATACATTTGTATTGATTTGAATGTCAATGCAATTAAATAATCTATGGTCCTTCGGATCTATGGGCGCGTAGTACCAACAGTTATAAGATACAAAAAGGATGCTGAAATTGTGGAAGCTAGAAACTTACTGGAGATACATCAAGCTTACAATTAAATTGTTGTCAAGCATTTTAAAATATATTTATATAAAGCTCAAACTGGTTAATGATTTTAAAAAAAATTTATCGGCTCGTAGAGCCAAATATTATTATTATTTATTATCTCTGCGAGACTTTTAATACCTAAAAGTTTATCTTAATATAAATAAAACCATTAAGAAATCGTTTGAACCGATTCAACGAAAACAAAACAGATACAATACAATACGGATATACAGAAATCTTTTATGGCTTTGTATGGAAAGTGCCACGCCCACTTGTCCCATCTCGCCCTAATGTTTATTCCCAATTTTGAAACTTTGGCTCCCGCCGTTCTCCAGATACATATTTATAATAATAAAATAAAAAAACAAAAAGAAGGGATTTATGGGTTATCTCACATATCTCAACCATTTATGGACCAATCAGGCTGGATTTTAAAAGCAAGCAATTCCGGACTATATGTGACATAAATATATATCAACCAAGTTCCCAAAACAGCTGGGGTCCTCGGAAACCCCATTTAAACGGACAGGCAGATGAACAGACGGACGTCGTTAAATCAACTTTGCTACTCATAAGGACCCAGAAAATATATTCTTTATAGGAACTGACATCAATATTGTAGAAATTACATACGGAATGACAAACTTATATATACCCACCTGGGAAGAAGGGTATAACAAGGATTTAAAGAATGTTATAAAAGACACATTTTAGAACTGCAAATTTACGTAGAAGGTGAATTTTTATATGAGGTGGCCGCAATACTGCAACACTAACAAAAACGAAGAAACAACCTGGTTAGTCGAAATGTTAAAACTCATAAGCAACTTTTAACATTTCTTTCTATAATTATGAAAAAAGTAAGCTCATCTTTGTTTTCAATGCCACCTGTAAATAATATTCGTTGGCTTAAAGGAGATTTAAGCAATTGTGTTGGTTCAAAGGACCAAAATTAATAAAAATTATACAACTTAATCCAAAATCAGAAAACCAATAAAAAGTTTGCAAGAATTCACCTTTTAAATGGAATGGAATGAACTTATCCAAATTTCTTACAATACATTTTTTAAAATCGTTAATTATTTGTTATACAGGTCTGTTCTGAAAATCACGTGATTTCAAATCACATGTGCTTTTAAAATCAAACGTGTGATTTTGTGGTGTTCTGTAAATCACACCGTATTTGTGTTTTTCGGTGTGATTTTCAATTGTCGAAAGCACATGTTGGGGTTGTTTTTCAAAATTATAGCTAATTTTTATTTAACGCTTTTTATGTTATTTTCCGACAATTTGTTTTTTTAACCGATTTAGCGATATCAAATTAGTTTTAGGGTTGTTTCAAATCTTGTATTTTTTTGCAAATTTTAGCCATGTTCGCGATAGAAGCGATTTGTTCCTGTAAGTTTTCGGATTCTTTTCAGCTTTAACGATTTATATTTAAAGGTAGACTCTGCTATCATGCCGCTGTTAGCAAATTTTTAAGAATTTCCGCTAATTTAGCAATTTTTACCGAATTCTTGCCAATCGTTACAGTTTTAGGGAATTTTTTCGCGAATTTTCGCTATTGTGCAAATTTTTTTTGTTTAATTTTCGACATTTTGTTTTTTAATCCATTTAGAGATTTCAAATAGATGTTAGGGCTAGTTTCCAAGTTTGCGAATTTTAGCCATATTAGAGATAGAAGCGATTTTTCCCTGTGATTCTTTACAGCTTTTACGATTTTTAATAAATATTAGACTTTGCTTTCATGCCGCTGTTAGCAAAAAAGCGAACTTTTATTCAACTAAAAAAACAATCCTGAAATCACAACAGAAGTCACAAAAGCAAATATCATTTTGTAGTTTCATCGAATTTTCTTAATTTTAAACGTTTTGTTGTAAATAAAATAGCTTATTGCATAAAAAATTAATAAACAACACATGGAATATTTTATTTAAGAAATTTATTATAACGGTCAAATTACATTAGTCGCAAAAATACCAAAGTGATTTCAAAAAGTTGTTTACGTAGCTGAACGTTTTGAAATCACAAAATAATATGCCCAGAACACCTTTCTTGTGATTTGAAATCACTTTCAAAAAATGTGATTTTCAGAACAGGCCTGATAATAAATAATTATTCATATTTTTATTGATTTATTAAAATAACATAGGACGGACCCATGGGAGACGGTGTGACATGGTAGCACAACGGGAATTAATTAATGGAACCATGTGAGATGTGCTTGATCACGGGTGCCAATGGAACCTAACCTAACCTATTATAATAATAATTAGTATCATAATTAATTATTATTTATTAAGAATATAGTATATTTTAGAAGCCTATTGGAGATCTAAGCTGTGTCTCGCCCATGACATTCCTTTTCAAATGCAAATTTAAAAACATTTGTTAAATCAGAGCAATTGAAAATTTACTTAACATACAATTACAATTTAAAAAACAAACATAAAACTTATTTCAAATGCCATGTAAAAAAATTGATTGAACTTTGTTGTCTTCATCACTATCAAGCAAGTTAAATCTCATTATCACATGAACGAAATCGGTCATATATTTGAACTTTTTTTTAACTGCTTGTTTCTACTTTTGGGTCTAAATGATTTTTCTTGTTTATGTTTTAAGTACAAATATTTTTCAGTTAACTTGCTCTTATCAAATATCATTTGCTGTTTTGTTTCAATGTTGGAGCAAATTGGAACGTTTTTTTGTCTGACTGTCTGTCTGTCTGATTGGCTGGAGGGCTGGCTACAGTTAGCGCTGACGGTTTGTTTGAACAGCTCTACTGTGGTTGGAATATCGTTTACTTTTCTTTTTCTACAAGTTTTTCATTTGTTCTCACAATTAGCTTTTAGCAGTTATTTTCGCAAAATATTCTACGTTTGGCAATGAGGCAGCATGAGCCTCTTTAGCTCAGTGGCAGAGCACTGGTCTTGTAAACCAGGGGTCGTGAGTTCAATCCTCACAGGAGGCATCTTTATTTTTTTTTTATTTTTTAGAATTATTATTCCTTTAAAAAAGTGTAAAATTTGTATATTCTCCCAATGAGTGAATTAATAACTAAGAATACCAATACCAAAAGTTCCATTTCTAAAACTAAAACTAGAACAGTTTTTGGTTCGAATGAATTAAATAATTTCCTTTTAGCCTAAACTAATTTAGCGAATGGGATTTCTAAAAAACGTTCTTTGTTTCAACGAATATCTTAGTAAGTGGGTTATTTAAATATGTACTTTATTGTGTCTTATGATATTTCTCTATACTCGCACCATTGCTCATAATGTACTTAAGAAATATTTCATATTTGAAATATGTCTCACAATTTAATTAAAATGACAGCATTATTTTTTTTTTTTTTGTATTTATTTAATTTTTTTCGAGTAAACGAAATATTTTAAACATGAGTTTATCCATTTTTTTTTTTTGCTTCTAATGATAAAAACAGCAACGACACCCCACAGAGAAAACCAGCCAAGTAGCCAGCAACAACAACGACCGTAATGCGAGGAAGAAGTAATAGAAATTTTTTGACAACAACTGCATTGACAATAAAAATTTTAATTCTGAACGGAAGCGTTTCTAACAAATTCATAAAGTGAAACAAGGCAGAAAAAAAATATAAAAAAATATGCCGCACCATGGCAAATATTTAAACAAAGACAAGCAAAATATTGAGGTTGGTTTCAGACGGCTATAGGGTACACTATTTTAATTGCTGGAAAAAAATCTAATGAAACAATTATCTTTAGAAACTTTTCAAAATGAAAGGAATAGAAGATAAGAAATGGGAGTAAAAATGGTAGTGAAATAGAGAATAGTACGCGATGAAAAGACAGAAAATAAAGAAGAAAAATACAGAGAATTAAAAAAAAGAAGAGGAATGAAACGAAAGAAGGGAAAAGAAGTAAAGGACGAGAGGAAAAGAAGATAAGGAATGAAGAGAACGAAGGAAAGTATACAAAATAAGTTAAGAAAGGAAGAGCAAGGAAGAAAAAATGGAAGGAAAGAGAGTAAGAAGAAAGATGACAGGAAGTACAGTAAGAATATGGGAAAAAGGTAAGAAAGGAAGGAAAGATAGAAAAGAAATGAAAGAATGAAATAAAGGAAAGGAAGAAATGAGGAAAAAAAGGTTATGAACGAATGGAAGGACAGAAAGGCAAGAAAAAGAGGTAAAGGAAGGAAATGAATGAAAGGAAGGAAAGGAAGAAAAGGAAGGAAAGAGAGAAAGAAAGAAAGGAAGGAAAGGAAAGGAAGGGAAGGACGATGTTCCCTTTAAAATTAAAAAAATGCTACATGTTCTACACTCATTTTAATTAAAGGGGCATGAGTGCAGCACTAGATCAGGGCGAATTCAGTACAAGGTGTTTATGTTGGCTTTGAATTGTTGTAGTCTTGCTACCACCTGTGATTGAATTTACCTTGCGCTAATTGTACTTTATTGTTTAATGCCGAAATTTGTGTTCTTTTGTAAACGTAAAATATGAAACACTTCTTAAAAATTAACACTTAAAAAATTAAAACGCCATTATTGTGGTTTAACACTAATTTTTAGCCAATTTTTATTTAAACATGCAGATGCGCCTTCAGTTTATAATTGAAAAATTTGTATAACACACTTCGAAGAGAAAATTAAGGTAAACGAAATCGTTGTAAGCCTTGTATTATTTTTGGGAAATGGCAGAACGTTTGATGTTGGACTTAGTACTGTTTGTTTCGAGGGATTAAACAGTATCAATGCCATCGTGGGAGGTAAAGCACATCAAGTACAATTTAATAGGTAAAGGAATGTTACCTTATATGACGTAATTTTTTTAAGAATATCATCGAGATGAAAAAAACTTATTAGAGTCATATAAAATATTCGAACAGAGGCAAATTTTTAATACAGATATAGAAGTATTTGTGATTTTCAACATGTTTTTGCGGTCTGCTCTTAAGTTTTCAAAGTGTGGCTTGGTGTAATTTATCTCCCATCTGTAGAGTTAAGAAAAATATGAATATTTAAACAAAAAAATTGAAATCTTTTTCTTCAGTATACTCGCCATAGTTTTTTCCGTCCCATAGTTAATCAATATTATTATTGTCCAAGACCAAAATATAATATTGCACGTCTTTATTTTCTCTCCGATTTTCCTCAAAGTGAGTAGAAAAAAGTATTCTCTAATCTTTTTTCGGGTTAACCCCCCAATTGATGGGAATTATATCTAGACATTATTTTTGTATTTTTCCCGAGTTCCTTTTCCTTTTATTTCTATTATCATTCACTTTAAAAGTTGTAATTAAAAATGTAGTTCGTTTACTGTTTTCGCCACAGAAGCTACAGCAGATTTCCAGTTCATTCATGTATATGAACATCGCTACAAAAACATATTGCAATATACGATTTATAAAAAACCAATATATCCAAGCGAACTTGTTTACAAATTTGCATTTTTAAACGAATAGAGTATTAGGGGACTCTATTTCATCAACAATACCTACTCATAGCTTCAAAATTTTTAAAACAGCATCTCTTATTTTTTTTTTTTTGAAAAACATTAGAAAAGTTTTTATTCCGAAAAATTTTGGAGTCAGATTCGCGAGTTTTTGTGGTTACTACGACTCCGACTGCGGTACAAAAAACCTCAACTCCGACTCCACAGCCCTGGTTTAAACTGCACAACAAGTAACGATAAAAATACGCTGTGTAGTGTACGCCCGTTTAAATTTTAGCGTAGACCGGTGTCCATGTGCATGTGTGCCCGCCAGTTTGCTGTTTAATAAATTTAACAGTTTTATATTTTTTTTGTTTTTGTTTTAATTTATAAATTTTATTTAACAAATATTTGAGTCAAACAAACAAATATTTTATCTACCAAAAACAAAAGAAACTTACACAAGGGAGTAAGAATAACACAAAACGTATTTCAAATAAATTGTATGTGATGGCGGGGTTATAAAATTGTTTAAAGCAAAAATATCGTAAAAAATTCTACCCCCGAAAAAAGTTCTGTAGAAATATTTTAATATTGCAATGACGTTATGATTTGTGGCAGTTTTGTTTTATCATTTAGTTTCTACTCCGAATGATTAAAAAAAATGGGACACTGTAGCGCCCACTTAGCAGTAAAAAACATCAGCTGAATAAAAAAAAATTTTTTTTTTTTTAAAGTCGACAATTTTAAGTCTGAATAAGATAAAGATGATGGTTTTCTGCATGTGAAATTTGCTTATTAGTTTTATTTATTAAATTTTGTCTGCTGTAGTCAGCAATCAAATGAGTTCAACACGAGTTAGTACTTTCATAAAAATAATTAGATGAGGGGTTTAAGAGTCATAGGATGAAAACTTGTTTTTTTTTTAATTATGGGAAGTTTTAGAGTATAATTTATTTGTATGAAGATATTGATGTGTTCCAGAGTAATTATTTTTAATTCTTCCTATTGTTTTATAAAAACGTATTTAATCAGCCTGGAGGCATTGTCTCGGTCAAAGTGAGTAGTTTTTAAAACTGTTGGTAATTACGACAACGACAATGTCAAACACGTAGAAAGTTTACGGTATTTATATCCATTGCGAAAAGCATATTATCACTTTTTAAAAACAGTTGCTTTTCGAATATGACAACAACTATCATAATGAGGCCGATTAATGTTGAACGTTGCACAATTATAAAGAGGCGAATAGCTTAAAATTGGTAGCACTGCAATTTGTGACAGCTGATTTGACAGTTTTTGGTTGGTTTGATTTGGCAATGCATTAGGTGAATATAGTCGGAGCAACATTTATAAATTGTTCAAATCTTCTTCCAATATATTAAAATTAAGAAATTTATTTAGAAAGGTTGCATCAAATTAATTTGAACAATTTCAAGACACGACAAGATTTGGACAAAAAAAGCACGTGGCGTTAAAAGTTTCGTATTAGCGCAGTTGATATTTTGCTTTGATGTTCACTTGGCTAATTCTTTGCAAAAATACCGCACTCGTCGTACAGTGGAAGCATTGATCTCGACATGCAAAATCGAATTAAAAAGGTTCTTGTCTTAAGTTCTTACACCCGACATAAAATCTTTATAGAATAATGCCTTAAAATTGACATCCGAAAACTTTTATGGCATTTTACGTAAGAAATTTCCAGTATTAAAGCATCAAAACCTGTCTCTGAAAGTACGTTCAGAGAGAATAAAGTCAATTGGATCTTAATGCTATTAAAACAAATGAAAGTGCTGAAAATGATACCCCCGTTAATTCTACATACAATGTGTTCTTGCATATAGCGTTAGACCTCTTCGAGAAGTGCCTGCGACTTTCTCAAAATGTTGTGATCTTCACGAAAGTTTTTTGTTTTCAACGTCAACATATTAAATTTTCAAGTGCCTAAGCCAAATTCTGCTAGTGGTTTCAGTGAGGGGAAATTTCTAATGCAATAAAAACTATGATATTGCATTTTAAAAAACTATCTAAAATCTCAACTTTCCGCCAAAAAAAAATTTAAAGCATTTTTAAAGATATACAAGAAGTGTTGTTCTTTTCCACAGGAAAAGCATCTTAAGCTTATTTTGCAAATTTTATAAATTTATAAATTTATTTATAAATTCCCTGGCATGTCCTTTTTTTAATACAATTCCGTTTAATAATTTTGTGGCATTTCTTTTTCCTTACCTTAATAAAACTTTATAAAAACAACCCTTTTTGCACAAATAGCCAAATGGTATTTGGCAAAACAACTTAACTCAGCAAATCTACTCGTACTTAAAAAAAAGCCAAACTTTTCAAATAATAAATTTCAAAGAAACGTACAAAAAACTTGAATCTCTTGGCCACTTCTTAAGCTATATGATGCAGCATTTTCGTAAACAGATTATAAAAAATATCGTTGCAAACGGATGTTAAAAAAGATAAATTAAGAAAAAGTAACTAAAAAAAGAAGTCAAACCTAAACAACAGACAAATATTTTTAAGTTATGTCGAAGTTAATGTTTTTCTTGCATTTTCGGTTTGTTTTTCATTTCATAAACTTAAAGAATATCGACTTAAATGTCTGGATAGAAATAAAATTGATGGCTCATGTATTTTACGAGTATGTATTACTACAGTCACATTGAGTGTTGACTGAAAGTCATTTGCAACTTAAGTTGGGTGTTTTTCTTTATTGTCTTCTTATTTTTCAAATTTAAGTTTTGTAAACAAATAAAAAAGTAACAAGAGAAACTATTTTTTTATAATTTTCAATTATATTTGACCGTAGAAGTGTAAGAAATCATTTTGACTTTTAGATAACTCTTCATGAGAGAAACGGAGCCAATAGTAACTTTATTATTGACTATTAATGCAGATACTACATATCTGTTCTTAATGATGAACAGACTTGAGTCTTCAAATTCAGGCAAAAATGCTAAAGCCCATAATTAAAATGTCGGCAGTAACTTCAAATTCTCTCTCATTTCTTTATTTTTCTTTGTTTACAAAAATTGAATGAAAGTAAACGAAAGGAAGGAAAGGAAGGAAAGGAAGGAAAGAAAGGAAACGAAGGAACGGGAGGAAAGGAAGGAAAGGAGGGAAAGGAAGGAAGGAAAGGAAGGAAAGGAAGGAAAGGAAGGAAAGGAAGGAAAGGAAGGAAAGGAAGGAAAGGAAGGAAAGGAAGGAAAGGAAGGAAAGGAAGGAAAGGAAGGAAAGGAAGAAAAGGAAGGAAAGGAAAGGAAGGAAAGGAAAGGAAGGAAAGGAAAGGAAGGAAAGGAAAGGAAGGAAAGGAAGGAAAGGAAGGAAAGGAAGGAAAGGAAGGAAAGGAAGGAAAGGAAGGAAAGGAAGGAAAGGAAGGAAAGGAAGGAAAGGAAGGAAAGGAAAGGAAGGAAAGGAAAGGAAGGAAAGGAAGGAAAGGAATAAAGGAAGGAAAGGAGGGTAATGAAGGAAATGAAGGAAAGAAAGAAAGAAAGAAAGGAGAGGAAGAAAAGTAAGGAAAGGATCGAAAGGAAGTAGATGGAGTAAAGGAAGGAAAGGAAGAAAAGGAAGAAAAGGAAGAAAAGGATGGAAGGAAAGGAAAGTTAGAAAAGTAATAAAAGTAATAAAAGGAAGGAACGGAAGGAAAGATAGGAAAGGAAGGAAACGGAGGAAAGGAAGGAATCGAAGGAAAGTGAAAGGAACGAAGGGCAGGAAAGGAAGGAACTAAAAAAAGGAAAGGTAGGAAAAAGGAAAAGGCAGGGAAGTATTAAAATGAAGGAAAGTAAGAAAATATATGCAATTGGATGAAAGAGGTGAAAGAAAAAAAACTCAAGGCAGTATCAGAATAAATCAAATAATCTACCTGCATTAAAGAAATGCAAGTCAAGAGCTTTTACATCCTTTTGTCATAAATTACTCTTAATGATTTCAACAAATACCTCAAGCTTTTGACAAGTTATTAAATAAAAATGTTAAGTAAAAAAGTTTTTAAATTGTTTCTTACATTAAAAATTTTATTTGTTAACCAAATTGATTTAGCCACAATTTATGTATTTAGTTTTTGAAATATTTTTGCATAATCATTAAAAATAAGTTTTGTATCATTTGCATTTTAAGTTTTTTCTTTTGTTGTTAACAGTTGTGTGTGTTTAAATTGTAAAAAGAAATCATCATAAATCGATAAATTTTTGTTTGCATTCATTTTATTTTTAAGTGATATCATGCATAAAAATTAGTTAAAAGCCATTTTAAACTTTAAAATATACATAATATAAGAGATGAAATTTTTTTTTTTTTAAAGAAAAATCATATTTCAAATTTAATCAGTTGTTAAAACCACCACCCATTAACTAAAACGAACTGACTTATTTATTGTAGATTGTTCGTAGATGGTGTTTCTCATGTAGGTGGGGCATAGCACATTTTAAGAAATTCCTTAGCTGAAAATCATTGTGGCCTTATATTTTAAAATGATTTACAGTTTGGAATAATGTTTAAAGATAATTTCACCAGATAACGTAAAAGCATTTCGTATAATCTTAATTATTGAAAAGGTCTTTAAAAAAATGTCTTGAAAAATTAGATTTACTCTGTGGTTTAACTTAGAAAAAATCTTAAAGATAAAACTTGCCTAGTGGCACATTTATAACAAAGTTAAGATTACTAAAGAGTATTAAAAGCACGTACTAAAATACTATTTAGAAAATTAAAAGTAGCATGAACAAAAATAAAACTACTGCAAGAGAAATGGGGAAAAATTAGCAAAAAAAAAATCCAGCAGATACCATCAAAATTAATAACCAGCAGTTTAAGTATCTTAAAGGCCATTTACAAAACTGCACATACTGGGAAACACTATGAATAAAAAAACAGGAATAAAAGAAAAAATATACTATTCGATTTATTTTTAAACCCAGATAGTAACCATGATATTCGACAATGAAGATAATAAAAAAAAAACAAAAAATAAGAAAAGTTTAAAAATCCATAACGAAACCAAAGGAAGAGTATAAAGAAGAAAAGATGCCAGCAATTGTAGAAAACTTTCAAACATGAAATTATTACAATGGGGTCATAACGAAAGGTTTCCAAGGGAGTCTTTAGCAATTTTCGCAACAGAATTAAAATGAATTTGAACACAATGCTATAAACTAAATAGTAAAGATATAAATTTTCCCCAGAAACTTAACAAAAAAGTTTAGTTTTTTTTTTTGGTTGCTTCCTTCCATCTGTGTACTTTGTTCGGTAAGAGAAATTGATAAAGCAAAACCAATCGATTGTATTTTGTAAAAAAATGTCTGTAAATTAAGATGGTTTCGGAAAGCAAAACAGAAGAGTGTAGGAATAAAAAAAAAATAAAGGAAATATATTTACTTTCCATAACTAATTGCAACTGAAAGACAAAACGGGCAATAATAAAATAAAACTTACAGCTTTTTCTGAAAAAAGCACAATAAATTTAAGTTCAAAAAAAAAAAAAAATAGTAAACATTTTACAGTAGGACAAGTAAGTAGCGATATAATTTATAAAATAGGAGTTCAGAGACTTATGCCCAATTTTCAGGATTGTATTTAAATCTATATTAAGTTAATTTTCATAAAAACTTAAATCGTATTTAAATACGGATTGGTTTTTTGAGTTTTATTTGAAAAGTCTTATTTAATTAAGATAAAAGTATGGTAGCACTACTAAATACAAAAAAAAAATATAAACAAGTGTATTTATTTACAAGGTGGTTCCGAAAAAACAGCTGACTATTCATGCTTTGCCTGTTGTTGTATTGTTGTGATATTGAGGCCACCTTGCTAAAATATTACAATGGAAACTTAAGTGGAAATTAAGTGTACCACATCGGTGACTTGAGTTCCACTTAAGATTTTAGTGAAGAAGATAATTTTGTATATAAAACGATTTTAAAAATAAATGTGTTTTAATATCAATCCCGAAAATTGGCCATTAATGATTTGTATAACTATTCATAGCTTTATTTCTGCTGATTCGGAAATATCTATTTCTTTCAATTCATTTCTGTTCTTTTGTAATCTAGAAAATCTATTCTATGGATGTGATCTCAGTCCCCTACCTGACGAATTTATACATTGCTCGCTGGATTTATAAACATTGTGATACTATTTAAACTTATCGTCGTTGGCATAAGCAAATTAAGACGAACATTTCTACATAAACGCATGGTGGAATAAGCAGGTGGCATCGTTACGGCAACAAATACAACATTACAACAAAATTGGAAATTACATCACCGTTTACGTCAAAAAATACTTTTAACAAAAATCATAGCGTGCCGCTGAACGTGGTAAAATAAACAAATCTTTAGACATTTTTTATATTATTATAGTCAATATCTTATTTACTTTAATTTAAAATTATTAAAAACTTTATTAAAATACAATAATCTCAGCACAAAATGTGGACTTTTTGTAAACATAAACAACATTTTGACATAAACCTAGACAAACAATGGAGGAGCAAAAAATCGTCATCTGGCGTAGTGCTGCCACCTGTTAATTTCACCATGCATAAACGCTGATGTGATAAAAAAAATAGTTTTTGCAGGGCTGTCAGACTTGGCGATTTATCCCCAAAGTTGGGGATTTCATTTGAGCAAAAAATACAAAGAAAGTCATTTGTGGATTGGGGATTTTTTTGGGGATTAAAAAAAAATTCGTGGATTTTTTGGGGATTTTACACTTTTTTAATATATTTTCTCTTCTTTTATTATTTACGTTAATTTTTTTTTGTTTCGTTTATAAAATATGAAAAAAGTAACAAAACTTTTATCTTACTCTTTTACAGTTTAAAGTGTCCTAATTAAGATTACAATTTTTGTTAAGTGTGTAAAAGGTACTTTATAAACTTATGTTATTTTCTTCACTGAGTTCTTAAAAAAAAGAATTTGAACATAGAACCTAAAACCGTGGACAACACATACAATTTTTTATTTTTAAAGACAATTTTTAAGCAAATATGTCTTCCCCAAAAATAAGTAAATATGGAAGACAATATAATAAAGATTGGAAAAAAGAATGCTAGACTTTTTGTTAGTAGTTATGATGCATCGAAGTATTAAATAAATGACGGATAAATGTATATTTATTGTTGATTATAAGGATAGCTTAAACCGATTGAACAAGCTCCAAACTTTTATAAATTGGCTCATTCGTCTTCAATAACAGCATATTGTTCTGCTTGTAATTCCTCACTGGGATCACATTAAAAGGATTTAAAAAAACATGCCGAAACCAGCCGCTACAAACAAAATAACATAAATTTTTGACTAAAAATTTTTATTTGGGGATTTTTGGGGATGTCATATTAAAATTTTTCCTACTTTTTTTTTTAAAAAATTTTAAATTTGGTCAGAAAATAAAACCAAAAAAAAAATATTAACTTTTTAAGTTTTATTTTTTAATTTGGGGATTTTGGGGATATTTTTTTAATTTTTTGGGGACAAGGACAAAAGTACCTGGCAGCCCTTAGTTTTTGCAATAAGTACGTCCCAACCTTTTTTGAAATAGATTTGTTAACCCTGTCGTATTTGTTGTAGTTTTTGGTAACCACGATTCCTCTTTTAAAAAACGCCTAACTTTCGCCACAAAACATCGAGTTTTGGCGCTTGATAAAGAAACACCTGAGTTATCTTAGAAATCTAAAAGTATCGTTATGTTTATAATAGATTTCCAGTAAAAAAAGTGCTCCAAATGAAGCAGGTTTTATCTATGCAATCATACCTCAAATCGCTTCAAACCTGCTGATGGGATGCCTGATTTTTGTATGGGGTGTTCCCGGTTTGGAGTTCTATTTTCTGCTGACAATAAGCGCTTTTTTAAACATGTAAAAATATCACTCCTAAAGTGCTTTTTAAAGAGTTAACTATATAAACATATTCATTTTTGTTTTGCTTTTTCTTGTTTAAATGCATTTTTTTAATCATTTTCGTAAACCATAACACAGTACAACACATGATTTGCCAACTCAATTCTGTGAACTGTATGTGAAATTAGACCCAAAAAGAAGAATTTCTGCATCATTCGTTTTGTCTTCTTACCTGCGATTTGAAGTTAGTATCGATTTGAAGTTAGTACTATCGTATAGGGGAATTTATCACGTTTTAGGCCCTGTTGTTTGACATAGCTCGACAACCACTAGCCCAATTTAGTTGAAATAAATTTTAAAAAATTAAGAATTACAATTCCCTTAATCTGTTCATATATTGTTTTCCTATACAAGTAACACTTTCGAAGTTAAAAATGAATGTATGAAGGGAAAAAATTATTTTTTGCCTAAAAATTTAAATTTTTTTTTTTAAAAATACATAAAAAATCCAAAATGGAAAAAAGTTTCAAGTCTAGTTATTTTTTCGCAAAATCGATGCACGCGTTTCGCTTTTATTCGCAATTGAGTAAAGGTATGAATTTCAAAAATCAGTTATAGCCACCACCCTTAAAATAAAAATAAAAATATAAATTAAAAAATTATCATGCAAAAAAAAACTTTATTTATAAAAACTTAATGAAAATAAAATAATATGCAATTAATACGCAATTATAATATGCCTAAAAACAAAATTTAGAACATTTTTTCAATTATTGGCAATATCCATCCTTGTAGAAGTTGACGCTTGTGGTTCTGATGATCTTGTTTTCTTCGTACACGCAGAGAAAAAATATGGTTGGGCATGGTTACGGCAACCACACTGTGTTTATTGTAACAATATATTGTTGTTGTACACAAATAATTGTTATTTTTATTAAATATCAGCAATATTATAGTTACTGTAAACATATTAATGTTTATCGCAATTATAAATTTGAGTATTGTTGACCGAAAAATAATTATTTTTCTAACAACTAAATTAAGATAACTTTCAAAACATATTATATTACTCACAACCATAACATGATATTTAATAGCCATAACATGATAACTTTATATACATTTATCATAATAAGTTTAAGATGCAATCAAAATATCGTTACTCTAATAATATTTTGGTATCGCCATTTGTAAAATAATTTTGTATCAGTTGTGTCGTGTTTTACATAAACATATCGAATTATTTGTTAGTGAGTGGCTAAATAATAAAAAAAATAACCATTAAAATAAACAAGAAATTAAAAAAAAATAAAGAAAAATTTAAAAAAAGAAATAACAAAATAACCATTAAAATAAACAAGAAGTTAAAAAAAAATAAAGAAAAAACATTAAAAAAGGGTTGTAGTGTCACAAATTAAAATATCTTTGCTAAAAAATTTTAATAATCTTAAAGTGGTGGAAAAATTTGTGAAATATTGGTGCAAAATATTAACCATTACTGGTAAGTTTTGTGTAATTTTAAGAGAAAAATAATGAAAACTCCATAAAATAATTTATAAATAATTGCGACCTACGACAAAAAGATTACAGTAACTATATTATGTTTTTTATTTTATCATAAGTATTTTTTCCCAATAAAAATATTATGTTTAAAGTTGTATCATATTATGATGTAAAAATTTATGTATAACAGTTCATATCACTTTGCATCATAATATGATTACTTCTAAACTTATTATGATTGTCATGACAATAATATGATTACTTCTAAACTTATAATGATTGTCATGACAATAATATGATTACTTCTAAACTTATTATGATTGTCATGACAATAATATGATTACTTCTAAACTTATTATGATTGTCATGACAATAATATGATTACTTCTAAACTAATTATGATTGCCATGACAATAATATGATTACTTCTAAACTTATTATGATTGCAATGACAGTAATATGATTACTTCTTAACTTATTATGGTTACCATCACAACAATATGATTACTTCTTATCTTATTATGATTACCATGACAGTAATATTATAACTTCTTACCGTTTTATGATTAACAGGATAACAATATGGTTAAGGGAAAAATATTATGATGTAATATTACGAACATATTTGGTCATAATATGATTTAATAACAATCGTAATATGGTGACTACAATCATGAATCTTATCATAATATGTTGCTCTTAGAATATGTTTACCACAACCATGTTTTTTCTTTGCGTGTAGGTTGTTCATATTCATGGTCTGAGTCTGTATCGTCATCCGAGATACACATACTATTCAAGGGCGTGTTTCTTTCACTGTGTCCACCAATTGATGATGTTGCGCCGACATTTTACTGTGTGAGTTTTCTTCTCTTCAAAAATGATGTCAGCCATTCGGAGTCGTGTTGTGATAGTCCCAGCTTGGCCACAATGTAATCCATTTCGATGTGTGGTAGCGGTTGTGGTGCACTATTTTCAATATCGGGTATCCAATCAGCATCATCCAAATCGGTCGGATTGGTGAAAACGGTTTCGGCTAGCAGGGACACAGTATCCGCACTCGGAGGTTTAGGTGCATCGGTATCAGCAGGGCGTTGCACTGGAAGTGTGGCAGTAAATGCAGCAGTGTATACTTTTGTTTTCAATTGTTGTCTGTTTAATCCAGGACGAAAATTTATGCATGCATAGCACCTGGATTTATCATGTCCAGTTGTGTCTTCCACCCAAATTACTGGCTTCATAAAAGATAACTTTCTACTTTTTCCGTGAATCCATTTTAGAAGGGTAGTATAACAACTGTTGCACACTGTGTTCGGCGTAAAATTTGCACCACTTAAATCTGCTTCATCGAAATAATTACAATACGCGGTTTTGAATTGCTCAGTAAACAAATTTTTTCGATCTTTTTTCTGTATTTTTCGGACGATATGACCACAAACGTAACAATATTCATCCAAATATGGGCACTTGTTGTTTTCCATATTGATATATTTTATGTTTTGTTGTTATTCACTTTTAAAAAACTGGAGAAAAATCACTTTTACTGTTCGCGTTCGTCGGCACTGGCTGAATGCCAAAAATCGATCAATGCACACCTATAAATACTACGTATTTTTGAATATTTTACTGCCAGGTACTTATAAATGGGCGCATATTTTAAGGGCGGCTGGCTATATACCTGATTCAGCACTTGTACGTTTGAAACTGTGCAAAACTTTCCAAATAATGACCACCTTTAAATGTGGGTGCAATTTCTGTAAAAAAATCATATAGGTAGCCACCGGAAAAACCCAAATAATAAAAAGGTCCACTTTCCGTTTAATTGTCCACGTACATTTATTACCGCAATCATAAAAATCAAATAACCTTTTGTTTATTCCTTTTTTTTTAATTCTCAGAATCATGAAAAAGGTGTCAATGTTTTCTCCAAATAATGTTGTGCATATCTCGAGCAAATTTTTGAAATTCATACATTTACTCAATTGCGAATAAAAGCGAAACGCGTGCATCGATTTTTATGATCTTTGTCTCATTTTGCTCATAGGTTATGTGACTTTGCGAAAAAAAACTAGACTTGAAACTTTTTTCCATTTTGGATTTTTTATGTATTTTTAAAAAAAAAAATTTTAATTTTTAGGCAAAAAATAATTTTTTCCCTTCATACATTCATTTTTAACTTCGAAAGTGTTACTTGTATACTTGTACAATATATGAACAGATTAAGGGAATTGTAATTCTTAATTTTTTAAAATTTATTTCAACTAAATTGGGCTAGTGGTTGTCGAGCTATGTCAAACAACAGGGCCTAAAACGTGATAAATTCCCCTATACGATAGTACTAACTTCAAATCGATACTAATTTCAAATCGCAGGTAAGAAGACAAAACGAATGATGCAGAAATTCTTCTTTTTGGGTCTAATTTCACATACAGTTCACAGAATTGAATTGGCAATCAATTAACTGAAAAATGTTGTACTGTGTAATATATTTTTATTTTTTGCACTTCGTTGTCAGCACTAAAATATCAGCTTTTTATATTTTATTCTTTATTAATTACTGCTGTATTAGATCTCACCTATTGAAGCGCTCGATTATGCGCTTTTTCTCTTAAGTGCTTCAAAAAACCCTAATTTTTTTTGCTGGGTTATTTATAAACCATTGACTGATCGATAAAAATAATCTCTTCAGGTTATGGAGAATTGTTTTTCGTTTTTTCATAAATATAACAAATTCTTACATCGATCTATAAATTCTCAAATAAATTATTTCTTGAATTACGAAAATATTTGTAACCGGCGTTTAAGTAGAAAACTACCATTTCACACACATTTTCGTTTTTTGTTCGACAGTTTTTGGTTATGACTGCAGTTTTTTAAGCCCTGTTTTTAACAAATAAAATAAGAGCCAAACAAACAACCGTCATAAATTCTTAAACTGTGTCGTGCTACACAACCAAAGTACGGAAAAGCTTAAAAGAATTATGTATGTATGTATGTATGTATGCGTTCCTTTAAATTACATTGTCATTTCCCTTAATTGCCACACAAAGTGGATTTTCTAGAAATATTTTTTAAAGCAAAAAAAAAAAAAAAAATCACACCTTAAATACCCACCTTACGGTATGACGAACAATGTTAATGAGTGATTTTTTTTTGTGAAATACTTTTACCTTCATCGTGGAGAAGGAGTAACAGACCCAGCAACAATTTAGGCAAACATTCAATAGGGGATTGCGGCAAGTGAAGTATTTCACCTGCGTTTGTGTATATTTCTATATGACTAAGTACGCGCTTGACTCGTAAATATGCTGGTACAATTATGCATGTCATAGCATGTTCAAGCCATTAAGAAAAAAAAGCAATTAAACAAACCATGTGAAAATCATTGGAATTTTATTTTGAAACAAAAATATATTTGTACATCATCAATAACATTAAGCGTATGTATTCTTCTGCATAGAGTGTTTTCGATATTTAATGTTTGTACACGAAAACTTGTTCAAACTACAGTAATTTCGAATAACATATTTAAGGGGTGTTGCTATTGAACTCTTCAATGGCTTAAGAGGCTTATGTTACTATTGTTTTAAAGACTGAAATGAAAAAAGCCTACACCGTTTACCATCCAAGATGGTACATCATTTTGTTTCTCGGAATGGAAATTTTTGTACAGAAACAACAACAACACTACAAGAAGAAAAATTTAGATTATTTTCATTTTTAAAGAGCAATTAAGAAGCAATAACTCCCATATTCTATTTGTTAAATATATTTAGTTAAATACGTCTAATTTTCAAAGTAGAATAACTACGAAAACCATATTGGGATGCTGCTGGTGTCTTATAATTGAGAGTTCTTCTGTAAGCAAAGGTCGGAATACGACAATAGTGAAATAAACATGTGTAAAGAGTAAGTAAAGTGATTATATTATTTCTGGTTTAGGTTCGAATCAATCTAATCTCACAGCTCGGATTATTTCAAGTTCGAATCGAGATTAAAACCATCATAGAAATCCTTGAATCAGAATTTAGATTAAATCAACTTTATAATACTTGAATCAAGCGCATTTTAAGATTGATTCAGTCTTAGTTTTACTTAAATCAATCTCATTTTCGGATTATTTCAAGTACGAATTCGGCACTACATATGGATAAGTTAAGTACTTCGCATTTGAATATCCGTACTTGAATCAAGCATTTTGTACTTCATTTAAGGAATTCCGTACTTGCCGTTCTATCGAGACCGGTTCGGTTTGATTTAAAAATGGATGGATTGATTTGTTTTTTCAGTGCACGTCATTGGCAACCAATTGTCTCTCAAGTGACTTCTGAGGATCCTTCTTATAATGATTGTTTTTTTTTCATCAGAATATGGTGTCTGAATAACTCTGTATACGTAGAAAGAAGTCCAACGGTGTCAAATCACATGATCTTGACAGCCCATTGACATTGCCACCACGTGAGATAACACGATAAGCCTTTGTTTCGTTACCTGTGTGGCAAGTGGCACCATCCTGTTGAAACTAAATGTCGTCCACATCCATATCTTCCAATTCGGGACATAAAAAGATCGTTATCATGTCACAATAACGAACACCATTCACAGTAACTGCCTGACCTTCCACATTTTGGAAAAAAAGGTACGATGATGCTACCAGCCCAAAACCCGCACCAAACAGTCAATCTTTATGGGTGCATTGGTTTTTCGAAAATCACGTTTGGATTATCATTCGTCCAAATGCGGCAATTCAGCTTATTGACGAATCCATTCTTTGTGGGTGCATTGGTTTTTCGAAAATCACGTTTGGATTATCATTCGTCCAAATGCGGCAATTCAGCTTATTGACGAATCCACTGAGTGAAAATGTGCATCATCACTGAAAATGAAGTGCACGATATTCATTTTAATTTGAACGCCCATTTTTATAATAAGCCTGAATAACTTTAACGCGTTGCTCGACTGTGTATCTTTCCACGGTTCAAATTGAGAAATGTCAAATGAAATGCAGAAAAAATATGACGTTTAGGGGGGCTTCACATTCAACATCGGCCTTTAAAATTTAACCACCCATAAGTTTCAAATAATGAGGAAGAAGGAGAGTAATAAGGAAAAGAAGATGGATTAAAAATGGATACCTATTAACATAGAAAGGAAGACAACTCAGATCATAAATGTAAAAAAACAGGAGATGATTATTAGATTGTAAGGAATTTATACAAGAAGAGGAGATGGGAAAAAGACAAATCGGATGATGAATGTTTAAATGATAGAGGAAGATGGACAGCAGCTTGCAAAAAAAAATGAAGAAAAGAAAACTGAATAGACGGATGGATAGGAAGATGGTGATAAAAATTAAAGAGAGAAGGAATCTGTAAAATAGAAATTAATTGAAAAGAGTAAACGAAGACGTATAATGGGGTCGAACGTAAGAAGATAAGGGGGGGGGAAAGTCTGACACAATAATATACATACCAACCAAGTCTCCACCGTATCTGGGGCCCACGAACACCAATTTTAACAGACGTACAGATCTTCAACCGGCCTTGAGATTCTCTTCTCAACACACCGTTCACCTACCCAAGATTCTTTTTTTTCCCCAACTTCTTTAAATTGCAAAATTTTTTTTGCGCTTTAGAAACACTAATTTTTCTCCAACATTCCTAATAATATTTGTCTACAGGTAATGATGATATATTATTTTTAAAGAAAACTTAAGTATTTTTATATACAAACAGCCTACGTTTAAATTGTTTAAACAAAAATCCTCCAAAAAAAAAACATTTTCGTTTGTTTGGTTTGGTTTGGCAAGACGTCCCAAAGAGCATGTTGTTCATATTAATTTAAAACCTTTCAAAAAAATACAAAATAGTAAAAAAAAAAATAAAATAATTTAAAAACATTTAAATGTCTTTGTTGATACATTTTTCCTTTTTGGCAATAATCCAGAATTGCTTGCAAAGAAAAAAAATCTGAAACATTTTTCATTATTTATTTTTTTTATCCGTTGCTAAAATTAAAAAAAAACATTAAGAGTAGTTTGGGCATTTTTTTTTTGGGAAGAGGTGTTTTTCGCTGCCGTTGGAAAACATTTAAAATATTTAAAGATGCTCAAGAAGAATTTCGTAAGAAATATGTTTTTTTCTCGCATTTAATATTAAGTGAATAACTTAAAAATACCGGATTTATTTGAAAATTTTGAGCGGTTCTTGAGAAACATTAGTTTAATTAAAATATGCAAAATATTACCTTGACGTTCCCATCTTTCTGGCAACGTATTTATGTATTCTGCGAAAAAAAAAATTGCTGTTTTTGAAGAAATATATTAATGGCCTGTTCAACGATTTCGAAAGAACGACTTCGATCGCATTCTAAGCGATCGAAAACTATTTTGGGTTCAACTAACTTTATTCTATACGAACATTCGTTTAGACGACAACTCGAAAGAAAACGTAAGTACTTTCATACAAAAAGCGGTTTATTAATATCGAAAGTATTGTCGACATTACGAAAACAAATGTCAAAACCACTCACTTGTTGTTTTGTTGTCGAATCATGGTATTTATAACAAACAAGAAATATTTAAGGGTAATTTAAACAAATTATAAATAAAAATAGAGAACAATTGGTAATTTTTTTTTTTATTACAATACGCTACAATAAATTAGAATTAATAATTAGATTTTGTTTAAGCTTAATGGGGCGGGTAAACTGAAATATTGCACTCATTTATTTCTCTTATAATCGTTTTCGAGTTATTCGCGAAAATCGTGTTTGTCTGGATTAATATTATATTTCCAAAATTTCGAATAAATATGTTTATCCTCCTTTCTTTATAGTGTGTTGATCGGATAAAAATTCACTGAATTACAAGCCTTTTAATTTGAAAAAAAAATGCCTTAATGGAGAGACTGAAAACGTTTAATATTGAAAAACATAAAAAAATAATTTTTTTAAATCGAATGGCCTGTAGCACAGTAAATTTTTATCCGATCAACACAGTATAAATATGTGCTGAAAGAGGAAAACATTTTTATTCAATAGTTTTTACAATTCAGATGAACAATTCAATTTTCAAAAAAACGAGCTAAAACAACTGCAGAAAAACATGATTTTCGCGACTATCTCGAAAACGCTTCTTGAGAGAAATAAATGAGTGACATATTGTGTACATTAGGCGAATAAATGGAGGAACATCCTAAGATGGCGAAAGGTGCACCAGTGTTTGGAGCAAATAAATTTTTAATGGGCGAGTAATGAAAAATAATAGGCCTTAAACTAAGCGTCATTGGTCCATCCATTCTATTCAAGGCGGGAAATTTTATCCCACATTATAATTAAATTTTTACAGACATGGGAAGATTTGAAATGTAGGACAAAAATAAATTTTAGAAAATAAAAAAAGCCTGCAAGAAACAAAACTATTTAACCCTATGATCGGACGCTGCTTTGGTAAAGTTAAATGTGCTGAAACTCAGTCAGCAGATATCAGAATCACCGCCAAGAGTTTCTAAAGCTGCGACGGTGGTTGCACAAGAAAGCAAAATTGAAGAGCCAGGCCCCTTAATATTATGTGAAACACTACAAATTCTAAAGGAAAACATTAAAAATTTTAAAACTTCATTCAAACGAAGAAGGATAGAGTAAGAAATAAAATACAAACTGCTCTACAGGTAAAAAAGAGGAATATGGTTGTTGAGGAACAACTGTCGTTAATTTGTCGTCAAATGAAACAAATGTAACTACTTCCAAGGAGCAAGCTGATGCTAGCAAAATATTGA
This sequence comes from Pollenia labialis, assembly GCA_949318255.1. Lineage (NCBI taxonomy): Eukaryota > Metazoa > Arthropoda > Insecta > Diptera > Polleniidae > Pollenia > Pollenia labialis. The sequence continues at coordinate 28,188,375 of OX439139.1, forward strand.
CTTGGTACTTATTCAACTTTCTTTTACGTTTGGTTTGATTGACTTATTAATTTATTTTTTTGTATCATTAATTTTTTTTGCTTGAATATTTTGTTTTTGATAAAATTCAATTTTTGTTTACACTTTTCTTTAGTTTTGGTTTCAACAAAAACGAATTTTTTTATTTTTTGACATTTTTATACAGCTGATAAAATTTCAAACGAGGTTGTATTTGTCAACAAGCAATTTAGTATTATTTTTCATACTTTTGAACAAAAAAGCAACAAAATATAGAAATATCTAATATGGCAATACTTAATTATTTTAATACGTAAGTAACAAATATTTACAAGCGTAAGAGCAAGCGATCGAAAGCTGTCGAAATTGTTGAACCCAATCTGATTCGAAATCGAGCGAATAGATGGCGATCGCTTCGTTTTTCTGTCGAGATAGTTGAACAGGCCATAAATCACGCTAATTTCAAAAACCCTATTTTAAAGTAAGGCGTATTCCATTGAGAGCGTTCTGAATCGATCAAAACGCATGGTAGTCGGACGGGACAAGGCCGTGGGCTACAATGTTGGCAAAGAATTGAGTTGGGGGCCCCGAGTATCGAATATTTGCACCAATTTTTTGGTGTTAAACATATTTAACACAAACGATATTAAAATGAATAAAAAGCAATGTTTGCCTTGAAAACTAAAAAAAAAAACAGTTGAAAGTATTGATTAGTATTGAGTGTTATTGAGTTATGAAATGTAGTAGAATTAACCAACCCTACCGAAATGAGTCAAAACTTTTGAAGGAATCTATTCCTAAAAGTTTTCAACTGGTTTTGCAACATGTGGCTGTGTTTTGTCATGACGAAATATTATGGTTTCATACCAGGTCGCATATTCCGGGCGTCTCCTGCCATGGCTCGCATTCCTTATATTTTTCATGTTTAGTTGTTAAAATTTCATATATTGGAATATGAACTAACAATAATCTTAATCTCCCGCACATGTCAGTAGATGTTTAGTGCTCTTCTTATCGGATAAGTGCAGCTGCCATATCTCTTCTTCTTAAGCGAGTATGGAAGCAATCATTTAAAATATTTCGAGCTAGTGGATTTATGTAGGTGCGATTAAAGCGATTTTAAATATTGAAATGAATACTTTGTGATCATAATTTTAACTTCTGATGGCACATTGAGGTCTTTGGTAATTTGGATGTGAGGATTCGAAGAACTTTTTTTTTTGGATTTCCTTCATGTTGAAGGTCGATGCAGTTCCCTATAATTCTCTGTAAGCAAAAGAATTGTGTTCCATACAGTTTCGCTGTGATCCTTCTGGGCGATCATAATAGATGGGACCGTTTACCATAAAGAATTACTTTTGCACCATGGCTATTCGGTTTTGCAGTGATTTGCTAGTTTCACAAACGATTTCTTGCTCTATGGGTTGCCGCCAGGCATTCAATCAAAATATTTTTTCTAAAGTGCTGAAGTATCATTTCGGACATGCAAAATAATTTTTCAACAACTGTGTGGTACCCAAATTCCCTGCTTAAAATGCTGCTTGCAAAAGATTTAAAATTTGCAGCCTTAGCGGCTTCTAATGCAGCGTCTACTCGTTACAACTATTTATAATTAAAATGAAATACGTAAGAACAAAATCTCCATCAGAAGTTAAAATTTTATAGCAAAGTTGATCTTAAGTTGAATGAAAATCAAAGTTATTTTGAATTTTTTATTCAACCGATAACAAACTGCTAGTCAACCATCGCTCTAACGTAACAATTGGCTGTGCAACTTGATCAAATTGTACAACAAGTCGCAGCGTGTAGGTGCCGCATTAGAAATCACTAAAGCAGCCAATTTTAAACTTTTGCAAGCAGCATTGATGGCAAGAAATTTGGATACCACACATAATGATTTTGCCAGTTCTTCCTAAATTTGACAACAATCTCTATAGTCTAACACCTCCAGTTCATCATCTTCGAACTTTGTTTGCCTTACGTGGACGATTTTTGCCTTTTATGGCGAAATCACGACTATTGAAACGAACAGTTATTCTCCTGCAAGTTGAAGTCAATAGAGCATTTTTAGGATAAGCTTTTTTTAACAATCCATGTGCTTCAGCTGGACTTTTTTAAATTTGAAGAAATAAAGCAAATGTTTTGCTGGCGAAAGATTCGATATGTTAGAAGCCAGAAAAACTTTGATTTCAAACACTTTTTCTTTTAATGACATTATATTTATTTTGTTGTAAAACAATAATTTGGCTTTTCACAACATTAGCTGCGTTCGTTTACCCCAAAATTTGTACAAATTTGTACTGAATTTTACTGAAATGCGTTCGCGTACACATAAATTTGTATAATTTTCATATAACTTACCTACTGGGTTTTACTGGGATTTTACTGGAAAAGTAAACGAACACACATATTTCGATTCGTTCAGTATCGAGTGAAAGAATTATCAATAAATTTGTATCAGAATCAGCCCCCTGGGTTAAAAAGAAAAGCATTGAGTACTTTGGAGAAGATATTCCCTTTGAACGGAAACATTTGTGCCCGGTCATAAGAAATAACACTGTATGTATTACACCGTCCGACACTATCAGTTATAAATGTCAAAAACATACCGTTAACTGGAAGTAAACGTAATAGTTAGTCTGAACTTGGTGAAATTTGCCATAAGTGAGATAAACAACAGATATTTGCTGTACCAAAATGTCATTAAAGTTATAAAAAACATAAAGCATGTGTACACCATCTTTTTTGAATCCTGCATATTAAGTTATACACCCAATACATGGAAATTTTTTTTTTAAATACTTAAAATGATTAGAGGAATTTGGTTAATACAAGTGAAAGAGGAGTTTTTTTACTTGACTTATTAACCGATTAATTTTATAAGTGAGTATGTGAGTTGCAAAACTCGTTCGTTACAAAATAAAAAATACGAGATGACAATTGATTCTAGCAGTTCTTTAGGCGCTTTATAAGAAGAATTATACAAATTGTTTCAATGCATGTCCTCTTTTATTTTGTAACGAACGAGTTTTGCAACTCACATACTCAAGTGTTCAAACAGAATTGTGGTCAACTTCTGGCAAAAATCTTAACGCCCATAATTAAAGTGTCGGCAGTAACTTCAAATTCTCTCTAATTTTATTGTCCTGTTTACAAAATATATGAAACTTATAGAAAGTATGGTAGCATTGTTGTGAGAATTAGTGTCTATAGTTATGTAAAAGCATTAGAAAAACGTTCTGAATATAAAATAGATTTTATTTTACCACTGCTTTGTACGTTAAATTTGCATATCAAATTGTATGAAAAATATTGTCTGTACGCAGTTCTGTTTAAATACTTATGCCCAATTTTTAGGATTGATATTTAAACACATTTATGTTTAAAATCGTTTTAAATACAAAATTCTTTTCTTCACTGAACACTTAAATGTAACTCAATTTGTCAATTTGTTGTATACTGATTACTAAAAATTGTAAAAATTTTATATTTTGAATATTTTTTTTTTCAATAAATTATATTTTAAATTTTAATAAAAAAAAGGATCAAAAAACTATGCCATTTCAAAAATGTGTTGATTGATGTTGACAATTTCCAACAACAATTTCACAAGTTCAAATTATTTTTTTGTTATTTGATTGTTATTTTAATTCAAAATTTATTTCAAAACAACTAAAATGTTAATTAAATCAAAATTATATTTTTTATTTTCGGTCAACAAAAAAAAATAATTCGGGCCTGTTCTGAAAATCACGTGATTTCAAATCACGTGCTTTTAAAATTACAAGTGTGATTTTGTGGGATTCTGAAAGTCATACCGTTTGTGTGTTTCTTAGTGTGCTTTCGGCAATTGCAGATCACCCCAAAATACACAAAAACGGAACACCAAAACATTACACGTGTGATTAAAAAGGGACATGTGATTTGAAATCACGTGGTTTGAGCTAAAGTGATTTGCAGAACAGGCATGATTGATTCAATTATTACATTAATTAAGTTTATATACTTTTTAAATCATTTTTTTAATTGATAAAAAACTACTAATAATTTTTTCTGTGATAAGACTTTTTAAACAAAACTCAAATTGGAAAATTGTGCATTAGTTGCTCTTGTGCTATTTTTTCAGCCCTGGCTGTTCGCTTAATTAAAATCTTTGCAAATATTTAATTTCTAACACATTTTCAAATAGACATGCAAACGTATTTCTGTCTATAAAAATTGATTTTGTTGCTTTATGATTTGGTTGGTGGTTTCATTGTTTAACTTTCAAATTACATTTATATGCCTAAATAATTTGTCTGGCTTGCTGTATGTCTGTCTTTCTGTCTGTGTTTCTATCTAGCTAAACCTCCATCTAAATTTGGTTGACTGTCAAGCAGCCAGCCTACTTATTAAAATTTCAAATGTTTAGTTTTGAAATGCAAAAAAGAGGTTCTCCTTTGGAATGTTCGATTTATTTATGTATTTCAATTAAGTCAATTATTTGTGTTTTTGTTAAATTAAAATAAGACATTAGTATTGAAAAACACTAGCATTTAACATAATACTTATTTGAATTGTGTTTGGTTTGAAATTTAAATGAATTAATTTTTTTTTTTTTTTTTAGACAAACATACATACATACCATTATGCCATAATGATAAAACATTATGAGCTGAATAACAACTAAGTTACTAAAAATCCACTTTTCCCTTAAAAAAAAAATATCTCTATTTAAAATTCATTCACTACTTAGAAAACCATAAACTTTGAAATCAGTGACTACAAATAAATTTAGCAAAATTTATAACCCCCAGACAGAATTTCAATAACAACATCAATTTGTTTGTTAACAAAAAACTTCGTTTCTGTTTATTAATTTATGCCAAAAAAAAAAATAAGTTTTTAATTAAAGTTGAAATAATAAAACTTTACAAAGTAAATTTTAATAAAAAAAATATTGTAAATAAACGAAATTAAAATTTTTATTACTGTCGAAAGATGATTATTTATGAGTTGAGTTTGTAAAGAATCTCTTAAAATATTATGAAATTATATAAGGCTTTTGCTGTATTTAAAAACAAAAAAAACTTTTTTCCTTGGAAATTGTGATTAATTAGGGAACACAAATTGTACAATCTTCTTTAAGAAATTAAATGAATTACTAATTCTTTAAAGAGCAGATTAATGGGTGGTTTGCTTTAATTCTTTAGATTAAGATTAAAGAAATAATACCCACACCACTATCGTGGAGAGAATATTATGCAATTGTAATGACGTGTGTAACACTTAAAAATATCAGTCCTAGAGCCACTTTCTACCACACCGATCGACTTTGAATTTCTCTTTGAATCGCTGTCATTGTTAACGTAAGTACAGATCGCAATTTAATTGTGTAAGTGACCAAAGCTATTGCACATAGCGAAAATCGGTTAATAACTCCAATAGCCCCTTACAGGCTTATTTCTAGAACGGAGTTTTTTGTGCCCACATAAAAAATATAAAAATTGATTTCAATTAAAAAAATTGTGATTTTAATCAAAAAATTATTTAGGTAAGCACAAGTCAAATAAAAAAAAATAGTATCAATTAAACTTTTAATTAACTTGATTAAAAGTTTAATTCAATTGATTAAACGCTTAATTCACTTGATTTAACGTTTATTTCACTTTTTTATTAAAACTGATTTTATTTTGGATAAATTCTTTACTTGGCGAACAATTTTGTATAAACTTATTTAATTTCTCTTCTGACTCATCTTACTTGGCCATTAGGGCTAAAACTTTTTCGCACTTTTTGCGAATGTCAAAAACGGCATAGTTAAGTCGTGTAGAACATTAAAAGTTATTAATAAAAAATATTACAATTTTTTCGAATTGGTAAAAAAAGTTCACGCAGGGATCGGGTTGAAGTTTGAAAACAACCACTTTTATCTCACGGAAATTTTAAAAAATATTCACCTGATATTTGTATACAATTCCTACACGTATCACTTTAACGCTATTTCGGAATTTATCCACTGCTTTAGATTTAAAAATTGTTCTTCGGTTTACAATTCATCGCGGATCAAATTTATTTGGAAGGTTTTAGAAATTTGCTTCACTGCGTGAGGTTTTTTTGTGCACAACGACGGGTGACAGCTGTTTTCATTACTAAAACATTCTTGGCCACTCCGCGATAATATGCCAAACATTTGGTTATCGACCTAATGACTACAGCTCCCATACAAAAGCTACTACCGAAGACTGCTTTTAATGTCATTACATCCTTATTGTATATGGTGATAATAACTTTTACGAAACAATAAATAAATAAATAAAAGTGCGTGTGGCACCAACGATACAACCATACGTGGTCTACTAAATATGTAAGGCGTTGGTGTTCCTCTACTCTCCCGCAAACTCTATCTTCATCGATTGACTAAAAGGTAATCCTTATCTCTAATATTGATGATCAAGAGAGACAAACTATCACTTTTGGTAGCTGTTGCAAAGCGACACTGTCTTATATGAAGTCACGCACAGCATCTGGGAGTCGGACACTATGATTACTGCCGCAGCTGCGATATCGAAGATAAGGGGCACAACGTAGAACGCCTTCTTTGTCACTCTTCTGCGCTGCCTAGAAGATGACTGACCGAAACTGATTGACGGATTGTATGATATCTCTGGCGTTGAACTAAAGCATATTATAAACTTCGTAAGAAGTTTGGGTTGGTTCTGCGGTGGGGGTGCTGTTTATTGGGCATCCATGGTATCACAATGGACCATTAAGTCTAATTGTGTCAGATGGATATTGACTGTCTTTTCTATCTAACCTAGCATGTTTATAGTATGAGTAAACAATTTGTTAGTTTGTGTGACACCGATGATACTGGATGGAAAAACAAACCAATTAAGATATTGATTTAAACACACTTAAACGAGCATGAGAGCAAGCGTTTTGATCGTGTATTAACCCCATAATGTAAAGACTGTTTTTCTTTAGTGAGAAAATTACGAATACATTATCAGATAATTTTATCACTCTTACTTAGTAGCCCTGGTTAAGGAAAGTTTTTTTTATGTAAGAAGTACGCTATATTTCTAACAAAAATATTTTACACATTTTATGGTTACTTTAACCAGGAAAATATCCGATATTTGAGGTAACATCGTTCAATGTTAAACTGTAAATTGATGATTTATACGTTGAGAATATGTGGTTTCAACAGGATGCACCACAGCAAGAGAAACAATGGATCTTTTGAAATAACAGTTCGAAAATGGCATTATTTCTCGTTGAGGAGGAGTGAATTTTCCACCAAGAACGTGGTTATTTGAAATCTAAAGTGTACAGCCATAATCCCACAGTAGTTCAAGAGCTTAAACACAACATAATCGAGCGGATATCAACCATTGACAACAGTTCATTGAAAAACGTGACTGAGAATTTCAGTAAAAGAATGGGGGCATGATGAGCCAGTCACTGGACGGACAAAATTTTTTATTTTTAGCTGTAATAAGCTGAAATAAAATTTTTTTTTTATTAATACGATTTTCGTATGACGTGCTAAATTCCCAGTTTTAAATATTTGGTAAATACACTGAAATTTATTGTTGAGGGAAAGCTAGCTTCTATGCGCATTTCACTGGTTGCTTAGGCCAGCTCATCAGGAAACCTTTTCCAGAGATTTTAGAAAAGCCAAAAATATTATACAAATAAAACCCTAAAGCGAATAAGAATTATAAACACTCAAAGTCTTACTTGTAACAATATCAAAGCCAAAACAAACACCAACAATAAACAGTGAGTTTATCTTTTCTTACATTCCCCCTATCCGAAAACCCCTTTTTTATTAAAATTAAAATGGTAACCTAATTTTGGAGACCCTTCCCTGCAAATGATATTGGACTACTTGATCCATTTTTATCAAATGTACTACTCCCTGGACTGATCCAATGTAATACAAACTTTGCCCATGTCATTGTTAAAAATAGTTTGTAGAAACGATATGTCTTCGTTTTTAACGACATGTTTTCGTTTTTAAACGATTTGAAAGCTACTACTACTCCGTTGTAATGCAAAGCTATATGGTCCTGCCCTAGAACATCGTAATGTTAAATACACCATGTTTTTTCCTTTATCTTTGGAGTAGTCTTAGTCCATTATGGGCTTCATTTTGTTTGGATTAGTTGCATAATTTGCAGGTTAAAAGAAGTTTTGTTAGAGGTGACCATATCACCAAATGGGTTTTCTCTACGTGAGGTAACAAAAATAAGCTTAACTTGTTGCCAACCTTAAAAGACGACCAGAACTTTTGTTAAAGAATCCTACCAAAAAGGCAGGAAAAGGTCACAGCTTTTAATAGCCAAGAGAGGTTTTTAATACGGCTTATTTTTTACTTAACCCTCTTTTAAGATAACCCAATTTAATTTTTAAAAAAACCAATATCCTTGGCACATTTTATCGATTTTGCAAATCACTTTTAATTTGCTTAAATGCTAAACACACAAAATCTCAAAATTATTCCATTTTATTTTAAGAATTTTCTCGAAAAGTTCTTTAAGGGTCAATTGGCAACGATTTAAAAGACAAAACAAAAACTGCAACAAAGTAATTGTTGGCATTTTGCAATTACAATTGTTTGCCAAGATACTGAGGCATTCATTGAAATGCAGCAACATTTTCGTAAAATCAAAGAAAAAAGAAAAGCTAAAACACCACCTTGATATTCAGCTGATAAATATGAAACTACTCATGAAAAAAGAAAAAATCTCAAAAAATTTCGCCTTCAGCTGAAGTTTAAACTCAATGAGATTTCTTATATGAATTCTCTTCTCTTTCCTGCCAGTTTCAAAATATTTTTTTTTTGTTTTGTTTTAATATGTGTGTTGTATATTTTTTCTCAATATTTTGTGCTTCTTGGGTCTGTTTGAATGTTAAAAAAAAAAACAATTCAAACTAAACAGAATTTAAACTACAAGAAGATTTTAATCCGATTATTTTGTAAGAATTGAAAGAAGGAGAAAAATACAACGAAAACAAAAATCGTTACAAATTATTTTTTATTTTTATTTTTTTTTAACAAAAAAAGGGTGTAATGGCGAGGTAAATGTTTAAATTATAGCCAACATTTATAATAAAAAAAATTAAAAAACATAAAAATTTTATCAGCTTAAGCCGAATAATCTTTAAGTTTATGATAATGGTTATTTATGGAGCTGCTAAATCAGCTTACAAATTTTTCTGTTTAATAAAAATGATTTTAGGGGAAACTTGGCTGGTTTGAAATTGAAATTATTAAGTTTTAGTGCGGCAACAACAGCCTGGCCATTAATGATTAATAAAAATTACACAGATTATTTATTTGCAAAACAGTTGGCGAGTCGAGTTGGTTTAAGGGCGGTTGTTTAAGATTAAATTTTTTGTAAGAAGAAAAAAACATATAAACTCTTGGCCTTAATTCAATTAAGGTTTGAAAATAAATATCAAGATTTTTTTTTATAGGTTTTACTAAATTAAATTGAATTGTAAATGGTAAGTAAAGCATTTTGTTAATTTGTATGATTTTATATTGCCACATTTTTTCGAATATAATGCGATTACCTACTCGAAATATGGTTATTTTGGGAAAAAATTACTTTTTAACATAAGTGGGCAAGGCATACACTGCTATATTTATGCTTAGATGTGTGAAGCAGCAATTTTGTTTCTGCAGAACATCAGAATTTTTCTGTAGTGTGTTAGTCCAAATAAATCAGGTACAGTCAAAACCTGAAATTCGACAGAATTTAAAATAAACAGATTACTTGCGATCGTGGTTGACGAAAGGTCCTATCTGGTTTAACGCAAGCTTATCGCCCTTAAACTCAAAATCTATCCATCCGTACTCAAATCAATCCGGCGCGGTATTAATAGTACGGTGAGCATGGATTTTCTTGAATCAAGTACAAAATGATTGATTTAAGTACAGACAATTCAAGTGCAAAATACTAAACTTATCCATATTCAATCCCGAATTCGTACTAGAACTAATCCAAAAATGAGATTGATTTAAGTAAAACTAAGATTGAACCAACCTTAAAATGCGCTTGATTTAAGTATTATAAAGCTGATTCAATCCCGAATTCGTACTTGAAATAAATCAGAAGGAGAATTTATGATTGATTTACTGACCCGATTTACACCTCACAGAATTTCAATTATAAAACACCAGCTTCTTTCCCGATATGTTTCTTACTTTAAAAACTTAATAAACATAAATAATTGAAAATATAAAGAGTTCGTCTTGTTCTGTTGTTTCTACACACAATAAGCAAAGCTGTTTTTAACTACTTGTGTGGTGTTGTTGTAGTGTCTGCAACTAACTTTGATAAGTTTTATAAGATTAAAACGCTCACTTTGTAATTTTACTTTCAGAGTGGCACTAACAACAATAAGTTTAATTTTTTTTTACTTGGTTTGAGAATTTTGTACTTATTTTAAGAAGTTCCGGGATTGGTGTGCGAAAGTAATTCCATTTAGGATTGTTTTAAGTACGTTTTAGTGTTACTCGTACTTAAATTTTTAAGTACGACTCGTACTTAAAGTAAGTATAAAAAAATTCATTTATCCCTAGTGTTTTTCTGTCTGTGTAGGACTTTTCACCCATCTGACTATTGGCTGAGGCGGCCTCGCGGCTGCCTTATTTGGTGGTTATGGTTTAAACACCAAAAACGGAGATTCTGAAAGATCGGCTTTTAGGGCTAATTTCTCACCACTTGTTTGATGACATCTTCTTTGAATTGGAGGTAAGATTATCTTTACCTTAAAAAATGTTAACGAAATGAATAAAACTATATATAAATATTATGGGTCCTTGTTAAACCAGTTATCAATATTCATATGCAAGCCTTCTGTTGAGCTCGCAAGAGGAGCCCTAAGAAAATAAATTTTGTTAAAAAAAATTTTAGACAACAAAAATGTTTATAAATTCGAACTGATACTTTTCATTGAGATGAGTGTTATAATTTAAATAGTTGTTAGATAAAATGTTTAGTGGTCCAAAACATATTTAATATTTAAAATTTTGCGGTTATAATTCTTTAGTACATTAACTACAAATGGATTCACAAGCTCTCAGGAAACCATTCCAACTCACGGAAAAGGGTACCTATTAAAAAAGAAACCAACAATTGCTATACATTTCACTCCTTTTTCAATTTTTTTTTTTCTCAACTGAACAATGAAAACCTCACGAATTAATGGTTTGAAATTGTATACTGAATACAACAACTGAAAAGTAAAACGACAACAACAAAAACAACATCTAGTAAAAAGACAAATAAAAAGTAATCTACTGTCACAAAAGCTCAAACCAGCGCTGGAAAAAAAAGAAGACTTAAATTCAAAATCCCAACAGATGATGGTTAAGAGAAGAAGGACGGACGTACAGTCAAATCGAACGACAGACAGACAGAAAGACACATTATGGTTGCTATTAATGTTGCAAACTTTATACATTCATGTATTTTTGTTGTTGTAGTTACTCATGACAATGATGCTACTGCTGCATAAAGATGCTGTTGCATGTTAGTTGATGTTGTTGTTTTTTTTGTCGACGTAGTTTTTGTTGTTGTTGCTGTTAATGCTGCCGGTTATGCTGGTGGTACTTTAGTAGATTGTTACTTCAATGTTGTTGGTTATGGTTGTAGTAGTTTTTGATGTTGTTGCTGTGTTTATTGTTGTAACTGCTGCTGGTTCTTGTTACTGCAATAAAATTACGTGACTAACATCTGATTGCGTGTTGTAGTTTCCATTGCATTCATTGTATTTGCAACCAAAAAAAAAAAAAAACAATACAAATAAAAATAAATGTACAGACATTTTTACTTACAGCATGCAGCTTACAACCGACAAGAAACAATGAATGCAACATTTTAACAACAACAACAACAACAAGATTAAATATTTGTAGTATTGTCTGTCTCATGAGTTGTTGAGATGTAAGAGAATGAAAACATCAAAAATAAACATATTTTTTAGTTAAATGAAGAAAACTTCTTGGTCCGCACATTGGGGGACATAAGAAAAAAAGGGAAATTAATATGAAGCAACATCAGGTAGTTTGATGTTGCTTCAACTGACAGCAGAGATGTAATCGCACAGAAAAAAATAAAAATTGATTTCAAGTAAAAAATTTGTGATATAAATTAAAAATTTTATTTAATTTGCACCAGTAAGCAAATTAAAATTATCAATTAAACGTTTAATTCACTTTATTAAATTGTTATTTTAACTGATTTTATTTTTGCTTAATGCTTTATTTAATAGTGAACAATTTTGGAGAATTTTTTTTGTGCAAGGTGCAAGGTAACATTTTGCATTTGGAAACTACAGATTTAATGCTGACGGATATAGAAATTTTTAAAGCTGACCAGCTTGGTTGTTCGATAAATTTAAAATGATTCCACATTCTATAAAATTGTTCTTTATAGCAAATCTACTGGTCGAAGATCCACAAGCTTGTAAAAGAGATTCTGTGAGTTTCTACATTGTCGTTGATGTTTGTATAGCTACGTTCACACTTATCAAATATTTGACGCAAACAACGGAACCAAGAAGCCAAAAATATATTTTTTGTTATGTCTAAAAGAATAATTAGTTTATTTTGTAATACTAAGACCATGTTAAATCTCAATAACTATTAACATAAGTAGAGGTTACGCTTATTTTGTCGAATATTTAATAAGTGTGACCGTTGCTTTAGGCATGAAAGATGTGTATTGAGTATCTTTGCTTTCTGTCAAAAATATGTAAAATGTCATCAAAATGAGACCATCCGTTAAAAAATTGCCGAATTGTTTAACTTTTTATTTTTTGTAATATTCTATTATGTGTGGCATTGATCGTTATTAGGGAAACCAAAGAATTATCAATAACTTTTCATTAAAACAGGTTTGATCTAAATTTCTGCAAGCAATTTTGTGCTTGACAGATCTTTAGGGATGCAAAAATCTTTTTAAAATTATGCTTTGTGACACCTCAATGCATTTACTTTGATGATTAGATTGTTTTTTTTTCTTTCGATCCATTTATCATTTAAAAGCTTCTATTATTTAATACTAGATGTCTACTTTATTAAAGATTACAGTCCATTACTTGCCTGCCTCCATAATATGGCATGACATGTTTGTGGCACATAACTATACACATAAATTACATACTTATTTAAAGTGTGTATTTGGCTTTGGGGCAACCTTTTAATCCGTTTTGTAAGCAGAACGTAACGTAAGTACATGCAAAAAAGATTAAAAATTTAAATTTACAAAAAAAAAGAAGATAAAGCAACAACAACAATCACTGAATGACTTAAATACGTTATTGAGGACAGTTACTTAAATATATGAAATCTTTTTATGAGAAAACTAGAACCTGAAAAATAAGTTATGAGCTAATCTATCAGTGCGAGGGTTGCTGGTTCGATTCCCACTGGAGACTTAGATCTGTTTGACTACAACGATCTGTGCGGGCACGTTGCTATTTATTGGTCGGTTGATTAAATTAGAATATATTTCTTTCATTTTATTTGTACATCTTATGCCCGTAATTTATACTTAATAACCAAATAAAATAAGAAAACATTTTATTTCTAAAATAATAGGCACAGAAAAATGCTCACAAATTTAATTAAACAAAAATAAAATCAGTTTTAGTTTAAAATTTAATCAAAAGAATTAAACGGTTACTTTTCCAAAACATGGAAATTGGTTATAAATTGAAAGAAACTGCAAAGTCATTTTATTTCAGATTTTACGAATCATTCAGGACTAAATTTTGTTTTAAAAATAAAACCTTAAAAATAATAAGCAGCTTCACTCCAGAAAATATTATTTCCGGGAAAACTAATAGTACAATACCATTGTTACTAACCGGTAGTTACCGACCCAGTGTTTCGGTACATAATTGCCGAGGCACAGTTGCAAATATCAAAAATTTCAGGGGCTCCTCTAAAATATTGAATAAACTCATCTGAAAGGAAAATGTCCAACGATTTCAAATATGCTTCTCTTTTTACAATCAGATTTTTAGTTCAGATATATAGAAAGATACAGCCCTTCAAAGATAATTTGGTCCGCTTTGCTTTGTGTTTGTCCAGGTAAATCGTTATTTACCAAATTTCGCAGCTTTGATGGAAAATGCAAAAAAAAACTATAACTGTCTCAATAAAATATTTTTTGTTACTTTTATTTTCATAGATGGTGGATTTTATTTTAACAAACAGTACCATTTCGTTGGAAAAGTACTCTTTAAATTAAAGTGAAGTACTATTTCAAAATTTTAATTTTGCAACACTGGTAACGAAACAGAGCTTATAGGTTTGTTGTTTGAAATATTAGAATTCGTTTTTTCTTTGAACTCCCATCAATTGTATTTGTCAAGTTAACTTTTTTCTTGTAGTCGCCCAACAAACACGAGGTCAAACCTTTGATATAAAATGACTTTATCATTTGATGATTTTAACATTTAAATTCAAATTGATAATGATTTGAAAATAAACATTTGACATTAAATGTTTTATCAATTTGATATCAAATTGGTATCAAATGCTAAATTCAAATCAAATGTAAACTTGGCAATACTATAGCGAAAAATAAATGTAAACTTAAAAAATGGCGATTAAATGTGTGGTTAAATGTGTTTTACAAGTGAACGATTTATTTCTTGTGAAAAATAAAAATTATTGGTGAGTAACAGTGTTGCCAATTTAGCCATTTAGTGGCTAGATTTAGCCATTTTTCACCCTCTTTAGCCATTAAAAAATGCATTTAGCCATTAGCCATTTTTCAACTTGCTTAGCCATAAAATTTTTCTTGCCGTTTTGCTTTTAAAAGAATAATTTTTATTTTATTATAAAAATTGATAAAACCAAAATAAACATTTTTAACAATTAAAACGCCCTTAATTTAAATCACAACTTTTACAAATGTTGAAAATCGCTATAAACGATGATGATGAAACATCTTTCAAAATAAAGGAACAGTATTCCAATATTAAATTTAAAAAAAGGATCATCAACACAAACATCGGTGTTTCTTTATGGTTGCAAGTATTTCAATAAAGAGATGTAGGCGGCAACAATTTTTTTTAGAAATTTCAGAATTTACTATAAAGTTGCTCTCCATTAACTCTCCATGGTCTAATGCTGAAGTAGAGAGGGTATTTCGCCAAGTAAACATCGTTAAAAGTAATTTGAGAAATAGGTTACATTAAGCAACCGTTAAGTCGATTTTATCAATGAAATATTTATACCAACACCACAATAGTGGAGAGGGTACTATGCGTTTATGCTGATGTTTGTAACACCTTAAAATATTGGTCCTAAGCCCACCTTTTCGTATACCGATTGGACCACTTTCTGAGTCGAATAAACGATGTTTGTCCGGCTGGCTGGCCGTCCATGTAAACCTTGTGCGTAAAGTACATATCGCAAATTTGCTGATCATTTAATAAAATTTGGTACACAGGTTCAAATTAGGTATCATACAGTCGGGGTGACCGACTATATTTTCTTACTTGTTTTTTATTGTAGATCTGGAATCAAAAGGTTGGGTAAATGTTGTCGTGATTTATCTTCAAATTAATTAAAACTAATACGCACGAGTGATTTTTATGAGATGAACAATAACGACATAAAATGTATCGATGATTTAATTTTTTAAATATCTTTCAATATAATAAATAACGTTTATTCTTATTTAAGAAATTGATCTTAACTTACAATTTCATCGTAAACAACTTTAAATGAATTTTTCGGTTTTGTTATTGAATTTGAATGTGTTTTTATTTAAAAAAAACTTTTAGCCATTTTTTAGCCCACTGGTGAGTAATTACAATGATTAATAATAATTAATACGAATTAAAAAAAATTAATCGGGAAAGTGAAGAAATTATACATAAGTTTGTTGTATGATCGCGGTGCTACAATCCTCAAAATAAAACGGACCCAAGTATTTCGTCTTTCCAAGAATTAGAGGACGGAAAGAACAATATTTCGTCTTTTAGCTATGTTGCCGAATATTTATCTAACAGTCTATTTAGATAAATAATGAATTTAAATTAAAAAAATACAATATTTTTATTTATGTTCCACATTGTATTATAATTCACATTTGAAAAACATTTGAGAATTACGTTTGAAAGCAAGTTAAAAATAAAGGTATTTTTCAATTTGAAAATTAATTCCCCTCTTTGTTGAGAATGCTATGATTTTCATATGATGTTCACATCATTATCAAACGTTTATCGTTTGAGAAAACATTTGATTTCAAATCATTTTCAATTTTAAATCAAACCCCCGTATTTGTTGGGCGCTTTGAAAATGTTCCACTAAATTTCATGTTCATCTTCATACTTCTGCCACAATTAATAATATTTCACTCTTTTCTTTGTGGAATGGACTAGCTACATATAATCGGCCAAGTTGCCCAGGGCAATTTTGAGATTGTCAATTCAATTTGTTTTTTTTTCGTTTTATTTCCAGTTTTTTTTTTGGCAATATAATTTTTTTTTGTCTTGTAACCTCAAGGCATATTATTGCATTTATGTTTGTATTTAGTTAGATTGGACAATGGTTTTGTTTTTTGCTCTAAAATCAAAAGAAAAAATAAAACGCAAAAATTCATTCGACCAAATTAATTTCCTCGTCATTTATTTATCACAGTATGAATGGAGGGAGGGGCTTTGTTAGGATCATTATAGTTAAGCTTACAAAAGGCTCAAGGATATATCTGTTATTGGCTTGTGGTCATTACTTTATATTTTTGGCAAATTAGTTAACATTATTTAGTCGTATATAAATCTAAGAATAACATTAAATTTGATTAGGCTTAAAGGGAAACCATTATGGGAAATATTTGTCAAACTACATACACACATATTTTTTAGGAATTAATAGGAATTCTTTGAAAATCTATCAGTCAACTTGAATGTATTATTTAACATAACTGAACTTAAAATTTTACTTTCAAACCATTCAAGTTTAAAGCGTGCCGAACTGTTAAAACCCTTCATAAAGAATAAAAGTTTATTCGGATAGAAATAAATAAAAATTATTTTTAATCTGACTCAAATTTTATATCAGTATTATTATTTGTTACATTTTCAGATGTATTAAAGTCTTTTCCGAAAGGAGACTATATATGGGAGGTAGTGTAGATTATAAATCGATAAACACAAAATTTGGTATATGGAGTTACTACACTACATTCGAAAAATGTTATTAAAATATTAATATTTGTTGGCACTTTACGTATCAAAAATTAAAAACCTTGTTTTTTTTTTTTGTTAGCACCAGCACTTTGGGGATGATCCCTACGAATGCATTACATTGTGTTGAAACTAGGAAAATTCGACTGGACTTTATGCATGTTGAAATGCATTATACAATGCAAGGTGTATTACGAACAAACGTTCAGGATTCGGGAGCCAGATCCCTAATATCATCAAAACAACTCCCACTGCAGTAACTCTAAAATAGGCAAATACAACCCACATTGCGACAGTGATCTAGGAAGTCAATAGAATTGGATACCCAACTGTCACCAATGAGGACGCTCCTGCACGCGATCGAGCAGCTCCAAAATAGACTTTGAAGCACACATGAGAGCTGTTGTTAATTCGCGGTCGGATGTATGTTGTACAAATAGTAAGAAGATCAGATGCAGAAAAGTATATCTTACACGTTTTTAAAAAACCGAGGGATTTGAGTGTTTCGTTCGACAACTTGAATATATGTTTTGTTCATCGAACATCACAATGTATCTTCATGCCCAGAGCATCAAGAGATTCTGATTCCTCATGTATACAATAATACCACGAATGAATAAGTATGGCAAAGCTTGCTGTCATCTGCAAAAGTCAAGAAATGGTTGGAAGTTTGGCATAGGAGGTCATTTAGACAAATAAGAAATAGAGTAGGAGAAAGAAGGGTGCATTGCGGCACTCCTGAATGAACCTAAATAGAACTCGTTCGACGAAACCCCATCTATAACAACTCGTATAGTGCGATCTCTGAGAAATCTCGATATAAATCGAGAGAGATTATCGCCGACACCAAACGCAACATGAAGAATAAAGCTTACAGTACACGAAATGAGAAAATCCACATGCGCATGTAGTTCTGACAATGGCCATTGTGGCCTTGTAATGACGTCACAAGTATATTTGAGCTACATGCGCATGTTACTTTTCGCATTCGGTGTACTCTAGGCTTAAGACGAATTTATGGCATATGTCATGTTAATATGTGCACCGACTTTGCTCTAACATGAAATCAAGTTTTTTTTGGTATATACACACAGAAAAAAATACCAATGTAAAATTAACATGGAAAAATGTTGATTAAGAATCATGTTAAATTTCTGCAAAAGTATGCCCTTTATTTAAATGTACCATTATTTCATATTAATTTTAAATAAAAAAAAATTAAAATAATCTTTAATCACGCTTATTAAATATTATTCACTGATAAAAAAATGAAAAAAAAAATATTAAAATATAAATAAATATGGATTCAATATTTAATCCATAAAAACCTGCTTTATATTAAAATCAAAAGTTGATCTTGTTAAATTAACATGCATACATAGTTAAGTATGTTAATTTTTTTATTTTCATTCCTAAAATATGTTATAAAAAGAAGACAATTCCCGTATTCTTTTAATTAAAATTATTTGGTTAAATAGTACATCAAGTTTTCAAAGTAGAATGATTACGAAAACCATATCGGGCCATTCTGCTGATTGATGTGTTAACAAAGGAGACTACAAAATAAGTGAAACATGTGTTACAGGGGTAAGTGTTTTGAATTATTCTTAAATAAATGTATATGTTGTCTCTGAAGCTTCTTCACACCAATTAGCTTCTACATGAAATGCACGTTGTTTTAACATGAAATAACTTTCATTCAACGTGATTCGGATTGTTGTTTCAATATAAATGACATTTTGCTCTAACTTTACTGCAATGTTAAATTAACATGAATTATAGTTATTTTAAAAGAAAAAAATGTTGTTCCCAAGCAATTATAAAATCAGGTTGAATTAACATGAAACACGTATGAAGCAAAATCACCACCGAAAAATTTTAAATCAACCTTGTTTTCGACGTTTTTAACTTGATTTTTTTCTGTGTGTAGCGCCTACCTAAGTGGGCGGGGAAAAATTTTTTTTGTACTGGAAGTACATTATACCGTAAGGATACACCAAAAAAAAGTTGTTAATGTTGGTTCCAAAAACCCAATACTGCGTTAACGGGCTGCCCCGGTGGCGTGGCTGCAGTGATTTTCAGATTGATGGTTCAGGATTCGCATACCGCATCCTCCTAGTTTACGTTACCATTTGAGGGCAAATAAACTTATAATTCGTGGTTGCATTTGTTACATAAAGTAAAAAAATAAACAAAAATCGTGTAAACAAAAGAGATGTATTCATTTTACGAGTGAAATTTATTTTGTACGGTTTTGTATGTGGAATTTTCTGCATTCAAAATGTATATGCCTCATACCTAACTCAATTTTTTCAAATGTACGGTAGGTCAAACCAATAATGAGCAGTCGATATATTTATTAAATTAACGAGAAAAATATTTTAAGCAAAGCAATTCATTTAAAAATATTATTGCTTATGACTTCTTTTAAAAACTATAAATAAAAGTCCAAATGCAGCTTTAAGTAGATCTTACACTTTTTAAATATTAGTCATTGTTCAATAAAATTTCGAGCACTTGGGTATCCTGGTCACTGGCACTATCCATGTGATATTGTTACTTTTTGTATGTTTTGATAGAATATATTTTTCCGTATTGCTCGTCAAATATTTCAAAGATTAATTAATAACGATTATCTCGTTTAAGCCTATTTTAAAAAGGAGTACAGCTGAAAGAAAACGGCCATTTGAATACTTAACCGATTGTGCTGGATTAAAATTAAAATCATTAGTTTCTTTAATGACGTTCGGAAGTTAAATTTTAACAGACGGATGTAACGAAATCGACGTATACTCACTTCAATATTTGGTACACAGAAAAAACTAATTTTCATATTTGAATACGAAACACGCATATTTGATTAAAAATAAACATTTTTGAATTTTCTGCTATGACGATTTTTGCGGCATTGATAAAAAAGTTTGTAGGTATAGTTATTGAATTTTTTTTAGTAAAGTTTATTGAGTCAATAAAAAAAGTTGTTGTTTATTCATTAATTATCATGTTCTTAATTCGCAATTTTTATTCTTTGACAAATAAACCAAAATTTATTGCTTGCCAGATCATTATTAAGAAACCTTTTTCCAAAGACTTTGAAAAAACTAAAGATTTTATGCAAATAAAACTGCAAGGCAAATGAGAATTTGGTGCTATTAAAAAATGGCCAAGAGTTGTAAAAGTACTGTCTTTACATTGATTCGAATATTTTTTAATTGAATATGAAGAAATATTTAATTATTTCATTAATTTATATGTTTTATTGAGTGCTATTTTGCAGACTTTAATATTGATAAATTTTTTCATTGAATCAAATAAAAAGTTTGTTGAATAAAATTTTATTTTTAACAAAAATTTCATGAGATATTTTTTCTGTGTACACTTGTACTGTTTGGGGTCTTTAATAAATATTTCTTGATGTTACACATGTTGTAAAAAACTTCATATACCCACATTCACCACAAGTCGTTTACTTCTTTTCAATATTCCTCTCGCCAAAACTGAATTCAATCTATAACATTTTTCATTGTCAATGATTTATGAAAAACCTTGCCACTTTAGTTCCCCACATGACGCATAAAACAAAAGGGAAAAAAATTATACAAAATTGTAACATTACAATAAAATAAATGTATTTGATCATAAAATATGCGCTTAATGGCCCTCCCTGCTGTTTCACCTAAGCGAACATTCTCTAAATGACGTAGTGGCCTCCTAAGAGACTTATCGAGAATTTTAATTTTTTATTAAACAAAATTCCTCATTAAATATAAGCACTCTGCAGTTTATCAAACAAGTTCTTCAATACTTTTGATTTGATTAAAAATGTTTAAGGTTTTTTGTAATTTGGAAATGTTTAATCCAAAGATTTAAAATGTTAAAAGATCTTGAATGCAGGCATTTATCAATATGTGTTTTTTTTTTTTTGAGAAATGAAGTTTTACGGTTAAACCATTTTTCGTTTGCTGTTTATGAATATGTTTTTATTAGTCGATATTTTTTTATATATTTTTTTGGTACTAAAATACTTAGCAAATGTACACGACATGTTTTTTTACATCTGACTTGCCAACTTTTCACAACGCATGTAATTGTGCGGTCTAATGTGCATGATTTCTATTCAATGGTAAAATAATCATACATATAGCGGCATTATAAGATATTAACTTTAGCCGGCTAATGATTCCGTCAATAGTCGACCGCCGCAAACGGCTACTTCCCGGCATAAATTTTTGATACAGCTGATGTCAGGTGGTTTGCATCTGACTTTTGCAGAAGCAACGTTATAATGGCAACACACGACATGTATGTGTTTTGCAGTGGGAAATTCGACAAGTCAGATGTAAAAAACTTGTCGTGTATATGCAGCTTAAGTTCTAAAAATCAATCATCCATTAAATTTTTCTTAAAGTACAACTTGGTACTTTTTGCATAAACATGTAAGTAAATTACTGTGATGCAATTCACAAAGTGTTCTATTGTGTAATTTTTGTTGTATTTGATATAATTTTGTGAATGTCACGTTAACTATTATTAAGTATTATACGGGAAATCACAAGTTGTCATAAAGTCATATGTCTTAAAATAATAACATGAAAAAATTCGACTGTTGTTAACAACCCCTCATAATTCCGTGCGCTATTCTGAATTTTATTCAGCTGATTTAAAAAAAAATATAAAAAATAAATATTTATTTTTTAATTCAAATCCATCAATAAATAAATGAAATTAGATCATACCTGAATATTTTTCCATTTGTTTTTTCATACGCAAATCACAAATAAATTTTATTTTGTTGGTTTGCCATGCAGCAGAGCCCTCAGCCGATATAATTTGTCGCCGCAAGTGATTTGTTGCCAAAATTGCTAGCCGCAGGTTAAGTTCGGATAAAGTTATATCATCAACGGCGACGGCTAACAAAAACTAGTGCTGCTCGGCTCAGCCGCTCAGTGCAGGTATCTTCTCATTAATAACGACAGTACAATAAACATAGCAAGTAAAGTTATATTAATTTAAGACACTTTTTGTTTACAAAGCAACAACAAAAATTTTAAACCATTGTAAAATGTTAGAATATTATGACAATATAACATGAAAGCATAGCTTTTGAATACCCCAAATATGTCTAAGTTGAAAAGAATGTTAAAAAAAAGTGTAACGAGTGTTGCAATATTAAACAGTTGCAAGGAGCAACGCGTTAGATTTTAGATACCGATGTTAATACACAATCCATAATAATCAGGGCGTTTAAAGCTTGATTTTTGGTTTTTGAGTATCAGTTGGGTTTATCGGAATTTAGTTTTTAATGGAAATATGATTAATGCGACCCCTAAATATTGCAACTGTCGTAAAACTGAGTAGAATACAAACTAGTTTATTCTACTCAGTTGTACGACTAGTTGCAACGTTCACGAGCCGCGTTAGTCATATTGCGCTGCAAAGTATACAGTTTTATGGTATTTTCCAAAACAAAAATTCAAAAAATTGTTTAATCAAATATGCGATTTTCGTATTCAAATATGAAAATCTTTTCTTTTTTTCTGTGACAGCAATAATTGGTTGTATAACTTGGCTGGATTTTTAAAGCTGAATGTACACGACATGTTTTTGTCATCTGACATGTCAAATTTTAAAGTCACATGTAATTTTGCATGTCTGTCAAAATTGCTGGTTTACATAAGGTTTATAACATTCGGTCACAAACGTATGTACATGTAATTTGCTTCTGACATCGTCTCTGTTTTTTTTTCATAGTAATTGCAGAAACCAAAGTTGTTCTCGGTTTGAAAATAACGTGTTGCCGCCACAAACATTTTTATTTGCGCCGTAAAAGAGTTCAGCCATCTTGAATTTTTTTCTTTAAATTCGAAGATGCCAATTTTGGGTATAATAATGAAACGTTATTTATATATGTATGTACGTTATTTCTATTAAAAGGTTATAAGAACATACATTTATCGGTATTGTAAAATAACAACCTCAGCCGGCAAATGAAATCGTCAATAGTGGACGCCGCTGAAGGTTTCTTCCCGGCATAGATTTCTGAAGTCAGATGGTTTGTCAGATGAAAATAGAGCTCGCTCTAATTGAAATTTTGTCAGATGTCTTTGCATCTGACTTTTACAGAAGCAAAGTTAAAAAGGTAACGCACGACATGTATGTATTTTGCAGTGGGAAATTTGATATGTCAGATGACAAAAACATGCCGTGTACGGGCGCCTTAAACAAGTTGCAGCGTGCAGGGGCCAATAATTGGCCGATCATTTAATTGTTAAAAACTGTTTTTTTTTCAACTGGTTTTCTAGATAAAATTTTTCCATATTTTTCATACCTTTTTCTGTAGGCCGCCTAATCTTTGTTTTCTTTACTTTTTGATTAACCCTCCTATTTTGTTTGCTAAACTAAAGAACAAAACGTTATAAAAGTAAAATGAAATGTAAAAAAGAAACGACATCCTTTAGAAAACAAAAAAGTATTTCATGCTTGGTTTCTATTCAAAGTGACATTATCAATCAAGTTACGACTACGAAAAGGCCTGAATGTCTGTCTGTCCGTCCGTCCGTCCGTCCGACTATCTGGTTTTTTTTTGAACTTTTTATTTATACAACTCGCCTGTAAATGTATCTGTATCTTTAAATAGCAAAAAGAATGAATGAACGAGTACTTTGTTGTGTATTTTTAAGGCACGTCTATCTGATTTTGTTTCATTGTTGTAGGTTTTTTTTTTGTTTTGTTTTAGGTGAAACTCTCTGATGTATGGCGGGATGTTGGTTAGATATTTTATGGGTTTTAGGTTGGTTTTCTTAATGTCTTGTTTTTTACTCTTTTGTGTTAAAGTCATACGTTTTGTCTTTTGTTTTAGTTGCTTTATTTTAGATTTAAGCACACAATGCGTACAATTTAAAGGCCTTTCAGTTACTATGAAAAATATATGTATTAGATTTGGCTCTCAGTTTTCCTGGTTCAGATGAAGATGATGATGATGATAATTTCTTAACTGTTGACTACTGTTTGCAAAAAAAAAACTTATTTTCTGTCATGGAAAATATAAAACTTGTTTTCAAACCTTAAGATAAATCTAAAATTGTATCTAATTTTTTTAAGCTAAAATTAAATTTTAAATCATCTTCTTTTAAGAAACATTTGTCAAACCTTGAAATTTAAAAAGTCTTAGCAACCATAAACATGTTTCTATAGATTTTCTTTAAATTTTTTTTGTTTTCTTTTTTTCTTCTTAATTATGAGTTTATTTTAAATATTTCTGTAACCAGATACATTTAGTTTTTCGGCAAAAGGACAAACGCTTTTAAGATGTTTCTTTCAAGATAGAAAACTTAAAAATACAAAAAACGAGAAAAAAATTAAAAAATATTTAAACATTTTACCGAAATATTTAATGCATTTTCTGTAGAACATGTTGAGATAATAAACATGTTTTTTTTATTTCGTGTTTTCAACAGAATCATTAAAAGTGAAAATCTTCAAGATTGAAATTTTATTTTGTAAGATTAAAAAAACTTTGGCGGTTAAGTCTTGAGATTTTTGAAATTGTTTTTGAATTGTCGGTAAGTTAAGAAAAAAATGAGACAATCAAAGAGATATAGTCAGACAAGCGTGACCATATACATACATACATACTCTTCCCTACATAACTTTCGTGCATATATGTACTTATATGATTGCTGTTGGTTATCAGGTATTTATCCCAAAAAAATTTCTGGATATCACAATTAATGATTTTCAAAATGTAAAACAATTTTAGAAAATGGTTTTAAAATGTTATTAGAACTTGTGTCAGTGAATAAGAGGGGATACAATAAGGCTCCCCAAAAAAGGTGACCTAATGGACTGCATTATTTTTTTTTTTTTTGGCATTTTCTTGTCTATTCTCCCGTAATATGCTAATAATAAGGGCAAAATATACTCCCCTTTTTTTTGGTTATATCCGCCTTAAACTAATTAGAACCTAACTACCCTCCTTAAAATGTAGGAAACAAAAAAAAAAAAAAAAAAACTTTTAATACCTACCTTCATGTCATGTTTATAAACCACAAATTATACTTATAAACCATTCAGCCACGTAAACCAATAATTAAAAAATTTCAAATGTTTTACGTGTTTTGTTTTAGCACTACATAAAACAAATGTTCGATTTCCTTTTAATCATTAACAAAATAAGGGTCCTCATAAACTTCACATTTTAACTGATAATAGGTACCCTTTTTATTGGATTTATAATAATATGAAACCACAAGCCCAGAGAAATATAAGAATCTAAATGGTTTTTACTTAATCATTTTACAAAAAAACAAACCCCAACTAATTTTTATTGTGTAGTATTTTTTCTAATACACACGCACACAATTAAATAAAACCCCACACGCTTTTACATATTAATTCAAAAAATTGCTTTGACGCCTTTTTTACAAAATAAATTAAAAAAAAATCTCTTATTAACTTTTGAAATGAATACAAATTTATTTGTTTTTTTTTTTACAAAATTCGAACTCAAAGGCTCACTGTCATGCAGACGGACTTACACACTAATGTACACTAGCCTGTCGTCTATAAACAATCACATCATAATAAATTAATGCCTTTTAATCAACAACTCTTTTTCGTCGTATCAAACACACACAACTGTCAAATTTCCCACATTGTATTTATTCAACTTAAACAACAACAACAATTACAATCAAACCAAATCAAAAACATATACATATGTACATATACATATATATGTATCCATATAAAAAAACAAACAACAACGAGAACAGCAAAACACCCTAAACGATCAATACACTGAACCAAATTATGTTGGTTATATTAAGGAAAAATTTAATTGTATTTTTAACAAAGCAATTAATTGTCTCTACGATTATTTGATTAAAGTCCCCATCGTCATTTCCGTATCAACAAGATTTTTTATACCCTTCATCACATGTAAAAGGGTTTATGGGCACTCTACTTATTGTAACGTAAAGCCAGAAGTAATTTAAATTGTTTCTCAAAGAATTTTTTACATATACCTACATAGTTTACTTCTTTATATTTTGGTGTAAAGCGCAGCTAGATCTACATTTAGTAACAAAAGGAATAACGGTTGAACAACATGGTCCTAAAATACAACCGTATTTGCACTCTGGCGTTACATTAAAAAAAGTAGACTTTTCGCTAAAAATGTACCTTTAAACGAGCAAAGATTTTAAAATTTTTTTAAATTAAATTTTTAAATGGAAATGTTCATATACATATAAATTTGTCATACCGCTTGCAACTTTTTTTTAAATCAAGTTAATAAAATCTAAAAAAAAAATAATTATATTTGTTTGTTCTTCAAACAGTGAAATGTCGTAACAGCAGCAGCATATCGAATTCGCAAAGCCATTTGTATACTCTCCACCACAATTAGTTGCGAAGAGGGTATACTAAGTTTGTCATTCCGTGTGAAACATTTTTTTTATTCATCTCAGACCCCATAAAGTATATTTATTCTGCCTCCTTGAGTAATTTTCTAAGTCAATTTAGACATGTCCGTCTGTTGAAATCACGCTCACTTTCGAAAAACTCAAAAGTAATAAACAAACTTGATGTCAAATTGCTTGTAGTTATCTTATGCAGTTTGGGATTGCAATCCAGCAAAATCGGTTCAGTAGGATCAGAGATATGAATCAAAATGTAGAACCACCACCCTAAAAAATCGATAATTTTGTTACAAAAACTAGCACTAATGGTGGTATAATGCACAGAATGATATAAGATTTTGCAAAGATTTGTTTTATTCGAATGGAAATCATGATGTTAAATTTCGTGAAGATCGGTCCATAATTTACTATTAGACCCCTTATAAACCGTGCTATCGGAAAACAGTTTAGTACGCCTACAACCGTAATTAATAATGCTATCAAAATAAAATTTGGCACGTCACAGTTTTATAGGACTAGAAAGCCCACAAATAAATTTCGTGATGATCGGTCTGTAATTTACTATTGGCCCCATATAAATCCCACTCTGGTAAATTAATTGAATACACCTAAAACCGTAGCAGATATATTTATTGTGGTAACATTTCTTCCAACTTCGCTTCATGCAGCCAGAAAAAATTTCATGCAATTTTGTGATACACGATCCATAATTTAGCTTAGATCCCATATTCAACAGCCTTCAGAAATTCACTGTAAATGCTAAAACTAATTTCACTGCTGTATTTTAATTTTTGTTTTTTAATACCAAAAATCACTGCAGAATTTTGGCATGATTGGTTCATAACTTACCATGGCTCAAATATAAATTCCATTCCTGAAAATAATTTAACTTCGGCTTAAACTTTTACGAATCATGATATTTTGCTCAAGCTAGTTAAAATTGCATAAAACTTTTTAGATTGTCGTTCAATAGTTTAATATATGTACGTCTAAGCCGCAACCAATTTTAATGCTGACTTTTGTTTTTATAAGGATAAATTATAAATAAATAGATATTCGGTGGAGGGTATCAAAGATTCGGCACATTCGAATATAGCACTCTGACGTGTTTTTTTTTAATTTACATCATTTCTATATCCTCCAACCCTACGAGCGGTAAATGAAGTTATATTGAGTTTGTCATTCCGTGTGAAACATTAAGAAAAAATTAGCTAACGCTTGTTCAAGTACAGTACTTTTCGTTTATAGTCACTACTGTTTTAAGTCCCTTTAGGGATTTAGTCGATTTTATCTTTATATTCTGCCAATAATTAGTATTTTGTTGAACTATTTATGGTTTTTAATCCAAATTTTCAATATTTTTAATCAAGCTTAAGTTCATCAAAATTAATTTTCATTGAATTATTTTTATGAAAAAAGGAATTTTACAACATGAAAATTAATTAAAATTGTTATTGAAATCATTCATTCTTGACTGACCTGAGATTCGAACCCAGGCGGCTGGTTACCCTGACCTGTTTCGATCGCTACCACTCGATCTCCTCAGAGGGATTTGCCGTCTTACACTCGCAGCCATCGACGACTGCTGACGTCAATAGTCAACCATAAGTAAATGGAATAGAAAGTTTACATTTACTAAATATTCAACCTCAATTTACTTAAAAAGTGGATTTAGCAAACATGCTAATATTAAGCCGACGATATGTTATAGGTGTTTCACTCCCAAGGAGTGAGCAACTTATTGCATACAAGTTTCATCTTATTGACAGTCGGAGATGGTTTGATGAAACTACCTATGGGGAAACCAGGAAAATCTCCCTCATCAGAGGTAAAGAATGGACTCGGCGGGCATTAAAGCTGTTTAGACATCACCTCAGGAACCTAATTGCGGTTATAACAGACCACTGGCCCATTGGGAAGCAAGCGTAGTAGAAGTTGCGGTGACGAGGAGAAGGAGGAAGAGTCAACGGAACATCTTCTCTGTCATTGTTCGGCATTCTGAGCTCTTAGACTTGCTTTTTTAAATTACTTCGTTGTTGCAGCAAATGAGTGATACGTAGCACAAATGAATTCTTTAACTATATTTTTGTTTCTTTCTTTATCGAATCAAAAAAACGTGTTTATTTTTCCTTTTTGATAAAATTATTTGAACTATTCGAGTTATTTGATTACTCGAACAATATTAAAATTTAAAAATCGATTTATTCCTTCCTCGAACCAAAACCAAAAGACAAATAGTTGGATACTCTGGTGTATAGTCATGTTAAAAGAGTAGCGACTGATAAGTGGAGCTGAGCTAAACGAAGAAAATCAAACATAAAGACTCACAAATATTAAAAACCACACAAAACAAATAAAACACCGAATGAAACCCAAAATGTAACTGTAAATATATGTGTGTCAGTTTGTCGGCCGGAAGGTTCGTTTGTACTGGCGTTTGGTTGGAGACTAGAAGCACCAGCCGCAGGCTAAAAAAAATTATATGTATGTATTTGTAAATGGAAAACCACACAACATACACAAATCCATGTACATACATATGTTTATATAATATTAATATGTAACCTCTGATATGGGCAATACATATTTAATGTTGGTGGTTATTTTTTGTTGTTATTCTAGCTCTGACGTTGAACGTTCTGCGAACACAGGTAGTGTTGTTCTCTTAAAATAAATGCAACTGTAAATAGGAACAAAACTGCACCAACGGAAAACATATTTTTAATGTGATTACCGCCAACAAAATGGTTTTAAATAAAAATTGGCAAACTTATACCATATTAAACCATGCCACAGGCACCCACGTAATATCGGTCCTCCATAAGAACGCCACAACTATATTACTGTTGCCTCCGATCAT
This sequence comes from Pollenia labialis, assembly GCA_949318255.1. Taxonomy (NCBI): domain Eukaryota; kingdom Metazoa; phylum Arthropoda; class Insecta; order Diptera; family Polleniidae; genus Pollenia; species Pollenia labialis. Next base: position 28,217,862 of record OX439139.1, read on the forward strand.
ATTTGGTTAAAAAATACATGTTGAAAGCAAATAATTTTTTGGTGGTTTTTCACCGATAACATGATTCTCTTTTAAAAGAGGAGACTATTACTAGAATTGAACTCGATCTGAACTCCATACACACAGAAAAAAATCAAGTTAAAAAAGTCGAAAATAAGGTTGATTTAAAATTTCTGGTGGTGATTTTGCTTCATACGTTTTTCATGTTAATTCAACCTGATTTTATAATGACTTTCGAACAACATTTTTTTCTTTTAAAATAACTATAATTCATGTTAATTTAACATTGCAGTAAAGTTAGAACAAAATGTCATTTATATTGAAATAACAATCCGAATCACGTTGAATGAAAGTTATTTCAAGTTGAAACAACGTGAATTTCATGTAGAATCAAATTGGTTTGATTGTTTTATAACAGTGTGAAGAAGCTTCAGAGACAACATATGCATTTATTTAAGAATAATTCAATACACTTCTCCCTGGAACACATGTTTCACTTATTTTGTAGTCGCCTTTGTTAACAGATCAATCAGCAGAATGGCCCGATATGGTTTTCGTCAACATTCTACTTTGAAAACTTGATGTACTATTTAACTAAATAATTTTAATTAAAAGAATATGGGAATTGTCTTCTTTTTATAACGTATTTTAAGAATGAAAATAAAAAAGTTAAAATACTAAACTATGTATGCATGTTAATTTAACAAGATAAACTTTTGATTTTAATATAAAACAGGGTTTTTAATGGATTCAATATTGAATCCATATTTATTTATATTTTAATATTTTTTTTTTGTATTTATTTTAACAGCGAATAATATTAAATAAACGTGATTAAAGATTATTTTAATATTTTTCATTTAAAATTACTATGAAATAATGATTAATTTAAATAAAGGGCATACTTTTGCAGAAATTTACTATGATTCTCAATCAACATTTTTCTATGTTAATTTTACATTGGTATTTTTTTCTGTGTGTCTATAAAACATTACTAAAAATGAACAAGAACTGACTAAATTTGATTTTAAAGAAATAATTTACGAATTTGAATAAATTGTTCTGCGTATTAAGATTTCCGTACTACATTTTTGTTTAAAATTAACGGACGTTTTTTATACGTTATTGAAAACAAAAAAAAGCCTTCTCAAAACAGCGACTCTCGATTACGAAAAATAACTTTTCATCAAATTTTCAACTCTGCCATCGTTTCGAACGAGTTCAAAATCGAAATTATTTCTTTCGAATCATAAAACGCGGTAACCTCCCTGAACTAGAACTGTGCTAGAACTCAACTGGAACAGTACTAAATCTGAACTAAGACTGCACTAAAACTAAACTAGTACAGCGCTAAAACTGAACTAGAACTAAACTACAACTCTTTGGCCGTATGGAAAAACTAGATAACTCCATTTTTTTAAAACACGAGAAAAACACACTTAAAGATTTAAACATATTTCGCTAATTATTTAATATGAATTTTGTATGTTACTATGCATGCGCATTAAACAAACCATCACTTTAAATAATGTTGAAGATTTCTGGTTCCATTGAACTATTGAACTATTGAACTATTTGTACATTAAAACAGAAAATCAATTTCAGTTAGTTATCTTGTTTTTTTCGAAAAATGGAGTTATCTAGTTTTTCCGACAAAACTTCTTTTTTCAATTTATTTTAAAATTTTCGGAATCAAGGGAACTTTAGTTATGATTTGTGGGAAAACATTAACTTTTTGACTCGGCACGCTAATTTACCCGTTTTTTTTTACGAAAAAATGGAGTAACCTAGTTTTTTCAAAAATTTTTTTTTTTTCTTTAATGCGCTAATACATCTGAAACTGCATTAATTTCGCTACTTCGTGAGCGCCTCCCTTTCTTTCGTGGACATACATACATATGTATGTATTTATATGGTAAAGTTTATGTTTCTAGATTAAAAAAACGACCAGTTGTGCATGTTTAAATGCATGTTTCTTGGTCTAATACTAACGAAAATTAAAAAATTCCAGTTAAAGAACATAAAAGTACCAACAAATATTTCACAGGTACTTATCCACTCAGGACGTAGCCTGTTTAATATTCAGGGGTGTGCTGGAAATCGCGAACGCAAAACGCAAAAATTTGGAAGTTGTTTTTAATAAACTTTAAACCTGATTCTTATAATTTTTGGTTTAAAATCCTGTTTAATAGGGAAATATTTGTTTAATATTTGTCATAAAATTCTTTTATTACAAAAATCTTATTTAAAAACGACTTTTAAAATGCTTGCGTTTTACGTTTGCGATTTCCAGCACACTCCTGTTTATGTTAATAGGTTAAATATTAACTATAATTAAAGGAAATACCAATTGTAAAACAAAAAGCTAAAGAAAAGAATTTCGTTTCCGTATTTCCCCGTTTTTGGTAATTTTTTCTCCCCATTTCAGAAATTGCAGTAGAAGCCCAAAAATAACCGTTCCAATTTCGAAAAAGTACCGAATTCGTATTTGGAATTTTTAGATTAGCTTCGAATGTGATATAAACTTTATTTCTACGTTTAAAAGATATAAATTGTGACAAAAAAGTTCCAAAATAAAGGTTTATTCCGAATTTCAAAAAAGTACCAGTCACTTTCCCGCTTTTCTTTCTAAATAACAACGATAAGTTTTAAATTTTTTGTTTTAATCTGTTTATGTTCTGGAGATATAAGGTTACCCAGTTTACTCGTTTTTGCCTTTTCTTTCCCCTAAACGAATTTTGAAAAATCCCGTTTTAGCATGGTGAAATAAACAGGTGGCAGCACTACGCCAGATGTCGATTTTTTGCTCCTGCATTATTTGTCTAGGTTTATGTCAAAGCTTTGTTTATGTTTACAAAAAGTTCACGTTTTGTGCTGAGATTATTGTATTTTAATAAAGTTTTTGATAATTTAAAATTAAAATAAATAAGATATTGACTAATATAATATAAAAATTGGCTAAAAATTTATTTATTTCATCACGTTCAGCGGCACGCTTTGATTTTTGTTAAAAGTATTTTTAGACGCAAACGGTGATGTAATTTCCAATTTTGTTGTAATGTTGTATTTGTTGCCGTAACGATGCCACCTGCTTATTCCACCATGCGTCTTAGTGGATCAATTTAGGGAAATATAATATATAAAAATACCAACCTCCTGGCAAGTTTTTAGCCTCAGACTTTAAGGCAGAGCGATGATGAATCAGTAGGTAACGTTACAATTTTATATGTATAGATAACCCGAGTTTTTGTCTATTTTTATGCATAAACTTAATTTAAAGCTTTACCCTGTATGATTTACCCTTCTTGATTTTATGAAATTCATAGGTCAAGTTTTGGGACGTGGAATATCGTTATACTCAGTTTAAACTCAGGTTGAAACTGAAAAACAGCTTTGCGGTTTAGTTGATTAGTTTAGCTGGCCAAAAACACTGTCTTATCTTTGCAACAGAAAAAAAAACAAATTTTTATTGGTAAAGTCGAAAGGTTTTTCGAAGTTACTGTACCACATAGGGTACGGTACGGTAGATCTATGTGGGTTAAAAACTATTACTCGATAAGATTTCGGATGTTTGACAGTCGTTTTATATAAATCAAGAACTTCTGAAATGAATTTGAATTATCGGGAGTTGCAATTTTTAGGTTCAACATTTTGACCCAAAGAGGTTGTGACCCGAATTTGTTCAATTTCGCTCTTTCTCTTTTAGTTTTCGAAAGGACGTCGTTTTAAACTTCTAATTTATCTGTTTTTTCAAACACTACGGAGTTACCTTTTTTTTCAAAAAATTCCTGGAGTTATCTAGTTTTATTTTAAAAAAATTGGTATTTTTCTGATTTTTGTTTTTCAAATAAATTTTAAATGAGTAACACGCTTTCTATTTTTGGTGTTTACTCAATTTTTGCAAGAAGTGGAGTTAACAAGTTTTTCCATACGGCCACAGAACTGAACTCGAATTGAATTCGAACTGAACTAGAACTGGACTAGAACTAAACATGAACCGACTAAAGCTGGAACTGTAGTAGGATGGATGTAAGCTATACTAATTGAAACAGAGCTGAACTAGAACACTACTAGCGTAACAAGAACTTGACTAGAACATTTATAGAACTTAATATATTGAAACAACCTAACTAGTCGTATAGCCTAACTATCATTTATCATCTTCTTGTTCTTATCTACAAAATTCTTTTTTAAAATGTTAAGTAGATCCCAGTCAACTGAACAACTGTGGCACCACAAAATTCTTTGTAATTTTTCCGCAGTTTATTACAAAACAAGTAAGAAAGTATAGTCGAGTCGGTCTTATAGTTATACCCTACGCCACATTATTAAAAGACAAATTTACGAAAGTGTACCCTATTTGGGACGCACGACCCGTCAAAAAAATTATTATTAACGTCTTTATGTTATCTATTCTTCTTTTAGTGATTTTGATTAGGGGGTTTATATGGCGCCATTGGTCAATTCTGGACCTTCAGCACGAAATGTTGCTTTGTCATAGAAACTAGAGAAACTACAATTGCATTGATAGCTATTTTTGAGAGTGGCATTTGCATGGGATTTATGGTCAAATATTGACCGATCTAAAAAAAAATTTGTTGGCCCGAATTTCATCTGAATATTAACATAATAAGATCGGTTATGGGCAAATAGACTACTCCAGGAAGAATTTTGTATGGCGGATATGTGAAATTGTGGACCGATTCTCGACATTTTCAATAGGCTTCGACTTTATCACCATTTAGACGCATGCACAACATTTCATCAAATTATATCCAAAATTGCTACCTGTACCTTGCGCACAAGATTACATGGAGAGGCGATTTGCAAGCCGGACGGAAGGACGGACGTAGATCGACTCAGAAAGTGATAACAGGTGGGTCTGGATTCAGTATTTTTAAGTGTAACACACATCAGCACAAACGGATAATACCCTCTCCACTATTGTGATGTGGGTATAAAAATTATCATGATCAAATTTAATATTTCAATTTATCATATTTTTCTTTGCTGGCATGTTATAAATACTTGCATTACATTGTCTGTTGGCTACATTTAAGTTTGACTATAATTTATCTCACACTTAGCCAATATGGTTTTTTAACTTCACAATAATTTAGAGACAAAAAAAAATAAATTGTTAAAACCCCCCATACGAGTTATAAATTTAAATGACCCTCGATGCTGGATATGCCACACAGTGCTCGTATTAAATATTTGTTGTAAATTGCATGCGTGTGTGTCGAAAAAATATGAGTTTCTATATTGGGATTTTATATTTAATCGGTATGTGGTTTTAGTTTTATCTTTTCATAGTTTCGAAAAATAAAATATTTTACAAAATCCAAACAAGGAGGTTATTAGGCAATTTAATACATTTTTAAAATATTTTACTATTATTTTTTTATACAGCTGACATGAAACCAAAAAAAAAAACCTCAAATTAATACAATATTCAATTTAAATAAATTTTTAACCAAAAGTAAAAACAATGTATAAGAGAAACTTTCAAACCAAAAATGAATTTATGTGTTAGATATTCGTATACAGATGTGTAAAAAAGATATCGGATATTTTTGTAAATATTTATAAATATTATTATGCGTTGTGTGGCAAAGTGATACAAATGGTCACTGGTTTTTCGTTTTTGGAAGGGTAACCAGATTTAATTAAAAAAATTAAATAATTAATTGTGTATTATTTATAAGGCAAGTAATTTGTTAATGTAAGCTTTTGTATGTAAATTATTTTCCCAAAACCTTTTATGAATAAAAAATTTTTGAAAAATTTCCTATAAATAACAAAATTTTATGTAAAATTCTAATTTTCGAAAATAAAAATACTATAAATACCAAATTGTCGCTAATTTTCAGCCAAAATAACATACTTTCGCATATTTCTTATAAAAAGCTAAATTTCCTATAAAAAGCTAAATTTTCCAAAATATCCTATGAAATAGCGAATATTTCCTAAATTTTCTTTAAATAAAAATTTTTTTCCAGAATTTCCTATAAATAGAAAATTGTTTCAGAATATCCTATAAAAAGCTAATTTTTCCAAAATGTCTAATTTCTAATGCTAATTTTTACAAAATATCCTATAATTTTTACAACATTTCCTATAAAAAGCAAATTTTTCCAATATATCCTATAATTAGTGAATATTTCCAAAATTTCCTGTAAATAGAATTTTTTCATAATTTCCTATTAATAGAAATTTTTTTAGAATATCCTATAAAAAGCTAATACATATTTCGAAAATTTGCTATAAAACCCTAATTTTTACCAATTTTCTTTTACAAACCAATTTTTCCAAAATTTCCTATAAAAATCCAATTTCTACAAAATTTTTTTTATAAATAGCTAATTTCTACGAAATTTCCTATAAAAAGAAATTTTTTACAAAATTTCCTATAAAAAGAAATTTTTTACAAAATTTCCTATAAAAAGAAATTTTTTACAAAATTTCCTATAAAAAGAAATTTTTTAAAAAAGTTCCTATAAAAAGATAATTTTTACAAAGTGTCCTAAAAAAAGCTAATTTTTATAAAATTTCCTATAAAAAAATAATTTTTACAGTATTTTCCATACATAGAAAATTTTTATATAATATCCTATAAAAGCAAATTTTTCCTATAAAAAGATAATTTTTACAAAGTGTCCTAAAAAAAGCTAATTTTTATAAAATTTCCTATAAAAAAATAATTTTTACAGTATTTTCCATAGAAAATTTTTATATAATATCCTAAAAAAGCAAATTTTTCCATAACGTCGCATAAATAGCAAGTTTTTCCAGAATATCCTATAAATAGCCAATTTTCGCTTAATTTCCTATGAAAAGCATTTTATTCCAAATTTATTTGACAAAAAAAAGCAAATGTTAGGAATTTCCTATATAAGAAATTTTTTTTTGCAAAATTTCCTATAGAAAGCAAATGTTTGCCTAAAATTCTATAAATGGCAAATTTTTTTCTAATATCCTTAAAATTCCAAATTTTTACAAAATTTCATATAAAAATCCAATTTTTACAAAATTTTCTATAAGTAGCAAATTTATTTTTATTTCCAGAATTGCCTATAAATAGCTAATTTTTACAAAATATCCCAATAAATAGCAAATTTTTCCAGAATATCCTATAAATAGAAAATTTTTATTTTTTTCCTATAAATAGTATATTATTCTCAAATTTCCCAAAAAGACCATATATTCAAAATTTTCTATTAAAACCTAATTTTTCTATAAATTTTATAAATAGCAATCTTTTCCAGAATTTCCTATAAAAAGCGAATGTTCGGTTCATTTCCTTTTAATAGCACATTATCCCAACACATTCTATAAAAAAAACAAGTAAAAAAATTTCCTATAAAAAGAAAATTGAAAAAAATTTCCTATAAAAACAAGTTTTAAAAATTTCCTTTATGTAGCAAATTTTCAAAATTTCCTATAAAAAGCAAATTTATCCAAATAAGAATAAAACTAGAAATGGATTAAAATCTGTTTGGCGTTACGTGAAGTGTTTTACCAACATTTGTTATAACAAAAACAACATATATGGGGGATTCACAAGGTGTGCTATCAAGTCATATCGTCATAAAGTCCTAATTAATATTTAACAATTGTTAAAAATAAATGAAGTTGTGTTTAAAACAAAATAAAAATTTTAATGCAGTGTTCATTGATTAATCATTATTACTGTAAAGTAGAAATCTAGATTATAAGCAGCTGCCCACAGCAGTCATATATACTTCTTGTAGTTATTTTAAAACATATGACTTTACAACTTTATGACTACCTTGTGAATACCCCAATTATGTATTTTTTCAACTAAAATCAACTCTACTACAAAGCGTTGCCTTGTAAATCCAATATCATAAGCATTCGATCTGTCATATCCATAAACATTTTCATTTCCATTTTACCCTGAAGTGTTTATTTTTAGTGCATATGACTGTTATTAAGTCTCATATGAAAATGTGTGAATGTACTCGAATGTGTTTGAAAATAATGTGAAATGTTGTAAATTATCAACGAAAATTGTATCAAATTACAAAAAATAAAAATAAATTTTAAGTTTCTGTTTCTTTTTTAAGTCACTCGTATTGAATTTCATAATTTCACAATATTAAACGAAAAAGCAGCCCCCTGCCAGCCACTCACATTTTTGTACGCAGTCTTATTTATGCTACAACTTTTAACGATGTGTCATGAATAATTGCCAGACTCAGACTCAGACACACACACACACACAAACTCATAAGAGACCCCTGAATTTCGTATGAAATGGGTGTAAAGAAATCATTATGGAAAATGTTTAGTGCGTAAATTACATTAAAAACAAAAATTACAATGCACAGAATTTCAAATAACATTTTCAAACTCATATTAAAGCTGAATGTTTTGTTTGATTTTTATTTTTATTTTTTTTTTGTTGTTGTTATAATGGCACGAATTGTGATTTCCTTTTTGCGATAAGAAGAGGTTATAAGAGGTCGTTGTTGCTGCTTTTATATTAAGCACAAGTGCCATTTACGACAGTCGTACGTTCTTCCCCTACCACCATTATTTTAGTTGACTTTATGTAGCTAAATAAATATATGGGCTGTGTATGTCACATTTATATACATACATAGTTTGTGTGTCAAAGCTGTAGCAAATAACCTCATCAAATTGAATTTTATACGCAGCAAATGACAATCATCAAAACTAATTTTTTTCCATTTGTACAAATTTTGTAATAATGTTGCTGTTGTCGTTGTCGCCGTCGTCAAAATTTAACACACACACGTTGCTTGTAATGTTTTATGAACTTAATTTTATTTAATTTCTTTGTCGTGTAATTTTTACTGACAATGTCTGTAATTAAAAACAGTATTTTATTTTCTTCTTTATATCGTTACAATTTCATGCAACATCTTGGAAGTAACAGGATACGGCTGCCTGACTCTGTCACCAAAACTAATTGTTTCAGAGTCCAGTTGTTTGTTTCGATGTCATTGAAAGTAGAGTCTGTATTTCTAAATTTGCTGCACATAATTTACTTTTAGGTCATTTAGGTGGGGTGGTGACTAGAGGGATAAACTTTAAGCTGGGAAAAAATGTTGAAAAGATGGGAGAAAAAAAGTATTGTGATTGTTGTACTATTTCAATGTTTGTTGGCAAAATTTCAATTAGGATAAATAATTGTCGAGATATTATCTGAACTTGTGCAATGTTTTTGGCAATTAATGACTTAGAAAATATGTATTCCTAAATGAATAAAACGATTAAATATGCACATCCCTTTTTTATTTTTGCCCCCTAATAATTAAGGGCTTAAGGCTTTATTGAAAATTTGTTTTAATCTTTTAATTTATGTTCTATTTTCCAGTAAAATTCTAGTTGATGCAAACATGTTTGAAACTATTTACATTCACACAACAATAGTGGAGAGGGTATTATGCGTTTGTGCAAATGTTTTTTAGACCTTAAAATATTGGCGCTTAACACACTGATTAGTATACCGATCGACTTAGAAACACTTTTTGAATCGGAGTAGTGATGTGCGTCCGTCTAGATGGCTGGTCATGTAAACCTTGTGCGCAAAGTACAGGTCGCATTTTTTGGAGATAATTTGCTGAAATTTTGAATATATGCTTAAGTGTCACAAGGATCGAGCATATCGAGCCCTAACCGCGGAAATAACGTAAATGTCATTCTCACATAAGGTACCGTTTCGATTTTATAGCAAGAACAATTTGATGGTAGGCTACAAATTTCATACAAAATTTAAATGAAATAAAATAAAAAACTCTCTCTTCTGTAAAATTTGATTTTTGGCGCTTACGTTATTTTCGTGGTTGGGGGTTGATATTGAAAAATCGTTCTTTAATTTCACATAGCCCCAATACGCGTTTTTTTCTGGAATAAAGTCTTTGTGTCCATAAACAATCTTTTTATGTTGGCACTTAGATTACATTTTATTGGATTCGGTCCATATTTGACCATAGCGCCCATATAAATAATATTTTCAAAAATACCTTATAATGCCATAGGCCGAGACAATAGCCATCTGCACAGCCGCGAGGCACATTCGGTATGGTGAGATATCTGGCAAGGATATTAAAATTATTACCGATATTAAAGCGGCCATATTTTCTGGATAGTGTGTTCATCACATCGAAAATTGTCCGAAAATGCCGGATGTCTCTGGAGGAGATAGCGAGACATTAACTGGGCCCCTGGACACAGGGGCGTGCATGGTAATTGTGTGGCTGATTCGTTTGCACATGCAGGAACCAGCTTGACTCGTAGCGGTTCGACCCATGATCTAGGTGTTTTGCTCCCAAGGATCCAAGCAACTTATTGCAAACAAATCATTTCAATGTCAATCAGAGGTGGTTCGATGAAACTCATCGTAGATGAAAAGGAGGACACGGCGCACAGTAGCGCCTTTTTCTAAAACCTGTGACAAAAATGGAAAATTTTCTTAAATTAATGAAAACCTACATTGTATGAACAGCTAATTACTGATCATAATTCAAAAACGTTTTCCTTAATTCGATTAAATAAAATTAGGTGGTGGAGTTGCTTAAGCCGTGTGTCCACTAGCAAGTTTTCTTCCGGAAGTTACTTGCACAAGTAACTTCCAGAAGTTTTTGTCGTGTAAACACGTGGAAGAAGTCGACTTCCAGAAGTTGCAAACTTTCAAAAGTTACTTTCAGAAGTTATTTGTAAACACCTGTTTGTTATTTGCTGGAAGTAACTTGCACGACTTCCCGCCACTACAAGTGTTTTGAAAACTTGCAGAAGTTTATGAAAATGGATGGGAGTAAATTCGTTTGGAGTACTGAAAAAATACTTGTTTTAATTGAAAAACAAGAAAATTACCCTAAATTGTGGGACACGTCATCAAAAGATTATAAAAACAAAATTAAAAAACAAAACGCTTTAAAGGAAATATCCAATGACATAGACGTGCCTGAAGAAGAGGTTAAAAGGAAATTGCACAACCTCTGAACGCAGTTTGGTCAAGAAATAAGAAAGGAAAGGACAAAAAAAGCGGTCAAGGCACTGAAGATGTATATGAAAGCAAATGGGACTTTTATAATGCCTTGAAATACATGATGTCAACTTATGTACCCAAAGAAACTGAGGATAATTTGGTAAGTACAGCAAAATACACATTTTTCCAATTTACAGGATGTCGTAGTGTTGTAGATTGTAGTTTAACGCAATTTTGCCTGTGAACAGTCTATTCCAGGTGTATAATGTTTTGTTTGTTGTCAAAACTTCTTGAAAATATTGTCAAAACTTCAAGAAAAAAAAATCGATTGTTCGACCAAAGATAATCGATAACCCATTTTTTTATTTTTTTTTTTTTTTTTTTTTTTTTTGTTTAAATTTTTATATACTAAGTAGAGTAACTTCGGGTAATATGGACTATGCGTCTAATGTGGACCACCGGCTTATTTTAGAAAATGAGTGAAATATGACAACACCGCCTTGATGGGTGTTCTGCCAATTAATAAAAACAAACTTAAAATATGATTTTGTGTACATAATTGCAATGTTAACATTTTAGTCAAGTGCCGATTGTTGATGCGTGTGGTCAACATTTTTTTAGTGCAAAAGTCGAATAGTGTTTATTTAACATATATTGGGGATTCAACTGGTCCGTTATTTTCTATAACAACAATACACATTCAGTCGCAATTTCAATTGGTAAGTTTGTATATTCAGTTAGTTTTAAGAATTAAAATAATATTTTCAATAAAAAACTGAAAGGCGCCTAATGTGGACCACAAAAGGACGTATATTGTGGACCACTAGTCCACATTACCAGACAGAAAATTAAAAGAACTTTATGCATTTCAGGATTTTTTTTAAACAATGCCTAAGAAAGTAGAAATTCGTAAATATAGACAAGAAGACATGGAAAAAGCTGTAGAAGCCGTCCAAGCCAAAACAATGGGATTTTTATTGGCATCCAAGACTTTTTGTGTTCTAAAAACAACTCTTATTAGAATGTGCAAGAGTAAAGCCAAAACTTCAGATCACTGAGCCTTTGGGACGAAAGCCTGCCCTGAATAAGGAGATGGAAAAAGATTTGGTTAAGTATGCCAAAGAAATGGAGGCACGATATTGGGGACTTACTGGAAAGGATATTAGATCTCTTGCTTTTCAACTGGCAAAATCAAACAACATCAAAAATAGATTTTCTATTCTGAAGGAATGTGCTGGTAAAGATTGGTTGTATGGTTTTATGCGACGGCATAAACATGAATTAAGTTTGAGGCAGCCAACCGGCACTTCCTTTGACAGAGCAAAAGGCTTTACAAAAGAAAATGTAGAATTGTTTTTTAATATTTTGGAAAATGAATACAAAGAGAAAAATTTTCAAGCAACATCAATATGGAATGTTGATGAAACTGGACTTTCTATTGTTCCGTCCAAAATTCCAAGAGTTGTCGCCGCTAAAGGAAAACGTCAAATTGGATCAATGACTTCTGCTGAACGCGGGTCATTAATAACGGTCATAGCATGTATGAGTGCTGCTGGATCTTTTATTCCTCCATTCTTCATATTTCCGAGAAAAAACATGAATGCCCAGTTGATGACGCATGCCCCACCTGGCTCCGAGAGTGCTTGTCATTTATCGGGATGGGTTAAAACCGATATATTCACTAACTGGTTTCGTCACTTTTTTTTTTTGTGTTTTTTTTAATAATTTCAGCCAAGGAGGCCATTTTTAAGTTATTTTATGTTTTGTTGTATTTAGTTTTTTATTTGCTTTTATTATTAGACATCCAAAATTGAAATTAATAAAAATTTACCGCAGTTAATTCTTAACTTTTTTTTTAATAATTTGCTTGCGGGTAATGTGAACCAGTGTTCCACATTACCCGAACATACCGGTCCACAATACCCGCACAGTTCTTTTATCATGCCATTTTGGGGTTTCTTAAATCTATGACATCCAAAATTTTGTAGATAAATATATTTAAGTTTTAATTTGGAAAATATGTCCGCAACACATATACCATGTTATGGAAAAAATTTCTTTAATTTTCTACCGGTATTGTAGCGATAATAAAAAAAATATAAAATGGTAGTCCACATTACCCGAAGTTACTCTAATACATATATATGTATATTTCATTGTATTTTATATTCACTTCTACATTAGTATGTACTTATTATATATGCCTATATTGCCACTCGACTTCTCCTTCTGGTGAAATAAAATAGTCAGCAAATTCTTCGCGAACACTTTTCGGTTCTTGTGCTTGACTGCGTGAAGTATGTGGTTCCAGTGGTAACATGTTCCATTCTGGTATCCCTTCTGTAGAGCGCTCACCTTGATCATTGCAGTCAGAAGAATCTAACGTCATAGACAACGCATATTGAGAATTACGATTTAGTAGACAGTTATGCAGAGCGCAAATGGCCTTAACAATTTTTCTTGTTTTTTCTGGACTTAAAAGAATGGGCTTACGAAGAATACGGAAACGAGATGCAATTTGTCCAAAAAAATTTTCAACCACATTTCTGGGCCTAGAAAGCCTGTAATTGAAAACACGATTTTTCAACGGCTGACCCTTGAAAGGAAATGGCTTCATAATATACTTCTTAAGAGCAAACGCGTCATCTGCAATAATAACGTATGGAGTTGGGATAGTTCTACCGGGAAGTGGCCGTGGAGTTGGTAAACTCAATGTATTTTGTTCAAGGCATTTCGATAATTGACTATTGTTATATACTCCCCCATCCGAAATTCTGCCGTTACACCCCACATCAAAGTAAATTATCTCATTATTAGGTCCAATCAACGCCAACAACACTATGCTATGTGTGCCTTTATAATTAAAGTAATCACTGCCTCCTTCCTTTGGTGCCTGTATCACAACATGTTTCCCATCCATAGCAGCTAGGCAATTGGGAAAATTCCATTTGTTGAGAAACCCGTTCGAATGTTGACGCCATTCTTCTTCCGTTGATGGAACCTAAAAACAAAACAGTTTAATACCTATATATTATAAAAATTATGTGTAAGTTTGTTTATTTATTTGTTCGTCTGTGCATTCGTCATGCCCTAACGGCTAAACCGATTTTAATGAAATTTGGAATGTAGATATAACTATATGTTTATGGAGAGTACTGTATACAGTTTCAAAACATGGGCTAGGAACGGGTCCAAATATGCCCCTGATTCGAGCAGTCTACTTCTTAATAAATGCTTTTGTGTTCCTAATTTCTTTTTAGGAGCTCTCAATCACGTTGGTTAATGATGCAGGTACGTCGAATCAATCCCAAAAAGTGAAATCAGTACCTCCGAAACGACAAAAAAAACCAATTTGGAAAAAGGCGAACATGATGATGTATTGGAAAATGCTCTAAAGATAATGCAAAAACCGTGCGATGAATGCCAAATATTTGGTGACTTTGTAGCCTCAGAACTTCGAGGTTTGAAAAAACCTGAGAGCAAGCGTAAACTAAAAAAGTTAATTCAGCAGGCAATTTTAAAAGTGGCGGACGAAGACGATGAAGACAACTCGGACCTGATACTACTTAGTTCAGATTCATCTACCCAATTATTTATATGTTCGGACAACGCAAAAGGTAAATATTTTTGTAAAATTGTTTTTTCTATAAATTATTTAATAATTACCTTTAAATATTTTGATTTCAGACAATGATACAGAGCCTCGCAACATTCCAACACAATCCTTGCAATCGTACATACGGGGATTCGGAACAGATACATAAGCGAATGAAAGGAATCGCCTACAAAATAAACGTACTCATAATTTAAATTTTAACTACTTATGTAAATAAAATGAATTAAAAATATTGCTTTTGTTTTTTTACGAATAAAATTATTAAAAAACATTTTCCTGTGTTTTACCTGTTGCCAAAAATCGTAGAGTAACTAAAAGCCGGTCTCTGGGAGGTATAGCCAATCTCATTTTAGTATCCTGCTTTTGAATACTTGTTTTAATTAAAGACAAAATGTATTCAAAATCATCATTAGGCATTCTCATGAAATTTTTCAGCTGCATGGAATCTTCGGCCCGTAATTCTTCAAGTAACGTATTTTGGAAACTCAAATCTACTCGCCGGAGCACCCAATTTCTCACCCAAACACTTCTTTTTGTTTCTTTTTTTTAACTTGCTTTTTCTTTTTAATTATATATGCTGCAATTGCAGCTGCCAATCTTATTTGGCCACAAGACATTTTCACATTGTTATATTTAAAAAACCAACTACTGGAAGTTGTTTTCACATTATTAATGTGTAAACACTCCTGCAATTTCTTGCGCAAGTTCGTCGTAAAAAGTTCTAAAAACTACTTCTGGAAGTAAACTTCCGCAAGTTTTGCTTTAAGTGAAGAACTTGCAGAAGTTCTTCCGCAAGTAACTTGCTAGTGGACACACGGCTTTAGAGTCGAACATTTTTTAGAAAGCAAAAAAAGGTGATTTTCAAAAAATGCACTTTAGAATTGAAGCGTCAGAGAAATATTGCCGTTTGATCATTACTTTTTTGGTATGTTTTTAATGGTGTGTTTAATTTTTATTAAAATAAATAACAAACTGTTCATTAAATTCCCTACACCTTCGGCAGTAGTCGTTTTTCAGATACCCAATATTTAGGTAACTTTTACAAATAAAGAGGAGCATATCTGAAAATGGCCAAAAATGGTCTCGCCCATATTTTCTGAGCGTATTTGCTACACAATACATACTTTAAAAAATTTAACTTAGCTTGGCCATAACAAGTTGCAGCTTTAGGTGAAAAAAGAAGAAAATTGTTACAGTCTCAAAGCGAAAAATACAAAAATTCAACAAATTCATTAAATAAAAAAAGTGTTTTGGTTATTACTCGGCCATTTCTTTTTACCGATTTGACAGATTTATATACTGACTTCTTAAGGAAGAAATCGACCATTTACTTTTGTAGAAAAAGTTGGACTCAGGAAGATCTATGATTCCCAAAAATAGGTATTTTTAAAAATTTGTATTTTGGTCAAAACTTTTTTGTATTTGAACCGATTTTTTCGAAGTTTTCAGAAAATATGTTCTAATAAAGATCTTTTGACATATAATACGTATCCATAGGTACTATTACAGCTCTTAAATTTTTCTTCTTAATAAGAAAAGAGAGTCAAAAATGGAAAAAATCGTATTTTCGACCAAAACTCGTCTAAATACCCCAAACAAATATTTTTTCTTACGAAAAAACGATAACGCCATCGTTTTAAGCGTACAATTTTACCTGGAATAGGATATATTTAGCAAATTTGAAATAGGATAATTTTTTTTTTACCAAACCTATACAAAACCTTAAAAATTAACGCGTAAAAAATAAAATTTTTTTTTAAATCTTTTCTGGAATAATTTTGAATCATAAAAGCCTCTAAAAAGAAATATAAAAAAAACATTTTACAAATATTTAATTTTACTTCACATAAATCGATTTTTCCACAAAATTCCACTTTACTAACTTATTAGTAGGCACCTAAAAGGCGTAGATTTCTTAGTTTGATCAATTATCTCTCAAAGGCCTTTTAAATTTTTTGATTATCTTATTTGGTTCAAAAGTTATGATTTTTGCAACGAAAAACTCAAATCGTGCCACTGTGCGGCGTGCATTAAGGCTGTCCAGACATTACTTAAAAAACCTAATTGTGGTTACAACCTGCCACTGGCCCATTGGAAAACACGCCCAAAGGTTGGGGATTTCTTACAATGACCCATATAGAAGTTGCGGCAGGCAATCGAAAGTAAAACTAATGAAGTCATTAGAATATCAATTTCTTAAAAATCTTCTTCAAATCGCTCATCACAAAAACTGTATCACAAAGTTACATTCGGTCCAAAAGTAACACGTTATCTCCGTTTCAGGTTCTTTCGTATATGTTCTCGATCGCTTTCGAATTTCGCTTTTGATTTGGTGTCTTGGTATTGACAAACAGATGTTAAAAAAATCGATTTTGAAGAGACACTACATAAACCGACCATAATTGACTGTCCTTGAAGATCGCCAACGTGGATATGCTCAACGCTTTGGGGAATGCACCAGCTCTTGGCATAACACTCTCGAAGGAAAACGGAGTACCCCAAATACCCTGAGTTTGACACGCTTTGGGTGATCGCTATCATCGAGAACCACGTGGTGACTGTGGTTAGGGCCCTGTAGAATTACCCTCGGTGCTGTTTCTTATTAACAGATGCTGACATATTTAAGTAGTAGAGTTTAAATAGCTCCAGCTCCTAATAAAGGAGCAGGTGTTTGGTTCTGAAGGACAATACACTGTATGTGAAGTGTGGAATCCACTCACCTTTGGTTGCGTGGGTAAACGTGGCATTAGACCTTCAAGACAGGTGCTTACGCAAACCAAGCACTCATTTATCTTTGAAGTCCTAATTTCTTACTTAAATAGAAAAAAACTATGTCTTTAAAATTGTCTTTAGTATTGCGTACCAAAGCATCTTTTAATGGCTAATTTATTTAAACATTTTATTCCGCCGGTCGGTCCACTTTTAATATCACTTAATCATGCATTAAAAAGAAAACAGCCTTCAACAAGCCAATTTAAACCAATAATTTTCTTATTATCCAACAAAGAAAATAAAAAAAAACATTCAAAAGAAAATTTTAATTAGTCGAAGACTTAATGAATACACCGCAACAAATTTCTTGTGATGATATTGTATGTTTGTTGTTGTTTGTTTCCTTGTGCCGTGTATCTTTTGCGCTTTGTCGGTCGGTAACTGTTTGACTTTTATATCTTTTTATGGGGTTTTTTTTTCATTTTCCATTACCTTTGCACATTTAACTCGTGTGTTAAATTCGCTTGTTTTTAATTTTTAAATAATTCCCTGTTGCTGGTTTTCAAAGAAACGCAAAACAAAAGAAAATATTTGTTTTAATTTAAGGGAGAAATTTAAACCAGCTCATGGTAAAAGAATATAAAAAAAATCTATTTTGAAGATTTTTAAATAAATACACTTAAAAAGAACGACAGAGGGTGAGAGAATACATACATATAAAGATAAGTAAAGGAGGTTTAAAATTTTGTTGGTAGAGCAGGTGGGAAGAGAAGTGGCAAATCTAAATAATTTTTTTTTTAAATTTTCGTGAAATCAATAAAATAAAGAGTGTATGAAAAATTTAATATTTACAAATTCACGCGGACTATTGAAGATTATTCTTGGTAGTTTCTTTGCAAAAATTTGTCTGCTTTCAGACCTTCAATTAATGCAAAATTTCTTCTCTGTTAAGATCTTGAATTCAGGTAAAAAGTTGCCTGCAGTCCTAAAGTTCTAAAATTAAATAGAAAATTATTTATTTTAAATCTAATATTAAACCATAAATTTGTCTAAATTGAGTCCTTTGATTGCGACAGGATTAGAAGTATTAAAAGCTACATTATTTTAAAAAATTTGCGTTCACAATTAAAACATCGAACATCTTCTATCAAGAAAAAATTTCACTATTTCTGGGAAAAAATTTATTTGCTTCTAAATACTTTTTCCTACAAAAGTGCCCCAACATTTTAAAAGAAAACACTAAAATGTATTTGCAATTCATTTTGCTTAATAAAATGTGGTTAAATTTAACGGGCCGATGTTGATTTGGAATAAAACACAAATTATTTAGGATGTTAATGACAATTCTTTTTTAAATGATTTTTTTTTCATAACGATAAAGTGGGGAGGTTCCCCCCACAGTGACGAGTACCGCGACCAGGTTAGGTCTATTGTACCCACTCCCTCTGCTTCCCAAAGGAACCCAACCAGGGCCTTTGCCGATAAAGAACCGATTCGGGACGCACCCATTATACCGTGCCCCAAGTGCCCCCTTCTGGCCCATGCCAGCGCGCCAAGCAGTCACACAGTATATGATTTGTCGACTCGTCCCCGTCTAGACATAGTCTGCATTCCTGATCCTCTGCCAGGCCCATCCGATAAAGGTGGTATTTGATCGTGTATTGACCAGTCAGATAAGCCACCAACAGTCGCAGATCCCGTCTGCCGAGACCATTCGTCCTCATTACATACCCGGGAGAGATGAATTCCCTTGCCTAACGCATTCCCGGAAGTGATACCCAGTATCCCCTATGTTCCCCCAGAGCCCAGTCCTCCATGAGGGACTGGACCCCTGCCCAACTTAACCCACAGAAGGATGTGGGACCCATCATCAGGCCAGCTCATCAGCGCCATTATTATCCGGGACCCCTGAGTGTCCCGGCACCCAGCGGAGCGTCACTATGTTTCTTGTCCCTAGCTCCTGTAGCCTTCCACGGCACTCTGCCACCAACTTCAAGGACATTCTCCAGGAAGAGAGTGCATTAATAGCCGCTTTATTATGATAATATTGGTATGGTTAAATTAAGTATGGAACAAAATATCAGCCAAATAGCCGCCGCGACCTCGGCGACACACCTCTATCCGATGGTAAAAATTTTCGATGATGCTGAGATATAATTGAGGTTCTATGTCGTTAATGTGCCGAATTATCTCATCCTTTATCTCTTGAATTGTTGCTGGCTTATCGACGTACACCTTTCTTTCAAATAACCCCAAAGAAATAAGTCCAACGGTGTCAAATCGCATGATCTTGGCGGCCAATTGACATCGCCACCACGTGAGATAACACAGCCATTGAGTTTGTTGCGCAAAAGAGCCATTGTTTCGTTAGCTGTGAGGCAAGTGGAATCGTCCTGTTGAAAACACATATCGTCCACATCCATATCTTCCAATTCGGCTCATAACAAGTTCGTTATCATCTCACGATAGCGCCCATCATTCACAGTAACGGCCTGACCGGCATCATTTTGTAAAAAATACGGCCCAAGGAGGCCGCCAGCCCATAAACCGCATCACAAACAGGGTGCATTAATTTTTTGACAATCACTCATTCGCCTGAAGCCTGAATAACTTTAACGCGCTTCTCGATTGTGAATCATTCCATGGTTCATAATGAGTTAGTCTGAAATTGCGAAATGCTAAATGAAATGCAGAAATAAACTTGACGTGTGGTTCACATTCAACATCAGCTCTTAACAATTTACCACTCTTTAGTATTAATTTTTTAAACAAAATTCACAATAACGCAAATGGTTTACCAAAAAAAAACACAAAATAAGTTGCAATGGAAGAAAAACATAGCTAAAAGCTTTTTCAATAAAACCTTTTGAAAACCCATTTAATTGCTGAAATTTGATAAAGTTTTCGGAGATAAAATTCACAAAAGCTAAATTTTTCCAAAGTATAATTGGAACAGCGAAAATTTTCCTTAAAAGAAATTACAATAATTTTTATTTTCATTTTTTTTAAATCAAAATAGTTTTAGCTTAAAAAAATCACAATAACGTTAACATTTTAGAAAAAAAACTCAAAATAGTTTGGAGAGGAAGAATAAAAAAGCAAAACAACTTTTTCAAAGAATTTTAATCTGCTGAAGTTCGATAGTCTGGGTTCACACTATGATCGTTATCTTTAATATATAAAAAAAAAATTAAACTAAATAAGACTTGCAATGGTTGCACTGCTTTCAAAAAAAAAATGCCATTTTGTGCTGTTACAATAATTAAAAAATTTCTTGCCACTTTTCTAGTGATGACACTAAAAAATCGAAAGATGTAAGAAACAAAATGAGTTTGGATCATCTTGTAAAGATGTTGAAAAATTTTGATTTTTGGCCCAATCTATTTCTTATGAGAAAATTTTAGTGATGATGTTCAATGTTGACAAGTGTGAAAAGGATATTAAGGAATACGATGAACAGAGTAATTTGTTTACATTTCTCGAAATAAAATCTTCAATTCTTGCAGACATTTACCATGTTAAGCTTTACAATGAAGATTGAAATTTATCTACGTTTTTCGTATTAAGATCTACGAATAAGGCAAACATGTCTTTATACAAGGATTAAGGACGGATGCAGGTTAAATTTGTCTTTGTAACTAAAATAAGGGAGAAAATAATCTATAAAAAATCTCGAAAAGTTCTTTATATCAAAACAAATTTCAAAAACGAAAAATTCTATTAAACTCTTACTTGCAACATTGTTTTGAACGTGTAGGTTTTTGTTCTTTTAGTTGTTCTTCAAAATTTGTATTCACTTAACTAAATACGATAATTTTTCACTTAACGGCATTTCTGAAATGCTTTAACTAATTCTATCAGTTTCGTGCGAAAAAAAACCTGCAGCATCTAAAATAATAAAAAAAAAACAGCAACAAATACATTGAACAAACGCCCTCTTTAACACTCTACACGAAATATAGTGCAACTAAATAAAGCAACATCTGCTGTTTTTTTTTGTTGTAAAGATACAGTTTTTAAACAATCTTAAGTGCACAAAGAAGTATTTGTAAGTAGTTTCTTATTGTTTAAAGACTTACTGGCAAGATGCCCAGTTTCTTTCAAATGTCCGTCTGTCTGTCCGTTGTTCCTCTAACCTTTTGCCTGTATTTGTTAATCGCAAAATCTTGTCGTAATACTACACTACTGCATGGCACTACCCTGCAAATTATATTGGACCACCTGATCCATTTTGATTAAATCAACTACTCCCTGAACTGGGCCGATGTAATGCAAGCAAGCATGGATCATGTCAATGTTAAAAAGTGTTTGTAGTGAGACGACATGTCTTCGTTTTTAACGACATGTTTTCGTTTTTAAACAAAGTTAAAACTAATCCTCTTGTGTATACAATGGAGTAGTTTTAAGACTACTCCTTTGGAATCCAAAGCTGGGTTATATGATCCTGCCCTAGGACATCGTAATGTTAAATAGCCCATGTTTTTCCATACGTTTGGGTTACTTTTGGACAAGGTCTAGTCCCTTGTGGGCTACATTTTACACGCCTGTTTTGACTAGTCCTATTATTTGCAGGGTATACATTCGTTGTAAGGCAATCAGTCGTATATTTTTTTTTTCAAATTTACACTAAAGTTTGTTAGTAAATGGTATTCGTAAAACTTGTTGTGTGTTTTTACGTTTTGAGAAATGTTCTGATTGCGTCTGTTAGTTTTTTAAGGGAAAACAAAAGAAAAAATTCAAACGGATGAAAATGAAACCATATGCCTTAAAAGAAAAATAAAATAGAAATAAAAATGTAAACCACAATTTTTTCTTTTTTTTGTTTCTATTGACTTTCAAGCGAAAGATGTGTGATATCAAAGTGACAGACATTGAGTATTCGTGCACTTTTCTAGTTGGTGTCTGCAAAAAAAAAAATTCGCTTTTTCTCGTTGACAGTTGGGGTGGTTTGGTCTTGTTAAGGGTTACAAATTGTTTGTCTTAGAAAGCATGCTTAAAAGGTTTGATTTATAAAGTGGCTGCGTTAGGTTCTAGGATTTGGAACGTTAATTACACCCGCCTATAAATCAAATCGTAGTTTTGTTTTTTTAACTACAGATCATAAGAGTAGATTCGAGTATAAACATTTTTCTTATGTAAGAAAGAATTGAATTCCAACAATTAATAAAGGCGCTAAGCTTTTCCATTTATATGACCGGTTTCAAATATAGAAGACCGGAAAGTTATTGTTTTTTTCCGACTGTAAAGATCTCATAAGATCTGCAATTTTTTTGATTTTTACCGAATACAAGGTATTGACAACACCTGATTTCGCCGGAGGATGTTACATTAAAAATTGGAATATCCTAAAGATGATCCATACGAACTTGAGGGGGACTATATTCGCCAAAAGCCTAAGATTGATACCCGCATTACGTTAAGCAGGCGGGATACAATTGCATATTATAAAACATAATCAAATTAGGGGATCCCGCCTGCTTCTTAACTTAACTTAACCCAAAACCTTAAAAAAACTGCCATAACTGGATATTTTAAAAGATTTTTTTAAATAAATTTTAAAAATTTAAGCAAAATAATATATTTTCTTTGGGAAATTTTTATCTTTTAAGCCTGGTACTCTGATCAAAATTCCACGTGAAATGCTGTCAAAACGCATATGAAAAAAACTTGTGAGGAATATCTATGAAATAATGTTGATAGAGTTGTACTCTGTTCATTTTGAGTAAAACTTCCGAAATGTTTCTGGCAACATTTTTTTTACAACTACGAAATAATGTAAGCTGCATTTATTTCACGTGAAATTTAAAGCAAAAGCAAAAAAGAACAAACTGATTATTAAATAAGAAATAAAAAATTAAATAACACAACCGGTAACAGTTTTTTCATCCATATTTACTTTATTTTTTATTGAATTTTTTATAAAAAAAAAAAAATTATTTTTAGTTAAATACATGTGGGATTTGCTTACATACCCAAAACAATGTCGCATACCTTGCAGGAATAAAAATGTCAAATCGTACAAACCCGCATGATAGGTAACATTGATACATGTCAAAATTTTCGTGTGAAATAATTAATGTTGCTCAACATTTTTCACAAATTTCAACAGAGTACTAGGCTTAAGGCATAACATTCTTTATAGTACTATGAAAACAGAAATTTGTTCTCATTTAACACAGAAATACATTAATGTTGAGACCAGCAATAAAGACAGAAATATGTCTACATAAAAAAACTACGGTTGAGGTTAGGGTTGCCATACGTACTGTTTTTAACAGTACATGTACTGATTTTTTGCAATTGTACTGTTTTATGCATAATGTCCAAAATAGTACGCAAATATACTGTTTTTTACACTTTGTACTGTGTTTTTTTGTCCAGTCTGCAAAAAACGAAGATATTAAGAAAAACCCTGTTTAAGGCATATTTTGGAAATATCGTAATATTTAACAGTACATAGCTTAAAAAAAATGTTGTGTTCCAAACAAAAAAGCTCTAAAATAGTAAGACTTTTTACGCTGTGGTCATTGTTTTCTCATAAATACGCAGTAGAAATCTTAACTATAATGGGTGGTTCGCAGCAGTTGTATATTTTCATGTTATTATTTTAAAGACATATGATTTTATGGCTACCTCTTCCAATAGTATTTTCCTTTAAACACCTGAGAAAGACAAAAACAAAATCGAAATTTTGTTAAAAATATTATATTTTTTAAATACTAAATAAATACTTATTCCAACACAATTATCTTTAATTCCTACAATTTTTTTTTAATATTCGGGCAAATTCTGGAAATCAAAATCACGTGAAATTGAAAACGAACAAATTGAAAAAATTCTCCGGGCTCAAAATTTATAAAAATACCTAATTCCTTTCAGGACCACTTTTCTCTACCTAAACTACTTTTGAAATAAAGAAAAGCTACGTTAATTTTTACAACAATTTTTTTGAAAATCTTCAGCGTATAAATTTTATTGAAACTTGTTTTTTACTATTTTCAGATTTTGTTAAATAAAAATACACCAAACTATGTTTTTTGGATTTTATAGATTATAGCTGAACTTGGTAAAATTGTCCGTAAATAGTTTAAAAATTTTTTGAAATTTGAAAATTAACTTAGGACACATACATTTTCTCAAATTCTATATGATTTGTGCAACTATGTGTGTGATGAAAATTGCTTTAACTACCAATATGCTTAAAGAAATTCCTACTTACACAATCAATAAGTTAGTTGATTTAAGCTAAGTTAGGCTTTTCTCCTTTCTATATGGCTTACAGGAATGTTATGCTTTTATTGTCTTCAAATTAAAAAAAAACATTTAGGCCAAATACTTCGTTTTAATGTTTTTTTTAACGCAAATTGAGTAATTTCGTATACGTATAAAATGCCATAAAACGGAAATCATTCCTTTGACGTTACACATTTCAAGTGTTTTTCGTTATATAATTGTTGCATATTCAATCAAAAGTTTTAAATATATAATAATTTTAATAAATAGTTGTTTTCGCCAAAAAAAAAATGTACTGTTTTCTTCTTGATTGTACTTTTTTTTTGTGTTCAATGTACTGTTTTTCCGAATTTAAAATCTGGCTACCCTAGTTGAGGTAGACATTTGTCTTTGATACGTTCTAAGATTGAAGTAGAAATTTGTCAATATTAAGTCTGCAACAGAGTTACATATTTATCAACATTCTGACGATTGAGGCAGAAATTTGTCTTTATAAAAACCTACAATTAAGTCATAAACTTTTTCTACAGGACTATGAAAATAAAATGTTGTCTATATTAAGGCCTGATTAAGATATAAACGTATTTATGTTAAGACAGAAATATTTCTATATGAAAAACCACGGTTGTGTAAGAAATTTGTCTATAAAAACTTCTACGATTGAGACAGAAATTTATCAATATTTAAATCTACGATAAGGACAGACATTCATCTACATTTTGGCTATTGAGACCTATGATTGAGGCAGAAATTTGTCTATATACAGACATACAATTTTACTACAGTACTATTAAAGCAGATCGTTTTCTGTAAAGACAGATATATGTCTATATGAAAAACTACGGTGGAGGCAGATATTTGTCTTCATAAAATCTTTGATGAAGACATATCCGAAATCCGAAATTAATAAATCAAATTATTCTACAGTACTATGAAAACTGAAATTTGTCTATATTAAGCTATTCGATTAAGACAGGAATACATTTATGTTGAGACCAGCAATAAAGACAGAAACATGTCTATATAAAAAGCTACGGTGGAGGCAGACATTTGTCTTTGTGACGTTTTAAGATTGAAGTAGAAATTTGTCTGAAGATAGACATTGATCTACATTTTGACGATTGAGGCTGGAATTTGTCTTTATAAAAACCTACAACTAAGACTTAAATGTTTCTACAGTACTTTGAAAACAGAAATTGGTCTATATTAAGGCCTGTAATTAAGATAGAAACAAATAAGAAATAAGACCAGCAATTAAGACAGAAATATGTCTATGTATAAAAAACTACAGTGGAGGCAGACATTTGTCTATGCCAAGTTCTACGATTGAGGTAGAAATTTGAATATATTAAGAGCTTCAATTTAAAAAAAACTTTCGAGTGATGATTTCATAAAAGAGACATTGTTTACACGGGTTAGAGGGTTTGAGCGAGATAAATAGATTTTGAGCGCAAACTTTGGTAAATAAAACCACTTTATATATTTATTTAAAACGTTATAAAAGTTTATTTATTTTCTATTTAAGGGGTAATTATGGGTATATGCAATTGTAGGTTAAGTTCTTTATTGTTTTAAGTTAGGTTAAGTTTTTTAGAAATAAAAATTATTTACTTTATTTACTCTTTGATTTTGATTTAATTTAATTTAATTTAATACTTTTGTAAACTATTTAAAAACACTTTGTTTAGGTGGGGCTTGTAGAGCGTCACTTCGGTGTTGTACGTCTTCACGATCGACTTCTTGATGACTTTTGTACCTTTTAGTTCTTTATTATTGGCTGCAGTTCTTTCATCAGCTGTTGATGGGGGCGTTAATGCTGCAGTGTTGGTACAGCGGTACCTTTTTGTTCACCGTGTGAACAGACATTATAAACATAATAAAACTTTAAACTAATACCAAGTTTTTTGGGCTAAGTGCATGATTTTATCTTTAACTAAGTTCCGTCCGCTATGAACGGCCTTAAATTAATGGCATTCGATACAATTCTTACGTAAATTCATTCATGTTTGTTGTAATCGGTTGTCTTCAATTTCTTGTGCTGTAAGAAAAGTGCAAGGAGAACATCCGCAAAATATGGACTGGTTTCGTTTGTACCCCCCATGTGTTGCATACGATTGCATTTGTAACTTTTTGCCACATTTTAGTTGTTATAGTTGCTGGATTTGCTTCTTATTTTGTAAATTGTTGCTGGACTATTTTATTGTTTTATGTGTTTTTAAGTCGTTTTGTACTTAATTTTCTGTTTTATTTCCTTGTAAGCCGCTTTAAAATTTTATATTTTGTTGTTTTTTTGTTTTCAATGTTAAATTTTTACAGGTCAAATAATTTTTTTTTTTTTTTTTTTGTATTTTATTTTTTCTTCTCTTCTTTTGTATTTCAAGGGATTTGCTTTTGTTAATACTATTTGCATTAACTGCCTGGCTTGTTGGCTTAAAAACGTTTCATTCTTTTATTTTATTTAAAATTTGTAGCTGTAATTCCTGCCAGTTCAGTGTCGTACTTGTAGCCGCTTTTGGATTTTGTTTAAGTTTTTTGCAACGAAAACCAGACAGAATAAATAAAAAAAATATTCTTAGAATTTAAAAAAAAAAAAAATATATTTACGCAAATATTTTACAATGTTTGCTTTTCTTGTTCGTTTGTTAATCTTTAAATTCCTTATTTGAAGAAAACGCATTTGCCACATGTTTAGTTTCTGCATCCTCGAAATCTATTTAATTATTTGTTTTTGGTATTTAAACAAAGAAATGAAAACAACTTGCTTTCATCTACAAAAGTCTTTTGAGGAGGAAATAAGTTGAAGGTTTTGCTTATATTTGTTTAAATAAGAGATCAGATATGGGTAAATGTTGGAAAAGGCAAAAATTGTGGAGGGTAATAGATTTTGTTCTGAAGTTAAGGCCATTTAAAGATGGCCATATTGGCTTTGTGTAAATCTAATAAAGAAAAAAAATTTATACGATTTTATTGTAAGTGAAAATATTTTTGATCTCTCTATGTTAACTAAGCTTTGTTCAAAATAAATAAGCATAAAAGAATTTATAACTTTGACCTCGATAATGACTGTTTTACTTGAACGAATTGAAAATCGTCAATGTCAATAGTTGCATCGCTTTAAGTTTTGCTTTGCAAAGTTTTAATACAATATATTCGATAAAATGTCTTACGGTTATTTAGAACATATCGCAAGGTATCATCATTGTTTTTTGAATTATTAAATTTATTTTAATACGACATACACTTAATAAAATTATAAAGCTCAAACGTGTTTTCTAAAATATGCCCTTAACCATCCCTATTATATAAGTCGTTGTCAACGTCAATTTTTAATTGTTGAGCTATCACGTAGACAACTACATCACTTTGAGGTTAATTTCGTATTTTTAAGGATTGTTGTGTTAATATCGACTATTTAGCGAACATTTGTGAAATAAAAATCCCATCTCTAATATTATTTTTTTGTTTTTTGATTTATTTTAAAATAAATTAATTTAAAAAGTGTGTTTTTGGGAAACTAAATGTGAAGTATTCATCCTGACGAATCGTTAAGTTAAGTCATCGCAAAATTTCCTGTCGACTAAAACCAAGTCAATTCGAATTGACGACGACTTAAAAGCGTCGTAGAAAATACCAAGTGACTGTCAATAGAAATCGATTGTTGTCTATAACGTCTAAGAAAATACAATTATGGTTTCGTTGCCGTCGACTTATGTTGACACCGACTTTTATAATACGAGTTATTATTTATAATTTAATATTGTTACTGGTTAATGGCAATATTTTGCCATGATTCTATACTGAGTCACGATTCTTGCAATTAACAAGATCGATTTATGTTGATGAATGTCACCGGCCGAAGTTTTTCGAAAATTATTTTAGTCATATGGGACACACAGCAGCCGTTCAAGAATAAAACTCCAAACCAAGCTCAAGTTTTTTTTTTGCGATTTTGAAATAAATAAAAATTACGGAGGTGTTTAAAAAATTATAATATAGACAATCAATAAGACGTCCAGTTTGCTGCTGGGTTTTTCATTCAAGCTTTATATAGACTAAATGCATCTAAAGAAAAAAAGTTGAAGAAAATTGCGTATTTTACAGAATGAACTGGTGTACTAAAGCACAGTTCAATTTGTATATAAACACATGAACTCAATCAAATTGACATAAAAATTTCAAGAAAAAAAAGTAAGAAACTTATTGGTTTATTTCTAAGCCAGGATCCTGTAAGAAGTAATATTTTCCCCCGCTTTCCGGGAAAGAAAAGCGAAAATTGCACTTAAACATTGAAAGAAAACTTGAAAAATAAAAATATATTTTTGTGTATTTATCAAGAATGAAAATTGGGAATTAAGCAGAACAATCAAAAACATATTAATTTAAAATTATGTATTTCCAAAAAATACTTTGATAATAAATTGGCAAGTGCCCGTGCATTAAAAACTGAACTGGAAAATTGCTTTATTTTTATTTTCTTGCGAAAACAACAAAGCTATTTTTCTTAGAATTAATGTTGGGAGAGCTACAACCAATTGTAGGGGGGAATGTAAGAAAAGATAAACTCACTGTTTGTTGTTGGTATTTTGTTTAAGCTTTTATATCGTTGTCAATAAGGCTTTTAAATTGTTTGCAATTCTCATTTACTCTGCACCCAGTAAAAACTTCGCCTACAAAATAATGTGTTGGGTAATCAGAAAAACATGAACGCACTACTTACAATTCTACTGAAGGAACTAATGAAGTTTATAAGCGAGGTCCCAAAATGAACGAATTCAAAAGTAAATCATTATTTTTTACCTACATACATCTGAAAAATAAGTAGTTAAAGAAGTTGTTATAAAAGTACACTCACAATATTCTGTACGTAAAATTAACTGAAATTGTAATATAAAATAAATGAAAGTTCAATTAAAAACCGGTCTACCTATTTTTCATTTATTTTTAACAAAAAGTTCATTTAATTTTTACTGTCAAAAATTCAACACCATATTCCGTAAAATCAAATAAATATTCAGTTATTTTGTAAAATTTTACTGTCAAAAAATTGACCCCATATTCAGTAAAAACAATTAAATATTCAGATATTTTATTAAATTTTCGTTTACTCCACAAAAGAGCCGAATTTCTAAAAAATTCCAGACAGACACCTGTCCGCTTGTTTTTCTTATAAGCGAGAGAGGGAGAATATTTTTATTTACTTACCCAGTTACACACGTTTGTTGTACTGACCACGTTGTTTACAGAAGAACTCTCAATTATAAGACACCAGCAGCATGACCGATATGGCTTCGCAATTATTTTACTTTTAAAATTTGATGTATTTAACTAAATTATTTTTACAAATAGAAAATGGGAATTGCATACACAAAACAAGCAATTCATTTTTTATAGATAAGTAAAAATTAATTTTTGGTAGTAAAATTATATAAAATAACTGAATATTTTATTGTTTTTACTGAATATTGTGTTGAATTTTTGACAGTAAAATTTTATAAAATAATTGCATATTTATTTGTTTTTATGGAATATGTAGTTAATTTTTTGACAATTAATTTATAAAAGATAACTGAATATGGATTTGTTTTTACGGAATTCGCGGTTGAATTTTTGACAGTAGAAATTAAATGAACTTTTCGTTGCTTTAAATTAAATTTTTAGTTACTTTAACATAAAGAAGAATTTAACTCAATCAACGGACAATATTAACTGCAACTGAAAATCCGTATTAATATGCACTTAGTTTTTTGAATAACTGTTAGAATCAGTTAAAAATAAATTTGCTTGGAATTTTAAATGTTTATTTATTTAAAAATGACTGAACGGAATATTTCTTAAATAAACTACAGTCCGTTACTGTAATAATATTGTGAGTGTAGTTATAGAAGAAAGCTACTAAATAATGAGTGAAAGAAGCTGTTTATTTTGAAAAAATAAGCAAAGTTTTTTCTGATTACTAAACACATTATTTTGTAGGCGAAGTTTTTACTGGGTAATTAAAACATAAAAAAATACGATAAAAGTTTTAAGCATTTGAAATTGTAATTCGATTTTTGTATCAGGCAAATTTATTACAGGTGCTCTTAAAAGCATTGCTTATACCTTTTTTTAACTTTATAATTGTGGGATGCCAAAATGTTGTTTACTTTCTTTGTTTTTGTTTTGGTTCTCTTTTTGACATTGTACAATGATCTTACAAAAACAATTTTCTGGTGTTTTTTGTGAAGTTGCACTTGTTGTAGTACCGAGATTACCTGTAATGAATACGCTCTGATATCATGCTTAGGCTCATCAATTTAATTTTCATTAAATTGATGAATTTTAAAAAATGAAATAAATTAATATTTTTTGATAATTTTTCTTGTCTGAACCAGGGCTTGAACTCGACTTGAATTTACATGTTGTGAGAACTACCACGTTATCTTCATCAGAATTTCTTGCCACTGTGACGGCTGGCAGTGGATTGAAATTTGCTGTAATTAATTATCTATTTTTAATTTTCTTTACATGCTTTTTTGTCACTTTTGTTGTTTTTGTACTTTTGTCAAGAATTTTTTCTGAATTCCCAAGTAGATTTGTTTTTTGTGTTTTTCTTTTTTTAAACAGTTCGATTAACCACAAGAAACTAATTGTTGTAAGGCTATGGCACGAGCTCTATATACATACATATGTATGTTTCCATTTGTCCTTCAAGTTGTATAAACGGTCAACAGAAAAAAAACAAGAAAATACAAACATCAAAAACAAATGTAACTTGGGAATTGAGGAAAAATTCTTGACAAAAGTACAAAAATTGCAGACCCAGTAAAAAAATTTCGGTTTTTTGAAGCACTTAAGAGAAATGACGCATAATCGAGCGCTTTAATAAGACAGCTCTTATACAGCAGTAAATGATAAAGAATAAAATATAGAAAACAGCAATTAAAAGCAAAACCTCAATGAATATTTTAATATAGTTAGCCCTTAAAAAAGCCCTTTAGGAGTGCTTTGGTTGCATGCTAAAAAAGCGCTTATTGTCAGCAGTCCATACAAAAATCAGGCATCCCATCAGCAGGATTGAAGCGATTTGAGTTATGAATTCATACATAAAACCTGCTCCTTTTGGAGCACATTTTTTACTGGGGAGTTAAAAAAGCAATAATAGTATTTTTATGTTTACATATTTTTCTAACAGATATTCTTTGAGGATTTCAGGGGTCTAAGGCTTATTGACAGAGACTTCAGAAATACCGGAAAAAGCCGTCTTAAACGGTTAAATCCGCCTATTCTGCCGGCAAGTGCAAATCATTTAATCAAGCGATTTGGCTGCCCGGAAATGATGCCCTCAGAACTTCGATTGTAAGTCATTCAGTATGCGCCATTGATCTATTCTATTGAAGCCACATGTTCTCCATTTCGTTTCGCAGTATCCATTGGCCCCATTGCGTTTTCGAAAAAGTAAGACCCGGTGAGGAGTTACTTTGACCGAGTCATTCAGTGCCCCGCAAGCCATTATTCTGCTTATTCACGTTTACACAGAGATGACAATGGGCCTTGTCACATACAATGATTTTTGATGAAAAGTTGCCTTCCTTGGCGTCTTGCGAAATCTGGCGTTCCATTTCTTATTGCCAAATATTTTGAATCTGTTTACTTCACAAATGTCAAAGCAGAACTGACATTCGCCGTCATTTGCAGATATTATAGCATCTTCCGATAAGGCGATTACTTTGTTGCCACCTTGTATTTTTTGCTAACCATCATTAAAAAATTCTCCATAACGAACTTAAGGTTGGACACATCTGCTGCAAAACACGACAATTGTCTTTTGACAACAATTTATTTATTTCATTTGAACAAAATTGTTGTTAATAATACACAAGTGTATTTGATAAGCCTATTCTATTGTTACTAATAATTTTATATATAAATTTTTTGTTTTTTTTTTTTTTTTTTGTTTTATAACAAAGACCGAATGTAAATATGTATTACTAAGTGCATATGAATGTATATCCTCTATTATTATCAACGTGCTGGATATTTCCATTAATTAACAAACATTGTGTGCGATGTTTCTGTTTGTAATTTGTTGTCTTCTGTTTTTGTAATTTACGCCTGAGCATTATAATTCAATTAATAAGCTTTAATTAAACAAAAATTAGTCGCTAATTGTATTGTGAACGCATTTACGTTCAGTTGCACACACACACACGTACACATACTTATAAATTTATCATACATACATTTACACTGTTACGTATTTAAAGTTAATTCCTTCCTGTTTTCCCACTCCCTTCTCTTAATGTCTGTCCGCGGCCATTAACGTTTGTAATTTCTCAAAAGTATGAGACCGATGATTATAGTGATTCAGTATTTGTAGTTAATTTTGGTGCCTGCTTATTATAAATGTATTTAATGTTTAAGTCACATGTGTTTGATAAAGAAAACAAAACTGAAATCATAAAACGAAAACCAAAACACAATCCCCTGTAATTATTAATGGATGTCAGTTTTATAATTATTATTTATGGGCCATGTTTAGTTAGATTAGATTTTAAAATGACTGCAAAGAAAAAAAAGGGGAAGGCGTGTTTTAGCCCTCCCTTAAAAAATCAGGCGCGGATCAAGCTTTACCGTTTTGGAAGTGGGGGAGGGGGTTGGGTGGTAATTTTTTTAAAACAAAACAATTTTGTTTTGCAGCTTATTTAGATAAAATAAAAAAAACCAAACAAAAATCAGCAATAAAATTCAGATTAAAATATAGTAGAGCTAATTAAAGTTAATATCAAATATAATACAGTAAAAAGTAAAACTTCGCATACTGTTTTAAAATGAACAGCTTATTTCACTCATTATTAAGTAGCTTTCTTCTATATAAATACTATAAATACTTCTATAACTACACAGAAAAAATTATTTTTCGAATTCAAACAAAAAATTTGTAGTATCAAAACATTTTTTGTCTGAAATCGGTCCTACAAACAAATTCGCATATTCAAACAATTTAAAAAAAAACAAAAAAAAACACTGATTTTTTCAAACAAATAATTTACAGAATCAAACAAAAAGTTTACTGAAATTCAAATAAATTTCAAACAAATAATTTTGCTGAATCAACCAAAAATTTTTTGCACAAGCAATGACGCGCACCCAAGCTATCACTGAAGGAGAAGATGAAGGCAGAAGCAGAGCGGCGGCTGGCTTTGAGACACATGTTTTGTTGGAATTATTTTTGAACGAAGTTTTGTTTATACACACAATGTTTTTCTTCATCACTCACTGTTGCTGTATCCTAAAGAAGAAGAAGAAATGTAACAAACAACGGCAGCAGACCGACTCGATATGTTTTTCGTCATCATTTTATTTTTGTATTTGATGTATTTAAGTAAACAGTTTTCAAAAATTGAATACGGGATTTTGTTTTTCATTCTTTTTTTTCCAACTTTGAAACCAACCAAAAATTTATTTTGTTTCTTATAATGTTGTTGTTGTTTCTGTTGTTTAAAAAAGAATGAAACCTTTTTTTTACCTGCTATTTTTTTTGTTTTTTTACTAATAACCTCGTCGCGCTATTTTGTCATCTTTCTTCTTGTTGTACCTACTTTTTTAAAGCGTCCAAAAATAAACAGTATGTGTTTTGTGTTGTTGTTCTTATATTTCACATAAAGAAGTGTTGCTTACGATCAAATAAAAAATGCAAAAAACGACAACATTAAAGAGCGTTAAATAATTCATACAAAATTATGAAAAATTGAAACCAATAGCGCGTATATTACATTATTGAAAAGTTGTCAACATTTTTGTTGGTTAAATAAAAATCAAACAAAAATATTAATTGATTTAGTAAAAAAATTTGTAGAAATTAAAAAAAATTTCAAACAATCGTTTGTTTGAAAATAATTCGGCAATAATTTTTTCTGTGTACTTAGTTTTCAGATTTATGTGGGTAAAAGTAATGACTTACATAAAAATGCGTTCATTTTTGGGACATCCCTTGTAAAATTCATCGGTTCTTTCAGTAGAATTGGAAGTAGTGCTTTTTTGGTTTTTTAAATACTCAACACATTATTTTGCAGGCGAAGTTTTTACTGGGTTTTAAGGAACCGTAAATAATAAATTATTTTTTTGAAAACACACCCGCAAGAACATATTGGATAGCCAAGTTCTAAACAGTATTTTGATCGTTTTTTTTTAATTTTTTTTAAAAATTATATGCTTTTAAAATTCTGGTTTTTATGCAGAAATAATTGTTTTTTAATTGCTCGTTTTTAAAATGTGTTATTAATTTAAAGCGATTTTCAAATTCACTAATGAAATATAAACTATATTTTTAGTTTAAAATATACTGGAAAAAATAAAAATGTATTTCAATTAAAAAATTAATGAAATTCGCACCAGTAAACAAATTTATAGTATCAATTAAATATTTATTGATATAAACAACATTTTCTGCAGTAATGTTGTTGATATAAGTAAACGTTTAATTCACTTGATGAAATTTTTAATAAAAACTGATGTTATTTTTCATTTTCTCATTTTCGGGTCATTTCAAGTACGAATTCGGGGTTAAATATGGAAAAGTTAAGTATTTCTCGATTGAAAACCCGTACTTGAATCCATTCTGCAAAAAAAAAATGAAAATAAAAAAATAGCAATTGAAGGGCTTATTGTAAGAATATTATCAACCACCCGAATTAAAAAATTGGTCTTATCTGTTTTTCTCCTTTCAATAACCCCTCAAAAGTTTTTAGAAATTTTCCCATTACAGCTCAACCTTGTTTGTACCAAATGAAACTTTAAAACTGGAATTTAACACCAGACGACTGAGAATCTGATTTGATTCGATTTAAGTTAATACATATATTTCCAAAATAACTTCAACTGCGCGCACTTTGAAGCCAACAGCGTTTACTATTCGCATAATATGGCACGTTTTGGGATTTGCAAACCATTTAAGTATTAAAGAAAGTCTATTTTATTATTGGCAAATCGCTTATTAGTGAAATAAAGAAAACCTATTTCTATAATTTGTGATGTCTCCCCCTGGATCCGCTCCTGCTTGAAATTGACAAACTAAATTTTAATTTCAAATGTTGCATGTTGAAGATTTTAAATGATCACTTTCTTTAGGAATTTAGCTTGTTAACAAATTGCCTGCTGGCCTTAATTTCTTTGTTTTTCAATTTTTAATTTGCTGCTAAAAAATATTACATTCCTTCCCATTACTTTTTTTTATGAAAATTTAAATTTCGTTGCCTTTAAGAATTTTTTTAAAGTAACCCGACACGTTTCTTATGCTGGCAGCAAGACAATAAAAAATGTTTAAGAAGACGCCAATATTTCAAATCAAGTAAAAAATATTGGTTTGATGCCAGACATGGAAAAGTTTATACTATTGGTGCTTTTCGTACTTTTTAAGCAAGAAGACACCAACGATTTAAAAAATTACTTTTACTAATTACGCAACTTTAAACAAGAAATAAAAAATCCTTTTTATGTAATTGTATTTGTAACTCTTACAAAAGTTAAGTATTATTTAAATAAGGGTTCGATTCCATTTTAATATATCAGTTTTCCATCCCTGCTAAGTGCAGAAAATTGCTTATTGACAGAATTTAAAATCAAAATTATTTAATATGCCTGTCACATATGCACGACATGTCACATGACGGGAAAGTGTGAATTGTAAGAAATTAAATGTAACGTACGAAGTATTTTGCAAATAGTCGGTGGAGTAGAAAATTACACCAGCTTCAACCTTTTTGTATCATTTAATGTGAAGCGATTTTCTGACTAACGTTGATTTTTAGAGAGACTTTCTGTAAAAAATTTTGGACTAAATTTAACGCATGCACGTCGGCTGAAACCACAGTAAGGGAGTGCTCAGTCTTGTGTTCATTTTGGTGGGTGGGGGGAGTGAAATTCAGTTAAGACAGCCTCAAACCCCAAATTATGTTTTTTGAAAAACAGTGCCCGACTTGCCTAGGAAGTGTGGGGTGGGGTCAGGCGATTAGTT
This sequence comes from Pollenia labialis, assembly GCA_949318255.1. Classification (NCBI taxonomy): domain Eukaryota; kingdom Metazoa; phylum Arthropoda; class Insecta; order Diptera; family Polleniidae; genus Pollenia; species Pollenia labialis. The sequence goes on from OX439139.1 coordinate 28,254,396, forward strand.
AATCCAACTGGCTCTCGTGTAACAAAAGAAATTTTAAATCTTAAAAATTTACAAAATTCTTATACTTTGGTACCTGCAATTTACACAAATTTTCAATTCACCATTTTAAATTCTTAATTTCATTTAAATCATTCATTTAAAAAAATTTTACATTGAAATTCTAAACAAGTCCAGAAGCTAAAATATTTCTGCATAATTTGTTGAAAATTTACGCTTAACAAACATTTTTACTGCAAAAATGTTGAATATTTTTACACCAAAATTTTTTGCCCCTAATTTTTGTGAGTGTGAGGATTTTTTTATTTTATTAACGTTCATTTAACAAAAAAAATTATAGTAAAATAAAAGAATTATGGTTAATATAAATTTGCATAATTTTTTGGTTTTGTGCAAATACACCGCAAAGTAAAAGGGGGAAAAATCAGTGTAAATAAAGCAATGTGTACGAAAAGCACTTTTTATTGAAGTCATGAGATAAACAATGCGTTTTAAAGTATAAAAATAAACCCAAAATTAACAAAAAATATTTACTCTTTAAACAAATGAAAATAAAGCTTAAAATACATTAACATTAAATATTTTCTAAAAGTTTTTTACAACATCTAAATGCTTACCTCATGTAAACAATATAGCTTTTACGTAAGTACCAGGAAGATTCAAGTAAAATTCCTTAATAATATAAAATGCTTTAACACTTTTGACTAACTTTTGAATGTGTTCAAGCTGTTGTCTTACAAAGATGTAAGAAATTTAATATTAACCGATGGCTTTACGTAAGCTAATAGTTTTACATGTAAACAAAAAAATTTTAAACGTATACATTTTTTGTGTTATGTATGTATAAATATATTGGTAATTTTATATGTAAATAATGCGAAATGACTGTAAAAATCCCATTTTTTATATTTTATATTCTTTGTAAGATTACAAAAAATGGACTTTGGACATTGTGTAAACAATTCATTTTACATGTAAACAGTTTAAAATACAACAAAATAGTATTTGCTTTTTTACATTTGCAATTCTTACTGAGCATTTATACAATTTTGCATAATGTAAATAAAGCAATATGTTCGAAAGGCAATGTTAAATGAGGTAAACAATGGATTTAAAGTGTAAAAATAATACCAAAATTAAAAAATTTAAAATACAACTAAAAATCCATTAATATTTTATGTTTTCTAAGAGTTTTTTTACAATCTTTTCATGCTTACAAACAATGTATCTTTTATGTAAGTACAAGGCAAATTCAAGTAAAGTACCTTAATAGTGGAAAGCTTTTAAATAGTTGACTAGATTTTTAATATTGTCCAGCTTTTGCAAATTTAAAAATGTCTAAATTTTTTGTAATTTTCAAAGTTCCCTTAAGCTTTTTCAAGCTTACCTTAAATAAAAATTATAAGTTTTACATACGAGTAAATAAAACATTAATTTTATTAAAAATTTGTAGTTCTGCAGTAAAAAATAAGAATTACTTGTAAAATTCACATTTTTTTAATTAGTTGCCATTGGAAGAGTTCTTTTTTAAAGTTATATCATGTAAACAAAGTAATAGTGGAGTAAATCCATTAAAAAATATGTAGTTATAACTCTAAACAAATAACATAGATATATTTTTATAAAATGTATTAAAAGAAATAAAATGGTAAAATGTATTTAGACTTTAAATTTAAAAGATTTGTAATATTAAAAATTGTTGACATTTTGTAAATATCAATATAACATGAAAAATGCAAAATATTCAAAAGTTCACAATTAATAAAACTATCATTTAACTTATTTAAAATGTTGAAATGTTTACTCTATGTAAACAATGTATTTTTGAGTAAACAATAATGAATTTATGAAAAATTGATATCTGTATTTATTTATTAATATCGATTTTCTAATACAACAAGATAGTAAATCTTATAAATTACGGCATTAGAATCAGAACTGTTAAAGAATAATATAAAATGACAATTGTTTTACAAAATTTTTGGTAAAAAAAGAAAAATACATAAAAAACAAAAAAAAAACAAGGATCAATTTATGTTGAAAAAAAAACATTGTCTAAAAATATTAAGTTGGCACTATGTAAAAATTAATTTTAAGATTTAAATCAATAAAAAGGTTTTTTTATTTTGCCTCCCTTTAACGATGTAAATTATTTTAGGTGTAAAAAATTAAACAATTTTTTAATACATATTTCGATATCAGAATAAGTTCTAAAAGTTTCAATAACAATTTAAATTACAAATATTTTGCCGGTTTTTTTAACTTTTCAATAGTTGCATTATGTAAACAATGTTATGTTTGTGTAAATGTTCTATAAATGCTAATAGACCTAAAAAAGTAACAAAAAGTTTTTTATGGTTTTAAATAAAATTAATTGTTTACATAGTGTAAATTTTGTATTTTAAGTGCACACTTAATCGAAATTCTGTAAATGCATCTGCAAATATGAGAAAAATATGTATGACATGTTTACATTATGTAAATAACTCGTTTGACTTGTAAATAATAATGAATTTCCCAAAAATTGACAAATTTTTAAAATATTTTTTAAATTTTTGAAATGTTTACACTATGTAAATAATGTAACTTTTGGAAAAAAAAATTTTAATTGTAAGGAAATGCATACGTAATGGAAATTTGTTAAGGGTTATTTAAAAGTTTATTATTGACATAATGAAAACAATAAGTTTTAGGCTTGAAAACGTTAGATAGTTTTTGTAAATTTTTTATTAATATCAAATATTTTCTAAAATTTATTAAATACATTTTAAGTATAGAAAAATATTACTATAAATTTTTCGAGCATCCATAATTTTTATTTCCATTTTATCGCGCTTTTAAAAAGGTAACAAATTTACTTTACGCTGGATTAAAATGCTTAACATTTTTAAATATTTTAACATCAGAATAAATTTTCTCAAATTTCTGGAAATATCATATTCTTGACATGGTGTAAATATTTTAGTTTTTCCAGCGGGAGTTGCTAGCCACAGTGTTTCTTCCACAATTAAGCTCAAAAAGTTTTCGAAAGTAAATAACTAATCAATAGTTATCGAAAGCAAACATATTTAACGAACTTTGTATGTATTTAATAATAAATAAGGGATAGGAATTTCAAACTAAACCGAAAGCAAATAAAACCAAACAAACGTCTTTCTGTGTCCGTATAAACAAAAGCCCATAAATTTGTATAAATTTTAGTGGATTTAAAAAACATGGAGAATTGAAGACTAAAAATGGACATTTACATTCACATCTATATAAATAATGGAAAACTAAATAAATAGTAATTTTTATACAACTAATATTCCCCACTCTTAGTGCACAATGGCAAAAAAAAAAACTCCAAGAAACGCACACTCATAAATAATTATTGTTGATTTAGTAGAAAAACGAAAAATGTTAAGCCAAGTCATGTTTTATGAATAAATAAATAAATAAAAAAAAAAGCTAAATAAATAAACGAACTGCAATTTTTTTTGTATTATTATGAATATTGTTAAGGCTTAAATATCCAAACAGACCCCAGACCCAGACTATTAAAGTCATACAAACATTAATTTCATTTATTCATTCATACGCTTCTTGAAAAACAACAACGAACCTCATTGATGATGATGACAACCACGACTACGATGACAACGACAATGTCGACAATGATGGTGATTACATTTTCCCTTCATTTATGCGTTTCCAAATACACCATTGGGTAGTCATTAAGGCATATTCCTTATACTTCGAGTGTCGTTTCGAAACATGACTTGACATTACAATTTTCATTTAAATGAAGCATCATAAATGCTCGGTATGGAAATTATTAATTTTTTTTTTTTTTTATAAATGGAAAATAAAACAAATATATTACGAATAAAAGAAAATAATAACAGTTTGCTGGTAATTTTCTATTTTAATGAGATGTTATTATTCGAAATTTTTGATTAGAGACATTCATGGAACTGCAAGTGAATTAATGAATATTTTCTGTTTTGATAAATATGAAGCGTTGAAATTAAGAAAATAATTTATTTCATATGTTAATAAATAAACAAAAAAAAATATAAGTATTTAAAACACTATAAACATATTTTACATAAATATTTTTTCTGTAACTTTCTACAATTCCTTGAACTTTAAATTAAGAAGAAAATGCAAATTCTGTGTTAATTATAAAAAAATCATGTTAATAGCATAATTATTGAAAAGGTTTTTGATTTCAGTCACAGCTTCGCATGTTGACATAGTGTAAACAATGCATTTTAACAATATCCCTGTCCCCATTCAGTGCATTTCCTGAATGCCAATTCTTCACTTTTTTTTATAGCAAATCTATGAAAATTTTATTTAATCCATACTAATTTTACAATTTTTAGTATTGCAAATTTTTGACAATAGAAAATTTAAATTTTATATAAAAATAGAAAGTGTTATTTTTTTTCTTTCATATACTTTAAAAAAAATAGAAAAAAATTCAACGCATTCAAAATATCGCTGGCTTAACATGTAAAGGCTCTAAGTCCATATTTGAAAATTTTACAGGAGAGACAAACAACAATCAAAATACATGTAATGGAACAATTTGGGAGAAATGGTTAAACTGTACTTTTAATTGGGACTTAGAGCTTTTTCTTGTGATAAATTGGACTTAGCGCTTTTGCTCATCACTACAAAACAACAACAAAATATGAGATAACTGTAATTTTTTCTTTGTAAACAATGTATTTTTACTTATTGCACATAACTGCATTAAAATCTCAATTTCTTAAGAAAGTGGACTTAGAGCCTTTACATGTTAAGCCAGCGATATGTAACTTATAGGCATGTACAGATACATATTTATTTAAAAAACAACTGCAAATATTCTCAGTACTGAAAATCGTTATTTTATTTTAGTTTGTTTTTCGAACAATTTACATGTTGTTGTTGTTTTAAAAATTTAATTTCTTAAAAAAATAATAATACATATTTTCATTCATTTTTTTAACACTACGCAAATCGATTTTAATAAACTGCAATCAGTAACCAGGCCTGCCATATTTGCCGATTTATCGGCATTTTGCCGATTTTTTGCCTCTAAATTATCAAAGTGCCGATTTGCCGATTTTTGCTCAAAAAGTGCCGATAAATTCAATAAACGACTAAAACATGGTAACTTTTTGTTTGTTTTTGGTATATTTTTAAAATTTTCTTTGAAAAATGTTCAAGTATGAAGTATGAAAGAACTAAATCAAAATAAAAGAAAAAAAGCCATCGGTTATAATATATTTTTCAATCAGTAAAATATAAAGAACTTTATATTTGAGTTTGAAAATGAATAGACGCTTACAAAGCAGTAAGGGTAAGCTAAATTTATATTCACTATCAATAAAAATAGTTTGAATAAAAAATTATTCTTAAAGATTATACGATATTGAGGATGATGCAGCTATATCCGATAGCCAATCTAATATAAGGGAATGAAGTAAATTTGCAAGCTTTTTGGCAAAAATTTAGATTTAAAATTTTAATGGCGCATTTCCAAAAAATTATTTTCCTTCCAATCTTTCGAAAATTATGAAAGAATTTGAAGTCAAGTCAACCCTAATAGAACAAAATTTCGGTGCTTACTGAAAAATTTAAATTTGCAAGGATATTTAATTTTTCGAGTTAAATAATTCGAATTGTTTTGAAACTGATTCTGAAAGTCGTGTTCGAATACTTTTTCGTTTCGATAGCAATTTTAGTTCTAATTCATTCAGTCAAACTCAAATAAATGCTCATTCATTAAGAATCGACTGAAAGAATTAGAAATAAAAAAGCTTTCGAAACGAAAAAGTATTCGATCACCACTGCCGGAATTAGCAAGTATGATTTATGATTTTTTTTGTCAATGATTATTCTGTTCCAAACATTAGTTAATGCTGAATTTTTCTGTTTTGTTATTAAAAATACGTTTTATTGTATTTAAAAGAGGTATTTTAAATATGCCGATTTTTGCCGTTTTTTTTAAATTAAAGTGCCGATAATGCCGATTTTTTTTTGAAAATATGCCGATTTCTAATCGAAATCTTCTGGCACCCCTGTCAGTAACTGTTAAATTTGATTGAGTGCTGAAAAATCTCTCCCCAATCTTTTCTCAATTAAAAAATTAATCAGAAATAAAATGAGTTTTATTTAAAAGTTTTATCAAGGGAATTGAACGTTTGCTTATATCAACAAAATTACTGCAGAAAATGTTGTTTAGATCTACAAATATTTAATTTATACAATTAATTTGTTAACTGCTGCAAATTGAATTAATTTTTTAATTAATACCACCAATTTTTTAATTGAAATCAATTTTTATTTTTTCTGTGCAACAACAAATTTGCTCTCTATAGTCATATAAGACTCAAAAATAAATAAAATTAATGCTTTTCAAGATTTACAAACAAAAAAAAAAAATTATGTAAACAATTATGCCCTAATTGTGTAAAATGCAACGCAACGTCAAAAATTTTATTGGAAGCAAAAACAAAGTCAAAAATATAAAATTACGCATTAGCGAGGGGACCAAAATGTATGCAAATTTTACGAATTAACGAGATTTTTTCAAGGGACCGACAGTTTCTTACGAATTATCGGGAATTACGATTTATTGGGGTACGTATTATCGGGATTTGACTGTATAATATTTTTTTACGTATTGTAAAGGATTCCAAAAATTTTAATATGTTTACATTATGTCAACAATGTAGTTTTTGTGTAAATAATAAGGAATTTCATGTGTCTAATGAACCTTAAAATTGCAATTGCAATGTTTAAACAACTACTAGGGCTGGGTTTTTTTAGATTTAAGTCAAACTAAGTTTAGTCTAGCTCAAAACAGATTTGTGCCGTCATTACCAAGTTTGTATACGAAATGTTGACGAAACAGCTTAGTTTTGCTTAAAATGTTGGACTTTAATGAAATAATAAAAATGCTCACATGTCGGCGTGAAAACCCGAGTGTTAGCCTTCGTTAAACTAAGTTTTAAACTAATCCACATCTCAAAACCCCGTCCTAAATTAATGAAATTTTATTAAAAAAAAGCTCCCACGAAATATCAGGATGATGAGGGGGGGATACGGAGGTAATATGCAGAACAAAACAAAAACATAATCAATTTGCGATCAGTTTGGTTTCAAATCAAAAATCGTTTTCCTTTATGAATAAACTTAATGTGTAAGTTATTTATCAAACTGATTCGATCATCCTTTTCATCTTTGAGGTATTGTTTAAAAAAAACAACACCACCTACGTGAGACAAGTAACAGCAAACAACATACAACATTGAAGAACATACATATAAACAACATAAACCTTAAAACAAGACAAAACTCATAAATTTTATTGTACATTTTTGAAGTGCACAGTGTTTTTTTCCTTCGAAGTTTCGTTGCGTATGGTGTGGTGTATTGTAAATTAATGTGTTTGTTGGTTGTTGTTGTTGTTACGTATCTATTAGATGAATGAGTATCCATCCGTTGGTTTATAACAATATTTTATTATTTCTGATAATTCTATAATTTTTTTTAAAAACCCTACAGATATAGACGGCTTGTTTGTCCGATTTCAATGTTAAAATATAAATAAAACTTTATTCGATGCAGTAAAATATCTTTTTTTACTATATGAGAGTTAAATTTATGGATACACGTTCTTTTTTTTTTTTGTTGATTAGTTGAAAATGTAAATGGTAAAAATCAAGATATCAATTACAATTAATTTTTTTAAAAAAAGGGTTGGTACTACACAGTGTATTACAGTCAAAATTATTGGGATATAAATTTGCAATTTCTAAATTTTTGATCACTGAATGAATAAGATTAAAAAAAAAATGAATTTTTAAACTCATGCGCTACATCTATTTAAATTTTGGTCTTATTTTTACAATTTCAAGTTCTATTGGGCTTAAAAAACACTCTTTACATAAACAATTTTTAATGATCCCAGCTAGCATTTGCAATCATCTAGGAGTCTACTGGGAATGTGTTTGTGATCGAAGACGAGCTCATTTTTTAATTGTAGACGATTCCTCGTACGGGAGAACCTGGTACACGTGCTGATTCGTATGAGAGATTCTAACATAACGAAGCGAAAGATGCTTATAAATTTTAAGGGCCGATGTTGATTTTGAATGAAACACAAATTATTTGGGAAATTATTGTCATTTCTTTTTATTATGACAATATTGGTATGTTTCATTATGTATGGAACAAAATATCGGCCAAGCGGGCGCCGCGCCCTCGGCGGCATACCTCCACACCACGCTGAGGCATAGTTAAGGTTCTATGCCGTTAATGTGCGGAATTATCTCATCCTTTAGCTCTTGAATTGTTGCTGGCTTATCGACGTATACCTTTCCTTTTAAATAACACCAAAGAAAGAAGTCCAACGGTGTCAAATCACATCATCCTGGCAGCCAATTGACATCGCCACCACGTGAATTTGTCGCGCAAAAGAGCCATTGTCTCGTTAGCTGTGTTGCAAGTGGCACCGTCCTGTTGAAACCACATATCGTCCACATCCATTTCTTCCAATTCGGGCCATACAAAGTTCGTTATCATCATTTTGAAAAATAAATTCGACCCAATGATGCCGCCAGCCAATAAACCATACCAAACAGTCACTCTTTGAGGGAGCATTCGTTTTTCGACAATCACTCTTGGATTATCATTCGCCCAAATGCACTAATTCTGCTAACTGACGAATCCACTGAGATAAAAATGTGCCTCATCAGGGAATCGGGAAGTGCACGATATAAATTTTGATTTAAACGCCCATTTTCTTAAAAAGCCTGAATAACTTTAACGCGTTGCTCGATTTTGTATCTTTCCTTCGAGTTAGTCCTAAAATTAAGAAATGTCAATTGAAATGCGGAAAAAAACTTGACGTTTAGGTGTGGTTCATATTCAACATTGGCCACTTAAAATTTAACCACTCTTTATTAATCATAAAGGGAACCGTTTAAGATGCATGTAGAGATTATCTAACACGAGTCTTTTAAAAAGCATGCCAAGAGTCGTATAAGACTCATGTAGGGATTATTTTACAACTCGTGAAATGTTCTGCCGTATAACTGGGCTGCCTAGAAAGAGGCATCAAGCGTCTTTTTCATGTCAAAACTTCTAATTTTCATACAAGTTATATGAAACCAACCTTAAGGTCGCGAAATCAACACCATCCTGGCGGAAAATCCTTTTTTTTACAGATCCTTAGGTCGGATTGTTTTATTGAAATTGTATTGACAATAGAACTTTCAAATTTCAAAAACGCTCTTATTTATGGTGTTTTCTTTTCTACAAAAAAATGTGCCTTTTTTTTAAAAAAAAATTCAATTTGGTGTCTTTTTCTTAAAAATTTTGCTCCTGAAAAGGGTGGCTTGTTTTATTCTAAAAAACTCATGCTTTTCGGGAGCAAAATTTTTAAGAAAAAGACACCAAATTGCATTTTTTTTAAAAAAAAGACACATTTTTTTGTAGAAAAGAAAATACCATTAGGTAGCTCAGTAATTGGTATAGGATTCTTACAGAGAGTCGCAAAAGGTTCATTCCAATATTAAAAGACAAAAATTTATAAAAAATTAATAAATAAAAAAAAAATTTAGGTGTTTTTGTTTTTGTTATTCGTCACAACGGGAACTAATTAATGGAACCACGTGTGCCGGCTGCCAATGCAACGTACTCGTCAGATCATCATCAGAAGATTCTTTTAGGAGTTGCAAATATATTAAGCATAACCGTCAAACAAACAGCATATGCCAGCTGGGTTAGATATTCTAGACATTTTAGTAACAAAAACGTTAAATCTATATATATAAAAATGAAAAATGTTTGTATGTTTGTGTGTTTGTGTGTTTGTGTGTTTGTTTGTTGGCTTATAGACTCCGAAACTACTGAACCGATTTTCTTGAAATTTTTACAGTTACATCACGTGAGCCCTAAAAATAAAATAGGCTACTTATTTTTTCGATAGGGGCAGGGGAATTGGTACCCCCCATAGGATGCCAATATTTATTATCGCATATCTTAAGAGCCGCTGGCGGCATTTTGCTGAACTTTTTGTAGTAGGATCTTCTGAGCCCCGAAATTGAAATAAAATAGCAGCGGGGGAAGTGGTTCCCCCCATAGGACGCCAATACTTAATATCGAATATTTTATGAACTGTTATGGTGAGAATGTTCAAACTTTGTGGAAGCCAATCTTATGGTATACTACGCTTTTGAAAATAAAAATAAACCGGGTAGGCGCAGGGGGGGAAAACATCCCATAGGATGCATATATTAAATATCGCTTAACTGAAGAACTATTAAAGGGGGAGTCTTCAAACGTGGTTAAAGCTACTACTATGGCAAACTATAAATTTCAGTATAAAAATGGGCGGGGTAAACAGGGGAGGAGCAGTACCCCTCATAGATAGAAATATAAATAAGAGCCACTGAACGCATTTTGTTAAACTTTTGGTAGTAGGATCTTCTGAGCCCCAAAATTGAAATAAAATAGCAGCGGGGGAAGTGGTTCCCCCCATAGGACGCCAATGCGTAATATCGCATATCTTATGAACTGTTATAGTGAGAATGTTCAAACTTTGTGGAAGTCACTCTTATGGTATACTTCACTTTTGAAAATAAAAATAATGCGGGTAGGCGCAGGGGGGGAAAACATCCCATAGGATGCATATATTAAATATCGCTTAACTGAAGAACTATTAAAGGGGAAGTCTTCAAACGTGGTTAAAGCTACTACTATGGCAAACTATAAATTTCATTATAAAAATTGGCGGGGTAGACAGGGAAGGAGCAGTACCCCTCATAGATAGAAATATTAATAAAAGCCACTGCACGCATTTTGTTGAACTTTTGGTAGAAGGATCTCCTGAGCCCCAAAATTGAAATAAAATAGCAGCGGGGGAAGTGGTGCCCACCATAGGACGCCAATGTTTAATATCGCAAATATCTTAAGTACTGTAATAGTGAGAATGTTCAAACTTTCTAGAAGTCACTCTTATGGTATACTTCACTTTTGAAAATAAAAATAAAGCGGGTAGGCGCAGGGGGGGAAATACCTCCCATAGGATGCATACATTAAATATCGCTCAGCTGAAGAACTATTAAAGGGAGAGTCTTCAAACGTAGTTAAAGCTACTATTATGGTAAACTATAAATTTAAATATAGAAATGGGCGGGGTAGCCAGAGGAGGAGCAGTACCCCTCATAGATAGAAATATTAATAAGAGCCGCTGCAAGCAATTTGTTGAACTTTTGGTAGTAGGATTATCTGAGCCCCAAAATTGAAATAAAATAGCAGCGGGGGAAGTGTTACCCACCATAGGACGCCAATGTTTAATATCGGATATCTTAAAAACTGTTATAGTGAGAAAGTTCAAACTTTGTAGAAGTCACTCTTATGGTATACTTCACTTTGAAAATAAAAATAAAGCGGGTAGGCGCAGGGGGGAAATACCTCCCATAGGATGCATACATTAAATATCTCTCAACCGATAAAGTGGTTAAAGCAGTGTAGCGAAGCGCACCGGGTTAAGCTAGTAGTTTCTATATTTTTCAAAAGTACTTTTAAATCCAGCCTCGTTTAACAAATTAATATTATTTATGTATGCTTAGGTGTCTAATTGTTATCGATAAAAATATATTTTTATTGTCATTTATGCATTATGTAAGTATGTATCTACGTATCCATGTATGTATATGTTTTTTTTGTGAATTAATGAATTGTTTGTGTTTGCTTAACAAATGAAATTTTGTATATTTTAATATTTACTCCTCGTTTTTCCTTTCATACAGGTTTTTCAGAGTAAAATAAACAATAAAATATTTGTATGCTCGAAAACAAAATAAATAAATAAACGGAACAGACATCATTATAATGGTTTATTTTAATACAGAAAACAACAAGAAAAAACGAAATAAAAAATAAATTGAAACTGGAAAAAAGTTTTAAATTTCCGTTGACGTTTTTAGTTGCCCGTGGCGCAAATATTTAAACCTTGTGTGAATGTATGTTTTTTTCTTTGACCCTTGGTTGTATTTGTTTATTAAATGTGAATAAAAAATAAATTAAAAATAAAGTACAAAAAGTACTAAACAAGAGTGTGAGTATAAATAAGAACCTAAAAATAAATAAATAAAAATATGTTTATTAAATAATTTCATTTTATTTTTTATTTATTTTACTTGAGCGTTATTTTTTTTTTCTTTTGTTGTTCCGTTTGCCTTCTGCTGTTGTTTTAACTGCCGTTTTATTTAAAAATAATACAAACAATTGTTTCCAGACCTTCTCTGTTGGGTCTTTAAATATTTGTTTGAAATTTAATTTTTATATATAAAAAAAGTGGAGTTTATTGTGGTTGCGGTTAAAAATAAGAATAAAAAATAATAAAATTCGAAATGTATATATTTAATAAATATATAGCATGCGATAAGGCAAACAACAGTTTGTAGTATAAAAGAAACAGAAATTTGACATGCTTCTGACATTTCAAATATACATACAATATTTTCTTAGCTTCCTTTTGCAAAATTATAAGATTGTTATGGACCTTTATACAAATGAACAAAAGAATAGAAAAAAACTATAAGTCATAATAAATTTTCCTAAACGATATTTTTACAAAAAAATCTAAAAATATTTTAAACATCAAACATCTTTGATCAAATTTTATGAAAAAAGCTGCCGACGTTTTAAGCCTTTCTAAGTGTTTCCTCAATGAACTGCTTATTTCATAAATCTTGTACGTTTTTTTAAAAATAAAATTTTTTATAAGAGAAAACTTTTTAAATTTATAATAATGAAGTTTAATTATGAATCTTTAAATATCTCTGAAATCTAAATACAGGATTCTAAAAAAAGTAAAACCTCTAAGGAGAAGAACAGCTAACAAAAGGACTGTTTTATAATATAAAATTAGTTATACAGGTATTTAGTGGCAGGAATATCTCCAAAAACGAATAGATTACTATACAGAAAGGAAAACATTCGGGATAAATTCAGTTTTGTATACTTTTTTGTTTGTTTTTTTATTCTGTTAGGACCAGCACTCAGGGGATGACCCCTACTAATGCATTGCATTGTGTTGGAACTAGGAAAATGGGTTATGGGAAGAGAGGGAGTAGGAGTAGGGTTTGTGAACATTCGACTTGAACTTATTCATGTTGTAAGTGAGAAGAGGGAGGACTTCTGCAGGAAGGTTATTGCACATACGAACAGTGCGGAAAACAATGAATTCTCTCTGTATTGCGTTAAAGGATTCACAAAAGGATGGGCCCTTTGTATTACGAGCAAACTTACGGGTTTCGGGAACCATATCCCTAATTTCGTCATAACACATCCCATTGTAGTAACGATGAAACAGGCAAATACATCCCCATTGCGACGGTGCTCAAGGGAGTCAATAGAATTGGATACCCTACTGTAATACGCGGCCGAGAAGCTCTAAAAAAGACTTTGAAGCACCGGCCCACACATGAGAGTTGTATTCCATACGCGGTCGGATATAGGTGGTATAAATAGTAAGGAGATCAGATGGAGTGAAGTATATCTTACACCGTCCTAAAAAACCGAGGCACTAGAATGCTTCTTACGGCACCTCGAATATATGTTCTGTCCATCGGACATCACATTCTATCTTCATGCCCAGAACATCAAGAGATTCTAACTCCTCAATAATTATACCATCCATATGTACAGATGAGGCAGATTGATCTGTCGCGCGTTTAGGGTTTTCGGGCATTAAAATCGACCCTATTTTCACGACCCCATTCCGAGACTATGTCAAGGTCTCGGCCAAGCGTATCGTTCAAATTTTTCCTCATAGCACCGACATCGAATGCAGACCAGCATTTAAATGAGTACGAATGGTAAAGGTTGATGTCATCTGCAATAGAGAAGACAGGGTTGGAAGTTTGACATAGGCGGTCATTTGGAAAAATAAGAAATAGAGTAATAGAGAAAAAGAGTAGAGTACTTTAAGTACAAAGCGAATTAAAAAAAGTTAGTATGAAAAACACTAAAACGTACTTAAAAAAATCCTGAATGGGATAACTTTCAAAAATCAATCCCGGAATTCCTTCAAATAAGTACAAAATTCTGAAACCAAGTAAAAAAAAGATTTAACTTTTCGTTGGAAGTACCACTCTGTGAGTAAAATTACAAAGTGAGCGTTTTAATCTCATATAACTTATCAAAGTTTGTTGTATACACTACAACAACACCACACAAGTAGTGAAAAAGTGTGTAGAAACAACGAAAACAATAGAACAAGAAGAAAACACATTATTTTCAATGAAAATGTTTTAAAAGTAAAATGAAAAGCAAGAGATCTCATATAGTTTATATTTTAGCTGTATATGTACATTAAGTTTTTAAAATATAAACTATATCGGGCGTGATGCTAGTGTTTAATAATTAAATTTTGTAATCATAATAAGAGTCTCCTTCTAATTTCACTTTTGGTTTATTTCAGTCGCATTTTGAGTTTGATTCAATCTTAGTTTTACACAAATCAATAAATTTTTGGATTATTTTAAGTCAAAAATACAATTGATTGGAATTCTTCCAACATTAATTGTAGTTGAAGGTAGGTTAAGAAACAACACAATAAAAGCAAAAACAACTCGCTTTACTGTTTTCGCAAACAAAATATAAAGCGGGCTGTCAGTCAGTTTTTTTAGGCCGTGCACTTGCCAGTTTATTATCAAAATAATTAAATAAAAATTGGGAAATTAAGCACGAATAACAACATGATTTAAATTAAATTTTGTATTCCCACGAAAATTATTTTGATAATTTAATAAAAATGATTTTTTCAGCGTTGTTTTTTTTTAAATTCGTTTTGCCATGAGTAGGGAAATGTATGTGCATTCAACAAAAGAGTGTGGTAGGTTTTCAAAAAAAAGATAAATTGAATATTCTTAAATTAATTAATGCTCAAAATGCTAATAAATGCTAACGGCTAAATGAAAAATTTGCAGCTAAATCAGACAAAAAAATGCTTAATCCAGCTGCAAAAATGCCAAAATGGCCACGCTGACAGAAACATCAATAAAATTGTTTTTCATTATTCTCCACAGTCAAATTTTGCATTTCTGAAACTGAGTGGTATGTTTACGGCTCTCATTTACAGTTTTCCGAAATTGTTTGATATTATCTTGGCTTCGTGCTTGAAGCGGTCTACCATTCCGCGATAATTCACTTACAGATCCCGAAGACAGAAAACGAGCGACTTGATTCAATTTCAAAATTTTCTTTGGGTTTGAATTAATGAATTAATGAGTAGAACGTTATAAATCAAAAAATTTTGTTTCGTCAACACGGCTACTGAATCTTCCAAAAATTTTTTTCTGATACTGAAAAACAAAAAAGAATAAAAATAGAATGTTCGGTGAGTTATGATCTACGCTGTATAATCAAGAGATTTGAAATTTATGAAATAAATGTTGGAAGAAATTATTTTCCTTAATTATCTTTTAAAACGAATGAAGTTTCCCAATCTCCATTAAACTAAATGTGGGATTATAAATTTCAATTTTTCACATTTAAAATCTTAAAGATATAATATTATCATTGCAACTCTAATGTGTGCAGAGTAATAAATGATAAAATTGAATGCCAAATTGAAATGAAATAACTGAAAGACAACAGACAAACATTTCAAATAAAGTCACTAAAGTGGCGATAAGCCAATTTTGTTACTTTTAACAGCGTCAGACTCCATACGCAGACAACTTGCCACAAAATATTTTCTATAAAATCGTTTTTTGTGTTTTACAATTTAAGTGGGTTGAACACCAAACACAGTGAACTAACTCTACATACCGCTAAACATTTTCCTATTTGTTTAATATTTTTCCTTAATTTTTTTTTTATATTTTCTTTTTGTTGCCCCTGGTCAACCAAAGCAAAAACAAAAACTTAAAACATTGATTGTCTGTGTGGTGGAGACGATGAACAGACGGATACTTCATAGTACGAGTTTGTGTGTTTTTATAGGTATTTCTGCTAATTCCTGGAACTACGTTTATCGATTACTGACAAATTATGGTTCGGATGGTGTTGCAAGCACAATATGATGATGATGATGAACTCGTTTAAAGATTGGCTCAAAGTGAGTAAAAAGCAACCGGCATATAACACGAATAAATAGAATATGCGAATGCGACTAAAACTTTAAGAATATACTAAGTATATAGGTATACTTATACATATGTATATGTATGTATATGTAATCATGCCATTTATACAGACAAATATCTTCATATGTATCTGCATAGCATAGATACAAATTTCAATTGTATATACTGAATATAGTTTTTTTCTCTCTAAAAGTTTAGTTTGTAGTAAATTGGAATACTTGCCTGATTGTTTGGATTTTGTTTATGTGCCAGCCAGCGGTGTGGAAATTGGAATTCCACACATTTTAAATGTGCAAAAAAAAAAATGCAAAAAAATTCAGGTTCACTGGAATTTACAACTAAAAGATTTACACAAACTCTCGTTTTTTTTCTTGTTGGATGTTCTACAACATTTTCAAAACAACAACACAAAAATCATAAAACATGCGCATTTAACGGGCGTGGTACACTCATCTGTAAAATTGTTCAATAGTTTTTCCCATTTTTTGCAGGAGCCTGTCTGCTTCAAGGAATACTGGAAACTGCACTCTTTTATCTTTTCGAACAAAAACCAACAATTGCAGTTGTTGTGTGCAGTTTTACACATAAATATCTCAATGTGTTAGTGGTGTTTTTTGTTATTCTTGTCGGGTGGGTGGAGGAGTAACAGCTGTTTTCAAAATCACTGGCTATAAACTTAATATTAAATATGTGCATGTCTGCTTAGGTGTGTGGGGTGATTTTTTTTTTTTTGTTATTGCTTTCTTATCCTGACAGACATCCTTTTGGTTTTGTAATATCTTACTACTTTAACTACTGAAGTTAAGTTCAAAGAATGGACACCCTAACAGCTAACAAGAAATACCAGAATAAGATGTTTTGTTATTTAAGTGTTGCAAGTGCATTACAAGAGGATTGAAAGATTTTTGTAAATATTTCTTAAAGTCAAATAAAAATGAATGGAGATCTAAATTTTCTAAATAAATATTGTGGTTTAACGCAGGATGTGAAGATTTAAAAAAAATATAAGTTAAGATGAGGTTGTTATCCCTACGCTCACAGAGGCTTAAGGAATCCAAAATTCCATCAGCCTCACTAAATGTTTTAAAACTTCTATTTATGTTTGCACAATATCGGTTATGTACACACAAGTTATAAGTATTTAATGCTTTTATGCAACCCAGCTTGTGTAATTATAGTTTGCTTTTTAAAACAGCCGAAACTGTTTTGTGTAAAAGGATTCGCTTGAAAGCATATCTCGCCACTACCTTTTCAATGCTCTGAAACTTCGAAAGAAGAAGAGTAAAAATGTACAGAATATTTAATTTGCTTAAAGACCCAGATTTATTTTATAAAAACGAAAAAAAAGTAGTTCCCACTTACTTTAAAGCATGTAATGATTTTATATGCAGAGCAGCTGCATAAAAGATTTTTAGATTAGATCCTGGAAGAGATGATGACAAAAATAGTTAATAAAGAAAACGCTTATTCGATTTGAAGAAAATAATTTTTTTTTTAAAAAGGAATTACAAGTTTTGAAGGAATTACTAAGAAAACTGAAAGTATCTAGGGATAATATAAGGCTCCTTTGAATATAAAGGCAAACATCCGCAGAATGGAAATGTGTTTTCTCATTCAAATCTTCTTGATAAAAATTAGAAAAAGGTTTTCAAACGATTCTGTAAATGATTATTCTGAACTAACATCCTATTTTAAAAGAAATATTTTGTAATTATTTGTTTAAATAGTTTAACTTTTTTGTTTTTACATAAATGCTGTTGGCTTTGAATTTAATCTGTGGCAATAAGTGCCACATAAGTTTTATAGGAGAACAATTCAAAACTTTAAAGGTGGCTTTTGGAAATTTACTCCGAATTTAATATAAACAATTTGTAAGTTTTTATTCCTAAATATTTCTAATGATACAGATCTGAAGTTTTTATTATTTCAAATGTTATTTCCAGGGCTGTGGAGTCGTCCGAAAAAAGTACTAACTCCGACTCCGCTAAATGTATATGAGACTCAGTGATGTTAACTTTTATTCTTTCATTACCGTGCGGCCTTCTAAAAATTAGAGTTTTTGAGAAGCAATTACCGTACGCAAACATTATGTGCTGTTTCCAAATGACAGGCGATTGATTATGTAGTAAAATTTATCAGGGGGTGCTGGAAATCGCAAACGCAAAACGCAAGAATTTGGAAGTTGTTTTTAATAAACTTTAAACCTAATTCTTATAATTTTTGGATTAAAATCCTGTTTAATAAGAAAATATTAGTTAAATATTTGTCATAAAATTCTTTTATTACAAAAATCTTATTTAAAAACGACTTTAAAAATTCTTGCGTTTTACGTTTGCGATTTCCAGCACACCCCTGTATATGAAAAGCACTCAGTCCATCGCCTGTCATTTGGAAATTTTAATGTGTTTTAAAAAGATAATTTTTATTTTGGAAATTTTTTATGCCGAAAAACTTTGGTGTCGGAGTCGCGAGTTCTTGTGGGTACTACGACTCCGACTCCGGCACAAAAACATCAACTCCGACTCCACAGCCCTGGTTATTTCACATTGAAAAAACCTAACCAAAAAGTCATTATGCTATAACTTTCTAAAAAACCTACAAAGTCATTGAAATTTTGTCCATTTGTACTTTTGAACATGATGATCTTAAGGTAGAAGTACATAAGACGCGTTCATTCGTCGACGTTAGTCGTGCGTTTAAAAACTTTAGCGCTTGAAAAATTGCAAGTTACACAACACGCGTTGCAAAAGCCGTTCCTGTCAGCTGTTTTTTATTTGTTTACTTATTTGTGCATTGAAAACGGATTCGAAAGTATATCAAGATTTATTTATTTTATTGAATTTATTCTTTTTATATAAATATTGTATGTTTTTGAAGCTGTTCAATAAATTTTTCTTTCATGATTCGCAAATTTGTAAAATTTTTTTTTATTGTCAGCTGATTACTTGTCAAAAAACACAACAAAACATTTTGCATGTACCTTGTTCTATAAAATACACTAGTTTAACTCTTTTTGACAGAAGTCTACAAAGCGCGCGCGCACTAACGCGTGTTATGTACTTCTATCTTCAAGGTGCCATTAAGCACTTTTTCCTTTTTGCCACAGAAATAAAAAAGTTGAATGCATTTATAAACTTATTTAATTGATCTCAGGATAGGTTATGTGTGTTAATAAATTAAATTAAATAATATTTTGCATCGATTTGTATTGAGCGGTAATTCCCGGCATTCCGGGAAATTGAAAAATAAATCCCGCTTTCCCGGGAAATGAAAAAGTCCGGGAAAAGAAAAACTCTAAATAAAGCATATATTGTAGGATATATAAACAATTAAAAAAATTGATTTTCATTGCAATCGTACTGAATGTCTAATACGAAATTTTTTTTTTCCATTTAACAACAAGTTAAGCTTTTTTTCAATTGCTGCCTGAAGTACCTACTAATATTTTACTGCCTTAAATTAAAAATGTTTAAGTAGAAATAACAAAAAAAAAAAAAATAAAACCAAAAAGTAGCAGATGATTTGAATTTTAAACTACTGCTCAAGGCCCATTGAAAAGGTCTGTGCAAGAAGCCTGATGATCATTGTTTATGTTCTTTTTAGTTGTCAAAGTTGTTTACATTTCGCTTACATGTGCATGCATACGTTTATGGTATGCCACACACACACGTTTTTTCCTTTTGCTTTGTATATGTGGTAGTAAATTTTTGACAACTAAAAAGAATCGTATTTTGTTTTTGTACCAGTAAGCAGACCTGATAGATGGGCCTTGCTACTGCTTTATAAGTAGTTTATGTTTTAAAATTATTACTCCATTTCAAATTTCATTTTTGAACATTTAATAAAAGCAACAATATTTAACAACTACAAACAATGTTAATGCTATTGCTTCTGCTATGAAATATTTCTAAAGACAGTAGTTATACAGGGTGGCGCAGAATGAGCTATATGGTTTTAATTCTTTATAACTTATTTAATTATTAATCTTTCTTTCTTTTTTTTCAGCATGTTGTTAAGAAGGCTTGGGAAATTAATGATTAAACATATAAAATCGAACAAAGAACAAAATTAATTGAACCCGATTGATTATTATTTAAATTACTTGTCTTGGGTCTGTAAAATACAGGGTGGCGCAGAATGAGCTACATGGTTTCCCGGGAATTTCAATTATTTTATTTCCCGTTTTCCCGGGAGTTTTGTTGCGGGATCCCGGGAAATAAAAGTTCCTCATAGTTTCAGAAAAAAAGCTATTTATACTTTGAAATTTAGTTTTCTATTCTCTAAAAATAAGCATCTGTTGATGGGTTGTCGATTAGATCAATAACAAGAAGTGAGTACGTTCGTAAATAAATGTCTTCTGACGCAATCAATCTACCAAAAGCAGAATGTGCCGCGCAACAGTTGATAATATACATATATAAATGAAATGTTAATAAATGAGGAAAAAAAAAATTTAAAAAAATTAATAAATTTAGTGAAGTGAAGAGTTAATAAAGAACATAAATTCAAAATAAGATGCAGGCAGTATATTTTAATTGTCCATTAACAAGTCTTAAAAATAGGACATATCCAAAAATATCACTCCTTTATTGCAGCAAAGTCATATCTACAAAAAAAAAAAATCGAGCTTAGCAAAATGCAATTAAAGTTTTCAAAATGTACCGATTTAAAGATATATTTTGCTATTACTTCGGTTCAGTTTGAGATATAATACCGATTTTTTGTTACGAGAAAGTATGAAGGAACACTTTGCTCAATTAACTTAAAATTAAAAACAAATTTTGAGATATGACGATATGTTTATAAGGTGATAAACATAAATTTGTTTCATTTTGAAACCGGGAAACCGAAATAAAAAAAAACTATTGAAACTCGTGTAAGATACTACAACGTACAATTTTAAAAACACATTGTCCTAAAGATTACAGGTGGATCTTGTAAGAAGAAGTCCGTTTGATGCTATTTTTTGCATCAACCTTGACATACATTTGACTGATATAGACGTTGTTTATAGAAAAGAAAAATTACTTCGGTTTGTGAATTAGAAATATGCAACAACTTTAAACTTTTGCACTTTAAACTAAATATTTGTCCAATCTGGGTTAAAAAGTAAACGAAATTTTTCGGAAACATGGTAATAAGTAAATAAAATAAGAAATATACTCTTTGCCGACTTTCTTAACGCATTGAGTGTGTCTTTATGTTATTTCTTAATCTGTTAAAAAATGTTAATATATCTAATATATATTTTCTTCGACCTTTATTATTTTAAGATATTTATTTAAACTATTTTATCTATTTTATGAATTTACTTTTTGATCTCATAACTTGAGTACCACAATTATTGTTTGTTTTTATTATTGTTTTATGAATAAAATTGTTATGTTTATGTTATCTTTTTATATTGTATCTGGAGCATAATTATACGAAATTTACATATAAAATCGTAAGGTAATAATAATTCAAATCCTCTTGCAACCTTTAATTAATTTTTGTAGTATTTAGGCATTTCTTTTACTTACTTTGTAAATAAGTTCCCTTACGCTTTTTAAAAAAAAGTTTTTTTCATTAATTTAAAACAAATTTAATTTGAATTATTTATATGGAAAAAAACCTCTACACCTCAGGAACGAATAAGGTCGATCATTCTTTTTAGCACGGAATCGAAATAGTTGAATGCTGCAGTGAAGTCTGTGGAATAGTCTAGTGAATACTGGCTTAACACTGGTCACTCCGGGTCGCTTTGGGCATCAGGAAGGGGCCGCTGTAAGAATTTAAGCGAGACTTCCTCGTATCGGCTGCAGATTGAACACAACCTAGCAATTATTATAGTGATTTAGAAAGAAAAAATATTGTTTGGAATAATAACTGTTATACTATTTTTATTAATCACATGATCAAATTTTTTACGCATTCGTTGAATAAATTAAGTGCAAACTTATTTATACTTTCAATATATTTTTGAGAATTTTTTTTTTAACGCTTCACATTTAATGATGAACTTAAATGTGTAGTTTCACTGCAAGTTAAAAAGTTACTTAATATTTTTTTTTTATTTATCTGTTAAATTTAACACTTGTATCTACAAAAAAAAAATTTATTTATTAATATATTTATGTTAATGTGTAAATATTAACAAAGTTTTTTTATTTAGTTTATTATTAAGGTCATATGTGTACAAAGTTTAATACAGTTGATTAAAGAATTCTTCATATCAACTACGTAGGTATGTGTTTGTTTTATTTTCTTTACACTGATGTATATAAATACATATAAATAAATAATAAGTATTTCTCCATGGATTTAGCACAATTGTAATTTATTATTCGAATTACGAGTATTTCATTGTTTATTTTTGTTGCTGTTGTTTCTTTAAAACGTATTTATCCTTGTAAATAACCGTACATTTCTTCATTGTTGTCTACATACAACATGTTGCAGTTGTAAAATTTGTTGAAAACAGTTCTTTATTTATACGGATATGCGTTTGTCTGTTTGTACTATAATCGTTCATTGTTTTCTTTTTCTTTTTCGTTTTTTTTGGAATATAACACCTTCAATAGCAGGTGTTAAGTATGTAAACAGGTAGATTAAATATTTGAATTGTTGGATGTTGGATTTCTGAAAAATGATTTCAGGTTATCTGGAAGGAAGAGCCTACGGCAAGGAAGAATAATAATAAATTTAAAACTTTTTTTAAAGGTTTCAATAGTGAAAATTTAATCTTTGTTTTAAAATCTATTTTAAAACTCATTAAAAACAAGATAAATTTTAGTTTTCTGTATAACTAATGTCGACTTTAATTTTATTCTTTTGCAAATTCTTATTAAAATTGTAGGTTTAATTAAAAATAAAATGTCAAAGTGATTAAATATCTGCTTAATTGTAATGGCGCTTATTGTTGCCTTTTGTGGGCTAAACCAAATTTTACATTCATAAAATTATAGCAAACACAACCTATACGACACAATAGAATACTTTGTGAATTGCCTCTATGTAATTTAAACTTTTTGTAGAGGGAAATTAATCTTTGGAAATCAGTTCTTATTTACCATAGAAACAAGAAAAATGTCTAATGCCCAATTTTCAAAATAGTATTTAAATACAGATTGATTTTTTGAGTTTTATTTGAAAAGTCTTATTTAATTAAGATAAAAGTATGGTAGCACTACTAAATACAATAAAATATCATAAAAAAGTTTATTAATTTGCAAGGTGGTCGCAAAAAACAGCTGAATGTTATTGCGTTGCCTGTTGTTGTTGTATTGTTGTGATATTGCAGCCACCTTGCTAAAATATAACAATGGAAACTTAAGTTGAAATTAAGTGTACCACATCGGTGAATTAAGTTTCATTTAAGTATTTAGTGAAAAAGAGAATTTTGTATTTAAAACGATTTTAAACATAAATGTGTTTTAATATCAATCCTGAAAATTGGGCATAAGAGATTATTTTTCAAATTCAAAGCTAAATTTAACTTCAGGGACCAAAACTAGTAATAATATATATATTTTCAAAGGAAAATGCAACCACAAGAAAATATTGGAGTACCAACTTATAAAAAGTATTATATGCTTTATATGCTAAAATTATATGCTTCTTAAACTTAAACTTCCATAACACATGTAGACATTTAAAATAGTGTTCGAAGATAAAGAGTACAATAATTGGCGTTCGGTTCACACACCCAGGAGCGATATCTATTTTTTAGTGTTTGTGTAGACGAACACAACCCTTAATACCGTTCATAGCTATTTTCAAGAAGGAAACGAACATTATATAGTGTTCTGTTCTTCGTTAAAATCAAAGAACAATTGAAGTGATACTGTAGAAAAACATTATATTTTAACGTTCTATAATGTTTCTTTTTTACATTGATAAAGAAATGAACAAACAAAACATTTTAGCAACGGCCGCAGTACGAACAGCTTGTGTTTGTATTGTGAATATATTTTGTTGGTGTAAAATTATTTTGCTGGTTTTGTTTGTATTAAAAGGAGCATTTCAATTATAAAATACCAGTATCATTCCCGATATGTGTTTTACTTTCAAAACTTAATAAACATAAATAACTGAAAATATAAACTTAATAAACTTTTTAAACATGAAAATAATGTGTTTTCGTCTTGTTATGTTGTTTTTGTTGTTTCTACACACAGCAAGCCAATCATTTTTAGCTACTTGTGTGGCGTTGTTGTTGTGTCTACAACAAACAAAAGTTAAATGCAGTGTTACCACCAGAAAAATTCAAAATTACACTCGAGATGAAGCAAAATTACCCGATTTAAATGAAATTACACCTGATATAAAATTGAAGTTTTATTTAATAAAAATACATTTACAAAGAAGCAAAACACTACAAACTCATTGAAAGAAGATTAATATTAGTCAAAATGTTAAGATTCTTATTGTAACTTAAAACTGTTAGTAATGTGTTTCCTTCTTAAAACTGGCAACGACTGAAAAATTTATTTTCTACTTTTAAAATAAATATTACAATTAAAAACAAAAAATTATGGATTTTAATTATAAAATATAAAAACAAGTAACATAATTAAAGTTCATTCTCTTTTGCCAACAAAAACAAATTAACAAAAATTAAATTAAAGATTTAAAAACTGTTAATAAAACATAAAATAAAACTCCTAAAATAATGTGTTTTACTTCCACATTTTTTTGCATACATTTAGAGAAGGTTTTAAAATGCTCATTGCCATTCCTTTATAATGGGAGTTTTTCAACCTCTTGATTATTTTCCGTATGGCTGTAAAGTCACTGGCTTATACTATATATATATATATATATATATATATATATATATATAAGCCAGTAAAAATTGACGTCTTAGAGTTCAACATTGTTAATTTAACTGGTGACATGCAGCCAGAAATGCTCGAAAAAGTAGAAAAAAATTGGACGTCTGCAATGCATTTCGTCAAGAACAGGCGCGGTGAAATACGTTTCAATTGGTAATGCCGTGTATTAATCTGTGATTAAAATTAATGTTTTTGTGTTGTCTAACATTTTATGTTTCATGGTCTTAATAATACCCTTTATACCTTATTTAGTAAACAAATGGGCTACAGGGCTTTATACAACTGTCCCTTTCGTAATTCAGTTTGACAACTGTTAAAGCTTTATCGAAATCAAAGAGTCCATCTTGCGACATTCATTATCGAACTTTTGAAAATATATATTAAATGATTGCAGACTTTTCTTATAAAGAAACCAAGACTTTGGTTGAAAAGACTGTGCATTTTGTATCAACAATATTTAAAAAGAAATAAATGCCTGATATCGAATCTTTATTTTATTTGGGCATCTGACCAAGAATTTTAAATTGCACCTGAATTACGCCTAAGAGAAATTACCCACGCTCTACCCACGACATTAAAAATTATACCAAATTCGGGTAATTACCCACAAAGTGGCAACACTGGTTAAATGGGATTAAAGCGCTCACTTTGTAATTTTACTCTCAGAGTGGCACTACCAACGAAAAGTTCAATCTTTTTTTTTAAGAATTTTTAACAAACTCCGAAATTGATTTCCAAAAGTTTTCCCATTTAGGATTATTTCGAGTGCGTTTTATTGTTATTCGTACTTAAGTGTTTAAGTACGACTCGTACTTAAAGTAAGTATAAAAAACTTAATTTTTTGCGAGTGTTTTTAGTTCTGTGTAAGAGATAATTGATTATTGACTTCTGGTTAAAGTATTCAAATTTTTTCTGCTCCTTTAAAATTTAATTTCTTTCAACTTTAGTTTATTTCCGATTAATGGTTTTTTTATTTAAGCCACAGAATATTTTTGGTTACTCCGAATAATTCTACGAGCTCTTCATGTCTTATTCATTTATATTTAAAGAGTAGTCCATTTAATTTTATGTTCTAAAATTTGAGTAAAAAATTTTTTTTAAATCCCTTCAAGTTTTTGAAGAATCAATCGTTAACTCTTTCTTTTTTAAAATGTTGTTTAGCACTTTTTGTAAAAATCCTTTTCTGTTTAACAAAGTGCTCCTGAATTTTATGCCATCACTGCATGCATGCAATATCGTGCTCAAATCTAAAATGTATAAATATCCCTCCTCCTGATGCCACCCTTTTTTGTGCTAATTACTCGAAATGTTCTATTGTTTTAGAAAACAATACAAGTTAAAAAAAAAAAAAAATTTTAATATGTAAAAAGGATATTATAAGTATGAGTTATTTTTGGGATACATTAACTGCGTGTTTAATGATTTTTTTTTAATCTACTTCTACTGATTATTGTTAAATTTACACAATAATGGCAAATAAAAGAATGAAAAGAAAGAATAAAAGAATTAAAAAAAAATAAGAAGAAAAATCTACTTCTATTCATTAAAAATTCTTTTGTAGGAGCTTGTTTTGTATTTTGATACCATATTTGGGGTTGACATCACTGGCAGGCTGGATGATGGCATGGCAAGCAGGCAGGCAACATTTTGTTAAAACGTAATTGCAAGTAAGAGAATTGAGCCATGTTGTATGAAACAAACTGACAACCCAACAACATTCAAACTGAACAAACAAAACAGCCAGCAACATTTTCTTTTGACATTTAATTTCAGGGATTTAGATGACATCACAAAAAAATAAATTTCAATTGTAACAATTTTTGTATTGTTTTAAAACAAGAAAAGTGGAAAAAAAATTTCAACTAAACAAAAGCGAAAACAACAAATAAGACTTTTAAAAAGAAAAAAAATATATGTATAAAGAAAATGAATTATTGTCAGTCAGTCAGTCAGTCAGAAGGGGGTTTCAGCTTTTTTTGCGTTTTGTCTTGTTCTTTGAAAAAGAAAACAAAAAAACTGAATAGGATGAATGTGTGAGTGACTGAATGTAGTTAATAACAATGAGTTAAAAGTTTTATTTATTTTTAGTATTTAAAAGAATATTTATTTTAACGACAAGAATTTTATAAAGATTTTTTTAATATTGTTATGTAAATTATCTAGATCAGGGGTTCATGGCAATATTACCTTCCAACTACTGCAAAATATGTACGAATTCCAAATCGGCTTAACCGTTGAGAAATTGCATATTTTAACTTTACTCTTAATGTTAGCAACGAATTAATTCACAAACTTACGGCCATTTTCTCAATGTTTCCACAAACTGCTTGTTACTTAATGTCGACATAAATTTGTTAAAAAAAAAAAAAACTAAACTGTCCCTTAACGATTTCAGTTGGCAACACCTCTCAAAATATATGTAAAAGTTGGGAGTCAGCTGATTGAATTTATCAGTGCGGCAAATAAACAGCATATAACTGCTGGCAGAAGAGTGCCGGTTAGCGTTGCGACAGAATTGAAGCAAATGCGACAATGAGAAAACCAAATTCCTTTAACGTGCAGTTTTTCGTTAGGAAAAGAGATAAGCATCTAATGACTAAACGACCATTAGAATAAAAGATAAGTCCCATTTACACCTGAATGGTTCCGTGAATTAACAAAATTGCCAAATGAAGGGTGGGCCGAAGTTGAATTTGAACCGCGCCCAAACGTCAAGTTTTTTTCTGCATTTCATTTGACATTTCTCAATTTCAGACTTACTAAATTTGAACCATGGAAAGTTACACAATCGAACAACGCGTTAACGTTATTCAGGCTTATTATGAAAATGGGCGTTCAAATCAAAATACATATCGTGCTTATCGTGATTCAGTGATGAGGCACATTTTAACCTCAATGGATTCATCAATAAGCGGAATTGCCGCTTTTGAGCGAATGATAATCCAAGAGTGATTGTCGAAAAGCCAATGCACCCACAAAGAGTGACTGTTTGGTGCGGTTTATGGGCTGGTGGCATCATCGGTCCGTATTTTTTCCAAAATGAGCCCGGTCAGGCAGTTACTGTGAATGATGTTCGCTATCGTGAGATGATAACGAACTTTTTATGGCCCGAATTGGAAGATATGGATGTGAACGATAAGTAGTTTCAACAGGATGGTGCCACTTGCCACACAGGTCACGAAACAAAGGCTCTTTTGCGCGACAAATTCAATGTCCGTTTTATCTCACGTGGTTGCGATGTCAATTGGCAGCCAAGATCATGTGTTTTGACACCGTTGGGGCTTTGAAAGAATAGGTTTACGTCGATAAGCCAGCAACAATTCAAGAGTTAAAGGATGAGATAATTATGCACATTAACAGCATAGAACCTCAATTATGCCTTGGAGTTATCGAAAATTTGACCATCGGTTGGAGGTGTGCCGCCGAGGTGGCGGCGGCCATTTTGCCGATATTTTGTTCCATACATAATTGAACCATACCGATATTATATACCTAAATAATATGTGTTTTATTCAAAATCAACATCAGCCCTTAAAATGTAACCACCCTTTAGTTGCAGAACATCAGATGCATCCACTTGGATGGACAGTGTTGTGTGAAAGTTTCATTGGGCCATCTTTTTGCGAAAACGACCAACAAGTTGTGGTTATTGTTTATGGCATTTAACACCAGGCAGTGATTATAAATTTTTTTAAGGCCATAAGAAAAGGATAATTTTGAATTTCGGCTCCGCTCTCACTATTAATTGAGCCTCCTAGCTGGGGCCACTTGGTCGTTTTTATACGCAAAATCGCAGGAAGAAAGATTGTTAACTCTTAAACACCTAAGACCGTGTACAGACGGTCATCAGAAAAAATAAGTCTTGAACAAAAATTGCAAAAAAAAACATTTAAATTTCAGGTATTTAAGGGTTAAATATCGGCTTCATGGGCTGAATTTTCACCACTTGTGGGAAAGTTGAATCTCCCTAGATGCCGTTCCTATTCAACACATGCTGCTGCCTATTCCAAAAAAAAGCAGAGCATAGAAAGCTCCAGTTTTTAAACAAGAGGCGAGTGTATAATTCAGGGTCGGTTGGTAAACGCATTGCAGAGGTTAAGACCACTACGGGATTGGGCCAATTTAAACATTTTCTACTCATTGTCCACAAAACGTAAGGAAAATTAATCTCCCTTATCCTGTAAACATTTTTTACCAGCAACAATAAATCTGGCAAGCTTGCAAAGTCGTTTAATCCATCGAAACCGGTTTGATCATTATCAGTCGTTCTAACTACATTCTTCTTTAATTACAAAAGGAAACTTTTTGCGACTTATTAAAAATTCTTCTCGCCTTTCTGTTAAACTTAAAAGGAAGCCAACTTCTTTATTATTCTAAGGAAATTTTAGTCCTATTCTTTCAATAAGTATTTCAATTTTCTTAACTAAGTTTTTACGTGTTACTTTAAACATGATATTCCACTTATCTAATCTTTAATGGAAAAACAAAATCTAATGCAAATTGACATTTTGAGGGTAAAATTTACGTATGTAAATGCAAAATAGTATATTGTCTTCCTTTCGTTACTTACTTAACATTCAAGAACACGCACGTTTGTGAATGTTAATATTGTAGTCACTATTTAAGTTTACTTTTCAAAGTAACACCCTTCATTATTTCTATTTGTTTCGTTTCTTTTCTTTTCTTATTTTTTTTTTGTTTGTTCTTTAAAAGTGTCGTTTGAAAATTTGTACAAGGAAACGAAATTAATTATTTATGCTTGAAAAGTTTTCTAGTATTTAAAAAAACATTTTTTTTGTTTACTGTTAAAAAACAATTTCTTGTTATATTCTTTTCTAACAAAAGAGTATCGTCATTATCTAGTCATATCCTTTTTTTTTATTTATTATTTTTCTATTCATTTTTTATTAAGTTTTGTGTACTTTTTTTTTGTTTGGTTGTGGCACGGTAACACCCTTTTTTCTGAATAAGCTTTTCAAATTGTAAAGAATGTATTTATTTTGGTTGCCTTTGTTTTTCACACTAATCCTGCAATGCTGCAGTGTTGGGTGTCAATGAATGGGAACGAGTTGAGGAAAAGATTTACGGGTTTTTAAAGCAAACAATGCCAAAAACTATGTTGCAGAAAACAGGATGTTGCAACAAAATTTTATTTTAAATGTATTACTTTTATTCTCTATGCTATTGTAGTGGGTCAAAAAGTATAGTACATAGTGCGCCATAACTGGAGTAGGGACGAAACCTTTTCAAAATGTAAAGAATCGATCAAGTTTCTTTTAGTAGGTACTTAAGAAAATTTTCTCCCAAACTTGAATTTAAGCGTGCTAAAATGTTAGGACTTTTCTACGCTAGATCCAAAGAATCCCTATTTCTCATATAAATAATAAATTGTACATCAAATTTGTAAAAAATAATCTTTATTTTATAACACTGTGCTACTGACACTGTTTTTCTGTCAAGAGGGGTACCTGGCGGGTTGACCTAATTCAGTGGTGCAAGCCATTTTATTTTTTGGCCAGCTCTTGTTTTCCAGATATACCGTTATTTGGGAAATGGAGGACGTTGCCCAACATAAAGAATATAATTCATATTTACTGAGGAAAACGTTCCATAACTATCTTGGTATCGCCCCTAGGCGGATTCAATTTATGACTGATCTCCAGTAGATTTTTTTCCTAAAAATTTTCTTAAAATATACTTTCCGTTTATATCCACCCGTTACGAATATAGCGTTTAATTAAATTCTTAAATTAATTCTTAAAAATTGTTCATGTTTTGTGAATAAAACAAAAAGTTCCATTACACAGTACACAGATTTTAATCAATTACGGCTTGTTTTGTTTGGAACTTTGTTTTCCATACGTTGAGAATAAATTAGAAACATAACTGCTGCTTTACAAAACAAAAATTTCAAAATTTTGCTAATAAATTATTTTTTTCCAAAACGACTGCGCAAATTGGATGGAAGCTAAGCTTAACTTATTGGAAATTTAATTGCGGATTTTCGGTTTTTTTTAAGTTTATTCAATAAACGTAACCATTTTTAAGTTAATTGATTACAAGCTGTTAACCTCCACCATTTTCCAAATTACGGTATATCTCGAAAACAAGAGCTAACCTAAAAAAAAGTTATACAGAAATTAAGTTACTCGGGATAATGTAAGTTTTTTATATTTACTTTGAGTACGAGTCGTGCTCAAAAATTCAAGTACGAATAACACTTAAACGTACCTTAACTAACCCTAAATGGGATTACGTTCGAAAATCAATCCCGGAATTTCTTAAAATATGTACCACGTAAAAAAAATATTTAACTTTTCGTTGAAAGTACCATTCTGAGAGTAAAATAACTTAAAGTTTATTATCAAAGTTTGTTGCAGACGCTACAACAACGCCACCCAAGAAGTTAAAAAAGGTTTGCTTGTTGTGTGTAGAAACAACAAAAACAAAAGAACAAGATGAAAACACATTATTCTCATGTTAAAAAAGTAAAATTGAGAATTCCTGCTTCTCATTTAGATTATATATTTAATTATTTATCTGGGGTGTGCTGGAAATCGCAAACGCAAGAATTTGGAAGTTATTTTTAATAAACTTTAAACCTAATTCTTATAAATATTGGTTTAAAATCCTGTTTAATAGGGAAATATTTGTTTAATATTTTTCATAAAATTCTTTTATTACAGAAATCTTATTCAAAAACAACGTTTAAAATTCTTGCGTTTTACGTTTGAGATTTCCAGCACACCCCTGTATGTTTATTAAGTTTTTAAAGTAAAAAACATATCGGGAACGAAGCTGGTGTTTAATCGGGTAAGTAAATCAATCATAATAAAATTCTCCTTCTGATTTCACTTTTGATCTATTTTAAGTACGAATTCGGGATTGAATCAGCTTTATAATACTTGAATCAAGCACATTTTGGGATTGATTCAATTTTAGTTTTACTTAAATCAAATTAATTTTCGGATTATTTCAAGTACGAGTTCGGGATTGAATATGGAAAAGTTAAGTATTTCGCGATGAAAAATCCGTACTTGAACCAATCTTTCTGTACTTGATTCAAGAAAATCCATACTCACCGTACTATTAATACCGCTTCGGATTGATTTGAGTACGGATGGATTGATTTTTATTTTAAGTGTGGATCAGAATTTATGGGTTAATGCTAAGTTTTTTTTCAGATTTACTCTCAGCCCTGCAGCTTCTGTTGAGTTGACAGTAGACTATAGCTTTGTATAGAGGAATTAATGCTATGTTCGCACGACAACGTTTTTTCGCAATTCGCTCAAAAGTCCAATTATGATCCAAATTCGTCATACAAAATTTTCAAGAGCGAATTATCTCATTTGTACGTAATTCATTTTAAATAACCGTACCAACTACAAACAAATCATTGTCATCACTTCTCTTCCACTCAACATGCTGATTTCTTATTGGTTGATTGACGATCAAACAAAAGAGCGTAAGTATACGTGTGAGTTTAATTTGCTGATATCAGCCACTACTGGGCATCTTTGTATTAGACAAAATATATGAAATACTGAACAGAGTTACACATACATACGTCAGAGATAGAAAAAACAGTAAAGTACAGCAAGTTAGTGTACCATACGGTATTTTGAAATGATAAGTACACATACGATTTCTATACAGGAATAAAAAATAAAACAAAATTTTGTGTTTCTGAATTTGTACACAAACAAAAAATTGTGCACAACGATTGTGAACTGATGAACAGAAACAGTAAGAAGCGATCTGGCTTTAGCGTCCATAAAAATGTTTTTTTAACAGATTCAAATATCGAAAAAACTGTACACTAACGTAGTGTATTTTTTGAAACACAGACTCTAAATCTTATTTTTGTGAAAGAACCAGTTGTTATCATAATTCCGATATGTTGTTTAAAATATTCAAGGGATCGGCAAGCCTAGTAATGATTTCGACAACCCCTTACCATTGACCGCCCCTCTATTATTTTTTTTTTTTTTTTTTGTTATTAAGTTTTTGCTACCACCCCAAACTGTAAAGCTTATTTTCTAATAAAACTTTAAACATTTCCACACTTTATGGTCGAAGTTATTAAAAACTTTGCCTTGGCTTTTTAATGGTTCATATTATTTCTTTAATAAAATCGAAAGCTTTACAACAAAATAAATAAATAGTTTTTTTTTTGTTTGTAAGAATGCCAAGTTAAACAACAAGAAAAAGAAAAGAGACCAATTCAAAGTGTAATAAAAATACAATTTTAGTTGGCAGTTGTTGCTGTCGTTTTAATTTTTTACTTTATACTCAAAACATTATTTTCATCCTTACGTTGTGTGTAAATAATAATAAAATAAATAATAGTGCAACAACAACAACTTTATAAAGAATCTTTAGGCTGCCACATGCAGTGGTTGTTTTTGGTTTGATGCAACAAACATCTTTATAAATACAAAAAAAAAAATAGGAAACACAAGCAATGTAAACAAGTGATATTAAGCCAGGGGCTTAATGGAGTCAAATGTTTAGTTTAGAAACTTAAATGTAAAATTATCTGGAATTCGTAAAACTAAGATTGAATCAATTTTAAAATTGTGCATGATTTGAGAATTATAAAGTGGATTTAATCCTGAATTCGTATTTGAAATAAACGAAAAGTGAAATTAGGAGGAGCATTTTATTGTAACTACTTACCCGTTTTACACCTCACAGAATTTCAATTATAAACCACCAGCATCATTCCCGAGTTGGTTTTTACTTAAAAACCTTCATGTATATATAAAACTGAAAATATGTATAAACTAAATGATAAGCAAGAGTTCTCAATTTTACTTTTTAAACATGAAAATAATGTGTGTTCTTGTTTAATCTTGTTCTGTTGTTTTTGCTGTTTCTACACACAACAAGCAAATCGTTTTTTAACATGGTGAAATAAGCAGATGGCATCGTTACGGCAACAAATACTACAGTACAATTAAATAAATTCTTAGCCAATTTTTATTAATGGCCTGTTCGGCGATAACGAATGAAGTCTTCATTCGCCTAACTACCATATAAAATGTAATTTAAGCGAACAAAGTTTTCATTCGCAATACACAAGAATTTGCAAGTTGTTTTTAACACACTTCTAATCTAATTTTTATAATCTTTGTTATAAAATTTTGTTTAATAAAGAAATATATATACTTTTATTATGGAAATTTGATTAAAAAACGAGGTTTAAAATTCATGCGTTTTGCGTTTTCGATTTCCAGAACACCACTGTATAAATAAACTTCCAGTGAGGGAATACAAAGTGTTTAGCTAATTTATTTTCTACACTTTAAGATTTTCTGTTACTTTCGATTATATTCAATAAAGCTTATTTCTTTGAGTTTGAAAACTCAAGACGATTCAAATAGAAAAATAGAATTTGGTTCATATATTTACTTAACTTAATTGTATTCATAAAAAATCAGTCCACTCTTTTAACTATTGTTTATGAAAATGTTTAACTTGCATTTAAAAGGATGGGTCCTACCCAATGGAAGTGCCTCAACGGGCTTCAATATATATTTTATACCCCCAGTAGAGAGTATTGCTCGCTTGTGCTGATGTGACCCTGAAACCGACATTTTAGTATGCCGATCGATTTCGAATCACTTTTTGGATCTATCTGGCTGTCCATGTGAACATTGTGCGCAATCTACAGGTTGCAATATTGAAAATAATTTAATAAAATTTGTTTTTAATCCAAATTTTGACATTTTTTAATTCACCTAAAGTTCACCAAATTTTATTTTTAATAAATTATTTTTTATCAAGAAAGGAATTTAACAACATGAAATTAATTAAATTTTTTTGATTATTTTTCATTCTTGACTGCCGCGAAAATCTAACCTAGACCTTCACGGACAGGTTGCCCTTACATGTTTCAATTGCAACCACAAAATCTCTTCAAAGGGGTTTTGCCGTTTAACACTCACATCCATTGACGAGTGCTGGCAGTCAATAGTCAAACATCAATATCAGAAGAGGGTATTGCTCGTTTTTGCTTATGTGACACCTGAAACCGACATTTTAGTATGCCGATCGACTCGAAATCACTTTTTGTCTGGCTGTCCATGTGAACATTATGCGCAATCTACAAGTTGTTATATTGGAGATAATTTAATCAAATTTGTTTTTAATCCAAATTTTTATATTTTTTAATTCAAATTTAATTTTCAATAAATAATTTTTTATCAATAAAGGCATTTTTCAACATGAAATTAATTAAAAATTATTGATAATTTTCCATTATTGACTACCGCGGGAATCGAACTCAGGCTTTCACGGACAGGCTACCCTTACATGTTTCAACTGCCACCAATCAATCTCTTAAGAGGGTTTTGTCGTTTACCACTCACAGCCATTGCGGACCATTGGCAGTCAATAGTCAAACATCCAAATTGTATTTAACCTTTAGCCGATCGAAATTAGCTTTGAATGATTATCCATTTTAATTGATTTACATTTTCTTCCTCAACTCTGTTTTTTCGTACTTTTTGTCAAGAATTCTTCCCGAAGTCCAATAGTATGAAATGGGAATTTAGCACATTTGAAAGAAACCTTGTTAATTAATTTTTGAATCCCAAGAAAAACTTTGATAACTAATATGCATGTGGCAGTGTAAATAAACTGAACTGGCAAAACAAAATAAGGTAATTTGTTTTTATTTTTGTTTTTTCTTTACCCACTTACAGCTACATTTATAGTTGACAAAAAATCAATCAGTTGTAGTGGGGACTGTAACAAAAGATAAACCCACTGTTTATTGTTGTTGTTTTTGTTATTGCATTCTAAATCCATCTACAAATTTTTTTGGAATCGATTCGTATTTGAACATGGATCGCAAATAGTTTATTATACTATAACTTCCAACAATAAATTTCAGTGTTATTACCAAGAATAAAAATTGAGAACTAAGCACGACAAACAAAATCTTAATAATTACAAAAAATTACTTCGACAATTACTTTGAAATAATATTAAATTTGTGCAGTGGGTAGAACACAAAGATCTTCTGACGATAGAAAGTGGAGTTTCTTGAAACATGTAAAGATCAACCCGGGTTCAAATCCCAGCTCAGCCAAGAAAAATTATCAATAAATTTTAATAAAATTCCAAGTTGTAAAATTCCTTCCCTCAGTGAAAATAATTTAATGAAAATTAAATTTGATGAACTCAAGCCTAGTTAAATGATTATCAAAAATCTAAATAATATTCGGCACAAAAAACGTTAGCATGATTCCTAACCTTTTGTTCTAGCGGGTCCATGGTTGCCCATAGGCCATAGTACCCTGTACTCTCGTAAATTTGTTCCTAAATGCAGCGGCTAGGGTATCATATGGTAGGGCTTAAATAACTTTGCTTTCTTATTTGTTCTATATGGACTTGTTAGCATATAAGACAAGTCTTTCTATAACTCCATGTAATCCCTTAGGCGTTGAAGCTAATATAGCGATGTGATTTACAACGTTAATGGATCTTTAAAGTTGCAACCGTGGAAAATATTAAGGTTTTACGTATTTTATCTCTAACTTAGAAAATCTCCTATAAATGCATTCCCTTAAAACCTGTTTTCCACCACACATGTATTCGTTTCTTAGAACTGCACTAAGATTTTTACAGAGTAAAGAAAACAAATATTCTTTTGAACAGTAAAACAAAAAAAAAATGTGCAAACTCACTGCCATAAAAACTTGCCTACGATAGAACAAGAGGTACCCACCAGGGAAGAAAATCATTGTACAATTGTACTTTTTTTTTTTGTTAATTTGTAGTTATTTTGTGCAGTTTAAAGACCTGCAGGTTTAAGGAAATAATATCTCAATATAACGCAGTAGCGAATATTATGGAGCCTTAAACACACAAAAAGCCGAATATTTCCCGTTATGTAGTAGTTAAAAGGTTTAATGAAGAGTATGGGAAAGGTTGCCTTTCCTGATATTTTAATAAAGCGGTCAACTTCTTTTTAATCAAGATTTGTCAACGAGCCTGCCATCTGCATCCTCT
This sequence comes from Pollenia labialis, assembly GCA_949318255.1. NCBI lineage: Eukaryota > Metazoa > Arthropoda > Insecta > Diptera > Polleniidae > Pollenia > Pollenia labialis. The sequence goes on from OX439139.1 coordinate 28,291,375, forward strand.
TCAAATCCTAGAATATCAAGCATTACTTAAAAATGACCTGGTAGAAAAAAAGTACGTTTGGTTTGAAAAGTTGGTACAAAATCAGCAAAGCTCTATCTCATCCCTGTTACAAACTTCAGCAACTAACAGACAAACTGACTGGCTTTCTGTCTGGCAAGCTGACTTAACTTATTGAATATCCGAGAGCACAAGTATGTGAGAGAAACATAGTAAAAGTATAAAAAAGACCAATAATGAATAAAAAAAAAACAGCATGAAAGCGCCATGCCGACGTTAAAATGTCGTAAAATATTAATCGTCGTCGGGGCATTTACAAAAGGAACTTTGGATCTGAAAAAACGACAACAAAAACAAAAAAGAGCATATTTAACAAAAAATTAAAAAAGCAAAAACAAAAAAGAATAAAAAAACAAGTTAGAGTGTTATATTCCGCTGTGCCGAATCTTTGATACCCTCCACCGACAGCTCAGTGGGCTTTATATGGGGCCTATAGTAAATTATGAACCGAGCATCCCGCAATTTATTAGTGTGAGTAGTGAAGTATTTAATTTTATTTTGATAGCATTATTTATTATGGCTTTAGGCGTACTAAACTGTTTTTCGGGAGAAGGGTTTATTTGAGGCCTAGGGTAAATTATGGACCGGTCATCACGAAAATTCACAGTGTACTGCCAAATTTTGTTATGATAGCATTATTAACTATGGTCTTAGGCGTACTAAACTGTTTTCCGAGAGTAGGGTTTCTATGGGGCCTAAGGTAAATTATGGACGGATCTTCACGAAATTTTACAGCGTGATTTCCAGTCGAATAAAACAATTTTTTGCAAAATCTTATCTCATTCCGCGCCTAGTTCCACCATTTATGTTATTTTTTTGTAACAAAATTATCATTTTTTTTAGGTGGTGCTTTCACATTTTGATTCATAGCTCTGGTCCTACTGCACCGATTTTGCTGAATTTCAATCCCAAACTGCTTAGGATAACTACAAGCCATTTGGCACTAAGTTTGTTTATTTCTTTTGAGTTGTTCGAAAGTGAGCGTGTTTTCAACAGACGGACAGACGGACAGACCGACAGACAGACAGACATGGCTAAATCGACTAAGAATCTCTCAAGGACCCAGAATATTTATACTTGATGGGGTCTGAGATGAATAATAAAAAAGTTTCACACGGAATGACAAACTTAATATACCCTCTTCACAACTAATTGTGGTGGAGGGTATAATAAAAGAAAGAAGAAATAAATAAAACACCGACAACATTCAATAACACACAATATTGAGGTAGTCACTAAATGTTTGTCAGTCCGTCCCTCTATCTGTCTCTTTGTCTTTGCTTCAGTTAAAGTGGCTGGCTTTAAAGGTACAAACAGCCGCAAAGAAGAGTAACATTTCAAAAGCCATAAAACAATTTTTTTTTTGTTCTACTGTGCAGTTTGTTCTCTGTTCTTATTCCGTGGAAGGTACGAGCATAAAAAATTTTATAAATATTTGCCACTAGTTTATACTGGAGTAGTAGAAATTTACAAATATTTGCAAACGTTGTTGGTTTTATAAACTTTAGTTTACGACTTTTATCTGATAATTTTCTCATTCTTAAATTAACTTTTAGTAAGAAAAAAAAAAGTTCTTTATCGTTTGTGGTCCATAAAATTTGTGAAATTGGCTGTTATAAACAACAATATTGCAGCCCGTAATTAGAGCTCAGTGGGATGAGATAATAATACCCTACACTTTTTTAGGTACATAAGGTACTATTATGCGTTTCTCCAAAGATTGTAACGCATAAAATATTGGTTTTTTATTGTAGCAATTGACTTTGAAACACTTTTTAATTCGAACTTAATTTGTCCGTCCGCCTGGCTAGTAGGCCGCCTTGCTAGCGCAGGTCGCAATTTGATTTCTATTAAGTCGGTCCACGGTTTTTATAATTTGATGAAGTATTTATCCCGAAACGGTCTGATACCAACATTTTTTTCGGCAAAGTTTTCGACTAACTAACATGAATGACCTCAGGAGGGTCCCAATCTTACCTACCAGCCATGAATTCAAACATTGAAAAAGGAGCATAAAAATACAATACAAAAAAACACTGCTTTATCAGCATTTCTCGTAACGAGCGATTAATGAAAACCTGCAAGGGAAGCAGTTCGCTAGATATGGTATTATCCGGATTCACAGCGATACAGGAGCACAGAACAAGACAGTCAGATCTACACACCAGAACGACTCAGGGTTTAACGATTAACGGCTTAGGATTGGCAGATCAGTCATACAATTTAATTTAGATGGTCCTCAAATGAATGTTTGATTTTCTTTTTTGATGCGGTTCGCAATGTCCTTCCCAGAGCCGCCTAATGCAGATAAGACATTTAGCCAAAAATCTAAACGATTGGACATCCGAAAAATCTTCGTCTCTTGTTTAGAACTTTTGGAAGTTGGTGATATTTAAACGCAAGACGTTGCACCTCTTCTATGGTAATACGTAAACCAGCATACCATTCGCAATAGTTTAACTTAAGCCTTAGATTGTATTACGTTTGGTTAGTAAATTTAAAAATAATAAACATAGAATTTGTTATGTAAAGATATAGAAAGATAAAAGTCCAACAATTTGAGGGAAAATTGTCCAAGGATATCTGACACTATTTTCTATACAATTTTCTTATCTTTTAGCCAAGAAGTCTATCTAAGGGGTGGTCCAACCAAAACGCACGATGTTAATTGTAAATAAAACAGAACGTTTTCAGAGAATTATCTTAATATTTTTTATTATTATAGAAGGGTACATGACAATTATGTATGAAAAAAAAATCTCGGCCAAATGCTCACCACGGCTACGGTGGCATACCTCTATCCGATGGTCCATATTTTCAATGACTTTAAAAAGACATAATTGGGGTTCAATGTCGTTATTGTGCCGAATTTTGTCATCCTTTAGCTTTTGCATTGTTCATGGCTTATTGACGAACACTTTTTCTTTTAAATATCCCCAAAGAAAGAAGTCCAACGGTTTCAAATTACATAATCGTGGTGGCCAATCAATATCGCCACTACGTGAGATAATACGGTCATTGAATTTGTCGCGCAATAGAGCCATTGTTTCGTTAGATCCGTGGCAATTGGCACCAATCTATTGGAACCACATATCGTTCAGGTTCATATCCTCATTTTCTGGCCACAAGAAGTCCGTAATCAACTCGCTATAGCGGACACTATCCACGATAACTGCTTGGCCGACTTTATTTTCAATGATGTACGTCCCGATAAAGCCGCCAGGCCAAAAAGAACTGGGCGAGCATAAACAGGTGTTTTCACATTTCCTACAGACCCAGTTTGCTTAAATTTTCACTCAATTGCCCCGATTGTGGACACATTTGGTCGATTATGCTGACGAAAAACATTACGAAGAGCACGAAATGCATTTTGGTTTGAAAGCCAATTTTTGTAAAAGGCTTCAACAATCTTAACGCACTGCTCAATTGTGTTCTTCTCCATGGTTGAATTTGTCAAACACTAAAACAAAGAAATGCCAAATTATGTTGGGCAAAAAACTTGACGTTATGGTTATGGACCACCCTTTCATCATTTTTATTTATTCTTTTTTTTGGACATTAAATTCCATCTGAAATTAAGTTTATGGAAAATTTTTGGAACATGTTTTCTAAAATGTGTTAATTAGAAAAAATTTAAAAAGCTTTTAAATTTTTATTGGAATTATTGTTAAGGAAGGACATAAAATCAGGTCAGAAATTAACATACTCGATATCGATTAAATTGAAGAGATTTGGCTCAATTTGAAAAGAGATCTGTAGTTTAAACGCGCTAAACTCATTTGTGCGTTCCTTATATGGACCAGTTTTGGGGCGTATTAAAAGATCATTACGACTATTAGTCACATATCCAACCAAATACCAACTATTTGATTAGGCATATTTTTTTAGAGATAATTTTAAGATTTTTTTTAAGTATTTTTCACTTCTTTAAAATTTTTCTTTTAGAATTGAAATCTACCCACGTTTAAACTCAAAAAATGGCATCACCATTATTTTCCTTGTCGTGTTGCATAATTTTCAAGTTGTTTTATAGACTTTTCGTTCTTGTCTTTTTTTTGACATCATTTAAGCTTCCAAGTCATTTCCCATGTTACAGTTTTTGCATACAGAGTGTTACACAATTTCTTTATTTATTTCTTCTTGGTTGTTTTATATACTTGAAAAACTAAATTTTTCACAAAAAGAGATTTTTTTCTTCTTCGTTCTTGAGTTTTTTTTTTTCCTCACTCGTATGCAGGCAAACAATATTATTCTAAGGAATGCTTTTCTTTTTCTTACAAAATTTGTCTTTTTTTTTTCTTTCCGGCTTTCTTTTTTTTCGTTTTTGTCTATTTTCCAAGGAACTTTAAGAAAATATTTAAGAATAAATAAAAAATAAAAATGAGATGAAACAAAACTCCTCAGGGAGTGGTTTCCATATATGAACGTATACAATCCAACAGTGCAATTCAAACAGTGAGTTGAACAGAAAGAAAAATGAAATATAATAAAATAAAACATGCACTTTAGTTTGTAAAACCTTTTTTCGAAATTTAGTTTAGTTTCATCTGTTCTGCTGCTTTTGCTGTTTCAACTTAAATAAAAAACAAAAACTTTGTAAAAAGATTGCACGACATGTTGTCTAGTATTTTACATTAAAAAAAATACAGTTCAGTAAAACAAATGCATTATACTTGTGCTGTTGAGTGTTGAGCACAGTGGGGTATTGTGGGAAAAAGTGAAACTAACCAATTTTCTCTTCAATTTAAATAAAGCATTCTTGCGACTTCTTTACAAAAAAAAAAAAAAATACAAAATCAAAATTGGATATTTTTTAAATCAGGCTCAAGTTTATCAAATTTAATTTTTATCAAAATAATTTTCGTGGGACTACAAAATTTAATTTAAATGATTTTGTTATTCGTGCTTAATTCCCAATTTTTATTTTTTGATAAAAACATTGAAATTTATTGTTGATGGGATAAGCTATTCCTATGCGCATTTCACTGGTTGCTTAGGCCAGATCATCAGGAAACTTCATCCATAAAGATTTTAGAAAAACTAAAGATATTAAACCAAATAAAACTGTTAAGCGTATAAGAATTACAGAAACAGTTCTATTTGTATCAATATCAAAGTTTAAACAAAATCATCAACAATAAACAGTGAGTTTATCTCTCCTTACATTCCCCACTACAATTGATTGGAAATCTTCCAACATTTAATTTTTATAAAATTATTTTAATGAATGAAGGAATTTTACAACATGAAATGAATTTAAATTTATTAATAATAATAATTCTTGACTGAACGAGGGGTTGAACTCAGGTCGAACTTTCATGTTTCGATAATAGGCACATTCTCATCATCCGAGTTCCTTGCAGTTTTAAAACGCTTTCGATCGTAGAGGGCAAATGCAATATTATCTAAATTGTTTCAGAGAGCTTAGAAGTACTAGCTGTCCACTTTGACAGGTGTTGAAGCGACTTCAGATTTATTTTAGTTATTTTTCTAATTTTCAATTTTCTTTGTGTTTTATTATTTTTTTTCATTTAAAATTTTATTATTTATATTTATTGAATTTTAAGTTTGAATTTGGTTTAGATTTTGATTTTATTTAATTTTTAATTTTATTAAATTTGAATATTTTTTCTCTGAGTGTAGAGCACTCGTTAGGAATTTGCCAATTCTCTTAAATTTCCTTTATTTTGTTAAACATATATGTATGTACATATATATGTACATACGTATATACTCTGCTCTCGAGTTTGTAGTTTCCTTTGAGTTTGTTTGGCTTACTACAAACCTTTTTGTAATTTAGTTTTTAAGTATAATTTTTAACTTCAGCAAGGCAAGAAGCCTAATAAATTTGTTGTACATATTAATTAAAAGTAGAAACCTCCCGGGTTTCTTTTTGTTTGTCTTAGAAGTTATTATTAAAAGGCTAGAAAGTTTCTAGCCCCAACATTTGGTCCTTCGATAAATCCTAGAGGAGCTAGGATTGGAATAGCCAGTGGCAAACCTGTCCACTGAATGCCATCAGCAGTTGTTCTCCCGTAACAACTGCGGCAAATTTTTTCAAAGTGACGTCAATAGTTGTTCCACCGCAACAACTACAACATCAGCAGCAGTTCCAATAAAGAGGTAAAAGTTCCCAATTGTGCCAAACATTCCAAGAAGGAAGAAAGGTCCACAAGACGGTTAATTTTCGAGAGGGAAAATCACCAAGGTAAACATTAAGTGTCATCAAAAGGATTAGATTGGGTGAGTACAGTGTTTTAATTATATTTAATGCGATTGTGTGATTTTTATTAGAAAAAGTGCAAAAAATTAATTAAAATTACTGCATAATCATATCCAACAAGTAATCGAACATAACCTTAAAATTAAATAAAAGTGCCATCACTGATAGAAAAAATCCCCGACGTACCAACACTGTTTAAAAGTACCAACACTGGTAAATAAGAAGAAAAACAACGGATTTTTTGTATTATATACATGCGTACTGCTGTAAATTATAATTGCCATACTCGTCACACTCATTACTAAGTGTTTCAATTCCACAAGTTTACCCAACTTTATGTACAAGTTGAACTTCACAGTATTGTTTAAAGCGCAAGAAAAGTAAATGTAAAACAAATAGTGGAAAATATTTAAATAAAAAATAAATATTCAAATTAAAGGAAAAATATATTGGAACCTGTGCTATTATAAAGAAAACAGTGGCTAAAAAAAAAAAACAAAAAAGAATAAAAAATAGCGCTGAATTTCTTCGTGAAAAAAAATTTTAATTAAAAAATTAAATTAATGTGCATACAGGAAGAAAACCAAAGCAAAACAACAACGACAAAAAAAAACCTAAAGAAGCTGTCTCAAAACACAAGGGCTCACGGAACGAAGTTTTTTGCGGGGAAACGGTGAGTGTGAAATATAATTTTGTGAAGAATTTGGTACATTAAGGAAGACAGTGTTGTGGCATATTTATTTAAAAAATACAAATAACAAAATTGTTTTTAATGAAAAAATTTACACGGTGACCGTTCAAGTGGTACACAAACTTTTTTGAAGGCAATATAATTGAATATACAATTAAATGAAATTTTACTAAGGTTTAAAACTAAAAGGGTGAACCGAAAAGAGGTAAATTTAAATAAAAAATTTACAAAGTGTCGCTACAAGTGGTACATATTTAAAGCATTATTTAATTAAAAAGCTGAATGCTTATGAACAACCCGTTCTAAATTTGTTATGAAGTGTGTTCGATTATTTTTGAAAAATTGTTTGGAGAAAAGAGTGCGTAATTTTTGAAAAATATAATTTATAGCACAATTATAATAATTATATTGGGAATTTGATGAGTAGATTTTTAAGGAAACAATTTTACAGAATCTAAGTAAAATTGATTTGTGGCTGAATATTGAAAATGATTTTATGGTGGTAGAGAAAAAATTTAATAAAGAGAAGTTTTAATAAAATTAATTTAATTTTACTTTGAAATATAAACAACTTGGGAAAATTTTTTGGCAATTTTGAGGCGAATATTTTTGAAACTTTTTGGTGAAATTTAAAGCTGTTTTAAACCATTCTACATCGCTTTCATTCGTCGCGAATAATTTTAATATACCTTCGTATAAGGTTGAATTTTTCACGACTGTTTTTTGGTAAATTTTTTAATTTCTGCTGGAGAAATTGTTGAGGTATAAAATATTTAAGGCTTTTGAGCAAAAATTTTAAAAATGGTTTCGGAAAGAGCATGTAAATACGATATTCGACAAGTAGTGAATTTTTGTTCTACTTTTGAGAAGATTTCTTCAGAAGATTTGACGATTTCACTTTTAGAGGTAAAGCAGGCTGAACTTGAAAGAAGGGGGCTGAAGATGATAGCAACGTTTGAAGAGTTCATCAAAGGCGATGAAAAGGTGAAAGAAGAAGAAGAAGATTTTTCAGATGAAATTACTCTGAAATACGAAGATGCCTGTGAAAAGTACCAGATGCTAAAGGCTAGAATAATGGACTTGTTGAAGGCTAAGGCCCCACAACAAAAAGCGGCAGATACGACAGTACGTCAGTCATCTCTAAAGTTACCTGCGGTTGAAATTCAAACGTTTGAAGGAGGTTTCGACAAATGGCCAGCATTTAGGGATATGTTTAGGGCAGTGGTTGGAAATGAACCTTCAGTGGCGCCAGCGCACAAATTGTATTATTTACTTGGCAAGACGAGGGGGGAGGCCTACCAACTCATAAAAGATTATGATTTGGTAGATGCTAATTTTGAGCTAGCTTGGCAGGCTTTGAAAAATCGCTACGAAAACAAGCGAATTTTAATCAATAATCAAATTAGGAAAATTTATGGCATCCAGGCCCCTCAGAATGAAACTTTGAAATTTTTAAGGCAACTTCAAAATACGGTCAGCGATGGTTTGTCGATTATTAGTTCGTTTCAAGTTGAGGTGGCTGATAATGACCCCTTTCTTATGCACATTTGCACTTCAAAGCTCCCAGAAGAAACTTCGCGTGCGTGGGAAGATTCTCTGACGAACCATAAGGAACTGCCTACCTGGCAACAACTTAACAAATTTCTGTCTGAGAGAATTGAAACATTAGAAACTTTTACAAATTTGAGGAAACCGCCCAGCCGAGACAATAATACCTCTAGATCTCAAGTTTTCTATTCTGATGCTGAAACTGATAAAGGTAAATTTAGCTGCAAGAAATGCCAACAGAATCATCCATTACGATTCTGCAAATATTTTAAGGGTTTGTCCGTCCATGATAGAATCAAATATGTTTATGCGAACAAATTTTGTGCGAATTGTTTTTCACCCACTCATTTCAAGACGAAATGTCAGAGCTCCAGTAGTTGCAACAGATGCAATCAGAGGCATCACACCATGTTGCATATTGAAGAAGATAAGGCGAAAAAGGGTCCCATTCAGAGGGCGTCAACTCATCAGCAGTCTCGAGACAACGAAAGGCCATCAGGGTCGGGTACTCAGAGTAACACGAGGCCATCCAGTTCTCAATCGGGACGATCTGGCACTTCGGGTGCAAATGGGGAATCAGTTCAGGTGAATTTGTCTCAACACAGCGGAACTACAATTTTACCAACAGCTTTGGTTCATGTTGAGCATTTAGGCGAAAAATTTACTGTTCGCGCATTAATTGATACAGGGTCGACTAGAAGTTTTATCCTAAGGCGTGTTCAACAAAATTTAGCGATCCCCCTAGAACGCCATCATAGCGAAATATCAGGGTTTGGTGATACGGTGGTAGGTAGTTCGAAGGGAAGGTGCTATGTCACAGTTAAATCTCGAGTATCCGATTTTAAAATTAAAATCCGAGCGATTGTGGTACCAACATTGGCACATTTTATGCCTTCACGGCCGATCCCAATTCAAACGGTGACAGATATACAAGGTTTGAAGCTTGCAGATCCATATTTCTACAAACCTGCTGCAATTGAAATGATTATCGGTAGTGATTATCTGCCTTTTATAAATTTGAGTGGCGTAAAAATGAATATCGGAAACAATCTTGAAGCCCGAGAGTCCCACTTTGGCTGGTATTTGCTAGGCCCTGAACCAGAAACTAGAGTTCAATCATTCCATACATTTGTCTCGCAGTGCAGCGATCTGGCCCTTCATGAGCAATTAAGAAAGTTTTGGGAAATAGAAGAGGCTGAAAAAACAGATTTCCAAGCTGAAAGTGATATTTATTGTGAAAATTATTTCAAACGTACCACAATTCGACAGTCTGATGGACGTTACGTAGTTCGACTACCGTTCAAGGAACAATTTCCGAAAGATATTTTTTTAGGCCCCTCCCGAAATATGGCTCTTGCGCAGTACCATAGAATGGAGAAAATGCTCGATAAGACCCCAGATTTGAAAGCGCAGTACACTGAAGTTCTCCAAGAATATCTGGACTTGGATCACATGGAACCAGTTGTACATTTTGAACCCAAAGCAGAAAAAGTCTCTTCATTTTTTCTACCCCACCACGCGGTAATCAAGCCCGAAAGTAAAACCACGAAAGTGCGAGTGGTATTTAACGCATCAAAGAAAACAGGAAGCGGGTTCTCACTAAATGACGTGCTACACCAGGGCCCAACGCTTCAAACGGATTTAATGCAACTTGTTTTACGTTGGCGAAATTATAAGTACGTATTCACTGGAGACATCCAGAAGATGTATAGGCAGATTTTGATGCATGAAGCAGATCGCCCATATCAACAGATATTATTTCGCAACAACACTGAAGGCTACGTGAAGTCATTTCAACTTAAGACCGTCACGTTCGGCGTAAATTGCGCCCCCTTTTTGGCGATTAGGACTCTACTTGAGCTAGGTCATGATTGCAGAAACCTGTATCCCAAAGCATCTATTATTCTGAAGAACGAGGTCTATGTTGATGACATATTGTCGGGGGGACACACGCTTGAAGAGGCCAAGCAGAAGCAAGGGGAGCTTATTACAGCTTTGAAATCTGGCGGCTTTCCCCTTAAAAAGATGACAGCAAATCATCAGCTTCTACTCGAAAGTTTGCCCCGGGAGGATCTTCTAGACGAAGATTTCTTGAAGTTTGATGACTCCAGCTCTTTAAAAACATTGGGAATTAGCTGGAATGCGATGGCGGATATATTTTACTATGCGGTAGAGCCAATTGAAATTACCCCATCCGCTACAAAACGAAAAATCTTGTCAGTAATAGCAAGATTATTTGACCCTCTAGGTTGGTTAGGCCCAGTCGTTATTGTTGCTAAAACTTTGATGCAAGAATTATGGGAAGCAAAGTCTGATTGGGACGAAGGGGTTCCTCCACACATACTCGTAGAATGGAATTTATTCTTAAAAAACTTGCCATTTATTTCGACACTTAAGATACCTAGATGGGTAGATTTCTCCCCAGGATACAAAATCCAAATACATGGCTTCTGTGACGCCTCAGAGAAGGCATATTGTGGTTCAGTGTATATTCGAACAGAAAACTCAGAAGGCCAAATAAATAGCCATTTGCTGGTAGCAAAAACGAAAGTTGCTCCGATTAAGCGGACTACCGTTCCGAAACTAGAATTGTGTGGAGCTTTGTTGGTGGCTAAACTCATCCGTAGTGTAGTCACAAATTGTCAGTTCCCCTTTGAACTTTTTTTGTGGACAGACTCGTCCATTGTACTGGGTTGGTTGCAAAAACCTCCGTATGCGCTGAAAACGTTTGTTGCAAATCGTGTGACTCAGATCATCAGCATCGCCAGCACTCAACACTGGAAACACGTTAAGACTGAAGAAAATCCTGCAGATCTGGGCACACGAGGCTGCTCCCCGCAGGAGCTTGCAGACAATCAACTCTGGTGGCATGGCCCCACCTGGCTGCAACTTTCCACACCATTATGGCCAGTACCTCGTACGTTTGACCCAGTCGACTTAGAGACAAAGAAGTCTATAATCAACTTTCATCTTGACGTAAATTGCACAGATATACTTGAAGAATTTTCATCTTTTCCAAGGGCGTTGCGAATTCTTTGCTATCGACTTAGATTTGTCAACCGAGTTCTCAAGAAACCATTTTCCACCGAAAAGTTTATTACAGCTCAAGAAATTAGCTCGATGAAGACTCGACTCATCTCGCTCGCTCAAAAGAGGTATTTTTACCGTGAATACGATTGTCTTAAGGAAAAGAGACCGTTAAGCCGCAAAAGCAGACTGCTTAACTTAAATCCTTTTATTGATAAGGACGACCTTTTACGAGTTGGCGGCAGGCTTATTAATTCAGGTTTAAGCTACGAGGAACGTCATCCAGTTATTTTGCCAGAAGGGTCTCATTTCGCGAGGCTTCTAGTTAATTTCACCCATCGCATTATGCTCCACTCTGAGCACCATATAATGCTACGTGCGATTCGCCAAGGCTTTTATATCCCCAGATTAAAGAATCTTGTCCGAAAATGCATTAGAGAATGCAAGGCCTGTACTATTTACAAGCATAAGGTCCAGCACCAAATCATGGCCGCACTCCCCCCAGAACGTGTGAACTTTTCCCTGCCCTTCACATATACCGGAGTCGATTTCGCTGGTCCCTTCAATATTAAATCCTCGACGTTGAGAAATGCGAAGATTCTAAAAGGTTACGCTGCTGTGTTCGTATGTTTTTCTACCCGAGCCGTCCATTTAGAAGTCTGTTCAGACCTCTCAACCGATGCCTTTCTAGCCTGCTTTCACCGCTTTACTGGGCGCAGAGGACTCCCCAAGACCATGTTTTCCGACAACGGTCGAAATTTCGTCGGTGCAAGCTATGCTCTTCTTAAAGGCCACCACGAGTTCTTGAAATCTCTTGAAAAGACTTTAGTCGAAAAGTACTCCACCTTGGGCGTTACCTGGTCTTTTATACCGCCATATGCACCTCATATGGGTGGCCTCTGGGAGGCCGCGGTCAAGAGCATGAAGTCTCACCTGAAGAAAGTTACCAGCAACCTATCGTTCACGTTCGAAGAATTCAGCACGCTTCTAGTCCGTATCGAAGCCATTTTAAATTCGCGCCCTCTATCGCCTCTTACCGAAAACCCGGGTGAGGTTCTACCACTAACCCCCGGCCATTTACTTAGAGGAGCTCCAATTACAGCACTACCAGAATCACCTGCTGAACCTCCGCTCGAAGAATTACCTTTTCTTAAACGCTGGGAAAGATTAAAAGCGCTGCAACATATTTTTGCTCGACGGTGGAAGTCTGAATATATAACCGAGCTTCAACGCCGTTTTAAGTGGCAGAAAGAACGCGACAACTTAAAACCAAATGATATTGTCATAGTCAAAGAAGACTTACTCCCACCTACCGAGTGGCTCCTAGGTCGCGTTAATAACGTAATCTATGGTCGAGACAGCAAAGTACGAGTTGCTGAAGTAGTCACCAAAAAGGGCATAATTTCACGCCCAATGGTAAAACTATGTTTGCTACCGACAGACAATAACATGACTAAACTCCCACCACAACCTACCAAATAGTCTACCAAATTCCGCAGCAAAAATAGAAAATTAGAAAACTCAGTCGCATTAGGTATTTTTTAACACTGTATATACTTCTTTCTTTTCTTTTACTACAAATACAGATGAAGAAGCGACCACGATGCCATATTTGCCAACTCAACCACCCTCTGCAATACTGCCTGAATTGCCTGGCCTACAATCATTTTCGAGACCATTGTACCTTAACCAGAGGATGTGCAGTTTTGGTCAACTGGGTGGCCTGTAATGCCTTTTACCACACTCGGCTACACCCGCAAGCTAAAAGATGTCCTCGCTGAACCTCAGCGCGAGGGACTTGTGTTAGCTAGAGCTCTGACCAACAAACGCGGTGGCAACACTACAAGCCACAATCTCTCAAATAGATGACACCCAATTGGCAGCCGTGGCCAAGAAACTTCATCTTGAAGAACCCTACAGTACCTCCAAGCAAGCCTCCCTAGGGCCTGTAAAAAGTGCTCTTGAATTCAACAATGCAGCCAGACCAGGACGGAAGCATCTACCTTTGGCTGGATCAAATCTTAGACGTAAAGGGGGTGCTTTTGCCACTCTTCGGGGGGAGCATGTTGAAGCGACTTCAGATTTATTTTAGTTATTTTTCTAATTTTCAATTTTCTTTGTGTTTTATTATTTTTTTTCATTTAAAATTTTATTATTTATATTTATTGAATTTTAAGTTTGAATTTGGTTTAGATTTTGATTTTATTTAATTTTTAATTTTATTAAATTTGAATATTTTTTCTCTGAGTGTAGAGCACTCGTTAGGAATTTGCCAATTCTCTTAAATTTCCTTTATTTTGTTAAACATATATGTATGTACATATATATGTACATACGTATATACTCTGCTCTCGAGTTTGTAGTTTCCTTTGAGTTTGTTTGGCTTACTACAAACCTTTTTGTAATTTAGTTTTTAAGTATAATTTTTAACTTCAGCAAGGCAAGAAGCCTAATAAATTTGTTGTACATATTAATTAAAAGTAGAAACCTCCCGGGTTTCTTTTTGTTTGTCTTAGAAGTTATTATTAAAAGGCTAGAAAGTTTCTAGCCCCAACAACAGGCTTTAGAAATACCCTGTGTTATAAGTTGAACTTTTCAAAACTTCTTAAGTCCTCAGCTGGAAACTGTAGTTTTTTTCAATATTTTGTTTTACTTTACGCCACTGTCTGTAGCTAAAACATCATTCATATCCTTTCCCTTCTTTTAACATGTTTCTAGTTCTGTAAGCTGAGCGTGTGTATTTGTCCAAAATGAAGGAACAAACTTCTTGGGTCTTCTTTTTTTTTATTTTCAAATAAAAAGAATTTGTTCACATGTTCTTTCATTTCATTTTTCTATATTGTACAATTTTATTTTGTAATATTCATCTCTTTATAAAGTTTCTTTTCAAAGTACTTGCATTTGTTGTAAATTTTATAATATTGTTGCTGTTTTCTGTTCTTATTCTTCATGAAAATGATTTTAATAAAAAAAAAAAGTAAGAAAGAAAAAAAAAATGATTGAAAAAAACTACTTGAAAACTACTGCATATGAATTCAAGAGTCTTCTCTGAGTGCAAGATTGCGTTCAAATAAAAGAAAACATTTTTATTAAAAGTCAATATTGATTTTTCGTTTCTATTTAGATAGAAGTAGACTAAAATGTAATTTAAGATCGCACTTGTGGGATAGTGAAGTGGTTTTGCAGGGAAGCGGTAAAAAGGTCAGATGGCGTTCGCGGTTGTTGCGAGTTATTTGAAAAATTTTAGAAAAATTGTTTTTTGATCTTCTGATTTAATTTTCCAAATATTTCCAGCCATTTTTTTCTATTTCACGTAAGAATGCAGATATAGATTTTTGAAAAACTTGCTGAGACATCTTTTTTTTTAAATTTATATTTTGTTTTTGTTTTTTTTTTTATATAAAAAAAAACGTTCTCGAATGTCGAAAGTTTTATTATGTTTTTTCCTAAGCTAAGCCCACGAAGCTCTTCTCTTGTCTGCAGGAAAGAAACCAGAGTCTCTCGAATCGAACCCGCAACCCCGGCGCTTATAGACTATCTCGCTACCAGCTAGCCTATCGGGGCACTCTCTGCGACAAAACTTAATGACCTGCAACGATATCTGGAAGAATTTTCTTCACAGATCCAATGGATTTTGACATAAGTCCAATGAAAAATTATATTAAAATTCAAACTTTGTAACCTTCATTGGATTAATGCAGCATTTTCTATTAGCTCACATTAATGAAACATTTTATTATAATAATACGTTTAAAATCAAACAAACTGTCATTAAATTGATACGATGTAACGTCGTCATCGCACTGAGGACATGTTCGTCATTTCTGTGATGCTGATGTGTCATCCCATTGATGACATAATTTCATTTTGACCCTGATGACACTTTGGCCAAGTGATGTTAAGGTTGACATCACAATGTCATGGGGTCAAAAACGAAGAGACTTGTCATAGTACTGATGTCAAAATACTTTAGCGTTATGACGCCTTTTCTATCAGTGTGATGTTTTCTAAGGTGTAAAAGCTTTTTTCTGACCTTTTGTGGTAGGGGGTAAAAAATGTGGACCAACTGATGTTCGTTACAGTGGCACGCTTTCGAAAATGAAGTTCTTCTCTCCGGAAATTTTCTTAAGTTTCTTACTTACAAACATAAGTATGTCTGAATGTAAAATAATTGAAATACGAAATTGGTTATTGTAATATTTCAACAAAAAAAAAAAAAAAAAAGAAATGATTGCAATTTATATTTGCATTACTCTTTAGAGAATAATGAATAAAGTTCTAAAAAGTTTACTTGAAATATTATAACAACAAAGAAAAAAAAAACAATTACAACAATAAGAATAAAAATAACAAAAAAAAATAAATGTAATAAAAATATCTTAAAGTAAAATATTTTAAAACTCAAATAAAAAGTGATGCTTAAATGTGCAAACAAAAGATAATATTCTATTATAACGATAGTCTTTAAAATCATATCAAATTCAAATATAATAAAAAGTTTTTTTTTTGTTAAAAACAAGTATTAAAATAAATTAAAATAAAAACTTTATCAAATAAAAATTTTATGAAAATTAAACTTTTTATCTGCAAAAAAAACCTACCAACACACACACAAGCTCATACACTCACACAGACAAACTAACTAAAACATCCTCAATTAAAAGGAATAAATTTAGTTCAACAACAATAATTTCCTGTTTTATATTTTCTTAATGTTCTTTTAATTTAAAACTGTTTTTCATTTTAGATTGAGTTATTTGTTTTTCATTTGAAACAGGAAAATGAGTTTTTTTTTTTTTTAATAAACAACATCCCTCTTCAATTTGACACTAATTAAAAAATAAAATTCAATAATTTATCATTTTGTATGAATTGTAGATTTTGCTGACTGACTACAACTCTGTTCTGTTTTATAATTTCCTTTTTAAGCTGTTTGTATTCCGTAATTTTCCATACTGGAAGAAAATTAAAATTTCTTATTTCTTACAGTTCTTACGGTTGAAAGGCAGAAATGTAAAAAAAAAAAAATTAAAAAAAGATGACAGTGATTTGATGCATGTGGAGAATGCTCTATATGCAGCCCTTCCTCAATCAATAATGTTATGTTAAGGGGAACTTAGATGTTGGGCAAATTAAACGCAGTGAAAACATGCCGAACCATGTAAAAAGGACAGTAGGAAAATTTCAAGTTGGGAATTATTAGAACAGAGTTTAGTGGATTAAAAATTTGGGATTTGATTTACTTTAATTTCAATAGAGTGGCAGAACTTCGACTGAATGATTTTATATGCTTAAAATTTTTTTGATTTTACAGCTTTTTTATATTTTTTTTTCTTGCGGGTTGTAAAAAAAATAATAAAATATTAAAATGTCATCATATTCAATGCAAAAGAATCTCTTTTTCCGGACAATAAATTGTTTTAACACAAAGATAATACTGTCACCATATTAATTCTGCATCAGAGCCCCCAGTTTAAGTAATTTAAGAAGTCTAATTACCCGTTTTAAGAACTAGTGTTCAGTTGGTAATAATCCCAGTAGAACTGTAGTGCGGCCTTTTTGCACTGTAAGTGTTCTAGATGCTTTACGAGAAGCTGATTAAACGGATCCATGCGAATCTAATTGTCGAAGTGCTTCTCAATTGGAAATCTCCAGAGCATCGCTTTTATCAGGGAATGCCGCCATATTAAATTCAATTGACTCAATAATTATTGCCTAGAGCGCTTCACAGTGGCTGCATTTTTTGTATCAGGCAGTCATTTAGAATTGGTGCATCCTGGTGGAAAACTTAAATATATAAAGGGTTTGTGTTATTTTAACTTTAAAGATAATTTTCAGTCTCGCTTGACAAAGAAATTTTGCTTTTTATTTTTTGTTAACAACAGCACTCAGGGGATGACCCCTACTAATAAATTTCATTAACTTGGAAATGAGAAAACAGGTTATGGGAAGGGGGATTTTTCATAATGAAAGAGAGAGGGAAGGTTATTCATACATACGAACAACAAATTTTCCCTAGAGGAAAAATATGTATTACAAACGATCGTTCAAGTTTCGGAAACCTGAGCCCTAATTTTATTAGAACACATCCCATTATAGTAGCAATAAAACAGGCAAATACAGACCAGATTGCGAAGATTCTCAAGGCAGTCAATATAATTGGATAATCTACTGTCACCAAAGAGAACCGTCGCCCTCTCCATCAGCCCGTTCATGAAAGTTTTATTTTATTCTCGGTCAGAAGTAGGGGGTTCAAATAGTAAGAATATTATATCGATTGAAGTATCTCTTACAGCTTTTTAAAAACTGATGCACTTGAATGCTTCTCTCTAATATATATTTTGACCATCCTACATCACATTGTAGTTTTATGCCCGGTATATCAAGAAATTCTGATTCTTCAATAATTATGCAGATGAGGCATCTTCATCCGTCACACTTTTTTGCGGCAGTATGCAACATTTAGTGTTTCGAGCATTAAAAACGACCCTATTTTCTATCAAATAAGTTTACCAATGCAACGAGAAAATAGCTCAACCCAAGCAGTGCAGTTAAGGGACTTCAACACTGCTTTGGTTGATTTCTTTTTACACTTATACCGCCAAAATATTTCACTTTTTCACCCAAAGAAAGTCTTACTATAAATACGAACTCGCTAACTACTGCATAGATTTAATGAATCATTTTCCTATTGGTGTCTTTACTTGGTACACTCTTTCCAACTGGCCTTTCACATCTATCTACACTTTATATTCTTAATAAATTGCAAAAAAAAAAAAAATTAAGAAAAACAGCAGCTAAATACAAGAAAAAACAAGAACTGCTGAATAACAAATATTGTCATTAAACTGACAAATTGCTTAATTACATACTTCCCATTACATTACATGGAAAATACTGAACAATCGTTCATATTTTACAAAATATACAGCTACACAAACATTTACTTTTTATACAAATTCATCATTTAAACATTTCCTCATTTTCTCTGGAAGCTAAGAAATGAAGAGAAGAAAAAAAGAAATATTTTTTTATAAAATTTTTTTACTTGTACTTGCAAGTGAAAACCTAAAAACATTGAAACTCTACAGCCAATGTGCAGCAGCAGTTTCACATGGCTAAATTTTTTACATGAACCAAAAAAATAAAATTTAAAGCTAAAAAAACAGAAGCAATAAAAAATTGTATAGTCAGAAAATGGTAAGAAATTTAATGAGGGCTTTAAGAGTTTACGACAGACGCTACAAGGCAAAAAGTGGCAATTGCTAATTATTTTGAGGTTATGAATAAATTAAATTGAGTTTCATTATTATTATTATTTGAAAATAATAGATTCATTCAAATAAAATTTAAGGAAAAGTTGTTTTTCAACACATTACTCACATCTTTATAACCCTGCCGGAGATTAAACTAGTATCTAACTAGTACAAAAATATCCGGTACTAGTTATCAGCTGTAAACATATCTATACGATCTTACTGCTCAAATTAGCATTGAGTGTGCTTGGAAAATTACTAGTACTATTGGTTCTAGATGTGTACTAGTCCACTTGAACCATATTAGGTGATTAAGAACCAGTTTGTTACTAGTTCTTGTTAATAAAAAACAATAGTATTTTGCAATTTAACATTTTTTATAATAAAAATGGCATAAACAAATAATTTGAAATCAAATTTAAGTAGCAGTATCAAAATACATATGTATGTATATGTACTCGAATTTTAGTTTTGTTACACAAAAATTCTGTCAGTCTACAAGTGGTGCCGCTGTACTGCATCAAGCACTGGTACTCATAAGCACTAGGATTTTTATATACAAACTCTAACCAAGTGATGGACAAAAAACATCGATGTTTATTAAACACTCGATATATTGCGCCGAAACATCGATATAATCCGATGTTTTTTTGCTCGTAAACAATCGGAAAACATCGATGTTTTCTTTCGATACATCGAAATGGCAAATTGTATACAGAACGTGTAGATTGGTATATAGATGTGTATTCATATCTATATGTGTTGGCATGACTCTAGTTTGTATATGTAAACGTGGTAAATATTATGCGAACAACTGTCAACACTATTATATGCGGCGAATAAGTTTGGGTTTGGCATCTTTACTCCCAACAAACAGCTAGATAACCACGCGTAATTAAAATAAAAGCTAACAAATTATGCACAAGTTCAACAAAGGAAAATATTTTGCTGTTTGTTTATTGTTTACAGTATTGAAAAAAAGTATTGGGAGATGTAAAATAAACTAAAGATTTTTCGAAAATATAATAATAATAAAAAATAATTAAAAAAAAATCGATGTATAACAACATCGATGTATTTCATGAAATATGGATGCAACATCGATGTAGGTATGTTTGCGATGCATCGCATCGAAAAAAAACATCGATGTTTTTTTACAGTGTCCATCCCTACTCTAACCCCGTTAGCACAAGTACCTTTTGTTCTAGGAATACATGAAAACAAGTTTACATTACATTACTTTTGTTTATCATACAAAATTTACCGTTTTTAAAAGAGACATAAACGTTTTATAACAACCAAATTTATTTGATTTTGGAATTGTATAGATCAGGGTTTAAAAAACAGCAGTCGAATCCAAAAACTGTCGACCAAAAAACGAAAATGTTGGTTCAACTTTTCGCTTTTTGAGTTGGAATAGCAACGACTGTTTACATTTAATGAATCAGAAGTAAAAGAACCAATTTTCTTTTGGCCAATGGCATATGAAGAAGTGGAAGAAATTGCAGTTTTTCCACTTTGAATGCAGTTTTTTAAACGCTGTTATAGATAACAAAAACAATTTTCGTAAATTTTGTTTTTGTTTTCATTTAAATGTTCACCCTTTGACGCTGTTTAAAGAAAAGCCACCTTCAAAAAGCAAAAACAGTTTTTATCTATAGTGTAATCTCCCTTAACGTACACATTTCTTAAGTCGAAGGGAAGGGTGTTTCCAACTGACAACCCGGCAGTGTTCAAAAGGAATCACTCAGTTCTTTAGAGAGCACAATCCCCTTGTACGGACAAATTTGTATCAGAGGTTCCACTGTATGAAGAAGAAACTGTATTTCGTGGAGAATTGTTTTTGCTTTACAAAAAACGGAATCTCATGACTGATTTTCCTCAAATATTTTTATAAGTCCCGAAATAAAAATATTCTACTTTATTTTCGATGGGAGCAGGTTAAGTAGTATCCTCGTTCTTATCCTACGTGTATTCAAAAAAAAAAAAATTTAAATCCAACGTTAAACTAATTTCAAGATATTGTTAAGTGTACACAGAAAAAAATTTGTTCACCAATTAAAGCATTAATCAAAAATACAAACAGTTTTAATTAAAAATTTAATCAATTGAATTAAACGTTTAATTAAGGGAATTAAACGTTTTATTGATGCTATGAAGTAATTTACTGGTGCAAATTGAAAGTATCAATTAAACGTTTATTTCACTTGATTAAATTTTTGATAAATGTTTTAATTGGTGAGACTATTTTTTCTGTGTACACTAATTATGTTAAAGTTTTAAGTTGGTTGTGAAAACATTTTTTGTGAAAGATCTTTTATAAAATAAATTGACGTTTACGTTTGACAGACCGTTTTTCTAGTTGCTTGACGCCATTTTTATTTAATTTGTCAAATACAGCTTGAAATTTATTTATCTTTAGCATAAAA
The DNA here is from genome assembly GCA_949318255.1 of Pollenia labialis. Classification (NCBI taxonomy): domain Eukaryota; kingdom Metazoa; phylum Arthropoda; class Insecta; order Diptera; family Polleniidae; genus Pollenia; species Pollenia labialis. The sequence goes on from OX439139.1 coordinate 28,312,606, forward strand.
TAAACATTTAAGTAAAAAAAAACTTTTATTATTTTTCACAAGCTTTAAAAAATCACTGTAGCCTCTTGACGCGAAAACTTAGTAAAAATAATGAAAAGTTATAACTTCGACATCACCATAAAAAAAATAGGTATTTAAACAGTAAAACTTAACTTCATGTTTAAAATACATTTAATGTTAGGTGTAGACGTTGGGTTAGATATCAAATATCTCGGATTTAATTCCAGTAAATAATACTTTAAAATGCAAGTTAAAGTTAAAGAACTCCAATATAAAAATCGAAAAAGGCTCTCATTATTCGACCTATTCCAAACTGGCATACAAAATTATTGTCTTCCCCCTTAAATAACCATGTTGTTTTCAGGAAAAAAAAACACACAAATTCGTGTGCATTTTTCAATACATAATGTCTCAAGTCAAAAAATTCGTAATATTACTTTTCGCTACAACACAAAAATTGTTGACGATGACAACGGAATTATGTTACAAAATTTATGCTTCAATGCTACTTGCAAGTTGCAACACATAAATTATAAACAAACATACAACAAACGACTCTGTAGGTTGGTGTTAATTGCAAAAGGTCTTAACACATTCGGCTGCAATTAAATTTAGCTGGTGCCTGCCAGAGAATCAATTAAATTTATCATATAATAATAATAAGCGGGAATTGCCGCTTTTTATCATTGAATCATATTTTTCGCAGTGTCAAACTAATGACGGGAAGTCCCGTTGTGACTGATCACACTCAAAAACTCAATTAATTTGACGTCAATGTAAAGCTTATACACGTTGTGCGGGAATTCCCGCAATTTGTTTCATTGAAGACGTTTACACAAAAAAAAACACAGCAAAGACTTAAGAATGATGGATTAATTTTAAGAGCAATTTATGTGTTTACAAAAATGCTCTTTAAAAAATCGCATGAAAAGAAAGTGCAAGATAAATATTTATTACTTTAATTAAAAAAAAAAAAAAACAAATTTAAAACATAAACAAAATATTGTATTACAAGTGAATATTTTGTATTTAAGTAACTTTTTATTTTAACCATCAATTTAAAAAAAAACGAAAATAAAATCAGTGGAGCGACTAAAGAGCCAGACACTGAAAGAAATATTAACAAACTTACTTTATTTCCCGAGCAACAAAAATGAAATTCTTTAGAACGTTGCAGTAAAACTGACTTGAATCTTGGGCGGAAAGCGAATCCGCAACCGTCACATTGATTGATTAGCGTAATACCAAATACTCTTATTAAAATATTGCATAAAATTTAAGGGAATTATGTGGGGGGATACCTGTTTGACGTGTAGGAAAAAACAGATATTTTTTATAGACCGATTAAAAATACATATATATACATAATAGCTTAGGGAATAGCTTAGGAAATTAAAAAAAAAAAAAAAAAAAAAAAAAAATTAAAAAACAGAATTAAATAAAATTTAACAAAATAATTTTTCTTAGCTCCTTGCAGGGTTACCGTTGGAAATTTTCGAAAAGGCTCACAAGAAGGGGATTTTCCAGAAAAAGGGGTCAAAAAAAGGGTATTCCAATTTAAAAATGGGTCAAGTTATTAAAAAGCAGTATTTCTCATGTTAAAGAAAATAATAAGACCAAGTTTTTTTCTAAACAAACAAAAAATATTGAATTCACGCAGGAAGTTCTCAAAACACTTAACTTTTTTTATGGAATGCCCTTTTCAATTATAAAAACCTGACGTTTTATGTTATTTTCCGACATTTTTTTTGCCGATTTCAAATCAATTTTTGGGTTTGTTTCCAATTTTGCAATTGTTTGCATGTTCGCGCTATAAGACCCCTTTCACACTCGGCAAGTTACTTGCGCAAGTCTCTGGCGCAACTCTTGGTTTGTAGACGTCAGCGGTAAGGTCGGGGTAAGGAAAAACATTTTTAGTACAGACTTTGTTGTACTCGGCAAGTTTCTTGCGCAACTAACTTGCCGAGTCTGAAAGGGGTCTAAGCGATTTTTTCCTGTGCGTTATGTTTGCTTTTAGGGAAGTTGTACTTCAATTTGTACTTTTTAATATCGAAAATCTTATTTAGAAGTCGTCAAAAATGATTTAACACAAACTTTTTACGAAACTATCTACGTGCGTTCAATATTTAGTTATTAAATCTTCACTTGAAGTCCATTCCTCCAACTCCGCTTCGAACAAATTAAGAGAAGAAAGCATGGAATTGTTAGTTTCTACTTTAAGTCTTTTCCAAAGTTTCGAAAATAATTTCGAAAACACTTGTTAAGCTGGATCGGTACTGATCAGCAATGTTGACAAAAAACAAAATGTGAGTGCCATTAAAAAAAAAAGGTTCAAAATGTGGCACAGAATAGTTAAAAATGATACAAAAGGGTAATTTAAAAAAAGGGCCATAAAGGTATGAAGACCGTCGAAAAAGGGTCAAATTGATACTCTAGTATCACAGCGGCAACGCTGGTCTCTTGGATAGATTGTATTTAAAGTGTTCAAAGGGGAAAAGAGTAGAAATAATTTCACCTCGATTTTATTTCAAAAAAGTATCTGGATTTTTTTTAACTGCATGAGAAATTGCGATATCGATAACTGTATTGACATTTTTGTTTAGTAAGGCTTGGCAATTCATCATGAATCATCGTTTAACGCTATAACAACGCTTCCAAATTGTAGAAATCTACTTTAAAACAAATAAATCTGTTGGCGAAGTTAATGGTGCACTTATCTATTTTATGAAGCTCATTTCTGGTTAAAAGGCCATGTTAGTAAGCTAAATTGCCGTTAACAAATCCACTCCACTATATCCCTTAAAATTGACTGCTTTGTGCGGTTTACACGCTTTTTCCGAATTCAGGAAGGAGCTGCCGCTGCGGTGAATGGCGAGCCTTATGGCGCCGTGCTGGCTGAATTACTGTTTGCAAAAATTAATCAGCTAAACATCACCGACATTTGGTTCTAACAAGACAGCGGAACTTGCCGTACAGCGCGCTTAACAACTACATTTAAATTAAGGATTAGTTCAACTTAACCAGCGTTTAAACATTCACTAATTTATTAGCCATAAGAAACATAATAACTTGTTCGATTAATCAGCATAGAAAGTTCGAACATATTGGTTAGAATTAATAAAATTTCCTTTTTTTCTCGCCACTTGTCCACTAATCTAATTGCAAATACTTTTCGCTCAGTGCATTTTCTGTTATTTATGTTTGTTTATACATATTTTATCGTTTTTGTTTTTTGTAATGTACATGTCAAAAGCACTATAAAAGTAAGGTTAAGTTTTTGTTCGAAATACAATAACAACAAAAACAGATAAATAAGAAAAGAAACAACAAAATAAAAACTGACATAAATGATGCAAAATTGTTTTTTTTTTTTACAACAACTATAAATGTACAAAAACAACAGAAATCTGAAAAGACAAAATAATAAAGAAACTGTGTAAAGATGAATGATGTATACGGATGAATTATCATCACGGAGATTTTGTAAATTTTATGCGCGAAATGTTCAAAAACAATTTTAGTCATAAATTCTCGTCAAATAGCATTTGCTTTATGTAGCGATAATTAATTTAAATTGACTAAAAAAAAAAGATAATGTTTATAGCCATATCAAAGAAACTACATTTGGTTGAAGGACTTTTAACCCTTTTGGGAATAGGACGGATGTTTTCCTATGTGATGTGCAGGGCCAAAACAGTTCGTTCCATAATATAGGGAAATCCCTTGGCAATAACTCTTGAGCCAATTGAAGTTTATGAGACAAGTAGACTTAGATTGATCCGTGTCAATACTTTGTGTACTGAACCCTGGCTCTTAAAGTGGATAATAAAGCTTCTTATAATAAAGGAATTTTAAGGGCCGTTGTAGAATGTGAACCACACCAAATCATCAAGTTTTTTCTGCATTTCATTGACATTTCTCAATTTCAGATTAATTCAGTTTGAACCATGGAAAGATACACAATCGAGCAACGCGTTAAAGTTATTCAGGCTTATGATGAAAATGGGCGTTCAAATCAAAATGCAAATGGTGCACTTCGTGATTTTTTCGTTCAATTTAATCGTCTAAATGTGCGGACAATCGGAAAAATCGTGCAAAAATTTTAGCAAACCGGTTCCGTAGGAGATGTGAAAACATCAGTGCATGTCGTACATCTCGTACAGCAGAAAATATTGCTGCTGTTCGCAAAAGTGTGGCTGAAGAGCCGTCCACCTCAACTCGTCGTCGTGCCCAACAATTGCACCTCTCACGCTCGTCGTTGATGAACATGATGCAAAAAGACTTACAACGTGCAATTGACTCAAGACATTAAGCCTCTTGACCATTACAAACGTCGTCAATGTTCAGAATGGTGGCAACAGTGGATGATAAATTTTCGAAGAAAATCATCTTCAGTGATGAGGCACATTTTCACCTCAGTGGATTCATGTGGACGATATGTGGTTACAACAGGACGGTGCCACTTGCAACACAGCTAACGAAACAATGGCTCTTTTGCTGCGACAAATTCAATGGCCGTGTTATTTCACGTGGTGGCAATGTCAATTGACCGCCAAGATGATGTGATTTGACACCGTTGGACTTCTTTCTTTGGGGTTATTTGAAAGAAAAGCAACAATTCAAGAGCTAAAAGAGGAGATAATTCGGCACATTAACGGCATAGAACCTCAATTAAATTAAAATATTGATCATCAAAAATTTGGCCTATCGGATGAAGGTGTACCGCCGATATTTTGTTCCATAAATAATTGAACCATACCAATATTGTCACACTAAAAAGAAATGACAATAATTTCCTAAATAATTTGTGTTTTATTCAAAATCAACATCGGCCCTTAAAATTTTACAACGCTTTTCAAATATGTAACACAATTTAATACTTTTTCTCTTTTTTTTTAAAGAATAATATATTTTCTGTCAACCTCTTGTTTGCTATATAATGTTCCGTTATTCCAAAACAATATAAATATCGATAATAATTAATCCTTAGTCAACCCATGTTTTAATCCACTGTGGCACGGCTTGAAATTAAAAAAAAAAAAATAAAAAATTAAAAATAAACCTGAGGTGCATATTTTTTGTGCGGTGCTGGTAACTCTGGTGTAACATGACCTGCTTTGCAGTTTTTGTTGTTGTATTATTGTTTCATACCTATTTGCTGCTGCTCTACTGCTGTTTATTGCGGTTTACTTCTGCTTTCTTCTCATGTCATCAGCATCAGACGCAGTCACTGTATTTGCCCCACTCACCAAACAGTCATCAGATGTTGCGGTAGCAACCAATCCCCAAACCATGATACATCATGGAAATAACATGATTACGAGTTTTGTGTTTGAGTGCAACATCAGCAACAACAACACCAACACGAGTAGAAACTAAAAAAAATAATGGCAATAAACCATAAAAACAAGTGTCAAACCCTATGATATTTTGTTGTATTGTAATTTGTTTGTTTGTGTAAAATTCAGGGTTGTAATTTAATCTGTCATTGCAGTATTGTATTTAATACGAGTATTAAATATATATTTAACTGCATATGTGTTTGTACTCAAACTAACAACAAATTTGCTGAAAATATTAAACTTATTAGTTTATTAAAACTTATAAAAATAAATGAAACTGGTTTTGATTAAAAAGGAAACGCCTTAAAATTGCTGTAAGGTTTCTTATTAAAGTTTGAAGATTTTTAAACCTGATACATATTCATTCGAAGCTAAAAGGTAATAAACTAGACTGCCCCTGAAGGCTTTCCAATATTATTTAGATGATAATTATCGTTAATACTTTTCAAAAAAAAAAAAATACTCAAATTTTTGGAATTCAACATGTATTAGTTATATGAACAGGGTGGCACACAAGTAATATTATGATTTAAAATAATAAAGTTTTGCTAAGGATTTTTGAGATTTTTTTTTTTCAGAAATAACTTTGAACAAGTTGAAACATTTATCTTTCTATCATAAGCACAGAACAAGTAACTAAAGTTGTTCAATTTTATTTTGAAAGTCAGCATTCAAATACTCAGACGAGAAGATCATATCGAATAATGAGCGGTAAAGTCGATTTCAACCTCAATAATCACGAGAATAAACAAATTTTCTGAATATGGGGTACTCCAAAGTCCAAGAATGATTGTTGAACATCAAATGATGCACATCCTTTTTTTTACCAAATTTTTTCGAAAACGACGAAACGTGGTTAATGTAAATGGTATTCAATATCGGGCAATGATTGCACATTTTGAAAGGCACTAGGTAGAGAACAATCTATAATTTTGGTTCCAACAAGATGCAGTCACTGCTCGTTTAACTATGGCTCTCCTGCGCGAAAGTTTTGACAACAAATAATATCGCGTTTTTCTAATTTAAACTGGCCAATGCATTCGTCTAAATGACGGCAACCGAATTTCTCTTTGGGTTTTCCGAAAGGGTAAGGTGTATGCGAGTATCCGAGTATCCGCGCAGAAGTGAAGGCACAGGCACCTGAAATTCTAAGAAAAGTTATGGGAAAAGCTTTGGAAAGAGCACAACAAGTCGAAGCAAACAATGGGCACCAGCTGAAAGATATTATCTTTAAAACATTATGTGAACATATTTTCAAACTAGAACTCTTAATTTTAATAAATGCCAACCAACGTTAAATAAAATCAGAAAGAAAAATGTGATTAATTAAATAAATCGTAACGTTAGTTATACGCCACTATATAATAGCGGAATTCAGTGTTTGGTACAAAAAAAGGTCTTGCAAAAGAATAATGAAAATTCTGGATATTTTGTTGTCCGATTCCACTGAACTCCACTTATGTTTACATCATTTTTTTTTAGCAATAAGCGAAATCGTTATCGAAAATTAGTGGAAATATACAGATATTGGCCTAAAGCAGTGAAAGGCAACCTATTCTATTATCTTTTGCAATTGTATGCGTTGTGTACATTCTTCAAATGTTGTTAAATATTCTACAATGTGTGGGCAGACGTACGTAATAAAAGAGAAAATAAAAGCCGTTGCGCCCAGAATTTGCCTATCGTTGGTCTTAAGTTTTGCCACTACACCGATAGAAAAGGCGTCATAACGCTGATGTATTTTGACATCAGTACTATGACAAGTGTCTTCGTTTTTGACCCCATGACACTTTACATCATTGTGATGTCAACCTTAACATCACTTGGCCAAAGTGTCATCAGGGTCAAATGTCATCAACGGGATGACACATCGGCATCACAGAAATTACGAACATGTCCTCAGTGCGATGACGACGTAACATCAGCATCAATTTAATGACAGGTTGTCATTAAGTCAAAGTCATTGGAATTGACTTCAGTCAATGTGAGAGAATATTATTATTTACTTACCCGTTACAGTTGTTCGTTTCACGTTTGTTGAATTACGACCTTTCTTTACAGCAAAACTCTCAATAATAGGACACCAGCACCATGCCCCATATGGGGTTTTTCGTAATCATTCTACTTTAAACATTTTATTTATTTAACTAAACAATTTAAAAAAATAGAATATAGGAATTTTTGCTTCTTATAATACATTGTAGTCATGAAAATAATGTTAATATTATACAAAATGTGGCATCAAATTGATGTCATTGACACGTAAAAAATGACAAAATTGTACGAAGATGTTTGTCATTGGATTGATGTAACTTTTTGCATCACTGATGCCATTTGTAGTAACATTGATGTCACAATTCTGATGTTAGGGCATCATCAATATGATGATGAAATTTTCTATCAGTGTATTTCCGACAGTTAAGTACATTTTTATAAAACCAACTAATGATTTGATGATAGTATTTCCATTCGTTTTTTTTAGTCTCGTCTAAACGCCTTTTTGAAGTTTTCAGCTATTCTGCTTATTAACAAAATAAAAGAAGAAAATCTGCTGCATTCAAAACCACACTAAGCTCTTTGGCTCTGAGACCATCATAATTTTGCAAATTTTTTATGAGAATTTAATATCGTTAGTAAAATAAACATTTTACATTAATTGAATCAACTAATAAGATTATTGTTATGTACATACTGTACATACAACACTCATAGTATTTTATTAAACAAATACTCGTATTATTAAAAAAAAATATGAAACGGAAATATGAACATCAGCATGTAAAAATTATATTAAAATGCATGTCATGTTGCAACAATTCATGTTTGGTGTAAATAAAAATTAAGCTAAAGCGAATTAAAAAAGCCCTACAAATTTTTCAATCTGAACGAAATCAATTCAAAACTTAAACTAAATCGTGTTTAAGATAAAATCTTACAAGTTCGTAACAGACTAGTAGTTAAGACCAAACCGATTTAGAATGTAAACGAAAAAGAATTCTAAAAGATTTAAATGTTTGAAACGAAAAGGTTTTTTTATTCTTCTAAACCAATTCTTCTGGAACAAAAATTATTCCAGAAAAATTTATTTTAAAACAAAATTTATTCAAAACCATGATACAAATACACAAGGTAGTTCCACTTCTCTCTCAGAAATTATTTTTTGAAGTTTATTGGAATTATTTGAAGTTTTTATTTGTATCAAGCTTCAAATAATTCCGATAAACTTCAAAAAATAATTTCTAAGAGAGAAGTGGAACTACCTTGTGTGTTTGTATCATGTTCAAAACTATGAATTATCAAAGTAATTTTTGGGAATACAAAATTTTTAATTAATAAGATTTTGTCTGTCGTGCTTTATTTCCACATTCCCGACTACAACATTAATTGTATTACAGCTAGTGGGTTAAGAAAAACCAAAAACTAATTGCTTAATTGTTTGCGCAAGTAAACCAAAATAAAGCAGTTTGCCAGTTCAGTTGTTTATGCCGTACACTAACAAGTTTAAACTTAAGATAAAGTGAATAGGAGAAGCTTTGGAAGTTTAAAACAAACTAGTATTTCAAAATATCTAAAAAACCAGAAAAGGTTAGTCTTTTAAACTTAAATCTGAAAAGTCGTTAAAAAATCGTTTCAAATTACTAAAAAAACTATATATCTTTCTCCGTAATAACTTGTGACGGACAAAAGTTGAGAACTTAGAATAATTTCTCGATAAAGATCCATTTAGAACGGGAGAAGAACGTGCGGAATTATTACAAGCGATACGTTTCTTTCGCATGCTTTGGAATCACAAAAAAAATGTTTGTCCATTTTTTCTATTATTGAAAAATTTCTTCGAATGTGGTCCTTTAAGTCAAATTTTATTTATAAATCTGTTTTGTAATAGTCCTATTTCCTTAATATTGCACATGCTTTTTGCTAAAGCCAACCTTTAGTTACCATTCCTAAATAAAACGGGCCCAAAGTGCAAAATCAACGGCAAAGCAAAAAATTCATTGTACTAAGAGAATGTTTTATTTTGTTTAAAAACAAAATTCGGGCATTTTGTATTTGAAGATTCTAAAAAAAAGTTTAACGCACAAGTAACGTTTCTTACTTGTTTTTTTCAGAAAAAAATCATCAAAGCTGTTGATTTTATTTTAAAAGTCAGCATTCGGTTTTTCGGACACACAAATGATATCGAAAATTCTTTAGACTACGTAAATAAATATATTTGCAGAGGGAGAGGGTAACGTTATTTCGATTCGAAAGAATTAATTTATGAATTCAACAAATTTGTATTGTGAGCAAAGATTTTCGCAATCGTTCGAAACGAGGGCAGAATTGTATTTGTAAACAAATTGGAAAGTTCATGAAAAGCTTTTAGTGGCAATAGACAGATGGATTTTTGTTTTCGCCAAAGTAAAAAAATTCCGTTTATCGAAACTAAAAGAACGGAAATCGTAACACAAAACACAAATTACCCGATCCTGTGCATTATTTCTTTCGAATCGAAATACGCAGTAATCCCCCAGAACAAGGAGTCCCCAAAATCTTAATATAATTATCGAATATCAAGTGCCACCACTAAGATGCACGGTATGGTGTGCAATAACTTTAGAAGTGATAATTTTATTTTATTTTGTTTTTTTTCAATTTCAAAGAACAAGTTGCGATTAGTGTAAAAAAACTCAATGCCGACCCAGCCCAATTGGCACCTTAAATTTCTAAAAAATAGGAAATTTGTAAAGATAAAGCACACCAGGATGTGTAAACAATGAGCACCAATTAAAAACTATTTGCCGAAAGCAATGGCAAAACATAATGTGAATATTTTTCCAAGGTTTTATATAAATTTTTTAATAAATGCCAACCTTAAAAGAAATCTTTAAACAAATCATAAGCGCCACCTACATTTCGAATAGCCTCACATGTAAAAACTTATCCATTTAAAAAGATAATCCATTGAAAAATGTCAAGAGTAAAATACCAAACGAAAGCTGCCATTCTTCATCACTACTGCGCTTGACCTCATGTCTCTGTGCACAGAAAAAATTCCATTTATCAAAAAAAACAGTTTTAATTAAAAATTTAATCAAGTCAATTAAACGTTTACCTACAACAACAACATTACTGCAGAAAATGCAGAAATTTTTTTAATTAAAATATCAAGATTTTTTTAATTAAATTGAATTTTTATTTTTTTTCTGTATACAAGTAAAATATTTTTAATTAAGAGTGGATAATAAGTTTGACTTAAATCGCTTTATAAGCTATGCCCCTTGTTTGATCGTAACAAAACTATCTTTCTTAAATGCGCTTAATTTTTTTCTCTTGAGAATGCTTAAATTCTTAAGGGATCCGTAAAATATTTTACTTACCCGCTAAATACTGTCCCACAAATTCGTGTTATTCTTTTTTTCCAAAACATTTAATGGTACATTCTTTTATGATTTTATATAATAGTAGAGTGCAATTTGGTTTCTGTGGATGTTAACAATCGCATTAATATTCCACAAAGTGTTACGGAGTATAAAAGTATCAAACACACATGGACTTTAATGAAAATTGCACACGAACCACATCAGGATTTAAATGTCGAGTTGTGTGAGGAGTGGTGAGCACGTATGTTTGACTGTTTTCATGTGTGTCTTTATTAATTTTTATACAACATGCTGTTTGTACAACTACTCGAGGGTTTTAGTAAAATATGAAAGGATGTCAAACTCATGTCACAATGTTATCTTTTTAAATGTACTGCACATGGATGAAGGTTTTGTGTTTTTTTCCGTTCTTTTTAAAGTATGTAGACAAAAAAATTTGGATGCTTGGATAATCTTAAAGCAAGGAAGATATTTTTCAATATAATTAATAAGAAATGGATTAGCTGAATTTTTTTATGCACTAAAGCCATTAGAAACAAATAGAAAAATATAGCAGGCCAAGTCCACACATAACATATCCTTAATTACTTTGGTATAATTTAAGCTTCTTTCAGTACTTACATTTGCAAAAGATCTTGCCCGGTTAAAGTGATTTTCGGGAATTTTGTGTATATGGGGTTGATGGACTTATCTGGAAGCTGCTAAGGCATTTAATAAAGTATGGCATAAAGCGAATTCGAATGAATGACTTGAGAACTGAACATGTTACGTTTACACTCAGGAAGAAAACTTCCACCTATCACACATAATTAATTAAGTTTCTTAAACCTTCTTTAAGTACGAGTCGTACTCAAAAATTCAAGTACGAAGAACACTTAAATGTACTTAAAACAATCCTTAATGGGTTTTGATTTCGAAAATCAATCCATGAATGTCTTAAAATAAGTACAAAATTCTTAAGCCAAGTAAAAAAAAGAACAAACTTTTTGTTGGCAGTGCCACTCTGAGACTAAAATTACAAAGCAATCGTTTTAATCACATTTAACTTATCAAAGCTTGTTGCAGACAATACAACAACACGATACAAGTAGTTAAAAAACGATTTGATTGTTGTGTGTAGAAATAACAAAAACGACAGAACAAGACGAAAACACATTATTTTCATGTTTAAAAAGTAAAATTGAAAACTGTTGCTTCTCATTAACAGGGTGTTCTGGAAATCGAAAACGCAGAACACAAGAATTTAAAATTTTTTTTATACTAAATAATTGTTGTTATTCTGTTTAATAGAGAAATATTTGTATAATGTTTGTCATAAAATTTTTTTATTACAGAAATCTTATCAAAAAATGACGTTAAAAATTCTTGCGTTTTCGATTCCCATAACACCCCTGTAAGTTTATATTTTCAGTTATAACTGTACACTAAGTTTTTAATTAAAAACCATATCGGGAATGATGCTGGTGTTTTATAATTGAAATTCTGTATGGTGTGAAACGGGTAAGTAAATCAATAATTGGCTTAAATCTTATACCGTGTTCAGATATTCATTTTTTATTGAGTTAATATTCGGTTTATTGACAAAATTATCTTTCTGTTCACACATACGCAATTAAGCTAACTTAATTAGCAATTAACTTAAGCAAAATGTAAACAACTTTTGACATCTTTAAAGAAAAAACAAAATAAACATCTGGTTTTGGCGCAAACCTTTGTTTTTGTTGTTTTGTTGTTGTTAAAAATGTCAAAACACTTTGTTTGGTAAGTTGGGTTTTACTCACTAAACACACTTGTAACAGTGTTGCATTTTAATTTTACTCAATATTTCGTATTAATTGAGCAGTAACTAAATTGCAATTTTGTATGGATAATTGAGCTCAATACTGGCATTTATTTCGCAAAAGTCAATTAAGGTGTATATCTGAACATGGTATTAAGGCCTAACCATAACATGCATAACCTTACTTATCCTACTGTCAAAAAATAACAAAAGGTCTCTCAAATGTATTTAAAAAAACAAAAACAAAAAAACATTTGATTCCGTACGGAATGTGCTATCAGTTTCGCACCTTGCTTAAGCAAATTACAGTTTCATTAAACTTAGCAAAAAGTTTTCTTAAGTTCAATATGGTTTGCCTCATATAATTAACATGTATTCGCATATTTGCTTAAGCCAAATCAAGCACATTATGGTTAGGCCTTTAGTTTTACTTAAGTCAACCTCATTTTTGGTGCAGTCCAATTCGTAAACCGCTTCTTTTATACCTAAAATAAAAATTTATTTAATTATTTAAAAGTTATTTTACAACATACACTACGGATCAGAAGTGAGGGCACGTTTCTATCTTTCACCAAAAAGCGTATTGAAATAAAACTTCTATTTTGGGCAGAACTTTTGTTTTTGGAAATTAAAATTTTTTTTTTAAATAATTTTTGAACATATTTATAAACTGATTTAGCTTATTGTAATTAGCAGAATTATCGACAGGCAGACGGTCGTCATGATCTAAACTTTAACATATAAAACCCACTTTTGGAAAAAAGTAACCTTGACCAATTAATTTGTACAACACTTAGCTGTTTCATATTTTCTAAGAAATTTTCGTTTTCAAAAACATGCACTCACTTTTTTCACTTCTCTATTTACATTTACTTAAGGCCAGTTTACACGGTAATACAATGTATTGCGGCATGTCGAAAAATGATGTAGACTGCGAAAAATCTTATCATGTAAAAGCAAAATGTATTGAGTACGAGAGAATACGGATGCAAAAGCTGACAAGCGGTCGGTAAATGGTTTTTGTTTTCTAAACCATTTTAGATAGAAACTTACATACAATAGCTGCGCTCGTTTACCACAAAATTTGTGCTGGATTTTACTGAAATGCATTCGCGTACACATAAATTTGTAAAATTCCTATACAACTCACCTACTGGATTGTACTGGGATTTTACTGGAAAAGTAAACGAACGCACATAATGTATTTTCATAACACCAGGGGTGTATTTTAACAGAGTATACTGAAGGTGGTGGCATTTTTATACAATTACAAAAACAACTTCGGAAATTTTTATGTTGTTTTTGTAAAAACTGTAAAACTGTAGCCATCTGCTTTTTTGTTATTATTTTTAATTTTACTTATACCATCCGTGTAAACATGAAATAAACTTACAACAGGCTTTTATTTTATTCTTTTTTAAAAAGGATAGTATTTCATATTATTTTAATTCTGCAAAGTCGTAATACATTGTATAACCGTGTAAACTGGCCTTAACTTTCCAGATATGATTTAATTTCTCGCAGATCAAATCTGCTTAATAACTCGTTCAAATTTTCGTAAAGGCTAGTTTACACTATTATACTTTGTATTAATACATGTCAAAAACTCAAGTGTGAATGCATGTGTAATGAAAATGACAAGTATTATGAAAAAAGTTTGACATCCCATACGACTTCATCGTTTTTTGAAAAATTTCTAAACAAAAATAATTTTCATTGGATCAGGGTTGCATTTTATTTCATGTGTGAGTGTTTTTAGACTTTGTGTGATGGTGTGAACACAAACTGATTTGTTAAATTAGATTTTTTAGCAGTCGCAACACAACTCATTAGATTTCTATCTCACAAAGTTTTGTGGAATACGTAAGAATTGTGAGTTAGTGTAAACTAGCCTTAAGCAACACGCTTCAGAACTATACTAAAAGATGAATGCAAACAACATTGTTCTCGTCTGCTGTTTGTATGACAAAAAATAGCAGCACTTTTTGTTTAATTCAACAAGATAAACTTTTGATTTAAGTACAAAACAGATTTTTATCGATTCAATACTGAACAAAGTTATTTTAATATTAAACAATATTAAATAAACTTGATTGAAGGGTTCTTTAATAATTTTCATTTAAAATTAATATGAAACAATGATAAATTTAAACAAGTAAGAGTGCTATATTCTGCTATGCTGAAACATTGATACCCTCCACCGACAGTTCGAATATTTCAATAGTGGGATCTATTTATTATCAATTTATCTTTATAAAAACAGACATCAGCATTAAAATTGGTTGGGGTTTAGATCAATATTAAATTATTGACCGACAATCAGAAAGTTGTATGCTTTTTTTTAAGCAATTTTAACAAGCTTGAGTAAAATATCATGATTCTTAACAGTTTAAGCCGAACTTTAGCAATAAACTAATCATCCATCATCATATTCTGCAGAGTGATTTATGGTATTAAAAAGATAAATTTCAATATGTTTCCAAAAACAGCGGCTTAATAAGTTTTAGCGTTTACAGTGAATTTCAGAAGGCTGATAAATATGGGATCTAAGTTAAATTATGGACCGTACATCACAAAATAGCATGATATTTTTTGCTGGACATATGAAACTAAGTTGGAAGAAATTTTAGGCGTATTTAAATAATTTACCAGAGTGGGCTTTATATGCGGCATATAGTAAATTATAGACCGATCATCACGAAATTTATTAGTGGTATTTCTAGTCCTATACAACTGTAAAGTATTCAATTTTATTCTGATACCATTATTAATTACGGTCTTAGGCATACTAAACTTTTTTCCAAGAGTAGGGTTTATATGGGGCCTAGAAAAAATTATGGACCGATCTTCAAGAGATTTTACAGTGTGAATTCCTGTCACATAAAACGAACTTTTGCTAAATCTTCATTTCGTACATTGTTCCACCATTTATGATAGTTTTTGTAACAAAATTAGCAATTTTTTAGGGTGGTGGTTTTAAATCTTGATTCATAGCTGTGATTCTACTGAACCGATTTGGCCGGATTTCAATCCCAAGCTGCTTAGGATAACTACAAGCAATTTGGCGCCAAGTTTGTGTATTACTTTTGAGTTTTTCGAAAGTGAGCGTGTTTTCAACAGACGGCCAGACAGACGGACATGGCTAAAT
Source organism: Pollenia labialis (assembly GCA_949318255.1). Lineage (NCBI taxonomy): Eukaryota > Metazoa > Arthropoda > Insecta > Diptera > Polleniidae > Pollenia > Pollenia labialis. The sequence goes on from OX439139.1 coordinate 28,328,239, forward strand.
TACTCAAGGAGCAAGAATCAACATATTTTATGTGATCTGCGATGAATAGTAAAAAAGTTGCACACGGACTGACAAACTAATTGTGGTGAAGGGTACAAAAAAGGGCATACGTTTGCACACACTTACCAATCAACATTTCGCCATATTAATTTAACATTGGTATTTTTTTCTATGTGTAACTAAGATTTTATTTGTACATTTTAATTTATTTTTAGGGCAAACGATGATAATTGTACTTATATTTGTTTCAACCACGGCGCCCAAAATGTAAACAAATTTTTTGGCCAATAAAATAAGTTACTAAAAGCATTAATTTTAGCAGTTAATGACGTAGAATAATTGTATTTCCTTTTATCAAGCACCAAACACAAGTGTGAACGATAAAGTCCAGCTTTTAAATTGATCCTCACTTTAAGTCGATTTCAACCCACTGTGCGTTGATTGGCAGATCTGACAACTGTTCGATGGTTTAGGCTCAGTCGGAAAATGTTTGTATGTAAATCGCTATAAATAAACCACCTGTTTTTTATTTATTGTATACATTTCCTGTCGAATTTACCTTCTTCAACCACTCTTTCTCACACTAATTTAACCAAATTTAAAACAGCTAAGCAAGATTTCTATCAATTTTCTTTTAATTTGAATTTTTAATCTAGAAACTTACACATTTCATTAATTATTTTTAATTTCCTGATTTCTTTTCAAACAAACTAGAATTTAATGATTATTTTATTTGTGTATTTTTTTTTCTTTCTTTATTCCTTTCTTATTTTAAAGATTAAAACATGAAATTTCCACATGAGTTTATTTCCCAAATAGCGTGTATAAACTTGTATTTATTTATTAATTAAATACAAAATTTATATTCATAACATGATGCTGAACAATGCAACCCAACCAACAGATCAGTCGATTCCAAGCCTAACAAATGTAATTTTAAATTACATTCACACCTATTGACATAAATACATACACTCACACACACACACACACACACACAAAACACAATCGTAGCAATACAAAGTAAGCAGTCATAAACATGCAACAACATTGAGGCATTCATCACTTGCTACAAGGCACGTTTATCACTCATACAATACAATAATGTGCGTGGCTGGATATCAAAGAGAAGGATGGAGAGAACAATTCAGATAATAAGTGAATAAATGAATGAATGTCTGAATGACTGAACGACCGAATAGGTGGACAGTCAGTCAGTCGATTAGTTGGTTGGATAGATTTACAGGACAACAACATACTTGACTCATTTTCATTTTATTTCGTTTTGAAAATAATAATCATCATCATCATTCAACCATTAATATTCAGTGTCAGCATCATACCCGTAAGTAGAGAACCAGTAGCCAGCCAATATTGCCACAACCACTATCACCACACACTGTCACTGGCATTAAGTACGATGCATCCTCTAGCCAACCAACCAGCTTTGTAATCCGAGCAGAATACTTACTCTCACTCTTTCTTTTAACTAGTTTCACAAATGTCATCATCGTCAACATGTATTTTAATAACATGCCACAATATGTCTACAATCGATATGTACTATTTGTAGACACATGCATATACATACATAATATAACTGATGCTGCTGCTGATGCGTGTGTGCTTGTTATTTTACATTTAAGCAGACAATCAATATTGTTGCAACACACTTCAATACAATTATATTCATAGATTCCCGGTAGTTCATTTAGTTTAACATTGTGATATTTAAATATGTACTGAAAATTTCGAAATTTCTTTTTATTATCATTCCAAATTTGAAAACATCCATGCAAGAACTCGAGAAAATCTTCACTCAGAACGACAAACTTGAATAACTATGGATCCAAGGCGAATTTATATATATGAGGTGGCGATGATACTTTTAAGAGTACAACAATGATACATTAAATAACATAAGCAACTTTAGCTCAGGTCGGTTGTTAAAGCCATCTGTAATGTGAATATACCTTGTAAAGATCGTTTTAGCAATACGTATTTAAAGTTTTGCTTCATTACGGTGCTCTACAATCATGTTACGGTCAACACAGTATACAACCGGCTTATATTTACGTATTTGAACGTAGAGTGTGTATTTAAAAAAAAACCAAATAAGCCGTACCAATTCAAGCTATAGACATCCAAAATTTAAAAATATTAAGTTTAATCGAGCATGTTTTAGGAATCGCAATGAATTAAAAACTAATTGCAATCGAAAGAGACTTTGATTTCAATTACACGTTTACGAATTGACTGTAGTTTGTTTCTGCTTTTAGGAGTTGTTTTTGTAAAGATATTTGGTACTCGAAGTACAAAGAAATATTTTTATTATTTTCTTTACACGCTCGTTCTTATAATTTTACCCGAATATCTGTGTCTATGATCTTTGAAAATCCTACTTTGGGTGATTTGTCGTTTCCAAACGATTCCCCCAGAACAGCCGAACAAACATTCACACACACACACAATTAAACACATTTCGGTATGACACGCATTAACAATTTCAATCCCTTAAAAGTACTTATTAATCGTGTAGTACGAACGTATTATTATTTTAGTATTATTTTCAATCGATTCATTGGCTACAGCAATTTTGTGGCAAGAGAAATATTATTATGCAACCGTACAAATATTGTCAATTGTCATCAGTCGATAAAACAAACAGATTTATGCACTAAGTGGCAAAAATATGTATTACGAAAAAATAAATCGACAAAGATTGCGAAATGTCTAAAATAATTTGCATACCACACGTGGCAAACAGAAGTAACAGCTATAAAAAACAAAACGAATGTTGCAACATACTTATTTAATTTATATTCAGATAATCATATCTGTGATTACAGACAGGGTGGCGGAAGTTTGTGTTATACCAACGCAAACAGAATCCTATGCGTAACGAATTTAGTGAAATGGTTTTGAAATAATCTGTGATTTGATTGCGATTGCATGCCACTAGGGATTTAAGTTTCATTAAATTTCATTATCACACATAAGTTCGTATATCTTTAAGATTAGTTTGAGTTTGAAATAATCTTCCCCTTTTTTTATATTATCCACTTAAAATATGAAAGGGGGGGGGGGGGTTGCAATACCCCGCCATCTTAACCATATTCCTTTGTAGCACATCGATATCCTTATTGGAAACTTTAATAAGTATTAAGTATATTTTGGTAATGTCTGTGGAAATCATGGTTGAGCTTGCATAAAGTACTTAAGAGATTAAAATTTGTTAAACATTTTTTGACCATCTTCCCCCAAATTAGGTTCAAATATTCTCTATTTATAAGATTAGTTTGATTACTGAAACAGAAAAAGCGATTAATTATTTCAATTATCGGCCATGCAAATGTGCTCCCGGAATAAGAAATGTTACCCAATAGCGGCCACAAAAGAAGAATGAGGCTCATTAAGTTTGGGTTAATTATTTTCGGTATACAAAATTTATTTTAAATATTGAAAATTATCTAAATAAGAAATTATTTTACCCAGCTTCTGCACAAATATCCTCTTAGAATGTGGATTTTGAGATACAATTGGTAACAGAAGATCAGCTAAAATTTTTAATTTAAGGTTGAATATACACTTTCTAAATAGGGCTTCTTTTGTATTTGTAAAAGGGTCGAACAGGTCCATTACTGCACTTTGCCCCCATAACGATCCTAAAAAATTTCAGATGGGATATTCTGAATGGATACTCGTATCCATATTGGCGCCTAATCTTGGGGCAGGTATTGGCATTCGCGAATTTTAAAAATTGATAATCGTAACCACCCAGTAAAAACTTCGCCTACAAAATAATGTGTTAAGTAATCAGAAAAACTTAAAAGCACTACTTACAATTCTACTGAAAGAACCAATGAATTTTACAAGGGATGTCCCAAAATGAACGCATTCAAAAGTAAGTCATTATTTTTTTACTTAAATACATTCAGAAGATAGTAGTTATAGAAGTTGTTATAGAAGCAGTTAATCAAGAAAGCTACTAAATAATGAGTTAAAGAAGCTAGTCATTTTGAAAAAGTAAGCGAAGATTTTACTGGGTGGGCATGAATCAAAAAAAAAACGTAGCCGTACAAAAAAAATTTTTACTGCGCATCTACGTCATCATAGACTAAATATGAGTGTTTGTTGTAAAAAAATGTAAGACACGCACAAATGTACATACACAAATTCTATTTCTTCGTCACACACAAAAATAAAGGACATGCGCAATGCGCCATCTTTTTTGATGGAGTGTTTTTCCTTTTCATTATCTTTTTGTCCTAGACACACGTAGAAAGAAAATATGGCTGGAGGTAACCATATTCTAAAAGCAACATACCATGGTTGGATTTTAGTAATGTTAATGTTAACAGGTTACCATATAATGTTTAAATTGTATGGTTAAAATCAACAAAAAGTAACCATATTATGTTCAGAATTAACAATAATATGGTAAATGTTAACTATATAATGGTTATATATTTCATCCAATTTTTCAACTTGTTTGTTAAGTGTCAAATTATAATTTAAATGAAATTTTTATTCCTGATAGGTGTTATGCTGCACTTTCATAAAAAATCTCTTTTCAGTCAAATTCCAGCCCGTGACGAACTTCATTACCATTTTTCTGTTCTACTAATTTCTTCTACGTAAATTGAGGTATTTTAATCAATAATTAAAATAAAACGAATGATAATTTTAAGCAAACCAAGCAACTATTGTAAAATGCAAACGACCAGAATGTTGTTGACTTTTCAATATATTATTTTAAATTTTAAATTAAACATACAAAGTTTTAAAATGTTATAATTTCGAACATATTATTGTTATAAAATATTAACCATAACATGTTTGGAGGCAACCATAATATGGTCATAGCTTTTGGCTGGATGAATTTAACCATTATATAGCTGACGTAATAATAATATGGTTAAGGTAAACAAAATATGTTTAAGTGTATGGTTGTAGCTTTATTTTATTAAAACACTTTATTGTTAAATAAAAACAAAATGTAATCAATCGTGAAAAATTTTGTTAAAAAAAAACAAAAGTTTGTTTATTGCCATTGCAGGGACCATAATATGTTTTTTTTCACCAAACTTCAACCATGTTTCTTGTCTGCGTGCACTCGATCTGTCTTGTGCTTCTAGTGGCTAAAAAAGCCTTCCTCAGTTCAGAATTCATCCAAAATAATAATGAAATACAAAAACTTTTATTTATTTTTGATAAATAACAAATTTCATAACATTTTCTTTTGTTTAAATTTCCTTTAAATAACACAAATACTGTTAAAATTTCCTACACAAACAAAAACTTTCAACAGCGATTTCTGTTTAATTTCATTCCATAATATTTGTGGTCTTAGTTAGCTTTAATATGGTGGTAACCTTTTATAGCCCACCATCGAAATGGCAGCTGTGTTATGGCTTGTTGAAAGAAATCCAAAACGAAAGAAAAGTTACCTCCAAAAATAATAAAACAAATTATTATTTTAAAAATGGTCTTATTTGTCCATAAGGTAACATTCACACGCACATTTTTTAACCACATGGCCAATAAAGGTCTTAACTCCATATTTTCAATTTAAAAGTTTTGTTTCCCCCACTCTCTCTTCATAGCTGTAAAACTTTTTAAGTAAATATTGCTAATAATAATGTGTAGTCGTAGCAACATTTATTTGCTGAGAATTGTATTGAGTTTTGAATTGTTGGATGAAATAATATTGGCTGGATGGTTGAATGAATGACTGAGTGACTGACTAGTAAGTTGGTTGGTTTGATGGTTGATGTATTTTGGTTTAATATGGTCGATACGCTTGACTGGTCAATTGTTGTAAGTTCAAACCAAACAACAATATTTTTTTAAGTTAATTTTTTTTTTTTTTTTTTGTTGCAACGTCTTGCTGAATGTGTTAAATTTTGTATGGTTTATGCCTGAATGGTCAATTATGACCACAAAAGCTTAAAATATATATTCTCATGTACTTTATGTACATGGAGTTGTTTAAAGTAAATATAGACTTTCATTATTTATTTTGCGTGCATAGTATTTTTTTTCGTATTTTATTCATGCGAGGTGAAGTTTAAATATGAAATGGATTTGTTAAGTACGAGGGTTGTGCAAAGAATACATTTTAAATATGTCAAAAAGTAGCAGATCCATCTCAGTTATGGAGAAATAAAACGTTTATTCAAACGATACAAAATTAGAGATTAGCTTAAGTTGTATTCAGTTCAATGACCAATTAAACTCCGTCTTACCACCCGTTTCCACATGCAAGTGCAAGTTCAAAAAAACTCGGGTTAATCAGGGTTTTTCTACGTACTTTAAGTACGAGTCGTACTTACGTACCTAAAACAATCCTTAAAGGGATTTCGTTTGAAAATCAATTTCTTTAAATAAAAATTTCTTAAAATAAGTACAAAATTCTTAAAACAAGTAAAAGAAAAAGATTAAAGTGAGCGTGTTAATCTCATTTAACTTTTCAAAGTTTTTTGCAGACACTACACAAGTAGTTAAAAATGATTTGCTGGTTGTGTGTAGAAACAACAAAAACAACAGAACAAGACGGAAACCCTTTAATTTCATGTTTAAAAACTAAAATTAAGAACTCTTGCTTCTCATTTAGTTTATATTTTTAGTTATATCTGTTCATTAAGTTTTAAAAGTAAAAACCATATCGAGAATGATGTTTTATAATTGAAATTCTGTAAGATGTTAAAGGGGTAAGTAAATCAATAAAAATAAAATTCTCCTTCTAATTTCACTTTTGGTTTATTCCAAGTACGAATTCAGGATTGCATGAACTTTATTATTATTGAATCAAGCGCATTTTGAGATTGATTTAATCTTAGTTTTACTTAAATCAATCTCATTTTCGGATTATTTCAAGTACGAGTTTGGGATTGAGTATGGATAAGGAAAGTATTTCGAGATTGAAAATCCGTACTTGAATCATTCTTACTGTACTTGATTCAAGAAAAGCCGTACTCACCGCTTCGGATTGATTTGAGTACGAATGGATTGATTTGTCTTTGTGTGCAGGGGCAGTCAATAGCTGGCATTCAGTAAAATGAAAAATTTTTAGACTTTAAGAGATCTTAACGATCCCGAGCAGAGATAATATCTGATTTTACGGGAGTTAGTAGCCCTCGGTGGCACAGCACTAATGGTTGGTGGCTCCGTAAGTTTTTTTGTTACCTGAAATTCTGCCTGTCTTTCAGAAAGATTGTCTTTTCGTCAGTTTCGCTTTCCATTAAAAATATACTTTCAGGGATCACGTGCTGGTTGCAGTGTAGTACCTAAAGTCAAAAAAGGAATATCCTGAAAATCCCGCTAAAGGGCAGATTTGTCACCACTTGTGGGAGATTTCGTCCTGAGAGAGGATCTTCCCTTGATGCTGTTTCTACTCAGCATATGCTGCTTGTATACATCTTTACAAAAGCAGCGGAGGTTAGATAACTCCAGTTCCTAAGGAAAGGGGGGGGGGTGATATAATCTTGCCGGATTATGCTTTCAAATTGGTACTCTCACACTCGGGGCGGTTGGTAAATGCATACTGCTTGTCACCTAATGGTGCCTTAGGGCAGGTATCCATGTTAATCTTTTCGACTTCTTTCCCGTTCTACTAATAAAATTCAATATTAGAAAACTCTTACGTTACTTGCCATCATAAGATTGGCATCGTCTTAATTCCTTTGCACAAAATACTACCGTACTCGTATTACCACAAAAAAACTTCTCAATAACATCCAATTCCATAAAGTTTTTGTGGTGACTTTGTTCATCTTTAATTCTTGTTTCATGTCTTGTATGGTTCGTTTACTCAGTGGCTGAATGCTTGCCAAGTTTTTTGTCTGTCCGTCTATTTTTCTTACGATTATTCTGGCTCTAAGTTTACTTTATGTCCCAGCCTTAAAAATAAACTTTATTTGCTTTCTTCGTTTTATATTTTTATGTTAATTTTTTTCTTTTTCTTGTTCTTCTTCTTCTTCATCATCATCATCACCATCATTATTATTTGTTTTCTTTCTACTTTTAAAGTTTTGAAGTGTTAATTTGATATGCAAATTTGTTTATGATAAGAATTTTTTATTAATTTTCTTTTTTTTTAGTATTTTTTGCTTTTTTTGTTCGTTTTAGTTTTCAAATTTGTTTTGAAAAATGATCTTTAAAGCAGAATGTAGAATGTGGTTTATAGTTTTTTTTAGATGGAGTCAAGTAAAAAAAGGGTAATTTAAATTTAAAACATGTGAGAAAATCGATTTGTTTTTTATGGTATTAAAAATAATGTACTTTTTTCTTTTTAATCAAAGTATGTCGAGTACAGGGTAAAAACAATTATAGTTACGAATAAAATTTTAATAAAAATGTAACCGAACCTCCAAAGTTTAGATATCTGTAGCACAAGCCGCTCCTAGACGGATCGAATGTACGACCAACCCCACTTTATTTTTTTTTTCATTCCCATCAGTTGTTTTTAACATACCTACCCGCTATCTCTATTTCTTAAGGGGGCTCCAATAAAACATTTTCAATACAGACTAGAAGTAAATTGAAGAAAAATCTCCACAACTGCCAAAGAATCGCCCCTAGAAGGATAAAATGTACAAGTAGAAAAAACAGGTTTAAATATGGTCACCTCCAATAAAAATATTTTTAAAGAAAATTTTAATCGCATTATGTTAAATCCCTGCAAGTAATGCGGCTAGTCCATACACCCATGTAAAATGAAGCCCATTAGGGACTTGCACTAGTCCAAAGGTAACCCCAAGCAGGACCATATAACCAAGCCTTGGATTAAAAAGGAGTAGTCTTAAAAGTACTCCATGGTATACTCAAGAAGATTACCATTGAAATCGTTAAAAAACGAGGACATGTCGTTTCACTACAAACTGTTTTTAACAATGGCATGGTCCATGCTTGCATTTAATTGGACCAGTCCAGAGAATAGTCCATTTGCTCAAAATGGATCAGGTAGTCCAATATTATTTGCAGGGATTGTGACTAAAAAATTATTTTATTGGTTCATGTAGAATAAGAATCAAAGTTGTATTTTTTTATAAGTTTAATTGAAAATGTTTTCAGTTTTAATTAATAATAATTGATGGTAAATAAAATATGAAAATAAAAAAATTGCTTTTTTTAAATACTAAATTCTTAGGAGCTCCGTTAATGGCTCAAGATGTGACTTTTTCTACTATTTTGTTTAGCAATTTTTATTTGTTTTGACATAAGACAAGAAATATTGCTATAAGAATATGATTCGAGAACTTTTAATATACAGCAGTGGGCGACCCTAATACTTGCCCTTTATCGCCACTTCTTAAGGGGGCTCTCATACAAATATGTCATTTTAAGAAATTCTTGATTTTAATTAAAATTTTTCATCTTTCGTGAATAAAATCAAAAGTTGTGGACAGTTTTTTATCATTTATGGTTTGCACCGCCCCTAATTAAATTCCAGACTTTTTTTTTTTATATTAATATATATGTTTATATATATTTAGCTGGTGAGGCCTAACTCCATTTTTGAAAATAAAAATGCAAAATTTTTTATTTCATTTTTCCCGACGTTTCGTGAATTTTATGTTCACTTCTTCAGGGGATTCGTAGTGAAAATATGTAATTAATTTAAATTACATTAATAAATTTTAAAAATATAAAAATCAACGATAGCGGCGTCATCTACTGTTTTTTAAAACAACTCTATAACAACTCCAGACTGCCAACTGTTCTGCAGGAATTAGAGAAATTCTTCCTTAGCAAAACTATAATGATTTTTTGCAAGCTTTAATTTTTAAATTAATTAAAAAAAAATGTGTGCGCTGCAATTATCGAATTACTTTCATTGCAAAAGTTAAATAGTTTTTCGCGAGCTTTAATTTTCTGACATTAGGGTGGTACATTAGATGGATTCGAGCAGTGATTTGCTGGTTAAATACTAGAACAAGATACAGCGAAACAGTGGTTTTCTCGTGACAAAGACATTGATATATCATACTTAAAGATCGAACCGTAAATGCCTGACGTTTGGCAAAAAAAATTTGTTAGGAAATAAGTAAAATAAAAATCATTTCAATAAAGTTATTTTTATCGGCGACTCACTAATGGAAAACTCAAGACTTTTGTCTCAGTTTTTTGTTTTATCCCATCTTTCGTGTCTTCGTGTATTTCAAAATATAAAATTTTCCAGTTTCTTTAAGTTTCTTTATTAAATTTAAACAAATTTATTCCTTTCCTTCAAACGATAAATTTTGTAAACAAAAGTGTATATTTATTTGTATAAAGTCTTTTGTGTTCAAAAATAAATTCAATTAAAGAAACATTTATTCTTTTCGAAATTAAATTTGTTTTTGTTAAAGAAACTCAGAATACAAATCAGAAAATCTCATTTGTAATAAGGCCTAAAATTTGTTTCAGTTAAACAAAAAAAAAAGAAAGAGTACAAATGCATGAACTGATTTAATCAACTTTTTATCATCATTTTAACTCTTCACAATATGGAGACAGACAGTCAATCGAGGAGTTAGACTAACAGACAGTCTTAATGCAATCTAAATGTTAAAAAGAAAAGAAAACTTATTGGAGCCAACAAATTTGTAAGCCATGCAGTCAGTCACACAGGCGTCATTAAGTTTAACTGTCATTAAGATTTTGAAAAATCTTGTGGCACAATCAATTAAAATAAAAATAACAACAAAAAAAAAACTACAAATATGCAACGATGTAGTATTTTGAAATTCTAATTTTTATGTTAATAATTCTAAAATGTCTACTGAGCGCTACAGATATGGGTGAATATGAACAGTTTAATTGGCAATATAAGACCCAATTCACATTATACGACTTTTATCGTTGCAATTATTGTCGTTTCCTCTTTGAAGTCGGTCTGATGTTTACATTGTACCATTTTTGTCGTTACTACTTTTTCTTTTGCAACCGAACTTCAATGCATTTTTCGTCAAATGAGAGAACGAATGAGCGAACAAAATGAATCGAAGAGTACACTCGCTTTTGTACTCCTTTTAATTCCTTTCTCCCCTCTCGGCCATAAGGTAAGAATCGCAACGATAAAAATCGTATAATGTGAATGGGCACTAACACTAAATTAAGGAGTTTATGTAAGAGAACCCATTTTTTTGGAAATTTTCGTGTGAATAAACAATTTATCTCACTTCCGGATGAAGTTAGCGTATTTCAGGTTGAAATACTGCGATAAGAAAGGCATGTTTAACACAGCATAACAAGAATATTAGCAGCAGAAATGGAATTTTTGCCGATGGCCAGGCGGTTCTGATGTCACTAAGGTCGCATACAACAACGTTGATTTTCGTTAACCAGTGAAAGGAAGAACTATCTGGACAAGGCAACCTATCTGACATATCCAGACGAGCTGGCCAAGACTGGATCAGCTTTTGGGAACTCTCCGAAGCAAAATCTGGATCTGGATATGTCTAATGATAGATGGAAGACTCTGGATGGCTGCAGGGCTACCAAGGTAATGTGGCTCACATACAACATAAATCGCTCTGAGCGACTTCTTAACTTTAGTCGCAGGGACATTTACTGGTCGCTAGACGATCGGTAAGCACGCTATGGGACTCGATCTCCCTTTAAATAACTGCAGCCGCAGTTGCAGAGAACCGGAATAATTTATCTCATATAAGATTCCCTAGTTTTCAATTCAACACGACATGAATTACTACAATCTACAAAGACTCTCTGAGATATCGCGGATGAAATGTCTTTATGCAAAGGAGTACTATCGAGCCTACTTGCTGCACGCCTACACTCACAATATTCTGTACGGAAAATTAACTGAAATTGTAATAAAAAAATAAATGAAAATTCAGTTAAAGCCCGGTCTACTTTTTTGTCATTTATTTTTAACGAAAAGTTCATTTAATTTTTAATATCAAAAAATTAACATCATATTCCTTTAAAAAAAGGAATATTCAGTTATTTTATATAAATTAACTTTCAAAAAATTAACTGAATATTCCGTAAAAACAAAGGAATATTCAGTTGTTTTATTTAATTCAGCAATGTTCGTTTACTCCACAAAAGAGCCTAATTTCCAAAAAAAATACCAGACAGACAACTGTCCCCAAGTTTTTCTAATGAGTGAGAGAGAGAGAGAATATTATTATTTACTTACCTCGTTACACACGTGCAGAAGAACTCTCAATTATAAGCCACTAGCAGCATAACCGATATGGTTTCGCAATTATTTTACTTTAAAAATGTGATGCATTTAACTAAATAATTTTAACAAATAGAAACTGGGAATTGTTGTACATAAAACAAGCAAATCGTTTTTTAAAGATAACTAAAAATTTATTTTTGGTAGTTAAATGGTATAAAATAACTGAATATTCATTTGTTTTTACAGAATTCTCGGTTGAATTTTTGGCAGTAAAAATTAAATGAAATTTTTCTTATTTTAAAAAACATTTTTATTTAAATAACAAAAATGAAAAATTATCAATAAACTTTAATTTATTTCGTGTTGTAAAATTCCTTGCTTCATAAAAATAATTTAATGGAAATTAAATTTAATGATCTTTAGCCAGATTAAAATATCAAAATTACGAATATTGTGTTCCATGGTTCATTTATGTTCCTAATATTTGATTGATCTTTTTACTCAAGTGGTTGGCTCGGAAAATTGCAATGAGGGGAACTTATTAGTTATTATAATATTTCAACGACAGATTACCTATAAAGCCTATAGTATACGGAATGTAAAAACCCACATGCGCATGCGGTTCTGACGTAATTTTGACATCACTACAAAGCCACAAAAGCAAGTTCGTGTTGTGTGATGACGACAAAATGACGTCAGAGCCACATGCGTATGTGATTTTTAACATTCCGTGTACTAATGCATCTGAACAAATTAACACTCTATTTCACCTTCTATAGGTCATCCACTACATAAATGGTCCTAAACAAACGCTGAAAAATTGCTCATAAACATTTTCATGAAATACACAGTCGTACAATTTTGAAAAAAGTGACTTTAAAGACATCTTGTTGATTGATTTATAATAATTGAAAAATATATAAGTAGATACACTTCTTTATACCCATATAAACTTTCAAGCACATGTTTTAGTTTTTCCTTATTTTTAAATTTTTTGCTTTGTTCTTTTTTCAAAATTAAATTCAAAAGATGAAGTTTTTTGTCTTGGTTTCATATTGTATCTTGTTGTTTGTTTGTTTGTTTCTTTTTTAGATTTTGTATATAAAAAAAATAAATGTATTGTCAACATTTAGTGAATGAAATTGAATTGGTTGGAAGTGGCTTTTAGTTCGTTAGACGTTTGATTTTTAAAAAAAAAAAAAAAAATAAAAAAAAAAAAATATCTTGAAACAATTGAATTCAATTGTTTTTCAATCATCATACGAACACAAAAAGATGATGAGGCAGCCAGGGAAGTTCATTATTTTTCTGTTGTTTTTTTTTCTTTTTAAATTTGAATAGATTTATTAATTTTTTTGTTATTTTCTTTATGAGTTTTAGACAATGGTGTGTTATTTATTTAGTTATTCTTTTGCTATTAACTTTTTTTCTTTCCTTTGTCTTTATGTTCAAGTACTCTGCATCCGTCTGTCCGGGTCTCTGGGCTGTAGGGAATAATAATAATAATCATTCAATGAGAACTTTGTTTCAATTTAGTTTGAAAAATTTATTATTCTAATAATCTTGATGATGGCTCTTTGAAGTAGACAATTTCCAATAGTAGTTTTATTTTGAATGAATAGAGATTGTTTCCACGTCAGCAACAGAATACGAAATATGTCACAGAAATTAATTGCGATTCCATGTTTTTTTTTGTATCTCCCAAAAACGAATTTTTGTTTTAAGAAGCTTAAACAAATTCGATCGACATTGCAAGAACGGAATTAACACCATTTCGATTGGAATGTGGGACAGACCTGAATATTCATTATTATTAGCAATTCCTTCAGCTGCAAGGTGGGTTTTTTATTTTTTTTACAGTTATCCCCGGTTATGTGCGAATGTTTAATTTTGAACTTTTTAAATGCATTTAAAGCGGGGACTCACTTTAGCGAAACCGCTGATAAATGCACTAATGACGCATTTAAGAGATCTTGAATATTTCTTTTTTTTTGTTCATTTAAGATACAGTAATCCCCACTTAAGTGCGCATGTTAAATTTTGCAGTTTTTTATGCTTTTAAGCGAAACCTCTGATAAAAGCACAAATACATAATGCATTTCAAACATCTCGGATATTTCTTTTTTCCTTTTAAGTACAGAGTTAAATTTTGCAGTTTTTAATACATTAAAAACGTGGAATAATTTAAGTAAAACCTCCGATAAATGCACAAATAATGATGCATTTAAAAGATCTCGGATATTTCTTGTTTTTTTTTTAGGTACAGTAATCCCTGCTTAAGTGCTTTTAATGCATTTAAGCGAAACCTCTGATAAATGCACAAATAATGCATTTCAAAAATTTCGGACATTTCTTTTATTTTCATTTAAAGTACAGTTATACCAGCTTAAGTGCACACATTAGATTTTGCAGTTTTTTATGCATTTAAGCGGAAAATCATTTAAGCGAACCCCTAATAAATGCACAAATGATGCATTTAAGAGATCTCGACATATTTTATTTTAGGTACAATAATCCCCGCTTATGTGCGCATGTTCAATTTTGCAGTTTTTTATGCATTTAAGCGAGGAATTATTTAAGTGAAACCTCTGAAAAAGGACAAATAATGCATTTAAACGATCTTGGATACATATATTCTTAGTTCTAGGTACAGTAATCTCCGCTTAAGTGCTCACGTTGAACTTTTTATGCATTTATCGGGGAATCATTTAAGCGAAAACTCTGATAAATGCACAAATAATGCATTTCAAAAATCTCTGATAAAATCTCAAATTATTTGCTTAGAAATTAATGTGAACCGGTTTTAGGCTAGGTTCCATTTGCAGCCTCAAACAAGCACAGTTCCCCTAGGTCCAGCTGTTAGTTCCCATAGTGCTAATATGTTTCACTGTCTTTCAGGGGTCCTATGTTAACTGGTTGCTCACGTTTTCCAACAGCCAGCCGGTTGGTTAAATGAAAGAGTGGATGCCATCAATATCAGACGAACAAGTTTTCTCCCTGAGGGGTCTTCGAATGCCGTGAAATGACAGAGAAGATGTTCCCCTGACTTTTTTTTTCCATGTCGTCGCAAATTCTACACAGATCATTGTAAGGGAGCCCTAGCCTCTGGGCGTATTTCGCAATACACAAATGGCCTTTTATAACCACAATTAACTTTAAAGACCGCTGAGTTCATAAGAAAATTTTCTTTAACTATATCTTGTACTTTGAGTGTCACTTATCTTTATTAGAATAACTCTTGTAATCAGAAAAACTACGGTTATTTAAAGAAAAAAAAATTAACTGAAAATCACCTTCGGCTTCAATTTCACTCGATTTTGATTTCCAGAAAATTACCATATGATTTCTGGAATTTGTTACCTACATTTTACTATAAGAAAATTTTAGTGAAGATATAGAAACGAAAATCTTAATATTTCCGTAATCTGTGAACTCCACTCAACTAGAATTATTGTATGAGAACCCCTGCAGATTTCTTGTGCAACAAATTAAATTTTTCAATAAAATAAAAATTTAATTTAATGCTTATCGAAATCACAAAAATTTAATTTTTTTATTGCGTAAATGAATCATGACTCATAACACTGTATTAACAAAATTAGTATATAAAATGAAATTTTTCTTCATTTCAAATGCGTTTATTTATTAAGTTTTATTTGTATTAAATTTCAAAAAAACAGAACGCAAAAAACGATGGCGGAAATCAATATTTAGACACGTTTAATTATTAAATACTTTCATATTTAATTAAAATAAACAAGAAATAAAATAGAACGCACATTTTTGTGAAATATCTATAGAATTAGTTATTTATAAAAGAGCAGTTGTTAAAACAGTTTTCATATTTATTCTTTATTATTTATTTAGTTTTTTATTTGCAGCTAAATTTAAAAAAAAAACAATTGAATTTATTTACACTAAAAATAGGTTTTCACATATTTTGATGAAAAAAAAACTGTTAATATGTACTTTAATTAAGAAAAAATTTTAATTAAATAAATAATCTACTTTTGGTTAATATTTTTAATTAAATTCTTAGCAAGTTTTTGACTTCGTATTTTAAATACGTTTTAAGTATTTTTCCATTAAATTGAATTAAAATATAATTTTGGTTTTTAAGTGCGACGCAACAACGAAAGCGGAATGAATGTGGAAAAAATTTCACTTTTATTCCTCAACATACAGACATGCTGTGGAAAACAAATTCGGGTGAAACTGATATCGAACAAATTTTAAGAACGACCCTGTTTTAAAACATTGAGGACCACTCATATTTACCATAAGCACTCTTAAAACCAACAAATGCTGCATTTATTTTTAATAAAATTTAATCGAAAATCCATTGATTTCAATTTCACTTGATTTCGATTTCCAGAACATGGCCAATTATCTCCTTTTAGCGATTTTCAATAGCTTTAATTTTCTGTTTTTGAAAGAACTGTCTGGCTCTTTAAAATAGCTAGAAGTCGGAGACTACACTAGCAAATCTTTTACCGCCTAGCAATTTTTCAAGTTTGGAAAATAAATTAGGCGAAAAAGGTGCATGATTAGGCCGTCGAACTAAGCTGGATGAAACAACACTTTCTTTTAAACTGTTATTCCTTTTTGAAGGTCACGACCTTGCCTGTAAATGGAACTGTCTTCGGCTTCCTAATGCACGGAAAATATTAAAAATTGTATCTAAACACTAAATGCATAACAAATTCACATTAATTAAATTGAATTTAATTAAATTTTTAATTGATAAAAATCTACTAATAACACTGTGCTAATTGACAAGCCGTGCACATGGCGTTTTATGATAATTCGGGTACGCTGAATCCAATGGTGCTTACCGTTTTTTTTTTAGGTTAGCTCTTGTTTTCGAGAGCATATGTTCGCGTAGCTCAAAAACGCTTTAGCTTATTGAAAAAATTAAAATACCCGAAATTTCGCAATAAAATTTCCTTTAAGAAAAGTAAAGATTCGCAGTCGTTTCAGTTTTTTAAAAATTCATAAAAAATTGGAAAACGCAGCTAGGCTTATAATTTTTTGCAGACATATAAAAAACGAAGCTTTAAACAAAACAAGCCCTAAATAATTAAAACCTGTTAGTCTAGGTTTACACTATGAAAGTTTTATTTCAGAAAGTCATAGCATGTTTTCTTCCCCTCTCACCAATAAACTCAGACTTTCTGAAAGAAATCTTTCATAGTGTGAGGCCAGACTTAGCAACTTTTTATTTTATTCACAAAAGTCGCAAAATTTTAATAAATTTAAGAATTTCATAAAACGCAATATTTGTATTGGAGCCCCCCTAAGTAGTTTGGATAAGGGGCAAGTATGTCTCGAGAAAATGTTAAGGACAAAAAATTAATTGAGGTCGCTCATACTTTATATCCCACTAGGGGCGACTCCTGGGCATTTATGGGACTTTTTCTGCAATATATTTCTAGTCTGCATTGAACATTTTGCATGAGAGCCCCCTTAAGGAATGGAGATAGCGGGTAGATACATATGTTAGAAACAAATGATTGAGATTAAAAATGAAACAATAATTTGAATAAATTCGGAATTTTTTGATATTATTATCAAAAGGAAACTTGCATGTGCCCGTGCAAAAAACTGAATTGGCAAATTGGTTTTTTTTTTTTGTTGTTTTCTTACGAAGACAGTAGAATGAAGCAGTTTGTTTATTAAGTTTGTTTTTTCTTTTTACCCACTTGCAACTACAATTCGAGTCGGAAAGAACCCAACCAATTGTAGGGGAATGTAAGAAAAGATAAACCCACTGTTTATTGTTGGTGTTTTGCTTTGGCTTTGATATTGTTACAAGTAAGACTTTGAGCGCTTATAATTCTTATTCGCTTTAGGGTTTTATTTGTATAATATTTTTGGCTTTTCTAAAATCTTTGGAAAAGGTTTCCTGATGAGCTGGCCTAAGCAACCAGTGAAATGTGCATAGAAGCACGCTTTCCCTCAACAATAAATTTCAGTGTATTTATCAAATATGAAAAACTGGGAATTTAGCACGTCATACGGAAATCGTATTAACAATAAATTTTGTATTCCCGAAAATAACTTTGATAATATGGAAACACAATACGTTTACGACGGAATTGTGGGCAAGTGAAGCGTGTTTCTAAATATTTACGGCGTTACGCCCTACGTTCATACGATGTATGACTCAATTATGTTCCTTGCATTACATTGTCTGGGCGTAAATTTCATTTGATATCGACAAAGATTTCAAATGTCAAAGACTTAGATCACGACAACGACTCTCCTAAAAACGCTGTTTTTTTAATTTCAGTGTGGATCGCTGCCTGTTGTTTTTTGTCTGTTCTGTTTTTCTGCTTCCTTGTGGGTAGTAAACAATATCGTATTTTAGGGTTTGGCAAATTGAAAAAATATATCGATATATATCGAATCGATATTAGTTAAGAGTATCGATATTTATTATTTCAAAAATATCGATATATCGAACGTATTTTTCTGAAACTATTAGTGCTGGTTCACACACGTCAAGTTTGACTCGTAAAGTCTTGAGCATTTAGAAGAGAAGGGAAAGAGAAGGTAATTTCTTTTCCCGTCTCTCCTAAAAGCTCAAGACTTGACGAAACAAACTTGACGTGTGTGAACCGGCACTTACCAAATTAAAAAATTTAATATACCTTTGTACATACATTGCTACTTACATTATACATTACATTGTTACATTTTATTGTTTCAATTTATATCAAAAAATTAATAAAAACAAAAAACTCAATTATAACAAAAACAAAAGGGAAGAATACAAAAAAGCCATATGAAATCAAAAAAAGTAAACTACGAAAAAATTTAAATTTAAATATTGAAATATCGGTTTTGGAAATATCGGTGATATATATCGATTATTTTTTGCGTTTTTCCTCAGGTGGTTTATTCTGAGACCAACTTTGTTGGATACTAGAGAAAGGAAGTCTTGCTTGGGTTACGTATCACACAGCCTGTGGGTTCGTACTTGTCATAAGCGAAGTCAAGCGATTCAAACCGACTATTAGGTCGAAGGGGATCCCAAATAACTCCGCGTTAAAGAAAAAGTATTAGTAATTTTGTTGCTTGGGTTACGTATCACACAGCCTGTGGGTTCGTACTTGTCATAAGCGAAGTCAAGCGATTCAAACCGACTATTAGGTCGAAGGGGATCCCAAATAACTCCGCGTTAAAGAAAAAGTATTAGTAATTTTGTTGTAGAGTTTTCATTAGTCTTATCAAATATAATTTTTCATACAATTTGTTTCTTTGCTCTACATGTCATTTCATTTTATGGTTAAAATAAATTTTCGTGAATTATTTTATAATAAAATTTTCGTATGATTTTTTTTCTGATTATTTACAATTTGAATTTAAATTTTAGTTCAAACTTCACGCTGCTGTTGATTTTGGCATTTATTTTCTACACACGCTCGCAATTTTTCTGATTTTATACCATTTTTATTTTTTATTTTATTTATGTATTTATTTAATGTATAAAACAATTTCATACAATACGAGTAAATAAATCGTGATAATATTTTATAAACAACACAAAAATGCCAGCCAGATTTAAGTTGTGATAAATTTTTTTTAATTTTTATTTTTTGAAAATGCATAATTTGACTTGTTTTTTGATAAAAATACGAAACGAATTATCTTAAACATTTTAAAAATATTTCTGGCATTTTTGTCTTTTTTTTTTTTTTGAATAACTAAAAGCTGTTTTTAAAGTAAAATTCTAGAAAACCGTAACGCACTTAAAGATTGTCATATGTATGTAAATAATCTTGATGAATATCAAAATGTTTCGTAGACATACATACATATGGCACAAAAGGTATGTATAACTTGATTAATAAATTAAATTAATGTTGAAAATTATTTCGAAGGAACACTTGTTGTGAACAATGTGTTGTCTTAATTGGTTAAAAGAAAAATTCGAAATTTAAAATGTATTAAAATTTAGTTCGTTACATTCAAGTATTTCCAATTTCCCGCCTAAGAGATATCTTTTACTCCTGAGAAGCTTCGGATTTATTTTTGATATTGAAGTCCAACAGATGTCTTTCAACTTGTCTTGTGTCCCAAACCTCTTGTCATCGTCGTTAAATTAAGATTTAATGGAAAAAATCGTGATGCAATTGGTAGTGCAAAGGTTGTCACATGATGTTCTTTGACTGTATTTTTTTTTTTTTTTTTTTTTTTGTTTTTTGATAAATAAAATTCAAATTACTGTTATTTATCCTGTTTCCTCATTTACCATCCAATTTGTATCTACTTATTTTATATGTAAATACATATTTCTAAAATCTTAAGCCTGAGATGAAAAAACACATGATAGATATTTGCTTTACAAGAGTGAAAATGTAAAACTTTTGCAGTTTTATGCAAAAACCCCATTCCCCCGCTAAGAAAAAAAATACACTTTTAAAATTTAAATAAAACTACCATTTTTAAATTAAAATTTTTATAATACATACTTTATCTCTCTACCTATTTAATATTTTTTTATTTAATGCAATCATATCATAATTTCAATTTCATTTCTATTTTTTTATGTCTTTTGGAAGTCATAAAAGCCACTGTGTCAAATTACAGTTTAATCTTTGCTGGTTTCTTTTTTTTCTCGTCTACTGTTTTCGAATTGTTTTCTTGTTGTTTTTGTTAAGAAGCTCATAAAAACTGTTTAAATAGAAAATTATACTAAGAAATAAAACGAGATCATTAAGAAATATAACACACTAATTTTAATGTCTTACTTAACATTTAACCTTCATAATGTACCTACAAAATTATTACAAAATACTCAAAATGTTTTTGTTATAAACTGTTATGTCTTTAATTTAATTTATTTTATAATAAAGCTTTTGTGTTTCCTTAAAGAAAAGTGTGTTTGAGATTAAATATAATAGAAATTTTAAGATAATTTTATAGTTTTTGTTAAATAAAAAGTTTTTATTTGCAGGAAAAACGTTGTATGTATTTTAGACGCAGTAGGGAATTTAGGAAAAAGAAGAAACAATGCTAAGTTTCTAAGCAGTTAGTTAAAATTTGATAAACCTTAAAAATTCTAAAGAAGATTAGGGGTCAATATTAAATTTTGAATTTGCAAACAATATAAATAGCAAACTCACCGGGTAAAGTGAGCTTCGCATCCCCCATTGAAACAAACTTAGGCTCTAATTATATAAAACGCAACGCAACGCCAAAGAATTTCATTGAA
The DNA here is from genome assembly GCA_949318255.1 of Pollenia labialis. NCBI lineage: Eukaryota > Metazoa > Arthropoda > Insecta > Diptera > Polleniidae > Pollenia > Pollenia labialis. The sequence goes on from OX439139.1 coordinate 28,349,595, forward strand.
AGCAAAAACAAAGTCAAAAATATTTTGTAATTTTGTTGTTGCTTCCTCCTCTGTCTACCCCATCCATACTACTCCGGTATAATAATACTTTAGTTACGCGATATTTAATATATGTATGTATCCTGGGGGTGGTGTTTCCCCCCTGCACCTACCAGCTTTATTTTTATTTTCAAAGCTGTAGCTCACCATAAGAGTGGCTCTTTCCAAGTTTGAACATCCTCACTCTTACAGTTCTTAAGATATGCGATATTTAAAATTGGCGTCCCATGGGGGTACCACTTCCCTGCTGATGTCTTTTTTCAATTTCGGTGCTTAGAAGATGCTACTGCAAAAAATTCGAGAAAATGAGTGCAGCGGCTCTTAAGGGTACCACTTCCCCTGTCCCTATCGAACAAATAAGTAGCCTATTTTAATTGTTGGTGCTCACGTGATGTTAGGAAAATTGTTAAAGTAGTTTAGCAGTCTAGAATATATATTTAAATGGGGCGCACTGTGAGCCAATTTTGAGAAGGCGATCAAAAATAATTCTTTTTATGGTTACCGATTTTGAAGTTATGGTACTCTTTTGAAATTAAATACCAGTGAAGCTCCTATATTACCGCGAACAGGGTGATCCATAGCGGACTTTCTCAGTGTTTTGCTTTAATTAGAAATTTCTTCGTGAATTTTAATTTTTATATGATTAATGGGTGCATAAGTAAGAATGCACAATTTCTAATAAAAAGACGTGTTTTTCTTTGAGATAGTTGCGATTTTTTTATTGGATTGTCAAGACATGTCCTTCAAATGGCCCCTACGCCTCTGATGACGCGTCATTGCTTCTTTCATCAAAAGTTCCATGATTTTTTCACAGAGATGTATCCCACCGATGATGCGTTGAGTCTTGAATTTGAGTTCAGGAATTTGTTTCGGCTTAAACCACATGTCGACTAGATCCATGCCGTTCAGTTGAGGCCACAAGAGCTCCGTCATCATGTTGCCTTTAACGAATGCAGCTCACACTCGAAGCAATTTCGGCATCATCTTCAAAATAGTAACGCCCAATTACGCCACCTGAACAAAATCTGCAGCAGACAGTTGCTCGCTGTGAATGCATTTGTTTCTCCGGGATTGCATGAAGATTAGCGGAGCCCACAATTTTGTGTATTCTCGAAGCCATTCAGATGAAAATTTATCGTATTATATGACTTTTTTCGAAAAATTTGCATTAATACGTTTTCACAATACACATAAAAATGTGACAGCACAGTTGCCACGTGCACGAAAAATAACACAAAATTTATAAAGTGCACCCTTACTGAGAAAGCCTTTATAGATTTTTTGTTTTAAGAGATTTTAAAGCATAATAAATTTTGTTTAAGTAACTTACAAGTTATAAGTGCTTGAAAAATGGTTAAGTGTTGCTTAGAAATTCTAAAAATTGTTTTAAAAGGTCAAAATTGCCCGAAATTTTCGTACTTAATTGAGCAAAATTCCCTTCCCGTCAAAACTAGTCAAAAATATCTTGGTGGCCCGAACCCTCCTCAACAACCATTTAATAATTTTTCTGGCCCAAGGTCAGATATTTCGTGCAAAATTTATGAATTCAAAAAAAAAAATACATTTTTTACGGAGTCCCTTTAAGTAATGAATATACCGAGTGGGTAAGTTAGACACAAATGTTGAGGATCAAAAATAAAGGGGTCCGTCTTAAAATTTACGTATCTAGGCGTGAATGCCAGCGCCAAACGGGCCAAATTTAGGAATTTTATTAAAATGCCTAAGTGGTGTTTATAAGGGGCGAGTATGTTTGAGAAAATGTTTAGGATAAAAAACTGAATGAATTCGGTCATACATTTTACCCCACTAGGGGTACTCCTATGGGGAGTTATGGTTCCACTACCACAAAATTTAGATGTGTGTTGAAGTTTATTTAAAGTAACCTGCAAATTAAAATATTTTTAAAAGATTTATTGTAGAAGATTTATTTTCGTACAAAATAAAAGTACTTTTCGGAATATGGTATTGTTGGGACTTGTGGTCAATTCGCTACCTACCACCACCAGTGATACAACTTAATAAAATCGTTTGTTTATATGCTCTTGCTGTGCTCTTAATTTTTAATTCCATAACAATGAATTGCATTTTCAAATCGTTATATATTTTCTCTAATAAACTATTACAAATTTCATTTAAAAATAATTTAATAATTTTTTTTATGCCATTATCAAACCATTAACTCCACATTAAATTAATCATTTTTTATAATTTAATAGAGAAAAAACAAAGCGACATTAATTTTTTTTAATGTCTTGTTGAATTATTTAATAAAATTTATGAGTTGTAGTTTGCTTTCCGTTTATTACATTTTAATGAAACGTTATTTTATACACCGGAAAAAATACACAGCATAAATTATATATTTATTCGAAGTTGTAGTACAATCATTGCAATGTATTAAGCAACTCACGTACAAAGTTTCATAGCATTAACACCCCACCCCGACTTCACTAGCCATCGCTATGTTTAAACAAAACACAGTTTCATGTGCGCATACTGTCATGACGATCTATTATTATGTGTGCACAAGAACAAAACGTTTGCAAAAATTTCGACTTACAACTATTCATGTTCTTTGATGTGGGGAAAACATATGGCACAGCAACCCATATAAATAGCAACAATGCCAATGCTGCAGTGATATTAAACATCATTGTACGAATAAATGTTGCTTTTTGCTGCTTCTTGTATTGGTTGTCGTGCCATATGTTTTCCTGACATTAAAGACGAAGAACAATTTTAAGTCGATTATTCTGCCAAAGTTTTGTTATTGGGCGCACATAAAAATGAAACTTCAAGACGGTGTATAACGATTTTAATTTATACATACATATATGCACTCAAAAGAAAAATCAATCCATTCGTACTCAAATGAATCCGAAGCGGTATTAAAAGTACGGATTTTCTTGAATCAACTGCCGAAAGATTGAATCAATAACGGATTTTCAATCGCGAAATACTTAAATTATCAATCCCGAACTTGTACTTGAAATAATCCAAAAATGAGATTGATTTAAGAAAAACTAAGATTTAACCAATGATTGATTTACTTACCCGTTTTGCATCTTATAGAATTTCTATTATAAAATACCAGCATCATTCCCGATATGGTTTTTACTTTAAAAACTTAATGTACGAATATAACTGAAAATATAAACTAAATGAGAAGCAAGAGTTCTCAATTTAACTTTTTAAACATAAAAATAATGTATTTTCGTTTTGTTCTACAAGCATTAAGCAAATCGTTATTTAACTACTTCTGTGGTGTTGGTGTAGGGTATGCAACAAACTTTAACCAACACAAGCGTATGATACTGCCAGAATTTTATACTTATTTTAAGAAATTCCTGGATTGATTTTCGAATTTATCCCACTTAGGATTGAAACAGTATTCATATATGACTCATTGCCAAACAAATAAAAAAAGCCTCAAAATTTACAAAATTTTAGAAAAACACCTTTCGCTATCTGTATTGACATTTGGCAGTGATTAATTAATGATAGTTAATTTTGACTTAAGGGGGGAACTTAATTTTCATTAAAATGGTGACTTTTCTCCAAAACTGTTTTGATTCCCATCTTTAGAAAATTATCTTATTATTGCTCTGAAAAATTAAATTCAAAGCATTTCCATTCTTATAAAAGAGACCTTAAAATCAAAGTTCAAGTGGCGGCAAGCGATCACTCAAAGAAATTTAAAAATTTGTAATGTTGCCCTGTCAAAAATGTTATTAGTATGTTGTCACAAATCGAAAAAGATTGCGAAAAGATTTGCCGCATTTTTGAAAAGTCCCTACATTTTAATGATTTTAAAATATCTGTCCTTTTTTCCCTACGGCCAATTTTTTAGAAGAAAATCCCTACGAATAAGGATTTTTCCCTACGTATTACATCACTGAGTACGACTCATACTTAAAGTAACTATAAATACGAGAGTTTTTCTTTCTGTGTGCACATTAAATTGTTTGTCAAGACGGGGTGTGAATACAGCTGTTGTCGATGCTTTTTTTAAGCCGCATTGTTCAAAAAAATTTTCGCACAACGATGCCTAACATCAATGCAAACTTAATTTTTTTGTTGCTTTTTTTTATAAGAGTTGTCGTGCCATACGTTTTCTACACAGCAAGTATTCAATTTCAGGCAAATACCATTAAAGACGCAACTAAATCGGTCGGCAATAACTTAAAATTCTCTATCATTTCTCTCTTTTTCTTTTATTCTTACTTTTCTTTGTTTAAAACATATATAAAATTTAATGAAAGTATGGTAGCACTGTTGACATTGTTGAAAAATATGTGGATGTATAAGATAAAACGCGTTAAGAATTAAAAAAAATCTATTTCACGACGGTTTTCTACGGCAAACTTGTATGTCAAGTTCTATTGAAAATGATGTGATGGCGCAGTTCTGTTTAAGCATTTATTCTGCCTCGTCAAAACGGTGTGTATTGGAAAAACCCGCACAAAGGCCTTCGTTAGTTTCACAGAACATTAAAAGTTCAAAGTTAACTTTTTTACGAACGATTTGTAAACATACTGCAGTACAAAAAAGTTGCTACGAAAGTTTACTTTCTAAAATCTAGAATTCTTTATTTTCAGTGTAGTTATGGCTCGTATTGATCGTATTTTTTTTTTTTAAAACTATTTATTTGCAATTTGTTATAAATGGAATGAAAATATTTAATGAATCGTTAGTTTAATGAAACAAGGGGATTGTAAAACGGTGGGGAGCTAAAGAGAAAAAATGTAATTTTAATTTAAATATCAAATTATTAAACAATTGTTTTTTTTTTATTTTATTTAATAGCTCCCTAGGCAACAGTATTTATTATGATTATTTTTAATACAATATTATTGTGGTTTATAATTTTCCGATAATTTTTTTTTTTTAATTTATTTTTAATACAGCAGTTCCGGAGCAAAAAGATTATTAGGAAAAAAACCAGATAATATTAACCTGAATGTTGAGAAATGATTATTAAGTAGCGTTGAAATAAACTTAATGGCGTCTTATTAGGCAGTCAGCAAATACTTTCTATAATTAATTTTAATCAGCAGGTTAATGACTGTTCAATGTAGTTATTAAATATTTAGAATTTAATTTATTCTAAGAAAACAAGCGTGTTAAGTGACAATTTGGAATATTGAACCTGGTTTAATCTTCTAGGTTTAAAGTGAAATGAATTACAGAGTTTTTTTTAGATTTTTAGCAGCTTAAAATATTTCTGGAGTGCAAAATTTAAGCCAGATTAAAACAATTAGTATTGGATCTTTTTTAAGCAATTCACCTGGTGTAAAAAGGGCATATACAAGTTTTTTATTGTGTTTGTATTTTCTACAGCAATGACCTTAGGCCCTGTTGATTAAGTATACTGTATAGATGCTGGATAGTTACGTGTAGCCGAGTTGCTTTAACGATGTCCGTCTGTTGGTTGAAATTGGTTGTTTCAAGGTCATCGATCTGATGGGAGTTACTCCGTTCTATTTTTATATCACATTTAGCATAAACAATAACTACGACTACCTTAAATTTGTACCCATAAAACTTTAACTTCTTAGGTCTCGTTAAGCTCAAGAGCTTAAGAACAACATTATCGAGCAGATGTCAACCATTGGCAAGAGTTTATTAAAAAACGTGATTGAGAATTTTGGTAAAAGATTGGGACCTTAATTTTGGACACCCTTTGGCTTGTATACATTAAAATTTATTTGAGCTTTTGACTGTTTAAATCAATAATCATTTCTTGCACCACACCACGTCTTCATGCGCCATGAAGAAGACATGAACATAACGCCGGCAGAGCATGGGAAATAATTTGTTTATTTCTTCAATGTGGCGAATACATGTTGATACATAGTTTGTAAAAATGTTTGCATTGTTTATTTTTTTGTTTGTGGGCTTGGTTGTAGACAGCAGTGTTGCCACTTTGTGGGTAATTACCCGAATTTGGTATAATTTTTACTGTCGTGGGTAGAGCGTGGGTAATTTCTCTTAGATGTAATTCAGGTGTAATTTGAAATTCTTCCTTCAGATACAGAAATAAAATCAAGATTCGATCATTTAATACATATTTTAAAAAGTTCGGTTATGAATGTCGCAAGATGGACTCTTAGATTTGGATAAAGATGACTATAATAGTGATTTAGAACCTGAACTCAATTGAAAAAAGTTATTGAAACTAAAAACTATCCTGTTAGAAGATATATTCCAACATACAATTAATTTTGTTTTCATCTGGCAACTTTTAAATGCTTTAGTTTGAAGAATATTTAATGCCCTTAACAGTTGTAAAACTGAATTGCGATAGGGTAAGTTTATAAAACCCTGCAGGCATTTTGTTTACCAAATAAGAATTAAAGGGTATTTTTTAAGACCATGAAACTTAAAATGGTAGACAACACAAAAAAAATTAAATTTTAATCGCAGATTAATACACTGCATATCCATTTGGAACTGATTTAAAACAAATAGGCACGTCCAATTGTGTACCTTTTTTTCGAGCATTGCTGGCTGCATGTCACGAATAAAATGACTTCACAACCCTACGAAAAACAATCAAGAGGTGTCACATCACACGGCCTTAAAGTCTGATTGAGTGTTTATTTTCTGTAAATCCTCACATCGCCTTCATTTGCAAAAAAATAAGTTGCGGAAATCTATGGCTGATTTTCAACGTAAATTTGGATAATTTAGTGCCGTTATTCAAGCATGAATCTATTCATGATGATGTGTCTGAGCAAAAAGCATTATGACAGTTCGTTTGACAGCTTACCTTTAGTTAGCTCTAAAAACACCCATTATAAAGGAATGGCAACGAGTATTTTGAAACTTCCCTAGATATATACAACCAAATGTGAAAGTGGAACGCATTATTTTAGGTGTTTTATTTTCTTTTTCTTTTCTTTATTAAATTTTTTGTGTTATTAAAGTTCAATAAGAATCTTAAATGTTTGGCTAATATTGATCTTCTTTCAATGAGTTTGTTGTTTTCTTGCTTCTTTGTAAATGTCTTTTTATTCAATAAAACTTTAATGTTATATCAGGTGTAATTTCATTTAAATCGGGTAATATTGCTACATCTCAAGTGTAATTTTGAATTTTGCTGGTGGGAACACTGGTAGACAGAAAATGATATTGTAAGCGAACATCAGGGCGAAAATGTTTACCCAGACAAATGTTTAGGCAAAGATGGCAACACATGAACAGTCTCCACTAGCAGAATTGATGTCCGACATATTGTCGGCTCAATATGCAAACCTGCTTAATCCACTTTTTAGGTAAATTGGAAAAGATACCGTGTACCTCGTCGACCAGCATGTAGATTTTCTTCAATTTTAGTTTTAACGGGTGTAAAACAACTATATTTTCGGGTTTCCTCTCAAGATGCAAATATGAAATGTAAAAAGTCTCTCCTGTAAATTGTGTTGAACGGGAGTTAGCAGGTCTGCATATTAAGCCAAAGATGTGTTTTGTTCGCTGATCATACCATGTTTTTGGATAGTGAAGCTGGGTAGAAATGTTTCTATTTTACGCAAGGTTTTTTTTTATTATTTTAAGTATATTTTTCTGCACTCCATGGTAAAACAATAAAAGGGGAGAGTGAGTAAAAATGTTCAGTTTGGAAAGCCAATGTCGGAATTTAATTATAAATTTAAAAACAAATTGTTATCGTCCTACATAATATTTTTAATTAATTAATTAAAAACAGCAAAAGTTTATGGTCGAGATCTCGACCGCTGGTGCAAAATGGGTTAATCAAATAGTTCTTATTTCTTTAGTTGACTAAAGAACCTTAGACATAAATATTATAACAAAACAATAAATCCAATTAAATTCGTAACATTAAAAACTAAAACGATAAAAGATAACAAACCTTAATAAAGATTCCTTAAAGAAACATGCAATTAGTTTAGAATAATAACGTTAATAATTGTATATACTCAACACAGCAGGTCATTAAATGATGATCTTGAACTATTATTCATTATTCATGGATACAAAAACGAAACACAACAAGAAAAAAAAATCTAAAACTACGAAAGCTGAAATATGACTACGGGAAGAATAAAATAAAATGTATACACAGGTTTTGAACTCCCAACCCAAAAAAAAAAAAAAAATTTCAGAAAATATTAAAAACAAAAAATATCTTTTGTAATAAGCAACTTACTACCTACAAAGAATTTAAAAACAAAAAAAAAAAATAAATAATAATAATAAACGTTAAATGAAAGAAACAGCCAGCAGTCAGCCAGAAATATCTCCTCATCTTACACCTTTACGAAGAGTTTACCTGACTGACTACCAACTACCACAAGCAAATAGGTGGTATTACGTTGGGTACTTAAATTACTGACTACTTTGGCCTCTGGCTTAGGAAGACGGTTTTAACGAAACAATACTCAAATACTCAAAAGAACAGCATGATCATTTTGGGTTCATTTCGTTGAACACGTTAAAATTGAACCATTAATTTTGATTTTGAAACTAAAGATTTCTGTTTTTGTTGTGTTCTTCGTATTTTCATCTTTCAAATGAATCTAATTTAATAGTGGAAATTGAAAACAATTGACTAATATTTTGTATTTTCTCTTTTTTTATTTTTTGCAATCTGAGGGAGAGATTTAACAGAGCTGCGTAATGGAGGATTGAATTGGAATTTAAAATGAGCTGGATTAAGGACAAGTATTATTTTGGAGAAAGGATAAGAGGATTGATGGGAATTTTCTCAATACAGATGGTTTCATTTAACACCTTTAAATTATTAAATTTGGATATTTGGCTTGTGATGTGAATCTTTATCAATTCTAAGTCCTTAAACTCATCTGGCTTCCCGAAAATTCTGCGCCTTAAACACCATTATCTTTGCGTAGGATAGAAAAGTAGTTAATGGCATCTAGGTAATTCGGCGTGCATAATACATTTCTGAATTGACTGACTACGATTCTGAAGTTGGAATATAACTAACGTCGAAAGCTTTGTACGGACACCTGTAAGATCTTACAATATTCTCAGTAAAACTGCCTAAAAATGTCTTACATCTGTGTGAACTTATTATCTTATTATTATTCCTAAGTTTACCGAACGAAAATTCTCCTAATCACTGTTCCTGTTCACATAAGCAGATGTTTAGCGCTCTTCTGATTGCATAAGAGCTGCAGTATCACTTCGTTCTTCTTAAACGAATGTAGCCGCCTTTATTTAAAATATTTCGAGCTTGAAGTTTTGGGTGCATTTAATTCCTTTTTAGATATTGTACTTCATTAGTGTTTTGTGATCATTGTTTTTACTGATGGCCCATTAAGGTCTTTGTGAATTTTCGAGTTTTTACATACGTACGCAGGGAGCGTATTTGATGATTCGAAGAATTTTGTTTTGACGCCTTTGCTGTACTAGAAAAATATTTTTAAATTTTGAACAGAAATTCTAAAATTCCCCAAAACTGCTCAAAATTACCAATTAATGTCTAAAATTTGTACCAGTTTGTTAAAATGACAGAAGTATCTTATCAAAATAATTTTCGTGGGAATACAAAATTTTATAAAAAATATCAATAAAGGCCTTTACGCACTTTCCCACAAAGTCTTTAGTATTTTCCAAAGGTTCTTCCCTGATCTAAAGATTCTTTGAAAGTTTTCAAAAAACAAAAACAACTTATCATGACATGGTTGCATTTTCGTAAATTACTAAAAACTTTGTGGGAAGGTGTAAAACTGCTCTAAATGCTGGTTCACACTCTTCAAGTTTTAGCCGTCAAGCCTTGAACTTTTTGGAGAGAAGGGAGAAAAGAATACCATTTCTTTTCCTCTCTCTTCTAGACTTGAAGAGTGTGAACCAGCACTAAGAAACACTTATTCTGCCTTAAAATTTATATATGAAGTAATAATTTTTAATTTACTTTTTAAGAATAAATTCCCCTTCAGGCGAGAATCATTTAGTTTTATTTAAAAGTTCTAATTTAATTTTAATTATTTTTTTTAATCGAATGGTCACTCTATTTTTTTGCATTTTCATTTTCTATAAATTTTCTTTGCTAATTTTCAATGTAAAATTTCGAAATTGTTTTCTTCTGTGCCATTGACATTGAAAACGATTTTAAACGAAATTAGTTTAATTGTAAATTTACGGACGGCATGTTTAAGAACATTTAATTATTTTTAATTTTTTTTTTATAAAACTAACGAGAAAACTAAAAAAAACACACACAAAATAATATAAAATAATAAAAAAAAAATAATAATAAATAATTATTAATGTTTTGAATTTGAAATAATTTAGGAAAATCTACAATAATTAAAACTAAAAACAAAAAATATTAATGTTAAACAAAAAAACATTACGCAAGAAATTTATTAAACAACAAGTAAGTGATGGTGGCTAAACAATTAACAATCCAAACAAAAAATTTAATTGATTTGATATTCAGTTTAATTATAACGCGCAGGCCTGTTAATTTTTTTTTGGAATATAATCGATTAAAAGCACAAATAAAAAAATTGCTTATTATTTAATTATTTTATTTAAAACTCTTTATCAATCTAAATTATTGCACAATGGTTATTTTTTGTACAAAAATTAAAAAAAAAAATATTAGCAAGAACTACATAAAATAAATGAAACCAGCTGTTTGTGCATTAATAATTAAATAAACAAATATATGAACACAAAAAATAATTAAATTAAAATACATTTAGTTGTAGATGTTTTTGTTTTTTTAATTATTTCTAAATTTAAATCACGTGCCATGTTCATGATTTATTTCGGAAATTAATGAGAAGACAAGTGACCGCATGAGAATTGGTGCGTAACGAAGGCGATTTTTTTTAAATTGAAATGATAAAAAAATTATTTCATTTTTTTTTTGTTATTTCTTTAATTTCATTTCCTTTGCCAATAAATAAAAACGTAAGAGGCATAAGAAATGGCTTTGATTTATTTGGATTTGTTTTTTCATTAAAACCTAAGACGACATTTATTAATTTGCTTGCTTCCGTTTTACAAAATTTTTACAATCTGTTAAATTTTGTTTTATATTTAGAAGTGGTAAATTTAATTCTGTCTAAAAATATTTTACACGTGTGCAGAAAATAGCCTGAAATGTTTACAAATATACTGCCTGCCACGAGCTTTAAAATTTCATAATTAAATTCATTTGTAGCCAAGCGTTGCCAGAACGATGATTTTATCAAATTTTTGTTGATTTTTTTAACCAAAATATGCATATGCTTTATGATATTTTTCTCAAATACTTTAATTGTGCAAAAATACTTTAAGTTTGTTTGTATAAAATACACAATTTATCTACATGTTTTATTAACAGTCAATTTTAAACACAAAATGCACAAAAGAAAACTGAAAACAAGGCGAATTGATACAAGGCTGTCTTATTTTGAAAACGGATACAACACTGCAAAATATCTTAATATTGTGTCAAAATAATATGTCACTGTTGTAAACAAAATATGCTGTGTGCCTAAACAGCTGTCACATTTCATTTTGTTTTTAATTTTAGATTGTGTGTTTTGAAAAATAATAATTTAAAAAGGTTTTAAATTTCATCATTCTATTTGAAAATTAAAGCATTTATGCAAGATTCCCCAGAACCACCAGATACCATTTTTAAATTGCTTAGTTATCAGCTGTTGCTTACGTAGCAAGCTAAGGTCACCTGGTGTGAATTCGCCTTGTGAAAAGAACAAATTAAAATTGAAAACAATTACAATTTTCTTCCAGTGCAGCAATTATTGAAGCGACCGGCAAATTTACTTTTTAAATTTTATCCCTTTTTTAAACATAAAAAAACTCAAATGTTAATCTTTTTGTACAAGAATTTTGCTAAGTGAAAAATACTGATGCTGCCAAATTGGTTACATTAAAACCGCTTAAACAAAATTTTTCGGATTGATGAAAACGATTGGAATCTAAAGCACCTAATTTGATTTCTCAAGGTATGGCAAATACGGAATTGACAGCATTTCGAACGAAATCTTCAATTAAGAACATTTAAGCTCTCATAGCTTAAATCTTATTGGCCAAAAATTATAGATCACTACTCTTAGAATAGAATCTTTATATTCCATCATCGTTCATCGATTTGGAACGTTAACGTTCGCCTAGAAAATTACATTTAAAACAAAAAAAAAAAAATTTGAGAATTTTGTTTTTGTTTTAAATATAATTAATTTTCTATGCGAACGTTGACGTTTGAAATCGTTAAACAGGCGGTTAATAATTTCGTCGCCTTAAGATTTATTCATTCTAATTTTCTTTAAATACATCCGTAGGGTATTTCGTTGCATTAACACTCATATCGCTTTCACAGAAACTATTAAAACTTAATAGTTAATATTAAAATCCCAACCGCAACCACTTTAAGTTGCTTTAAGCAAATACACAAATAAATGACCTCAAGCAAAATATTTAGTGCAAAAAGAAACCCACATTCAGACAAATTTAAGTGAAATCATTTTGAATTTAATACTTATTTTATTAATTTAATCGCACTCATTTCTTTTTTAATGGAAATTTTTTAAATAAACAAAAATTACTTTTATATGCGTTTTTCCAAAATGCTGATTCATGAAACGATTGCTTAAGAGCAGAAAGTAAACAAATATATGTACATACTTACATATATATTTTTTGCGTATTATTTGTAACTTTTTTTTTAACGACGTAAATATAAATTTATTACTTTCCAAAGAATTTGTAAAGTTAAAGTTAAATGGTTTTTATTTCAAGGTAAAAGTAACTCGAGCCAGTTTTTTAAATGGATTGCAAACCAAAATGCACAATAAATAACTGCAGAAAGAAGAATGTAAATGGGACATTGGTCATATGTTTAAGTCATCGAACAGAAGTAACAGTTTCAAAAAATTTTGAAGATAGGCGGGTTTTTTTGAGCGGCATCCTGAATTGGACTCTCTTAGGAGCTCTTCAAAAAAAAAAAGATGGATGTAGAAAAAACCAACGTCATTTGATATTTTTACTCTTTAAGACGATCACTTAGGAATACGAATTTTTAAAGAAGTAGAAAGTTCAAGTTCTAGATCAGGTTTAGTTCAGTTTGGGTACTCCGGTAGCCAAGCTGGTAGTGAGCTTGTCTGTCTAGAGACTCTGGTTTGCGGCAGAGAAGCGTAGAGCTTCGCGGTAGTAGCTAAGAAAAAAGTCTCAGTTTATTTCTACTTCAGTTCTAGTTTAGTTCTAGTTCAGTTCTAGTTCTGTTCTAGTTTAGTTCTAGTTCTAGTTCAGTTCTAGTTCAGTTCTAGTTCAGTTCTAGTTCAGTTCTAGTTCTAGTTCAGTTCTAGTTCTAGTTCAGTTCTAGCTATAGTTCTAGTTCAGTTCTAGTTCAGTTCTAGTTCAGTTCTAGTTCAGTTCTAGTTCAGTTCTAGTTCAGTTCTAGTTCAGTTCTAGTTCAGTTCTAGTTCAGTTCTAGTTCAGTTCTAGTTCAGTTCTAGTTCAGTTCTAGTTCAGTTCTAGTTCAGTTCTATTTCAGTTCTAGTTCAGTTCTAGTTCAGTTCTAGTTCAGTTCTAGTTCAATTATAAATTAGTTCTTGTTCAGTTATATTTCAGTTATAGTTCTTACTCAGTTCTAGTTCAATTCAAGATCATGTTCAGTATTTTATTTCAGTTCTTGTGCAGTTAATAAAATTGATCTTAAGGATTATGTGAGGAAGTTTCTATTACACAAAAATTTTATAACAACGTTCCTTTCTACATGTGAAAGAGAATTACAAAGGAGGATATAATTAACTTTTAATTTTTATACCAACACCCCAACACTATACAGGCGTTAGTGCTGTTGTTCGTAACGTTTAAAAATATTAGTTCTTTTCAGTGCAAGTTTAACTCTTTTTTTTGGGTTAAAATGTGTTTAAACCAGCAAATCTATAATTCAGTAAACATTTAAACCATCTCCAAATGCATAAAATTGGGCGTTTAAACTACCAAAACAAACCATACGAATTTGACAACATTTATTGTAGTGCTGCTTCACTATTATTTTTGCACTACATATAATTTATGGGGCACTGATTTACAGCTGACAAGTGACCAAACCAACGTTTAAACATTTATTGATTTATTAGCCATTAGAATCACTTTCTAAGTCGGTCTAACCATGTCCGTCCGTCTATCCGGTTAGATGGCTGATTGTCTGTCCATGTAAACATTGCGGGCAAAGTACAATTTTAGAAATAATTTGATGAAATACTGTGCAAGAGTTCAAGCTATTAGAAATGCAAATAATGTTGGAAATAGTTAGAATCGGCAAATAACTTCTTTCCGGAAAAGTCTTTGTGCCCATAAACCACATAATTTTTATATTTATCGGCACAACCAGATTATGGTACTAAAAGAGTATCGAAATATCGGCGATAAATAAGAATACAATTTATTTTCACTTCTAACCTCGATCTCGAAATAAATTCGAAATTTATTTGTTGTATTGCAACATAAATTATCTTACAAAATTTGTATTCAAGATCTGTCCATATAAGAAACAGTCTTGAAAATGGCTTTAATGCCTAAACTTCCTTATAAATGTTGGTATTCATAAAAGTTTTTCTCGAAGAAAAAAACGGAAACTTGTATCTTAAGGAGTTGAATTGATTAAAATTGGACAATGATCCCCAAAGTATAAATAATATCGTTATTAGGTACGATAGTATTGAAATTTTTAATCGCGAATACGAGCGCTAACTAACCAGGGCTGTGGAGTCGTCAAAAATAGTTCTTACTCCGTTTCCGATACCAAACGCTGAAAGTTTTAAAGTCCGACTCCAACATCGACTTCTACTCTTAAATTAATGCTAAATATATTTGAGACTGGTTTACTTATGTTACTTTAACTTTTTAATGCATTGCCTTTTAAATGGTGAAATATAGCAAGAAAATTATTCTGTAAAGATTTCAAATCGATATTTTAAATATTGCATCATCAATTTCAAAGAATTTTAATTTCGGAAAATGTTTTTGGGGGTACTTCGACCCCGACTCCAGTACAAAAACCTCAACTTCGACTCTTAAACTCCGACTCCACAGCCCTGGCTATCACCATTGAATTGAACAGTGAAATTATTTATACCTTCTTCTTATTTCTTATTTTATGTCCTGCCAAGTGTGGCCATTTTTACTTAGAATATTTCTAAATAAAGGACTTGGGTGGAGTTCAAGCCTTTTTAGATATTGTTTTTACTAATGACAGGTTGAGATCTTCGTGAAAATTTGAGATTTTCACATACCAGGGGGCGGCTTTGATTAATCGAAAAAGTTTATTTTGGCGCCTTTGAATTTTATTTATTAAGAAGGCCAAGGCAGTGCCCCATAAGTGAATACCGTAGCACCAGGTTGTCTTTACGATAGGGTTGTAAAGTAGAAGTTTTCAAACTTTTTCCAATTAGTTTGCATTGCTTTTAGTTTCATTTGTGTTAATTTTGCTTCTATATCCCATTTCTACGTTAAACTCCGATCTAGATGTATACTAAGATTGCGGGTGTTGAGGTAGTGTTTAGTTATAGATTTTATATAGATATTTTCGCCGACCGAAAATTAGTCTTACGAGTATATGTACACATTTTTGCTCTTCCATTGTTTTAACCACATTTCTTACTAAAATATATGACCCTGTAAGAAACAGTACCAAAACTTGAAGTTTGCTTCCTTGTGGGACTCCACTCTTAATTGGCATTTTTAATAATAAATTGTTTTACCAACTTATTCGTTTTTTAATAAATTGTGCGTTTTTACTGGAACCTCTTTTATTAGCTTATGTATCATGGCAAAACTTATTGGTCCAGAATTGACCATTAGACCCATATAAATCCTCTCCTTAAAATTACTTTTAGTACGTTGATGAAGATATCTAGATATCCAGAACTCTTGTATAAATCTCAACCCCGTAACAATATTTTCTTTGGAGTGCCCCTGATTGCTCATGGGTCCAAAAAAGGGTTAACGGTTTAATAACGTGTGTATAATGGCCAATTTCTTCAATTCTATTTAAATATCAATTTATTTTATCGATCAAAATTCCCATTAAAACTGTATTGTAATTTCGATCGATATCGAATGCCGTAATTTGGTCCCAGGTTACCTTATCTGGCTACGTAAGCAACAGCTGATAACTAACTATGTCAAAAACCGTTCTGGTGGTTCTGGGGAATCTTTACTAGATTATATAATTTATGCGTAAAAATATGAAATTGAAATTTTTTTTACGTTATTACATTTCAAAACACACACAATTTAAAATTAAAAACAAAATGGAATATTTGTTTGAATTTTTGACACAGCGTCAAAATATTTCACAGTGTTGTAAACGTTTTCAAAATAAGACCACCTTGTATATATTCGCCTTGGTGTAGTTTTTCATATAATTTTATTTTTATTTGACATGAAAAACAAATTTAAAACATAAATTTGTGACATTTGCCATACATAGTGTTGGGTAGGGTATCATATAGACCGGTTTGACCAACTTTACTTTCTTGCTTGTTTCTTTCGGATTTTTTTCTCACATTTATTTATCTATTTCGCCTTTAACTGACCAGTATGAAGAACCTATATAAATTTTTTCCAATTAGGCTTCTACTAAATCAGTTCAAACGAAAACAAAAGTTTCTAAAAATACTTAAACGAATTACAAAATAATTTTCTCAAAAAAAAAAAAAATTAAACCGAAAAATTCTACAATTGTCGTAAAATCTTTTTTAATGTCAATAGAATGGCAAAATAGCAACAAAATTTAACTAAAATAAATTTAAAAAAAAAAATTAATTAAAAAAAATTATATGAATTGTCATTTATCACATGCCGTTGCGATGAAATTTACACAAAAGAAAAATAAGAGACTCAAAATGAGTCGTTCAATTTAGAAGGACATTTACAAAAACGTGTCATTTTGCTAAGAATGTGTTTAAAAAAAAAACGTAAAAAGAAAAATCATTTTAATTTAGATCACATTTGCTGTAGTGTCATGCACACACGAATGAATATGTAACCCAAAATTGTTGCGTCATTTGAATACAAACGTAATTCATATAAATGCTTTTTTACTGCTCTGCAGTATTGTAAAATGTTCTTAAAAACAAGAAACATAAAATAGAATAAATATTTTAAATAGAGGCAAAGTTTGGGCAATTTTTTATAATGAAAGCACAAAAAAATTCCTGAGTTTTTAAGTAGAATTAACAAGAAGAGAAAATCAATTACTAACAAGTAAGATAGAATAGTCGTTCTATCGCGACCATATGATACCCTTCACCTCAGTAGTTAGAGAAGTATTTTCAATTGCCAATCATGCACCTGCCGGAACAAAATTATATTATGAGGTTTAGATTCATGTAAAAGTTCTTTGTGCCGAATATTATTTAGATGGTCTGTTTTCCTGAACGCCTGATGCATTGTAGTAATACATGGTAACAAGTTCTTAAATGCAACCATACAAATTTTAGCAATGCATTTTGTTCCGAAATGAAGTTTGTAGTTGTCACTGCGCAGAGACCAGGAAGTAAAGCAGTTAAATTAAAAATGGAAGTACACAAGGCATCAACATGGTCTCAATACTGTATTGATACATTGTGAACACACGTTTAGGAAAACATCCATATTCTCTTCTATATAAGATTTTTTTCTTTAATTGATTTAAGTAAGGGGATTTATATAGAACCTATGTTCAATTTCGGGCCTCCTAGTACACGATTAGTAGCTATCGTCGTTTCCGATTAAAAATTTTAGGTTTCCGAAAGAAAGAAAAGTATCGCTGATATATGTATGTTCTAGCTATTACATACTATTACATTCCCAATTGCTTGAAGAAAGCACTCCTTGTCCCGATAATATTGCAGTAAAAAGCAAACGTCATATTTGTGTACCATAAAGAGCGTCGTAATACTACTGGAGCAAAGAATGCGGCATACAAGGCAAACCTGCAGGCAGTAGCAACGCGTTAAGCGAAGGAGTGGTATCGGGAGAAAAGGAGAGTGCATGCAAAAAGATGCGTCTATTCCGCAGGAAAAAGAGAGAAATCGAAAGACGTGAGTGTGAGAGAATCGAGATATACAAGAGCTAGTACGAAGTCCGACAATTTTACCAAAGAGTGAACCACCAGAAAGAGGGCTTTGGTACAGGCACATCTTACTGCAAAGACAAAGAAGAAGGTGATCTGTTAACAGAAACATATAGTGTACTCAGGATATGGAAAGAACAATTTTCCCAGCTGCTGGTATCCGATAGTGGCGACGACAAAGATACCCTAAAACGCTTCGGTATGTGTTTACAATTATTCCACAAATTTTATCTCAACCAAGAGATGCCTGAAGTTAAATATTCTTATTACGCAATCATTTCTCAAGCTGTTTTTGAGCAGAGAGGAAAATATAGAGCTTCCGAGTTGGAATTCGCTACATAAAAATGATAACTCTTGTAAGCAGGTTGGGAAGGGGAACTGTGCTTCTCTCCCTTACAAAATTGCTTACGATTTTTCATGTCAATACCGATAATTAAAACCACTTTCAGACGTAGCATTTGTATGGAACAGTACAATTTGTTAGGCTGATTTTGATTGGAATAAAATAAGTTTGGACTTAATTAACTGCCAGGCCCACGATGTCGACAAGAAAATTTCTTTCGCATATTTATATTGAAAACAATAATAAAAAGCTAAAATTTTTTTTTGTTTTCAATACAAATATTCGAAAGAAATGTTCATGTCGACATCGTGGGCCTGGTCCTAAATCTAAATACATACCAATTTAAAAAAAATATAGTTTATGGGCACAAAGACTATATCCCAGAGAGAAGCTTGTTTCATTACTTATTTCATTGAATTATCTCCAAAATTACGACTTGTGCCTTGCGCACCAGGTCCAGAATGACAGCTAGCCAGCCTGACAACTGGATGGACGGACGGACAAAGGTAGATCCATTCAAAAAATTATCAACTCAAAAAGTAATATGGGTCTATGACCAATCTTTTAAGGTATTACACACATCAGTACAAACGCATAATACCCTCTCCACTTTTTCGTATGGGTATACAAAATTTAAAGAATGTGGGAAATTCAGTGGTTCTAGAGATAAAAAGGATAAAACGGCTGAAATATTGGCTTTCGTTAGGTTTAAGTTCACTCCCAATTTAGTTCCGCTTTACTCCAAGTTTAGCATCTGTTAAGTTTAAATTTAGTTTAAGTAAAAATTCTTAAATATTCAAAATTTGATTAACGGTATTAACATTTTGTATCTGTTAGACACACTGTGCAGTGTTGTAGATGTATGTTTTATCACTTTATTCTTAAGAAATCTACTTAAAGTACATTATTGTTGTGCAGAGAAGTAAAATCCGGTCATATTATTTAAGAAATGTTCGTTGTTATTTTCTTAGTTTGGCAAGATTTGCATTTTTATTTGTCGATGCGACTGGCTGTTCTGGGGCTTTTGTTCGTTGCACACAATTGAAAAAAAAAATTTAAACGTATGTAGAAAGAAAAACGTTGTCTATTCAAAAATCGTAGTATTTTTTTATTTTGTGGAAATAACACAAGATGAAAAAATAAAATTACAAAAATTTAAATATAAATAAACGTAAACTAGAATATTCACGTTTAATTAGATTTCGTGCCGGATTTTGGCATATGTGTCATGTCTGTTTATTTTTTTTTTCTTTTTTTGTAAAGAAATGCTTTGTAATAAATTTTGTGAAGTGTGGGGTAGAAATATTTTAATATGTAAATATATCGTCACCTTAAATGCAAACGGACGTTACTACAAAATCAATATTAAAAAAGTATACTTGGAGATTGAATTTCTTAAATAAGGCCTCCATTTTTGTTTCCAGGTGTCTAATTTAATTTAAACATGGATGAACATTAAGTTTTTTAAAACGAACCATAGTCAACGGAAATCTCGTATTCATCAAAGGTGGCAATGTGAGCATTTTTATGAAATGAGTTCTGGAATTCGGGCAGCATAATTTCTATTTTACATCCCTGCGGGAAATTTGTATCAATTGGTTCAACAGACTGGTCCTCGGATTTGTGAAAATAGAACAAGTACAAAATGAAAGGGCTCATGACCAGTGAAAGAAGAAAGAACCAATCCCTTAACTGGTTTATGAAGAACAAAAAGGTAGAAAAAGGAATGAATTACAGTACAGTCTTCATCGGTTCTTGAATTTAATTCTAAGACTTGTTTTTTTTGAAATAATACAACATTTTAGTAACTGACTTTAAGCCCGTTCATTGAGAATAGACCTGTGACTGGTCACATGGTGTTAATTGACCCCCTCAAATGACAACCCCATACACTTTATTCATATAAAGTGTTAGAACCGGTCTCTACCGCCAAAGACATATCACGGGACTACTTTGGTGTCAGTTCGCTTTCCTCTAGGAAAATTTTACAACAGTGAGCGCTATGATTATTTTGTTTTGCTTCTCAGACCTTGTCATCTGACGTGAAGTCAATATATGTTAATACTCTATAAAGTAAAGTCAGTTTCTATATAAGTTCTACTTCCCCCCGGGGGTCTAGAGTTCATCCGAAGGGTATTTAACTTTCTGGCTCCCGTAATGACAGGGTAGTTGTAGTTTCACCAGAGTTCTTTATCATTCTGGTGCCACTGGAGTCGGAGGCCCCTGGTGGGTGCAAATCACAGGTCTGACAATTTTTTGAGATCCCCAAGTACACTTCTTGCGAGAGATAGATAGAGGCAGACAGAATGATGATTGTCTTTTGGAAAGCTTTATCTTTCCTGTAAAAGGTTGATTTTCATCAGGTTGTTCTCCGTCCGATGGGTGGGTACCCTTTTCAAGACATGAACTTTTAATCGGGTTTAACGAAATGCAGCTTTTTGAAGAAGGGATACTGTCGACTATTACGTAGTGCAGGGAAGCAGACGAGCCGGGAGACCAGCGCATACCTGGAAGCGGCAACTGACAACAGAACTTTCGAGATTGCGCATGAAGTGGAACGAAGTCAAGCATCGAGCCTAAGATCGAGATTATTGGAACCACCTTGTTATGGCCCTATGCTCCCTAGAGGAGTGAAAGGAACATATGTATCACGTGGTGGCTGTGGTTTATACCATAAACCGTGATTAGGGAGACTACTTTATGGCTGATTGTTCACCCTTATGCGAAAGTTCGTAATGTGCCGGTTCTACCTAGGTGTTATTGCTATTTAACAGAAGGTACCGAATGAATAATAGCAGTGGACGCCAGATAGCTTCGGTTCCGAAACAAGGAGGCAAGAGATCGGCCTAAATGGCAGGTTCTTACGAAAATCACTGCCATATCAGTTCTACTTCAATTCTAGTTTGATTTTAGTTCAGTCCTAGCTTAGTTCTTTTTGAGTTTGGGTTTAGCTTAAATTTGGCTCAAATTCAGTTCCAATTCCAATCTAGTTCACTTTTAGTTAAGATCTGTTTTGGCTCTGTTTAAGTCCAGTTGCAATTCAGTTTAAGTTCAGTTTAGCCCTAGTTTTAGTCTTAATTTAGTTCTATTTCAGTTTTGTTTTGGGTCAGGTTTAGCTTATTTCTGGTTTAGGTTTTATTTAGTTCGGTTAAAATTTAATCCTTGTTTAGTTTATGTTAAGTTTTAGATATATGTAAGCTCAATTTTAGTATAGATCTAGTTTTGATCATGCTTTTAACGAGTTAGAAAAGTTTGATCTATTATTATTTTTAAACTATTCTCAAAACAATTTCTTCTAGGAATCGTTCTGTTACTGTTTTGAATTCTGATAATTTTTTAATCTTGCCCTTTCGGAATCTTCTTGACATAAACAAATTGGGGTGTTACCCTTCATATCCTCTAAAGATCCATTTTGGTGCAGTGATCAAACGAAACCCTGCCCGCTAAATACGGTATTGAGCAGAAATTAATATTTTCAAGTCAATTTAATAAATATTTTTTTTTTGCAAATTAATGAATTTAAATTAGTTAAGTTGAAAATCGCTTCACTGTACATCTGAGGAGGAGAAATGCAAACGAAATATTTTTCTTGTCCTTCCGTCCTGTAAGGTCCGATAGTGGTACCGTTTATACCATTAAAATCTTTCTATATGCATTCATACATATGTACTTATGTCAATATACATATGTACATACAAACATATATAAAATACATCTTTTAACACACATATGTATGTATGTATATGAATACTAAATGCTTATATTTGCTTTATGCTTTTAAAATTAACAAAACTAACCAAAGTATATTTGAATAGAGATGATATCTCAACATTATGGCATTCAAGCGAGAAGTACACGTTTGTTGTCGTATACACAAAGTTGTACTCATTATTATTTTATTTGTAGAATTAATTTACAATATGAAACTTTTTTAATTGTTTATTCCTTCTTATCAGTTGTTGTTCAAATAAAGTAACCAGTTTTTTTTGCCGTTTCAAATTGTTTGCTTTAGTAATTTCATATTGGATTATTTATCTAAATATTTAATTTTATTTAAATATTTAAACAGCTCACTTAAAAAAATTAAAAACAAACTCATGTGCATTTATTTGTTTGCGGCCAAAGCAAACAATAATGAGTTTTATATTTGACTGAGATTACGTTCACACGTTCATTTTCGTAGATCAACCACACATGTTCATTCTAACATCACGCGTTACACGTTAACGAAAATGGATGAAATATCTGATAATTTTTTTTTTTAGTTTTTTTAATTATTTATTTCATGAACGGAATTTTTCCCGTCTTTCTTTGTGAAGCAAACAATATCATATTTTTGTGAATATTTTCCTTTTATATTTATAATAAAGTTTCATTAAAAAAAAATTGTAAATGATGGAAAAATATTTAAGAACAAGCAATTAAAAAAATCAATATTCTATATATCACAATTTATCAGCCTGGCTCATGATGTTCGTTTGCATTTTCAAACAGCTGATTTGCGCCCCTCTTACAATTTGAAGCACAACAAGTCGATCAACAGTGCCAGCGAACAATGACGTTACAGTTTTCGTTTAAATATGCGACCACAAATGTCAAAATGAGTCACTTCTGTTGTGGTTGTCAAATGAGGCATTTTGTTACAATTTTTCTTTACATACCACCACAAAATATTTTTTCGTTATTATATTTTTATAAAATATTTTTCATAAAATTCTGTTCCATTTTTTTTTTTTTTTGTTTACTTCTTTGTTTACTGTTTTGTTTGTAGCACAGAGTTGTACCCATACTCCAAATAATGAACTAAACTTCCTCGTTTTCAATTTAATGAAGCCCCATTCTTTAATGGAAGAATGCTTTAATGCAATTACACTGATCTGCAAAATAAAGTATCGAGCTCTGAAGCCATTTCAGCTGTTCCTTATGTTAAATGACCTACTGACTCCGAGTATAAACTCTGTTTCCCCTCATCATTTACGAATTTTAGAGAAGCCGCCACCCTTTTTGATCGATTTTCGATAATTTCATATGTTTTAGTTTATTATAAAACTCGTTTTATCACAAATTCTTTTTTATTTTTCAAAATATTTCGGCTGCAAAGTCTACATATTCACCTTGACTTGGCGCTTGTAACCTGAAAGCGGAGGAATGGATTTCCGTAGCGCCGGTAAAGGCATAGCAATACCGATAGTAAAGCAATGCTCGGGCTTAATCACAATTCACAGCCTTTCACTAAAATGTACCTTGAAAAAAGCCAAAGCAAAAAATATTTAACCGTTAAACTTAATTTAGACAATATAAGAACACATAAACCACGCCCAAAACACCAAAATATCAATAAAGGAAGACATACTCCTCGCTTAAACCACCGAGATATCGACTTCAAATTGGCGAGGGATGCACTGAAAGAAGACAAGGAACTATGGAAAAATTGCATGGTTAAAATTTTCTTCATACCCTTCTAAATTGAATGCACGGCCGTAAAATAATCGAAAATGTATAAAATTAAAGTTAGGGGAAGGGGCTCCACCGAAAATATGGTATATGGTGAGTGGCGAAGAAAAACGGACGTCATATTCGGATAAAGGAGGTAATTTTACATAAGGATCAGCTGAAACCGTCTCAGAGTAAATTTTCATGCAGATTACAAACTCTACATGTCTATTTCAAGGGATCAATTGACTGGGATATAAGAGAGAGGCGTAACGTAAAGCTTAGATCCATTTCTTAGTGGCCCTGATCTATTATTCATATCAATTCCAAATTTAGAAATTACTGACTGTTTTTCAAACTCAAATAAAAAATGTTCGTTTAGAAATTTATTTTGCAAAACAAAAACAAATTTGAGTTGTCTTATTTTTGTTTCAACATTAATTTCCCAAGCGAACATTTTTATTTTATTTTGCAAAACACGCAGTTAAACTCAAACCAATCTTTACATTTATTTAGAATTTGCGGGTTTTGTTAAAAAATTGATTTAATTAAGAAGCTTAACCAACAAATATAAATTGTCACGAGTGCGCTGGAAATCGCAAACGCGTAAGTTTGGAAGTTGTTTTTAATAAGCTTTAAACATAATTCTTATAATTTTTGGTTTAAAATCCTGTTTAATAGGGAAATATTTGTTTAATATTTTTCATAAAATTCTTTTATTACAGAAATCTTATTTAAAAACGACTTTAAAATTCTTGCGTTTTACGTTTGCGATTTCCAGCACAACCCTGTGTATAAAGTCTATTGTTTTTATTATTATTGTTAACACTTTTAAATTTTGATTAGCAATTTTTCATTTTTCTTTTATATTATTTAAATCAGTTTTCTTTTTATATTAAGCAAAAATTCTTTGACTAAAACTTTTTCTTAATATTAAAAAAAAAAGAAATTATAAATAGAAAAAAGGGAAAACAAACTAAATTGTAATGATTATAAATGTTTTCCAGTTAGCGTGTCAATTTTTCATCATCATCATTAACGTCACTGCCATCCTTCTAAAATTAAAGTAGAAAAATTGCAGAAGAAGCCAAATGTTTTTCTTTCTATAGAATTTCACCCCTTTCGTTTCATGTTCGCCCCCCCCACGCCAACAAACTTCAGAATTAATTAACGCTCGCTGTTTGTTTCAAATGTAAAAGTGAAGTCCCTGTTGTAATGAAATTTTCTTTTTAGTCTGCCGTTCAGTCTCTTCCACTGGCAGTTAACGCAGCGTGAAACATCAAAGTACAATTAAGATTTGTTACACTGCTCAAGTCTTTTGATATTTTTCCGAGGGAGTGTTTTTTTTCTTTCTTTCTTTCTATGTTTTGTAAGTGGAAGCGGGTTTTCTATTTGGTGGTGTGTTTCTTTTATTCTTCATGTTTATTGTTTTGGTCGTTTCGTAGGTGTCAAATAAATATTATTCGAATTGAAATTAAAAAAAAAAAAAAACTGGAAAAAATCCATTAATTGATTGAGTATTGTTACGCCTTGCGATAGATTGATAGATAAATAAATAAATAGAGGTGGAGAAAAGCATATGTGTGGGCTCACCCTTTTTTTGAAAGTACGCCAAAATAGTTGGAGAGCAAAACCTAAAATGTGATTTAGAATGCAAATTCCTCTTTTACTTATACAGTGCTTAAATGATATCAAAGATTATTTGGGTTGAAAAATTTTATTAAAAAAATACAGAAGGTTAACTGGAATTAAAAAAAAATGTGTCACCTTAAACTCTAACCTTCTAAAAAAATTGTTCCCAAATGGATGCCCGAAAATTTCTTGGGATCCGTAATGGAAAAATGGAGACCAAGAGTAGTTCGTTTTTTACGTTCCCTGCAATAGACTACGAAAGAACTTGAGGAAATAAATCAGTAGTTTCAAAACGAATAGTTTAATTTTGGTACAATACAGTGTGGCAGAAAATAAATTCCCTTTCAATAGGGATATTTGCAACAATTCTCTTTCCAAAGGGATTTTGAGGGAACTCCATTTTTTAAGAATATTATGAAAGTTTGCTTTTTTAAGGAAATTTTTTAAAAATTTACTTTTTATAAACTATTTGGAACGAACCAAATTTCTTTTTGAAAATGCACGTATTTAAAAGGGGATTTGCGAAAATCCACTTTTTCATTATTCGTTAATTGAGAGGGCAGAAAGGGCCTTAACAGTATATTTTCAACTTAATCTGCTTGTCGCGCTTCTTCTTATGATAACTTCAATCGCCTTTTTCAAGATCCAGCGCCAAGTGTTTTTGGGCCTTCCTCGTCGTTAGTTTCTTCGTAGCCTTCATTCCACGGCCATCCTGTACCCATGTTCGGTAACTTTATTGAGAATTTCTCGCATCGAAAATATGTGAAACAAAATTCCATCGTTTCCCGAAAAGTGGGAAAAAAGTGTGTATGTAACTCATGTCGAAAACAATCAAAAGAGATTTCTTCATTACGTTATAAATGTCATAATATTCTACTCGAAGTCGATGTAAAATTGCAGACGTTGAGATCGCCAGTCACACCTCAATTGTTGACGGCGACCAAAATTTACTAAACTTGAAAAATTTTAACGGCGTCCGCGAAAAAACAACCAAATAATGTAAAATGCTACTTATATGTTTGTTGTTTACAACCTGGCTTTGAAAACATTCGCATATTTTGTTAAATGTAAATAATAAAACAATGAAAAAATCAACCAAGGACAAAATACTTATGTATCTATTCCGTGTTTTTATTATTCATTCAATTTTAATATTTTTAATCAGACTAAAGTTCATTAAATTAAATTTTCATTTAATTATTTTTATAAAGAAAGCAATTTTACAGCAAAAATTTAATTAAAATTTATTGATAAGTTTTCATTTTTGACTGAACTGGGAATCGAACCCAGATTTTCAAGGACAGGGGTCTAATCACCGCATACGATATCGAGCAAAATTCATCGAAATTATTTATTTTGGTATCTTGAAACTCGATATCGAATGAAATGTATTGAATTTGAAATAATAGCATTCGACATCGAGTAACTCGACATTACATTTATCGAGTTTTCATTCGATACGCCAGTGTCTATCGTATGCAAAAAAAAATCAATAGTTTATTCGATACGATAGTATCGAATGCGGTGAATAGACCCCAGGTTGCCCTGGCATGTTTCGATTATAACCACATAATCTGTACAGAGGGGTTGGCCGTTTAACACATTTTTGAGTCTGCCGAATGCACTTCTAGTTTAATTGAGTTTATTTGTGACATCTTCCTTGATCACAGCGCTTATCAACATCGTACTCCCTAAGAATCAAAAGCTGTCTACGAAATCCATTCGATGGTTATCAGTTTAAAGATGGTCGTTGTTGTTGTTACTGTTGGCATACAGCTTTTTTATATAGTGATTTCTAAACCGACTTTTTTGGCCTACTCGCTTTCACTTGCATATCTGACTGTTTTTATGACAGGAGGCAAATATCGCCGGCATAATCCAAGTCTTTAAAGCGTCCTCTTTTGCGTATAATTCTTCGATAAAATACTCTATTACCACTGCAAGGAGGAGTGGTGAAAGTGGGCAGCCCAGCCTTACGCCCTTTTTAGTGGTGAAAATTACGCTCATTGTCCTGTTGTGATGTACGCACTTTGGCGTTTGTGTGCATGGCATTGATAAAATGGATTATTTTGCAGTTTTTTTTTAAATCAATAAAACGGAGGAATAGAGGTGGCTTCCAAGCTATCTATTGTTCTGTAATTATTGGGAGTGTTTTTGTCTCATATACACAAACGCGATATGAGCGAATCCCAATTTGCTCATCTCTCAGTTAAGTCTCTACTGTTTCTGCACTTTTAAGACTTATTGTAGAGAGTACCTTAAAAATCACTTATTTATTGGAAAATTTGCGGAAATTGTCTTTTTAAAAGGTATTTTTTCAAAACTGGTTTTTAGGGTCATTCCCAAGCACT
Source organism: Pollenia labialis (assembly GCA_949318255.1). Lineage (NCBI taxonomy): Eukaryota > Metazoa > Arthropoda > Insecta > Diptera > Polleniidae > Pollenia > Pollenia labialis. The sequence goes on from OX439139.1 coordinate 28,377,460, forward strand.
GCTTACTTATTTCAAAAATCGCTAAAACATCTAAATTTCTTAATTGTGCACATCATGCAAAAACCAATAGGAAACCCTATTAGAGAACTAAAAATTTATTTCAGTAAATTTTATTCTTTAAACATTTCATTTATTTATTTTTTTTTTTTCTTTTAATGAAATCATTCCAATCAATCAGACCAAACCCAAATCAAATACGCCAAGCCAAGACACCATGTGATATGATGTTTACATTTAATACCGGGAAAAGGGGTATTTATATCATTTATTTCAATCAATCTATACAATTTTATAAAATTTGGATACAATATAAATGAAAACATACATAGAAATTGGTTGAACATGTTTGTGTGCGTGTTTAGACATGATTATGATGATAGCGATTGTGTCTTTTTTCCTAAAATGTTTTGAAGATAAAAGAAATTGTTAAACGAATATTTTGCATTTTATTAAGGAAAAGATTTAAAAAGGAAATTATTTTCTTTTCGAGTTTCTTTAGGAATTTTCAAAAGTTTTTTTTTAGTAATTCAGAGATTTCTATTGATAAATCTTTAAATTTTTTTCAACTCTGATTTAAACCAAGAAGTTTCTTAGGTAAAAAAAAAATTGGTGCAGTTTGTTTGATACACACATAAATACTTTGCATAATCACAAAAGGTGTCTAAAACTGAAAACAAGACTTTTATAAAAAAAGAAAACACGTTTTTTTGTCTTTAAAGAAAAAAAGGAGAAGAGTTTTCAAATAAAGTTTCAAATTATAAATTAGTATGCTGTAAAATTTTAAAGAAATTAGGTATTTGTAATTGCTTGGAGCTCCAATGAACAGCCGAGTTCCGATATTCTAAATGAATATTAATTGAGTTCCTTCCAACTTGATAGTTGTTTTATTCGTAGCTCGTATGATATTGTTATCGTATGCGTCTTGAAATGGATTTGAATTAATTTAATAAAACGAATCACAGTTTTTTGTTTTCAGTATAAACAAACTTTTCAAAATTTTTAAAGTTTATTGGCATAAAATATCGCAAAAAGTTCTAGATTTGAAAATATTATTTAGTTAAACTTTTGGTGTTTTTTTTTCTACAAAAAAATGTGCCTTTTTTTAAAAAAAATTCAATTTGGTGTCTTTTTCTTAAAAATTTTGCTCCCGAAAAGGGTGGCTTGTTTTATTCTAAAAAACTCATGCTTTTCGGGAGCAAAATTTTTAAGAAACAGACACCAAATTGCATTTTTTTAAAAAAAGGCACATTTTTTTGTAGAAAAGAAAACATCATAACTAACGAAAAACTTCCTTCGTTAATATTTATTAGTTAAAAGTTTTATTTTATAATTTCAAAATATTTAAAAACAGATTTTCTAAATTTTACCAATTAAATAAGTAGACAATTCGAAAGAAAAGGTTAACGAGTAACAATTTTTGCTATTTGTTTCGAGTAAACGGAAGCTGCTTTATCAAAAACAAAAAATCCCTTTCAAAACCGCATTTCTTTATTACAAACATTAACTTTTCATAAAAGTTTCCATTTGCTTATAAATACAGCGAAAATCGCTGTTCGAACTCGTAAGTCATCGTCCAGACTTGCAATTTTTATAGCAAAAATTATTGAGTTTATGGTTGAGTGGTAAGAAGTTTGGGAGGTACTCAGTTTCACGTACTCTGCAATTCTGGGGGGTTACTGCGTATTTCGATTCGAAAAAATAATAATTTACAAGTTCGAACAAGTTGTACTGTGTATTACGATTTTCGCAATCGTTTGAAACGATGGCAGAGTTTGTATTTTTGAAAAAATGGAAAATTTGATGAAAACCTTTTGTTCGTAATAGAGAGTGGCTGATAAGAAAGGGATATTGTGTTTTCGATAAAGTATAACACACGTCCGTTTATTCGAAACAAATATTACGAAAATCGTAATACACAGTACAACTTGTTCGAATTCGTTAAGTATTTTTTCGAATCGTAATACGCGGTAACCCCCCTGTTTTGTTTCGTAATTCTCAGAATTTTCAACTTGAAGTTGGTTGTATTTATATTTATATATCTATATGTATATAAAAATTAAAAATGTTTGTCAGTTTGTTTGTATGTTGGCTTAAAGACTCCTAAACTACTGCACCACAATAACACCACGTGAGCCTTAAAAAAGGCTACTTTTTTCGATAGGGGCAGGGGAATTGGTACCTTAAGAGCCGCTGCACGAATTTTGTTAAACTTTTGGTGGTAGGATCTTCTGAGCCCCAAAATTTAAGTAAAATAGCAGCGGGGGATGGGGTACCCCCCATAGGATGCCAAGTTTAATGTCGCATATCTTAAGAACTGTGTAGTGAGAATGTTCAAACTTTGTAGAAGTCACTCTCATGGTATACTACACTTTTGAAAATAAAAATAAAGCGGGGGGTGCAGGGAGGGGGAATACCTGACATAGGATGCATATATTATATATCGCTCAACTGAAGAACTAATTAAGGGAGAGTCTTCAAACGTCGTTAAAGCAACTATTATGGTAAACTATAAATTTCAATATAAAAATGGGCGGAGTAGACAGAGGAGGAGCACTTATTTTTTCGATAGGGGCAGGGGAAGTGGAACCCACCATAAGATGCCAATATTAAGTATTGCATATGTTAAGAGCCGCTGCACCCATTTTCTTGAATTTTTTTCAGTAGCATCTTCTGAGCCCCGAAATTGAAATAAAATAGCAGCAGGGGATGTGGTTACTCCCATAGGACGCTAATGTTAATATCGCATATCTTAAGAACTCTTATGTTGAGAATATTAAAACTTGGTAGGAGTCACTCTTATAGTAAACTTCACAATTGAAAATAAAAATTAAGGGGCAAGGCGCAGCTGGAGCAATACCCCCATTGTTTATTATAATGTCCTGTGGTTCCTATAAGGAACAAAGGGCCCCAAATACCCCCATAGGATGTATACATGTAATATCGCGTAACGGAAGAACTATCTTAGCTAGAGTCTTAGTCTGAGCCCCGAAATTGAAATAAAATAGCAGCAGGGGATGTGGTTACTCCCATAGGACGCTAATGTTAAATATCGCATGTCTTAAGAACTCTTATGGTGAGAATATTAAAACTTGGTAGGAGTCACTCTAATAGTAAACTTCACATTTGAAAATAAAAATTAAGGGGCAAGGCGCAACTGGAGCAATACCCCCATTGTTTATTATTATGTCCTGTGGTTCCTTTAAAGAACAAAGGGCCACAAATACCCCCATAGGATATAAATATTAAATATCGCGTAACGGAAGAACTATCTTAGCTAGAGTCTTAAAACGTGGTTAAAGCCACTATTATAGTGAACTATAAATTTTTAAATAATAATCGGCGGGGTAGAGGAAGGAAGAGCAGTACCTCCCATAGAACTAAATTATTAAATTCCGAATATGTTAAGACAAACGTATTCAAGCTTTATAGGATCCACACAATACACAACATCTTCAAAAAGTAGGTTCAATAGGAAAAGTAGTCATGGCACCTCGAACACATTAGATTTCTGTCTACATATCAGTAGAACGGTTACTGTAAAGGCATTAAAATTTTTTACAAGATGCTTTGTTATGGGGTAGCAAAGCGCACCGGGTTAAGCTAGTAATATATTAAAACGACAGGATAAACATACAAAAATTTCAGCCTTAAAATTACATAAACCGAACACTAGTGCAATTTCAAAGAAGAATTTTAAAAAACTGCAAAAAGCCGATAACCCTTAAGCAAAAGCAAACATTTGCCGAGTAAAGTGTTTTTGGTGAACACTCTTATTTTCTTAAGACTTAAACTCTTGTCCAATAGTCTGACAATGAAATTGTCACTTTAATATTCGATTGTTTTTTTTTTTTTTTTTGGTTAGTTTGCCCTTAAAATGCAAAAAAAAAAAATCAAATATTTTGCAAAGTTTATAAAAATGTAAAACAAAATTAAACAAAAATTTAAACAGCAAATATTGAGGTCCAATCAATTGTCGCCAGACTGCTTGCGACAACTCTTTACCGAATTATCGTTTCAACTAAATGTGTCAGGCAAAAAAAAAAAAAAATAAAAAAACGCATAAATATTTTTTAATTTTCATTGCACTAAATTGTTTTAACAACTTCCGTAAAAACCTTTATTATCGTTGTAATTTTATGCAAATTTATGCATTTATTTTTTTGTTAATTTGAGTTATGAACTTTCAAATATTTTTTTCCAATATTTTATTCCAAGTTTATAAAAATATTCCAAACATGTTTGTACATAAATATTGGCTTTGAAAGACTAAAAAAGCCCTTCATCGACGACATTTGTTTATAATTGAGGAGAGTGTGGTGCATGAAAACATTTTTAATTTATTTTATTTCAAGACTGCGGATGTTTAAAAACGTTAAGTTGCCGTAACACATGACTACAAAAAAAGGTTTAAAGGCAAAGACAAAAGCGCTAAAAACTGAAATACCAAAAAAAAAAGCGTATTAGAATTCTATGTTATTAAGGTATTTCAGTTTTTTTTCTATTTCTTTGAATTTCAACAGCTGCCAAAAAAAAATGTTTCAAAACAATGGCAATAACTACAATTGAAATAATCCTAAACAAAAAAAAAATACGTAAAAGTAATTAAGAAAAAAAGCGTAACAGCTAAAAGAGTACGACTACGTCTGTTATGACGGTTACAATTTAAACAATACAATCAACCAGCTATTTATTCCCCCAGCCAGCAACTACGCCAACCTACACTACAATTACATAAGTGTACGAGTACTTGCTGAGATGACTGTAATATAAGACATCCTGCTTACAACAACGACAAACTCATCAACAAACACCAAAAATGGGAGAGAGAAAAAAGCATTTAACGACCTGAGGCTAATTTTCCACACAAAGACAAACTATACGTGAAAAATACACCCTTTTTGTAAATTTTAAATACGTACACTGAAAGAAAACTTTTGCTAGATTAAAATAATTACATCAGGAGAAAATTTTAATATTTTTCGTTTTATCAACAAAAAAAGGATTACGAATATTTCGAGTCATTACAAGAGAAGGTTTTTTTATTATTTTATTTCATAAAAATTTTGTATGAAGTTTGTGGCTTAAGATAAAATTGTTTTTGCTATAAAATCGTATGAAAAAAAAAATTGAAAATTATGTCGCTTAAGCTTTTTTCGGTAAGGGCTCGATTTTATTAAAGCTAAAATTATTGGCTTAAGTTCACAAAATCTTCAAAGACAAAACTCCAATAGTCTAATTAAAGAACATTCTTCAATATGACAAATTTTTGCAAAAAGTCTTTTTTTAATGAAAAATTTAAGCTTAAAAAAAATATATAAATATGAAATCAAATATTCCTAAAATTCTTGGCTCATTATTTCTTACCATTTTTACTAAAATTTTTTCTTCAGTGTATCGTGTAATTTTTCAGAATAAGAAGGAAAAACTTAGAAAAAAATCAAAGACAAACAATAATGACACTTGAGCCAAGACGAGCGAAAAAGGAACACAAACCAAACAATCGAACACGAGCAAACGAATATAGTAACGAACAAACGTTGTCATTTAAATGAAAATTACAAAATGTGTTTTTAAATGCATGAAATTACCACAAGGCAGTATGAGTGCACACAAGTCAGAGGCAGTCAAATAGACCGACTGCCTAACAGGCAGCTAAATCGTCTGGCTAACAGACAGTCAAGCTGCCATCCGGACTAAGTACTAGATGTTAGGGAGTGGATGGAAATTGTTGTTTATTTCATGGTCTTAACCCTTGCAAGATCAATGGTTTTTTTTAAGTTCTATGGATTTTAATTTCTAGATATTAGATATTGCTTTGCTGCTGCTCCTTAGGAGAATAAAGGTACAGTGAATATTTTAAATACTTCCATACCTCGACAAAATATCAGCACCTGAGCGAGTGTGCAGCTAAATCAGCCCTAATGATTAATATTGCAAAAGCCAAGGTAATGTGCATTAATCCGACAATACTCAACCTCTTCTTTTAGACAGGAAACCGATCAAAGTTGTCGACTCTTTTTTGCTGTCGAGGAAGTAACTAAATTTTAAGGGCCGATGTTGAATGTGAACCACACCTAAACGTCAAGTCACTGTTTTGTGCGGTGTATGGGTGCGCTGCAACTAAAGAACATAACACCGTATAAAAGCCCACATTGTAGCCAACAGCTGACCAACTGGCAACAAAACCCAAAAATTCGACTACATAAATGGAATTGGATTGGAAAAACGTTAAAGAAGCGCACAAAGAACTACACTGGAACGGCGCCTGACTCGTATCCACAGGGTAGGTATCCGAAGAATAGGAAGACCTGCTAATACATGGAGGAGACTAGTTGAATTTAAAGGATTACTTCAAGTGTGTCCTGGGTATAAATTTGGTATATCTGTTAAAAATCGCTGTCCCCACAGTCTCATCTGGTTCCACAGGAACGAGTATGTTAGGAGAAGGTTTCTTAGATGATAACGTGATTGCCCTGGTTTAAACACAAATCCCGAGAAGAGACCCAAAGTATGTAGTAGTTTTTGAGTTTACTCGGTATTTAGAGCATCATAACATAAGACTAAACATATCCAAATATAGAGCATATCTGGTATTCAAGATTGTTGCACACTGTCTCAGTAGAAAGCTGTCTTGATGTTAAATGCTAAGATTTTTGCCTTAACTATAAGCATAAGAAAAAGGTAAAAGCTTTAAATTTTTCATGTCAATCTTTTGCTCTAATAAGGAAGCGAAAAATACAACTTGAAACTTAAGCGTTTATCAAAATTGTAACGAACTTACAGCTATTTTGTCCCTAAGCTCCTGTTTAAGGGTTAATTTTATTAACGCCTTTTTATATTGAAAACTGTTAGTTCCACTGCTGACAAATAGTAATAACAACATTGTAACGCGATGTCTTTTAATGATTCCGTTTTTTGTAAGATTTTAAGTGGCAAGTGCATTTGAGCGTTTTCAGGAAAGGGAACTAAATCCAATAATAATAATAAAAAAAAAACATAAAATTAAAATAATCAGAAGGGTTCATGTACAAAATGTTTAAGCCATACGGTCACATTCATGCATGTTCGATGGTTTATTTACCCTCTCTGCCATTTAGTTACCAAATTTTTTTTTATTTTTTATTTTTTTTGTTATTTCTGTTGATAATGCTGACGATGAAGTCAATAAGATAAATCCTTTATAAAAACATTGAACTGTTTCGATTCGAAAGCTTATGGAGGGGGGACTGTAATGTAAAGAAAATGTTTAACGAAAATATGTTTAGTGATAACAACAATCAATGAAAGAGAATATCTTGGCAGTTGTATCTCCCCTCTTGTCGGTTGAATATATTTTTTGTTTTTTTTTCTGAAAACGAGTATTTACTTAAAAAGAGGAACTCACGTAAAGCATGAAACATTTACTGCACGACCTCACATATTTTAAAACTGCACCCCTTTTTCATGTTGGTGTTACTGTTTATTTTTCAATTTTTTTTTTTTGTGTTAAAATAAAAAAAAGATTTAAATAGGGTGAAAACGAATTTTATAACCCCTTTCTAAAATACTTATTTTTGTTCTTTTCGTTAATCGAGGGCAATGTCAATTTTAGTGCTTTGAGTCTCATTTGTTTTTATTTAAAATTTCTTTGCAAATCCGGTTTCGGACAGCAATTCACAAGTCGCAAAATAAATCCATCATTGTCTTGTCCACCACAAAACAAATTATGTTGAATAGCAACAGCAGACAGGGACATTCAGCGGAATACCAAGTTTACCCCAAAGTTACATGCAAGACTCAACCTCTATACTGACATTTTTATGTTTCCTTTTTCTTGTGATTTTATTTAAAACCACAGGGTCATAACCAATAATTCTGTTGAATTTTGACAAAACATCTTCAGTCGAGAAAGGTAGAAAAAAAAATTTTTTTAATAAAATTCGGTGAAAAAATCATTTTTTCAATTAATAAAATAAACCAAAATTAAAGAAAAATTTCGATTATTTTAAAAACGTAAACAAAATTTTTTTTGAATGAAAATTCTTATGATTAACAACATCTTTTTTAAAACTTCTTAAATTTTACATTTTTTTTCAAAATGCCACAGAATAAGTCTAAGACATATTAAGTTGTGGGCATACCTGACATCAGTGGCACCAGATCAGACTTTGGTCAGCCGCGATCTTAAGTAAATCATCAGATACAAGCCTCTGATAATCTACAGTTATTGGCCGCAAAATTACAACGCCAAGAGGAAAAAGCTTCTTAATACACTTATGAGTAAACTCGGAGGTGGACTTTGGTCAGTACACAGAAAAAAAATATTGCAGCATCAGTTTTAATTAAAAATTTCATCAAGTGAATTAAACGTTTAATCAAGTGAAATAAAATTTTAATAGAGTGTATTAAACGTTTAATTGGCAATATGTATTTGCACAAATTAATAAAATCAATTAATTGCTTAATTCATTTGATTAAACGTTAAATTCACTTGATTAAATTTGTAATTAAAACTGATTTAATTTTTGATTAAAGCATTTACTGGTGAAAAATTTGTTTCTGTGTAGAAGAAAGTATTTACATAAGCACCTGCCGTGCGGGCCTAATTTCATGGTGATCCTAACAACTGGGGCAAAAACAATGCGTTTATCAACCACCCCCCGTGTGTGAGAGAAACCAAGACACACAGGTTTCATTTTGTACACTTGCCCTTAGTTTAAGAGCTGGCACCTTCTTACATCCGCTGCGGTTTTATAGCAAGAAGCGTCTGTTAACTAATAACTGGGAGATCCGTCTGCAATCCGAACTTCCCGCAATTGGTGTAAAATCTGCAATCTATGGTATACGCTTTCAACTATAGTTAACTGTACTGTTTTATTAAAAGTAAAACTTTGTCTTGTACATGAAGAATGCAAATGGATTTTGAAAGAATTTATCCCCCTTTGCTCCAAGATCAGATCAAAAGTATTTGAAATTTATTTTATTTTTTGAAATCCTTAATTTTTTTTTTATTTGTCGGGCTATTCTTCTTTTCACATTGTTAATTTTACTTTCTGCAGCATCAATTATTTTGATTTGGGTATTTAGTGAACCAAATCCGTCCTAATTAGTTATTGGTTCACTAATAAATCCGTAATTGGAAAATACAAATGATAATTGACTTTGATGATATTTAAATTTAAAATTTCTTTTACTTTTTTAATTGCATCATCATCGGTATCAACAAGCTCTTCTTACATTCCTAAATTACTTAAAGTTTTTTGAATAAAATTCTGAAGCATCTAGCCAGGCCCCATTTTGCTACTACTGGCTGCGCGAGAAGGGGAATAAGGGATTAATTTCATTAAAAATTGCAGTATTATCGAATTGGCTCCTAAATTCTCTGCAACGCGGTATAACCCATGTGACCAGCAAGTAGCTTGTAAAAGTTTTGGATAAAATATTTTAAGTCCATCATTTGTCGAAATCTTGAAAATCTTGTATTTAAACTAAAGCTCCAAAAGAATGCATTGAGTATTTAAAATAAATTTTTTGGAAAGTTTTTTTTGTGTACTTAAAAATTTATTTAAAAACTTTAAAAAAAAATCCCTAAAAAAAGTCAATATATGCAAAAATATGCATTCAAAACCTAAATATGCAAAAATATGTATTTTTACTAAAATATGCAACAATATACAAAAACCAATAGATGCTATTTTAATGCAAATTTAATGATTCGGATAGATAATAGGTCGACATTGTTCTTAGACTATCGACAAAAAACATGCATGGAAATCGCATCCTAAGTCAAGAGTCTTTTCTTTATGTACTTGTTCTATTTTCACAAATCCCAGGACCAATCTGTTGGATCAATTAACACAAATTTCCCGCAGGGTTGGTAACAAAATGATTATCGTAATAAACAGAAAGAAATAAAAATTGATTTCAATTAAAAAAGTTTGTGATAATTATTAAAATATTAATTAATTTTGCACCAGTGAACAATTTAATAGCATCAATTAACTATTTTTTTTTTATATTTACAACATTTTCTGGAGTTGAGTTGTTGATATAAGTAATAGTTTAAATCACCTAATTAATTTTTTAATTTAAGCTGATTTTATTTTTGATTAATGGTTTAATTGAAAAAAAATGTACGAGAATTATTTCTATCTAAGTTTTTAATTAACGTAAACACTACTTTCATCTAAGTCGCGGAAACTCCTGGATTTCCCGGACTCCCAGTAGAGTCCTTATAATACTTTTATAAAGCAAAACTAAGAAGAATTTCAAATTGTGTAGCCCTTACTAAATATCAGATGTTATTCATTTCTTTAACCACACCCTATTCAATCTTAAACTTTGCTGTTTTCAATTCCAACTAAATTATGTATGTGACAAGCCTTTGACTTCACTTAATACATTTCCCATTTTTCACTTAGAGACGACAATATCGTTACTATAGCAAAAACGAAAAAAAACTTCCAACTTAAAGTAAATAAATGGTTTTTGCCAAAACTAACGGAGGGACCGACAGACATATTATTACATTCTGTGGCTACTAAATTATCTCCTTTTTTTGTTTTTCTTTAACAAAAATTCAACAGCAAAATGAAAACTCTCAAGTGGTTAATTTGCAGCAAAAAACTCATCACAAAAAAAAATAAAACTTTAACTCAATAACACAAGGGGTCGTTAGTTTAACAATTTCTGCAATCAGTTTGTCAGTGAAGTTTTGTCTTTTATAGGAAATCTGCAAAAGGAAAAAAAAACGCAAAACGTATTCCGAAGACGTTTCATATACAATTGAAAATATTTTTTTTTTTAATAAGAAAATTAATTTAGCTTTTCTGCTAAATTTGTTTCCCGCTTTGAAAATAAGAAGGCAATAAAGAAACTCTTCCTACAACTCATAGAGGGTTGAAATTGACTAAAAGTGAGGAATAATTCGAAAGCTGAACTGTATCCTTCACAGTATTGGGTAAAAGTAAATAAACTCTACACCACAAACTGCTAAAATAACCGCTTTGAGTAACTTACTGAGCGGCCAAAATCAAGAAATGTATACTAATTTTGTGTGTCGTGGTTAAAATTGAAATTTTCGAGTGTTAAACCGTTTTCAGATATACCTTTTTTATTGAGTCAATCTTCGGTTTATTGACATAATTATCTTTCTGTTCACACATACACAATTTAGCTAAGTCAATTAGCAATTAACTAATACCGTGTTCAGATATGCACCTTAATTGACTTCTACGCAATAAATGCCATTATTGAGCTCAATTATCCATACGGAATTGCAATTTAGTTATTGCTCAATTAATACGAAATTGTTATAAATATTGAGTAAAATTAAAATGCAACACTGTCACAAGTGTGTTTAGTAAGTAAAAACTAACTAACTAAACAAAGTGTTTTGACATTTTTGACACAGCAACAACAACAAAGGTCCATCCATTAGGTCTGCGCAAAAGCCAGAAGTTTATATTGTTTTTTCTTTAAAGATGTCAAAAGTTGTTTACATTTGTTGCGCTTTATGGGCTGGCAGGGCATTGGCCCAATTGCGAAATGTTGTTGAAAATTGGTGTTCCAGATTGCGCCTTCTACGCGCCAGAAGTGGCGTGGCGGCCACATGGCAGAAATCATATTTAAACATTATTTTCATAAAATTTTCTTTACAATGAATAAATCAATTTTCTTCTTTTATTATGATCTAAACTTGTGTCACTCTACCAAAAAACAACCTTTAATACAAACGAAACTAAAAGTTGCTAAAAGTCTATAATTTCCGTATTTTCAAGACATTGATGCAAAAGTTTGAACATCTAAATAATATCTAATGGATATTTGAAAGGAGTACTAAAGGATATTTTATCTTCTGTTGTAAGATCCTCTTAGGTAATTAGGTGCAGTTAATACCTGGGATTCGACAAAATTACAAATTTGCAGATCTCTTGAGATCGCGCCTGACCAGAGATTCTATGTGGTACCACGGAAATCTGAAGCCCCTGGTGGCACGGCACCAGACTGCCTATTAATTAATTGAGGCCCTCGGAAGGATTCTTATTGCAAAGTAATTTTTTTCATTACAAAATGATCGGTTTTGCAAACTTTTCTCATAAAAAGATACTTTTTACACAGGGGAAATTTTTTCATTTTTTCTGTTAGTCGAAATTGGTTATAATGATGAGGAAAAGGCTAGGGAAGAGGATGGTGAAGGCTGAAGATGAAGAGGATTAAAGTATGGATGATGAACACTTGAATGTGACTAATGAAGAATATAAATCGTCTGCACCCTGGCAAAGGATGAATGGATAGACTCCTACCCCGATAAATTAGAATGAATGAAAGCCCACTAGGAATAAAGAATGCATGTATGAAGACCTTCCAAGAATCAATGCATGACAAATGGGTAGACTCCTATCCCTGAATGAATGAAAGCCTACTAAGAATGAATGAATGGGCAGAAAGATGTGGGAGACAAGGAAGATGATGGGGAATGGACTATCCTCATAACATGTACTTTTGCATAAAACGGAAATTCGTTCACCCATAAAATATACAAAAGGATGTTCCTTCACGAAAGATACATTCTCGGTTCGCATGTTAGTTGTAGTTTGTATCCAAGCCCACGCGAAGGGAGATCCTAAAAGGCCTGCTAAATCACTGATTTTTTACCACTTGTGGGATTATCATCAATAATAATGCAGCGACAGGTACATATGTATGTGTTGGTTGTTCTCACGCACAAGGGCGGTTGTTAAGCGCATTGTTTATTCACCTAGTGGTAGAGACCACCATGAGATTAGATTAACACGGCAGGTGCTTAAGTAAATCTTTTCTACTCATCTTATTGAATCAAGATTTGTAGGTGGTTCTTTACAGCTGGCTTTTAGAAAGAAAAATTTTATGTTTTAAAAATAAAGTTATGGAACATTGAAGCCTATTTATTTCTTTTGCGTTTGTTTTTTTATTACTTTGGTTTCTTTAAACACTTTTATCCAAAACTTTTTTTAAAAACTTACAGATCCAATTTAGTTTTTCTCATTTTTAAAATAATTTTTTCTCTCTTTTCAGTCTCAGTATTAATACAAACATCTTTTAATCGAACATCTCCACCTGAATTCCAATATACAATTAAAATAGCAACCATCAACCACCACAGGAAAACCATAGCAAAATGTTGATGAAAAGATTTATTGAATTTACCAAAAAACATAAAATTTTACGTGGCATGTTATCGTATGCTGTACTATGGCCCTGTGGTTCTTTGGCCGAACAAACGCTCGTAGAGAAACGGAATTTTAAAACATACGATTGGAACAAATGTCTAAAGTAAGAGGAAGTACATACATATAATTTACACTAAGTTCTTGTAATAATTAAACTTTCAATTCATTTTTGTTTTCCTTTTTTATTAATGAAGATTTAGTTTATTCGGCTGTTTCTTTATGGGGCCAACAATTTATGCCTGGATGCGTTTAGCCAGCGTTATGTGGCCGCGCACCGATATCAAATCATCAATATGTAAAGCGTTAACAGAGCAGGTTGCCTACGATCCAATGTCGATCAGTACATTTCTATTTACCATGAGTTTATTGGAGGGTAAAACATGTGAAGAGGCCAGGCGGGAGGTAAGTGAAACTCGATTACATATTTAATTTTGAAAATAGCTACTTTGTTAATACAACATCAACGATTTTTATGGCGTTAATTGGAAAGAAAATTAAACAAAATTGTTATTGACTCAAGTACCTTTTTAAAGTATGTAGTTCTTATTTATGTGCAAGATACCCCCCAACAAATTTACTTTTTTTAAAAAACAGAATAAACTAAGTACTCTGCATTTATTTGAACTTCTTCTGAAATACTTTTTATAGAATATATTAAATAATGGCTGACTGGCAGACGCTTGGAAGTGAAAATTGTGGAATGGCTCTAAAACGCTTATAGAATTATTAAGACAAACATTTAAATGCATACCGTGTCTGACAATTTTCTTCTTCTTTTTATTTATTTTGTACGTTTCAATGCTCTCATTTTTGTAAATTTTAGTTCAAGTAGGTATGTAAGATTTCGTGTTTGTATGGTGTTTTAGTTATTTTTTTCACTCTTAAAAACACACTTAAACGTTCAAGATTTCCTACACTGAGTGCCGCAATTCAAAAAAATTCACATCCATAAATGTTTTACACACATCGTAAGTATGTCTTTAGTACAAGTTTGTTAAAGTAAGTAGTGTGCACAGTGGTTTAAAATTACAATTTTGTGACAAAAAAAAATGTTTACAAAATTAAGTTTTGCTCTACGAATTTTATAGTATAAAGCTTTTTAAAAAATTAAAGCTTTAATTTAAATAAGTTTTTTGAAAGCTTTTTTACTTTGAAGCTTTTTATAAAAAATATTTTACGCTTAAAAGATGATTAATTTTTTTGGTTTATAAACTTTTACAAAACTTTTATTAAAAAATTTAGCAAAAGCTCTATTTGAAGAGATTGTTGTTAAAAAGCTCGCAGGTTTAGTAGTTCGTTTACAACAGGAAGCTTCATTAAGAATTAAATTTTTTTTTTCTAAAAAATTTTCAAGAAAAGCTTCAATTTAAAGAATGTTTATATAAAGCTTTTGGCTTTAAAGCTTTTTATAAAAAATATTTTACGCTTCAAAGATGATTCATAAAAAAAAATTTAGGAAAAAAGTTTTCTACTAACTATAATTAGTATTGTGGTTATTTTGTTGAACTATTTATGGTTTTTAATCCAAATTTTTTTTTTTTTAATATTTTATTCAGGCTTAAGTTCATCAAATTTAATTTTCATTAAATTATATTTATGAAGAAAGGAATTTTACAACATGAAAATTAATTAAAATTGTTATTGATAATCATTCATTCTTGACTGACCTGAGATTCGAACCCAGGCGGCTGGTTACCATGACATGTTTCGATCGCAACCACTCGATCTCCTCAGATGGATTTGCCGTCTTACACTCGGAGCCATCGACGACTGCTGACATCAATAGTCAAATATCAATCCTTAAACCAAATTGTATTTAAACCTTTGGTAGATCGAAATTTGCTTTTTTGAATGATAATCCATTTTAATCGATTTTACATGTTTTTCCTCACTTCTGTTTTTTCTAATAACTTTAATTTTTTAGTTTATAAACTAGCAAACTTTTCATTGTTAAAAAAATTGAAAAAAATTTGTCCGCGCAAATTTAACACATCATGGTTTTTTAACAATTTTTGTATATTTTTTTATCAGAAATTTCATACTTGCCTAAAAAGGGGATATTAATATCCCTCTTTCACTAAAAATTCCTTTCCTAACCACTGTGTTACGCATTTTTACCACTAAAATGTTATTGTTATTGTAAGCGTCATCACTAGCAAGCTCAACAATATCATCATCAACATTATTCTCCTCCTTAACAAACAACAGCAGTGGAGGAGACATCATTAAGAACAACAACAAAAGTAGAAAATAATACACCATCACCTCATCAGGCACACACTAGTACTGATATCTACAAGTAAAATGACGACGAATCATAGAAACAAGATGATGAATGAACATACAACAATTGTCAGGAAAGACACAACCATTAAAATGCATACAAGTGTCCATGTAGCACTGTCTAACTAGTCACATAACCAATCAGTCAGCCGGTTTGTTAGTGAGCCAAACAAACATTCACGTACTGACTTTGAGCTAGTCATCCATTTAAAAATCAAACAAGGCATCATACAAGCAATAAACTCATTGAAAATACACAGTAGGGGAATAATTAAATTCAAAAGGAAACAAAAAATATAATATGGAGTGTACAAATTAGAAAAAAAATTATGATTTAAATATTTGATTTTTTTTTAAAGCAAGTCCTTCAAATAAGTTCCAAAACATTTAAGTGGCATTGTTTGGATCCTTCTAATAGGTCCATATTACCCAACATAAACTACCCATCTGATAAGATCATTTGAAGTTTCATTTAAATAATTTCCTATTTTATTAAAAGGAAAACCCCACTGTGTGATTTTTTACATTTTTGCCTTCTTCATACTTGACGCGTCAATCGTCTTCATCATCAATTGTTTGCTTCGTTTAGAGGACTTAAGAAAATAGATATAGGCAGACCGACAGACAGGCTTTCGTTACTCGCTGTTACTCGCCCACGGGTGTGTAACATAAAATAAAGAAATTGCTTGCAGAACTTCTTAATGTGGTTGGCATTTTCAATGTGTTGGTACTCGTTGACGCCGTTTGCAATTTAATTTGGAGCACATACAAGTAAATACACATACAATTATTTTACAATTTTTGAGTAGATACTATAGATACATATGAATGTTTGGTTTTCAGGCTGAGATAAGAGATAAAGAATTGGTTGGTACTTTATAAAGCCCTATGGAATAATAAAGTAATTTCCATGACTTTTGTTTATGAATACCTACTAGTGTTTGACTAATGGTCAAAATTCGACCACTAGTTGTTATGTAAATATGAAGAAAACATAGTACATCCAAGTATCTATGGATTTACATGTTTCGAGCATTAATTTGTGCCCATCTTATTGGATCGATTTGGCGAGGGACCAACCTTCGGCTCATATTTTATCTTCGACGTGAGCTAATATAACTTTGTAAGTTCTATATAAAAAACATCAATTGAAAAACAAAAAAGTATCAAGAAATCTTCTTTATAGATATTGTCATTATTATTTTTTAATTTTTCTATGTTTTTTTTTATATTTAACGAAAACTAATCAAAGTACCAGACGTTGAACGAAAAATTACCAAAAAGCTCCCGTTTACATATTCTTATTCACTCAGGACCATGCATGTTTAATTTTATCTTTACAGGTCGAAAATTAACAAAAATTCAAAAAGTACCAGATGAAATATAAAAAGTGCCAACATATTTCATCTTATAGGTTTTCATTCACTCAGGACCCTGCACCTATTATATTATGTGCTGGTTCACACACGTCAAGTTTAACTCGTCAAGTATTGAGCATTTAGGAGAGAAGGGAAAAGAGAAGGTCATTTCTTTTCCGCTCTCTCCTAAAAACTCAAGACTTGACGAGACAAACTTGACGTGTGTGAACCGGCACTATGTTTCTTAGTTCAATATTATAGAAAATTCAAAAATTATTACAAGCGGCACGGAAAAGGAAAACAAAAAAATTGAATTTCCCATATTTATTTAGTCGAAAAATTGGAAAACCCGTTTCTAAAAAATGTGATTATTCTACCACCCTTTTTTTATTATTCGACAATTGCATATTTGTTAAGTAAATTTGAACGCTTAAGCCTCTGAAAATATTGATCAGATTTTAATGAATTATATATGGTGCACTTCTGCAAGTAAATATCTTTCAAATGGTGTATATTTTGTTCAAATCGGGTGACATACAGAAGAGGAAATTGTTCTTAACTCCTTTGCAACGTTTTCTTCCGCTTAGCTTTTACTCTGATAAGAAATACCTAAACAAGAGCGTAAACGTCGTGTCATAAACAGTAGTGCTAACTTCCTTGTTTAATAAAACCAACATCATAGAAATAAAAAGAAGAGAAAATACCGCTAGATTGACAAAAAACAGCATAATTTACATTATTTATTAACAATTGCGGCCTACTTCGCTATAAAACGCTCTGTCAAAATCAGATTTTCTAATTGCAAAGCGTTGACGCCGCGCTATTTAGGGATGCTTCATACAAATCGTATGGACATGACAATTCTTGACAGCAAGAAAACGCTTTCCGCTCTTGTTTAGGTGCGGCTGTAAGAAATTAACAGAAGCTCTTTTAACTTTGTGCGTGAGTTTTTTCTTTAAAATCATCTTAAGAGAAAATATAAAGTTAATAAATCACATTAATTTTTTTTAATTAAAAATTCACTTCAATGGGTGTCGCTTATCAACTGCTTCTAATACCCTTTTTACACTTGCAAACATTTCGGAGAAACGCATGGAAGACGTTGAAAATGTGAAACATGAATTCACACCTAAAACATATAACAACTACTGTCAATAAAAAATTTCACCATTTTTTAAATATTTTTATGAAATATTTTTTTTCTGCAAAAGTGCCAAAGTTTTAAAAGAAAACACAAAAATGTATTTGGCTTAAAAATAAATTAAACAAAAAAAAAGCTTGCAAAAAAAGAAAAAACTTGACAAATGGTAACGCTGCTTTCAAATAGAATGCAAATTTGTCAGTGCTGTCACAATAATCACACTGTGCTCGAAATTGAGACTTTTTCTGAGACAAGCTGGGTGGGCACTAGAAAGATGACACTAAAAAAACGAAAGATATAAAGATGTTGAACAATTTTGATTTTTAGTCCTTTTTATTTCTTATGGGGCAATTTCAACGTCTTCGCAACTTGATGGTAGATGTTAAATGTTGTCAAGTGTGAAAAGGCTATAAAGCGAACTTTACACTATCACAAGAGTCTTATGTATTCCATAATACTTCGTTAGATAGAAAAGTCTAATGAGTTTCGTAACGACTGTCAAAAAATATAATTTAACATTACAGTTTGTAGTCACACTATAACACATGAATATGCTTTTTTTAAATGCAACCCCGATCAAATTAAAAGTATTACGCCTGTATTCGTACAATTTTTTTTAAATTAAATAAAGGTTAACAAAAGGAATTTTGTATAAACATTTTCCTTAATAAACGTTTGTTAAATTTAGTAATCGTTTATGAATACGGTGGTTATTGTTTAAAAAAAAATCAAAAAACGGTGAAGTCGTATAAGAAGTAAAATTTTTTTTCGTAATACTTGTCATTTTCATAACACATTGCATTCACACTATCACACTTTCACATATAACTTGAGTTTTTCACATGTATTAATACAAAGTATAGTCACAGAAAAATAACAGAACTGTAAAAAGTTACGTGTGAAAAGGGCCCAAATCAGTTGCGAAGGCAGCTTTTTTTTTGGTAGCAAATTGGCAATGTGTAAAAACAGGCCGCAACAATCAACACACGTGGCGTGATCAAAACAAAAATAAAAAAACACTAACCACGTTAAACAAATGCATTGGTTCAACAAACGTTTGTTTTATGCAGAAAAAATTTATTTAGTAATATTGTTTTGTTATATAATGCTATTTACTTAAAAATTATTTACTCGTGTTTTGGCAAACTTAAAAGTTAATTTTTACAACAGTTTTCCAAATAAATCTCAACTTAATTAATTAATGTTCATTGTATGGCGGCATAAAAGATGATGCAAAGAGAAATGCAAAAGGGCAGCTTTCTTAAAAAGAGAAAAAAACGCAAAATCTTCCGTTTCGTGACAGTTCTGTTAGTATTCTGTGATAAAAGTGTAAACTAGCCATGTAGTGTTAACTGCTCAGGTACATTTCTTGCTTCCAGAAAGCTTAACACTTTTTACTGGGTTTTATGCAAAACCTTTAACCTAAATGAACTCTTCTTTTAATTTACCAAATTTGCTTTTTTTTAAATAGTTTATCAAATCTTTGATCTTCAAAATAGGAACTAGTCACTTTCTAATGAGAACCTGAATAGAATTTTTTGATATTATAGATTTTATATAATGAACCCAGTTAATTTTAAAACTTATAAAAAAAAAACTAAAATTGATTGCAAAAGAAAATCTTGTAAATTCACTTTCAGTCCCTATTTCTTACCTTTCTTACCAACTACCTTTCCTTTTATTTTCGCTCGAAAAATTAAAAAAATTACTTTTATTGTTGTCCAAATAAATAAATATCAATGGCAGCACTGTGTTGAATGGACATTTCGTCAACTCATTATTGTTTTGGCGCATATCATGGTAATTTCACCATGACCAGAAATTAGCCCACGATTTGTTTTTCAAAAGTGACACATTTGCTTTAAAAAAGAAGATACTTGATTTGAAAATTAATTTTGGTCGTTTAACAATTCCCTTTAACTACTAAAACTTTTTTGATTTAAGCCACATTTTTTTCCACACATTTTTCCTCATTTAGCTGAAAAATTGTAAACACATTTCCTCTCGTAACGCTTGTTTTTATCGACTCATGCGATATTGTAGCAAATTACCTTGTGTTAAAAAAAATAAACATTACACTGTTGTCTTATTACACAAAATATTAACTGTCTGACCATAAATGGCTCATTATGTCCAATTTATTTTCATTAAAAATTACAACGTCCTTAACATTTTTAATCATACAAGTAAATTGTTATGCAAAATTATTACAATATATTTTTCATATATTTCTTTTTATATTTTAAAGTATATAATAACCAAAATTAAAAAAAAATTCCAACAACAAATTTTAATTTTTACATACACGTAGACTTTATGTAATTACACGGTATGTGCGAGAAATTTTGTATTAAATCTGATGAAACAATGTCTTAATACTTATAACGATTAGTTAAACTAGAGAAAAAAAGTTAAATGAACTTTACATGATATTGGCTGCACAAAAAAATTATTGGTTCATTTTAGTTATTTTTTTATTGGAATTTAATAATATTTAGAAAGCACTAATGTTCTTTCATTAGCATATTCAAATCAATTTTTTAATTATTGAAATTTGTTTATGTATTCATGATATTTTAAGTAAATTATATAAAATATCATGAAAGTTTTGTCTGTTTCATTTCTATTCTTAAAGAGGCATCCGAAATTATTTCAATATTTCAAACTTTTGACCAAATTTTGTGTGTTACAATTCCATTTTCATAGGAACGAATACAAAAAATTATTATTTTGTTGGAAATTTGTTTAGATTTTAATGATATGTTAAAAAACTGAATAAGCGCGTTACAACTTTAATTGTTTCAATTCCATTTTTCATAGGAACATTTACACAAAATACAATATCAATTTAACTAATTTGAGGATACATTCTTACATTAAATTTCGTCATATTTCCAGCGTTTGACGAAATTTTATGTGTTACAATTCCATTTTCATAGGAACGAAAAAATAAAATTAGAATTTT
The DNA here is from genome assembly GCA_949318255.1 of Pollenia labialis. Classification (NCBI taxonomy): domain Eukaryota; kingdom Metazoa; phylum Arthropoda; class Insecta; order Diptera; family Polleniidae; genus Pollenia; species Pollenia labialis. The sequence goes on from OX439139.1 coordinate 28,398,397, forward strand.
GTGGTAAATTTTATGGATTCTTAGTGGTTTGTGATAATACTGAATAACCACGTTACAACTTTGGATATTTCAATTCCATTTTTTTCATAGGAACATTTACAAACAGTACAAATTTTTAAAACTGTTTGCCAATTTTTTTACGTTTTAAAAGTCCATTAAACTCGTTAACATAGTAAAATGTTTATATTTTAAATTTTATAGCGTTTCAGTTCCGTTTTTAAAGAAATTTTATTTTTTGGATATCAAATAACAATAATTGTAAAGAATATGTTATTTAAGAAGCATTAAGCGTCTTAAAATATCAGGGTTTCAGTTCCGTTTTTAATAGGAATGTTAAAATACATTTTTTTTATATTTTCTCAAATTTTTAATAATTAAGTTACTTTTAATTTCGTAAAGTGTTATAAACTTTAATTAAGTTAAAATGTTTCAGTTTCATTTTAGAAACAATAACAAAAATGTATTACTTTATTAAAAAAATATATTTAAAAATTTTTTAAGTATTTAAAAAAATTTGGATACGTTATCAGTTTTTTTGTTTTATTTCCATTTTCCATAGGAACGTTTACAAAAAGCATAGCTTATTTAAGTTTGTTTTTAAAATTTGATTTTTGTTTAGTCAAAATTGTTTTTTTTTTAATTCATTTAAATGTTTCATAATATCATTTAAATAAAATAAAACGTTTCTTTTAACATTTATTTTTTTAACTTTGCTGGGTTTCAATTTCCAGTTTACAGAAACGTTAATACAAAATTTTTAGTATAAACAAACTTTTCGTTTATGCTATTTAAGGAAAATTAATGATTGATTAGGTAAACGTCTTAAAATATTTATTTGTTTAATTTCCTTTTTTATAGGAACGTTATAATTACAATGGAATAATTGGTGTATTTATGAAAACTTTATATTCAGGCCTGTCACAGAAATCAATTCCGATCGAATCTTGCTTCACATAAAACGAAATCACTTCCTGATTATTTTTAAATCACGTGTGTCAAATTTGTAAAAAATTTTAAACAGTTTGTTTAATTTAAAGTTATTTAAAGCCTTTTTAATGGAAACAATACAGAAAATTTAACTTTGCTAAGAAACTTTAAGAATTCTAGCACGTTGGCTGCCACGTCGCACGTTTTCATGCGACACCCATATGTTACCATGAGGCCACGTCGCACATTTTCGTGCGACTACCAGATGTTACGCTGAGGCCACGTCGCACATTTTCGTGCGACACCTTAATGTTACCTTCAGGCCACGTCGCACATTTTCGTACATTTTAATATGGAATTTTACATGCTATTTGGATTCTCTGGCCTGTGGTGAACATTTTGGTGTATTTCCCATGGCCGCTGTGTATTTTTAATGGTATTTTTTTGGATAATAAACAAGTTGGAAATTTAAATTTGTTTTTTTATTAATTCTTTAAAAAAATCAATTCATTTATGAGCAAAAATTATTCTAAAAGTTAAAAAAAATAAATAAATAAATAATAAAATAAAACAAAAATATTAAATACAACTCAAAAACTACATAAAATTACTGTCGCACATTTTCGTGCGACGTGGCCCCACAACATGTTTTATGTTCTCCCAGGCCATGTCGCACGAAAAGGTGCGACACAAAAAAACCGTTATAACTGCAAAATTAGGGACCACAATAAAGTCGCGAGTAGTCAAAACTTATTTTTAGGCACTAAGAAACAAAAAAGAACAAAAATAAGTTGTTGGCCTCAGGTGACCAAAATTGATAAATGACACTGTCAATGAACGATCAAAATTCTAAAAAGGCTTTGGCAGCCAACGTGCTAGAAAAGGGCTGAATATTAAAGTTTATTTTATCATGTTTCGTATCCATGTCTTATAGAATCGATAACAAATAAAACAGCCTAACCAAGTTTTAAAATTCATAATGATTCATTTTCATTTTTCATAGGACCAAAAAATATATAACATAATCAGCCCAATTATGAATAAAAATTCCCCGGGAGTTTTCTCCCTTCTTCCATTTTTCCAATGTGAATTCAATTGTAAAAATGGGAAAAGAGTAAAAACTACCGGGTAATTTTTATTCATAATTGGGCTGAATATTTCTTTTCCTGAAATTTTTATTTTTGAAGTTTTATAGTGTTTTAAATTATTTTTCATTATTTAAGAGATCAAATAATTATAGATTTAGTTTTATTTCTAAAACTTGTGTCTGTCTTATTTCCATTTTTTATAGAAACGTTAAAATAACAATGAAAATAATTGAAAAACTTTTTAGAAATTCACCAAAGTTTTTCTTGGGATTCAAAAAATTAATTAACAAGGTTTCGTTTAAATGTGCTTAATTCCCATTTTATACTTTTGATAAACAGAAATTTAATTTCCTATTTAGAAATTCATTTTTAGAAATTAATTTTAATTTTTAAAAGAGTAGCTGAGATGAAAAATTATTTTTTTTTTACAAAATTAAAATGCGAGAGGAAATATGATTCTTACAGTACTTTAGGCGCTTTATAAGAAAAAAAATGTATTGTATCAAACCATGTCCTTAGAAATACATGGAATAGGGCATGCACTGATGCAATCAGTATATTTCGTCTCATAATGCGCCAAGATAACTGTAACTGTGAGAATCAATTAACATCTCGTTTCTATAATTTTGAAACGAACAAGGTTAAGTTCCTAAAACTTATCTAAATTTCAAGTGTTTCATTTCAATTTTATTAGAAACAAAAAATAAAATATATACAATTGTTAAGAAATCTTGCAACATTTGACAGCTTAATTAAAATTTTAATGGAACAATTATTTTTTTTGTGTTTCAATTTCATTTTTAATAGGAACGTTTTGAAAAAATTTAGTTTTTTTTCAATTTTTTCTAAAATTATCACACAATCTGCCTTAGTGCATTAAAAATTATAACGATGGAATTAAATATAATTGAAACACTGTTTAAATATATACTCTCTCCCTTATACAGTATATTTTGTCATGACAACCATAAATTAAAATAAAATGATATTAAAAAAAAACACTGAAACGCAAGTACAAAATAAATGTTTCCCCAAAGTATAATTTTGTAACATGAATTAATGATAATTATAATAATTAATGTTGCTTTTGTTGCTAAAAACTGAATCTCATGTGATTTTTGCTGATAAAAATTATAACTTCGATATTATATTATTAGAGCAGTTTTGTAAAAAAAAAAAAAAAACTGTTTCTTTACCTTGTTAAATGTGATTGTTCCTTTAACTAATTTATATTATTTTTCTCTTTTCAGGTCAGCAGTAAATTCTTGGATGCATATAAAATTGGCATAATTTATTGGCCATGTGTGCAAACGATTAATTTTGCATTTGTACCGCCCCATAATCAAGTCATTTTTGTATCATTCTTCAGCATGTGTTGGACAACATTTTTAGCGTATATTAAATTTTTAGATTTGCCAGACGTTGATGTCGATGATCATTTGGATCATCATTTGGATTTACATTTTCATATACATTATTGAATTCAATAATGGAATTAGTACTTACATGCACATACATACGTATTTAGATGAACCTGAAAAAGTCCAAAAAGAGAATTGATGACATAAGTTTACAATGGGCACATCCATAAGATGTATGTAACTGTTGGGTAACCGTTAAGTGTTTTTGTATAAAAAACACTCACCGGTTTCGCAATAGTTACGTCTTATGAATGTGAATTTAATTAGAATTAGAAAAATTGTAAATAATAAAACAAAAAATGCATAAAAGTAATTTATTTCATAAATTCATAGAAACTACAATAAATAGGAAAAAAAAAAGAAAATTATCTTAGTTTCTTCAAAAAAAAAAACTATTTTTGATTTTGTTTTCTTAATTGTATATTATTAAATATTGATAGTCAAACCACTCGATTTACAACTATTTTATGAATCCATACATTTTTCGATCGGTAAGTTAAGACATCTGGCAGTAACAATATGCACCACATAATACATTCTGTCTCTAACTGCTCAATAATAACACAGGCCAATCAATTCTTGACCCATAGATCAAAGTATATTTTGCATTTATCTTATTATGTTAAAGATGCAACCAAACTAGTTTTACTCTAATTTAATGTGTGTCATGGTGTCAAAAACGAAGACACTTGTAATAGTACAGAGGTCAAAATACATCAGCGTTATGAGAGCTGAAGAGATTTACCAATAAAACTCATACATCATGATAATTATTTTGTCAATCGATAACAAGATTTAAAACCCAAAATATTCCTAACGAGTTCAATGTCCACTATCAACACGAATGCAAATCATCGAATGCAAAAAAATAAATTTTTTTGTTAGAAGGTGTAAAAGGTTCTCTTTTTTTTAAATAAATTGCTTAAACCACATGAGAGTTATGCATCAAATTGATTTTAAAAGAAAACTGCGTATTTCTTAAGAAGAGACCGGCTGGTTGGCGGGACTCCGATTTAACCATAGGACTTTTAGTTTGGAAGAGGGAGTTGGAACTGCGGTTTACTGTCAGGAACTCGTTATTCGAAAATCCTTTAAGCTTCCCGATTACTGACGCATATTTTAGGCGGAAATATTTGCGCTCAAAATGTCTTCTGATATGGCTCGTGATTCTTATACTATTACCTCACATGAAAACTTCTTTATAGACACTTAGGCGGCGACCAAGTTCATATCTGCTAAAAATACATACTCCTCCATTGTCCAGAAGTGTATGGACTCAAAAGCGAGACTTGGTGCCAACAGAAGGGTACACATTTACTGGGATCGCTGCCACCACGGCATAGAAGGTAACGAAGTGGCACACCAATTGACGAGTCGGGGGGCTCAATGACAACAGAGTGATTGACATTTCAGTTCAAATTCGTAAAATTAAGAGGAATACTGACTCTAATATACAGAGGAAATCTGAGGCGGTTTGGGGAAACATCGTAACGAAACTCGTCTATCGCTACCGAGAGGAGACTGTAAGCTTCTGGTAGGCTTTATAACGCCAAAAGAGCGGGGAAACGGACTAGTGACAATTGCCGATTCTGTGGGGTACCAGGGAAAAAGGAGACGGTGGAGCATATACTCTGCCACTGTCCGGTGCCCACAAGCTCCATAGCTTACTGTCTGGGAGATCATTTCTTCCATGATCTAGGGAAATCTGGAATTGGACTATTGAGACTGCTAGAATTTACCAATAGGGTCTGGAGTACTGTGGGTATCATCACATCGAACTAACCGTTTCGAGTAGAGGTTGTCATAAAATGTGGTATCGCTAGGGAAAAACACGGTCTGTGCGCGGTTTTTACGACCGGCCACCTAACCTAACCTAATTCCATGTGACTGTTCCATGGAAAAACTTACAAAAACCACACAGAAAGAAGTTTATTTTCTAAAGTTATAAATTAAGCTTAAGTTCATCAAATTTAATTTTCATTAAATTATTTTTATGAAGAAAGGAATTTTTACAACATGAAAATAATTTAAAATTGTTATTGATAATCATTCATTCTTGACTGACCTGAGATTCGAACCCAGGCGGCTGGTTACCATGACATGTTTCGATCACAACCACTTGATCTCCTCAGATGGATTTGCCGTCTTACACTCGCAGCCATCGACGACTGCTGACGTCAATAGTCAAACATCAATCCTTAAACCAAATTGTATTTTAACCTTTGGTAGATCGAAATTTGCTTTTTTGAATGATTATCCATTTTAATTGATTTTACATGTTTTTCCTGATTATCAATAACAATTTTAATTAATTTTCATGTTGTAAAATTCCTTTCTTCATAAAAATAATTTAATGAAAATTTAATTTGATGAACTTAAGCCTGATTAAAATATTAAAAATTTGGATTAAAAACCATAAATAGTTCAACATAATAACCACAATTCTAATTATTGTTAACCATTAAGTTTATTTTAACAAGAAAATCCAAAATCTAAAAATAATTTCTTGATTTTAACTTATTTTGTTCGTATTTAATAAAATTTTCCTAAATAAAGAAACGGGAAATGCATCACTGCGCTGCATCTGTGATTTCAAATGATTAAATCAGTGATGTAGATGTGGACCAAAAAATTGAATGGTTTTTTATCGGCATTAAAAAAAGTTTGGTTTTCTGATGCAGCGCAGTGATGCGTTTAGAAACAGGCCCAAATATTATGCTTAAATTAAGCCACACATGCTATATTTAGAATACATGGGTAATTTTTGGCTAAGAAACATGCAACATTTTCTTGGTTTAAGCCGTAGTTAGGTTTATTCCATTGGCAGCAGCGATCAAGCACAGCTCACGCAGGTCCATTAATTAGTTCCCGTTGTCACACCGTCTCCCATGGGTCTTATGTTATCTGGCTATTAGTGTTCCACGCAGCCACCCGTCGATTCAACAAAGAAGTGAATCCTGTTTAAATCAATATCAAAGAGACAAGTTTTGTCCCCAAGGGCTCTTCGACCAAACATTTCAAGTCTTAAATCTCCGAATGCCGGACAATTGCAGAGAAGATGTTCCGTTGACTCTTCCTCCTCCTCGTCCCCGCAACTTCTACATAACTTATTATAAGGGAGCCCCAGCCTCTGGGCGTTCCTCTCTTGCCTGGTTTAAGCCATATTTAGTAATAATTCTTAACGTGCAGTGAATGTAAAATTTTACCACACCCACTTTATAATGCAAATCGTGGCCCCTTCTCGCTATCAATCGTTTCGATCAATGAAAAGCCGCTTCACGTCAATCAAAGGTTTTAAAAATTGTCTTGGTTCGTTTTTAGCTAAAAAAAATTTGAAGTGAAGTTCTTTTGGCGCAGTACTGATCTGCTACCATACATATGGGAAAGAGTCCCTCCGATTTTACGATGTTTTTCTTTTAAAAGAATACGTGATTAAATGTCTTACTAAACTAAGTCCATATTAAAAAAAGTACCTAACAACTTATTAATTTTACCAATTTCTAATTGATTTTCTAAATATCAAACAAAAAAAACCCATTAAGATTTCCTAATAACTTCCTCTTAAAAATTATAAATATTTCCTCTATCAATTTTATTTTTCTGTTTTATTAATAGATGAATAAATAGTTGAAAGAGCTTCAATAAATACCAGTTATCTTTGTAATTACTTTGATAATTTTTATTGTTTTTATTTATAATAGCTTGTTTAATAGTCAGCTGGAAAGTATTCAAGTATTTCGTATAAATGGCGTGAGTTAGAAATAGATTTACAGAAAACATTTCATTTTTGGCTTAATAACAAAAACATGGCCATTAATCAAAACACTGGGTCATATTAAGCTATATAATTACCTTAGTTGTTATTTTTTTTATTTGTAGAGACGGGTAAGTGCCTTAAGAGGCCCCTGATACTTCAAACACCTTTTATACGGTCATACTTGGTAGGTGAGAATGGTATGACAAAATACATACCATCATACTCGAGTAATAGCGAAAAATTCGTGTATGTCAGTTTGGTATGTTGAAAATCAAAAGATTTTAATATTAGTTCTCACAGACATAAATATCTCAAGAAAATTTTTTACAACACAGTTTGTTAAAAATAAAATTTTAGGTCAACAAACTTTTTATTTGATCTAATGAAATAATTTATCAAAATTGCGCTTTGCAAAATAGTACTCAATGAAACATATTTAATAATGAAATAATTAAAAATTTCTTCATATTCATTCATAAAATATATTTGAATCAAAGTAAAGAAAGTATTTTACAACTCTTGTCCATTTTTTAATCGCTTTGATATCGTTGCAATTATGACTTAAGTGTTTGTAACTCTCATTCGATTTACAGTTATATTTGTAAATATATTTAATTCAAAAGATTCTAATATTAGTTCTCACAGACATAAATATCTCAAGAAAATTTTTTACAACACAGTTTGTTAAAAATAAAATTTTAGGTCAACAAACTTTTTATTTGATCTAATGAAATAATTTATCAAAATTGCGCTTTGCAAAATAGTACTCAATGAAACATATTTAATAATGAAATAATTAAAAATTTCTTCATATTCATTCATAAAATATATTTGAATCAAAGTAAAGAAAGTATTTTACAACTCTTGTCCATTTTTTAATCGCTTTGATATCGTTGCAAGTAGGACTTAAGTGTTTGTAATTCTCATCCGATTTACAGTTTTATATGTAAATATATTTAGTTTTTCTAAAGTCGATTTCCTGATGATCTGGCCTAAGCAATTAACAAAATGCGCATAGGAACTAGCTTATCCTCACAAAATATATTTTAGTGTATTTAACAAAGAATAAAAATTTGGAATTTAGCGCATCATATATAATAAATAAATAAATAAAAAAACATGTGAAATCAATTAAAATGGATAATCATTCAAAAAAGCAAATTTCGATCTACCAAAGGTTAAAATACAATTTGGTTTAAGGATTGATATTTGACTATTGACGTCAGCAGTCGTCGATGGCTGCGAGTGTAAGACGTCAAATCCATCTGAGGAGATCAAGTGGTTGTGATCGAAACATGTCATGGTAACCAGCCGCCTGGGTTCGAATCTCAGGTCAGTCAAGAATGAATGATTATCAATAACAATTTTAATTGATTTTCATGTTGTAAAATTCCTTTCTTCATAAAAATAATTTAATGAAAATTAAATTTGATGAACTTAAGCCTGATTAAAATATTAAAAATTTGGATTAAAAAAAAAATAAATAAATAATCGATAAAAATTTTATTTGATTTATTCAGCATTTCTAATAATTTAATAATTTTAACAAATCACATAAACATTTTGTTTGATTTTTTCAAAATTTCCAATAATTTATTTTAACAAATCACGTAAACATTTTGTTGAAAAAAATTATTTTGGGCAACAACTTTTTTTATTGACTTAATTAATTGGGTTGTTGGCTAACAATTTAATAACGAAACTTACAAACTTTTTTAAAAAATACCGCAAAAATCGTAATCGCCGAAAATTCAAAAATTCTAACATGCCAAATATACCCGTCTAATAGGCGCTTTATTTCCTTAAAAGACCTAACGGGGTGGAATTATATCCAAAAGAAAGATTTTTGTTATAATCAGAATTGTGGTTATTTTGTTGAACTGTTTATGGTTTTTAATCATCATCAAATTTAATTTTTAAAATTTATTGATAATTTGTCATTCTTAACATTTAAATACTGATTCATTTAAGCCATGTTCACACCTCTTAATTTTTTGAGGTCCTACACGTAACCACTAGTTTTATTAAACAATTATTTGCGTTGGCAAAACGTTTGGCTAGATCAAACATCATTTACAGTTTCCAAACTGCATTATACAATAATCTTCTTGCAAATAAAGTTTGGTAAATGAATTGAAATTGTTTAAAATAAAGCTAAAGTTTGATCAATTTACTGGTCACGCTTTTTTTGATTTGTTAGGTCTGAACATATCTTTAGTTCTTAATTCAAAACACACTTTTTTCAGTTTGGGTTTCAATGCAAAAAAGCGCGAAACTTCTCATATAATAAAAGGTTTTTCACCAAGAACTTTGTTTTTTAATTGTGGCAACGCCAACAACATGATAGTTTTGACATTAAGTTTTTTTTTGAAGAGTATGTCCGCTCGAAAATCGCGTTAAAAAAAACTACAATTCACTATGAAAATTGTGGTTCGGTTAAAGTTACATTTCGTAAAATTCTTGATATTTTCGGACAACATAATCGTCTTTCTGGGACCGCTATTAAGAATTTGTCGTTAAAATTGAGACGCATTTGGGATTATTAACATCCTAGAGCGATTATTAAGAAACCTTAGCATGCTCATCGTTTCACTGTATGGTACCGTATGTGGTCTGGAGGCGTGATTGGGCCGCTTTTTTTCGAAAATGAAGCTGAAAATGCGGTAACGGTCAATGTATCACGCTTACGCCAGATGTTAACAACTCAATTTTGGCATATTATGGATGACGTGGATACCACTGGCATGTGGTTTCAACAGGACGATGCCACATGTCACACTGCCAATAAAACGATCAATTTATTGCAAACCTAATTTTCCGATCGCATAATTTCACGAACATCAGCTGTTAAGTGGCCAGCCAGATCGGGTGATTTAACACCACTGGATTATTTTTTTTTTGCTATGTTAAGGACAGAGTCTATACGGAGCCAATCTAATTGATTGCAGCCTTAAAACTCAACATCCGTGATGTGATTAACGAAATGGACGCGTCGCGTCATTTTGCCAAAAAGTGATTAAAAACATTGATAGAAGAATCGATATCTGCCAGCGTGCTCGTAGTGGACATTTGCCAGATACTATTTTTCATTCATAATTGCAGAACTTTTCTCTTCGTAATACAATAAAAATTTGAATCATCTTCATCTAAATTTTTTGTTTTGTTTTAGAAAACAAAGTACTTGTTGAAAACCCCGATACCTATAATTTTTTTAAAAATTGTTCACTTATTTTTTTCAAGGGGTGTAGCAAATCGCACCGGGTTAAGCTAGTTTAATTACCCCGTCCCGTTACATATATGTGACCTTCTCCGAGAAAAGGGACCTAGTGTGTGAAAATGAAGTTTTGAGAAAAATGCATTTCATCTTATTCTACACCCTTTTAGGTACCGGAATCCACTCTTAAGTCCAACCCCGTTTTTTGACACACTACGTCCCTTTTCTAGGAGAAGGTCACATATGTAGTTCACCCCTGTCTTAAACTCATGAGTCACGAGGCAAGCTGCATTTAGTTGTTAGATGCCAAAAAAAAAAAATCAACAACAAACAAACAACTTCAACCATAAAAGTTCAATTGCACATATTTAACAAACTAAAATACTTATATTAAATACTGGTTTTTTTCCTACAAATCAAAAATAGTAATAAACAATTACAAATAAAGTATGTACTTGCACTCGTTGATACCCACTCATATGAAACTCGCAATCAAATTCGAATTCATTCATTCGATTTTACTGTTTGTTTATTTATTTATTTGCAGTTTTGATTATTACGAGTATTAAACAGATAAATAAACACAGTACAAAAACACGAACAATAACAAAAACTAAAATAAAAAAAATTATATCAAAAACTGCCTTCGCTTAATCACTCTGGCTCCATCGTATGCAATGCAGTTTAGTTGTTTGTTAGATTGTTTTGTTTGTTTGGCTGTGTGTCTGTCAGTCTGTATGATTGAAACTAATAACATGTCTAAACACAATTTTTATATTAATATAAGTGTGTGTGTGTGTGTTTTGTAAATGTAAGTATGGGTAGTTAAAATGTTATTGGCATTACCGGCTTAACTGACTGCCTCCCCATTACTCAATCATACAATTTTAGTAAATAATGAAAATAAAATTACAATCAAGCGTATGGCAGTAGCCATACGTTGACAAAATAAACCGTGGTACGGAAGGAAAGGAAAGTTAGAATAAATCAAAGTCCCAAAAAATTTGGAAAAATATGGTTGTTGGGTGACCTTGATCTACGAGCAATATACTAAAGTTGTTGGTAACGCCAATAAGATTTGACTACTTTTTAAAAATAATCTTAAAAAACTATTTTGACCCTAAGTGCAGTTAAGAGTTAATCGCTAAATTTGCACTGTTTTGTCTTCGCATGACTTCAGGGTACACAGAAAAAATTATTGCCAAATTATTTTCAAACAAACGCTTGTTTGAATTTTTTTTTAATTTCTACAAATTTTTTTACTGATTCAATAAATATTTTTGTTTGATTTTTATTTAACCAACAAAAATGTTGACAACTATTCAAAACTATATTTTATACGCGCTATTGGTTTCAAGTTTTCATAATTTTGTATGAAATATTTAACGCTCTTTAATGTTGTCGTTTTGTGCATTTTTTTATTTGATCGTAAGCAACACTTTTTTATGTGAAATATAAGAACAACAACACAAAACACATACAGTCTATTTTTGGACGCTTTAAAAAAGTACAACAAGAAGAAAGAGGATAAAATAGCGCGACGAGGTTACTAGAAAAAAACGAAAGCAATAGCAGGTAAAAAAAGGTTTCATTCTTCTTAAACAACAGAAACAACAACAACATTATAAGAAACAAAATAAATTTTTGGTTGGTTTCAAAGTAGGTATGGTAAAAAAGAATGAAAAACAAAATCCCGTATTCAATTTTTGAAAACTGTTTAGTTAAATACATCAAATATAAAAATAAAATGATGACGAAAAACATATTGAGTCGGTCTGCTGCAGGTTTTGGTAACATTTCTACTTCTTTAGCCAAGGAAAGGATACAGCAGTGAGTGATGAAGAAAAACATTGTGTGTATAAACAAGACTTCGTTTAAAAATTATTCCAACAAAAAATGTGTCTCAAAGCCAGCCGCCACTATACTTCTGCCTTCATCTTCAGTGATAGCTTGGGTGCGCGTCATTGCTTGTGCAAAAATTTTTGTTTGATTCAGCAAAATTATTTGTTTGAAATTTATATGAATTTCAGTAAACTTTTTGCTTGATTCTGTAAATTATTTGTTTGAAAAAATCAGTGTTTTTTTTCAGTAAACAAAATGCAAATAAATTGTTTGAATTTGCGAATTTGTTTGTAGGACCGATTTCAGACAAAAAATGTTTTGATTCTACAAATTTTTTGTTTGAATTCGAAAAATAATTTTTTCTGTGTATATTTTTACCCAGTTTCTGAACAATCGGCACAAAAATATACAATAATTTGCTATCTTTCCTTTAGAAATTCCAAATATTTATGAACTTTGACCTTTATGATTTTAGAGTTTTTGTTAACAGATTTTAGTTAAACGTTCAGTGTATATTTAGAATTATCTCGACTATAATATTCTGAATAGGTTTAACTTAAAATTGATACAGTAATGAAGAAATTGGGCTCATTCGTCACAATATGGCCAACAAATTTGTTTTTCTTGAAAATTGCAAATTTAAATCGCAGTTACGGGAAAACTATGGGGGTATGGACAAAATTCATTATTGACTTCCCTATTTTATATCCACAATAAATCCCAATGTCATGATTAAAAAAAGTTCTGAAACTAGTTAAACAAAAATTTTTAAAAACTTGAAAATGGAAACTTGTTTATTTTTCTTTTTCTGACAATATTCCCAAGCCCATTATTTCAGTAACAGATTTTAAACTACAGCTATTAAGAACGTAGGACTAAGTACCATTTTTAATCTAGAAAATTCCGTATCTTTGCATTTATTTAAATTAAGTAAATAGAAAAGCTTGAGGTGAATCCCAAACCACCGTGCCCCCTGCGTGTGTGTTGAAACTTGTTATGTACTGCATGAATTCGTTAAGTGTAAGTTTGCCTGTAAAAGTACGTGTACATATGCAAGTTTCGGTATGTTTGCATGTGTTGTTTGAAAATATGTGTGTATGTTTGACAATTAAGTTTGCTAAGCTATTGGCGTCAATTTTGCTAATTTAATTATGATGCCCCACAGCCAACAAGCATGCAGGCCGACATGCTGGCATACCATTCCAGGCTAAACAAAAAAACATTGTACATGTGTACGTACATGAGACCAAATCAAACCAAGCCAAATTGTACACATTCATAAAATACTAAATAGTCTATAATTTTGTTGTTTTTTTTTTGTTATTGTTGCTGCCATACACACATGCATACATAAACCGACAAACAAACAGATTTATTATTACAATTTACGGATTATAGATGTATAAATACGATACGTATACGTAGTGTACGGGTATGAATATTAGGGACAACCCAAAAAAAAATTAGTATGGTTGGTAAAAATTTAAAAATATTATTATCACTCTAATCGCGATTAATATAAACGCAACCATATCAGTAAAGGTATTCACGCAATGTTTTTTACCCTTGCAACTGTGCAAAAAAGCATAGTGCACTTGATTGGCGTGAGCAACCCTTTTGGCTTGCACCTTCAATTTTCAGCATTTCCAAAACCATTTTCTAAACAGCGCACTTTCCATTTGACAATATTTAAAGATGCATGCACTTGCGATTATTTTAAAACATTTTTTATAACAAAATTCAATTGTAAGTTTTTTGAAAATTACACAAAATGAATAATATTATTAATTTACAAGTTGAATTAATAACTTATCTACCTTAAAAAAAATTTCAGGTGAGTATTTCAGTATTTTTATTATTTCAGCGTTTTCCATTTATTTTACGCTTTTTCTTTTTTAATTGTTTAATTTTTTACAAGCACTACAATTTATAATATTTTTCAATTCAAAGAAAAAAATGTACGTCAAAATGGTAGTTCTGCGTGTTTGTTTATTGTAGAGTTGATTTTATGAGTACTTTTAAGGAATTTGTTTCCATTTGGCAATGCCATAAAAAGTTGCAAAAATTTTATGCTTTTGCTCTGATAATCTTGCATTTACTTAGACCCAGACAATTTTGCATCGTTTGTGCGAAATAATTCTCCATGTATAAGTATACATTTAATGCATAAGTTCTATCCTAAACACTTTTCTATTTTTTAAACTTCTACCTCTACCTTATACTGTCTTTTAAATCAATTGTCTTCTTTATTACTCTTACAAAAATATAAAAACAAGCAATAATTATATTTATTTATACTTAAAAAAGAGTTCAAACTATAATTATTGTTTCCGCAATCAAGTCATTTTGGTAGCACTGCTTATGTTTTTGACATTAACTTGCGGCAAGTGTCAAAATATCACTGCCTTCAGAAATTACTTGCAAGTTGTATGCAAGTACGAAAAATGTAGTGGTGTTAGTGAAAAAAACTGTACACAAATTTTCGTTTTTTGTTCAACAGTTTTTGGCTTCGACTGCAGTTTTTTAAGCCCTGGTTATTTGTGACGAATCTTATCTAGATACACCATCTATATGAGATTTTTTGTCTGTATCGCTGAATTTTAAATTAATATTAAAATTTAAAAGGACGTTAAAGCTTTTTACGGATGGGTCAAATCTTAACCAATTCCAAAAAAATTTTATATTTTTCAGGCAAATTAAATCTAAATACGAACATCATTAGAAGGTTTTTGAACAAAATCTATTTCGGAAAAAAAGTTTGTATCAGGACTTTTTGAAATGTTAGACCGATTATTATCATTTACATAGCCTTTGTCCTTAGTGCAATAAAAATGTTTTTACAAAATTTGCTCAAATTATCAACAAAATTGCAGCTCGAACATATCGCACAAGGCTTACATGGACAGACAATCAGCCAGACGGACGGATGGACATCGTTAGATCACTTTAAAAGATATTTTGAGTCGATCGGTATACTAAAAATTGGTTAGATTTTCACGTATAACACACATTGACACACATGTATATACATAATTGGTCTTTCCTCAATTTTTGCATATTTTATGCATGTTAGTTTAAAATAACATTTATCTTTTAAGACAACCTGCTTTGACTTAGAATTCTAGAGTGAAACTTAAATGTACATAGATGGTGTTAACAAGAACTGAAAAACAAAAACATGCTGCAAAACTGCTCTTTTTACTAAAATATGCATAAAAATGCTTCAAAGGCTAAAATATGCAAAAATATGCTCTAACAATTCGATGGCAAAATTCATAAAAACCTCTAAACGGATAAATATGTATAAAAATACCTATTATTGGGACACCCCTAATGTACGTACGTACGATTTTATACAACATGTTTTATTTTTTTGTAGTTGTTGTTGTTGCTACAACTTTTTTTTATTGTTCTGTTGATTTTTATTTTATTGTTATTTCATGTTATTGCAATTATTTGTTGTTATCTTGTGTAGCATTTTTGTTGTAGATGTTGTTGTTAGTTGTTGCAGTGTGGTGCGAGTTGAAACAAACCATTAATTGAAACTGATAAATGAGTTGTGATAATTTTTTTCTTGTTTTATTGTTGTTGCACGTTGTACATTGGGTTTTTTTTTCAGTACGTTCAAATTAAATAACAACCATCATACATCATTCTATTGCAAGCTTGTTTTTTTTTTTTTTGAGTTTTTTAAATTTTTTTATTTTTATTTTTTAATTACATTGCTTTCCAAAAAAAGTCATCAGTCTTTAGAAATTAAGCTTAAAATATTTCTAGTTTTTTGCTAAAAAAAAAAAAGACTAAGTTGAAAGAATAAAATCTTTTTTTTAGAACAGCATTGAAAAAGTTGGTACAAAATTACCTGGCTTGGTACATTTTTACCTTACTAAGTAGAATAGTACAGTGAAGTGTGCCATAGTTATTAAATGACTTCCAATTTTGATTCTCCCGGGAATGTCGGTACCAGGTATCCTAGGATTTTGAAGGTGTTTCGTTATTATATAGTTATTAACCCTAAAGTCTATAAAGCCTATTTCCTGTTAAATTCCTAACTAAACAAGCAAAACTGCAGAGTTCGGGCTACAAAGAATCCAAGAGGAGCCCATTGGCGACAATAACATCCACTTAAGTATACTTATGTTTTAGGACAGTGTATCTTCCAAAAGGAAAATTGTCCCAAATTTTAAGGAAAATTACACAAGCTTTTTAATATCTGCCAATGGTAGTAGTTATCGGACGATGTTTAGAAGTTTTGTCGGGTCAGCTGTTGAAAACCATTAGGAGAATCGCTGAACTTTCCTATTCAAAACACAGCTTATGGGAGAAGTCAAAAAACCACCGCACACCCAGCAAAAACCAATGCACCACGACACCTCAACTTTTTATCTGCTTTTTATTTCAAGTCTTCACTTCTCTATAAGCAGTCCCTCGACCCTACTGTCTACCAACAAGCTTCTAGATCTTCACCACACCCTCATCAACATTGCAATACCCATTTTGACCATCTCATAAAACGTGGCTGCCACAGAACTTATCTCAAGTACGAAGACATCCTAGAGACAGTGTCGCATGGGGCCAACAGTTCGTCCAGTGCCTGCTTACCAAAAGCTACTGACTCCCGTATCACCCGATAGGATTTCTGGTTAGCCTTTGGTCTCAAGAAGTCACGAAGACTTCAGGAGGCCTATCATTTTGAATATTTGACTATACCTCATTATACCACGGAGGATGCAACACCGAAAGGTAAGATATCCGAAAGCATACAGATACATATTGTGTTATTGATTTAGGTGAATACCTGTCTTGCGACTTAGCTTCACGGTGGAGCTCAACCACTTGATGTGTTAATATAGAGCACTTATTAAATGCCCTTGTGTGTCTGAGGATTATTTTTTTTTTAACACAGGTTGCAATTTAAGTGTATACACAACCAAAAGATATACACCCACCCCTTATTTAGGAGCCGGAGATATTTAGCCTCTTCTGTTATTTATTAATCCCAGCAGTTTTTGTTGATTAGCATCGGGGCCATCCACAAGCCTAACTTGGCCAGAAAGGTGAAAAATCAGCCTTTGATGTAATTGTAACCCCACCCGCGACTTTGGGCTTAAGCCACAACCACCACGTGCGCCCCGATAGTATCTCTTTGTCAAAAAAGGTGATCTTCGTTGATCCCTTTTGTGAGTTCATACCCTGATAAGGGCACTCCTCTATCGGACGGTGAACAACTTACTGAAAGCCAACCTCTCATCTGAAAAGCCAGGCTTCCAAGAACACAATCATCCTTAAAGACTGGAATCATATCACGTAAGAAGCATTCTTACGAAGACCTAACCAGTAGTCAAACCGATGTTTGCACTCTCAGGAGCCTAGCTACTCCCGTGGCACCTCTGTTAAGTGCAGAGGTACAACTTTTAACCCCTTTAAATCCATTGAACCCCAACAAGCTCTGTATGCTGCTGTTTTTAAAATGTATAAGATTCTGAAGAATGCCAGTACATTCAAGAGCAAATGTTAACTAACTAGCCAAAGGACACGAAGAGAAGGAATCCTCAAGCTGTTTTGACTACGCACCCGATAAGGCGCAGCACATGGTACGAGGGGACTCCATACATACTGTCATAGTTTATATTATTCTATATTTTGCGATTTATCTAAACAGAAAAGTTTAACTAAAATAAGAAAAGGTACGCCAACAGGTACGTCGCCCGAGTTTTCTCTAGGCATTTCTACCATAATTGATCTTTGTATATAGTGCGGATATATTTGTGATATAAAAAAGTCGAGCACTTTATTAAGTATTATCAGCCAAAGATTATGAAGTTCAAGGAAATAGCGGTACTCCATACATTATGTAAAGGAAGGATATTCATTTGTCCCATCACTGATGCAGAAAGCGCATTTTTATGAACAAATTTATTTTAATAAAATAAATATATTTTTGTTAAAAATTAAAATTTTTGTGATAAAGTAAAATGTACATTCTTGTGTAAAAAAAATCTATTTTACATGCATTTTTAGGAAAACACATTTTCGTGAAAAGGCTAATTTTTGTAAAATTTTATTTGACAAAATTATGGCGTTCGACTCAACATATTTATAGAAAAAGTAAATTTTTCTGTAAAAGCACGTTTTGGAAATAAAGTGCAAATACACTTTTGTGAAAATACAATAATTTGCAACAATTCTCTTAGGTAATCATAACTTATGGTTTATATTAATGTAGATTACTCGACCATCCATTATTTTATTTTTAATTTCTATACAATCGAGCTAATGGTCTATCTTTTATGGTTAACATTCCTTTAATTCTCCAACTTTTGGCCCTCCTCTAAAACATACAAAACATGTGGTTTTAAACAGCACTTTTGTTCGTTTATTATTTTTCCCTTATTTTGTTTATCATAATCATTAAATAAACTAATTAAAGTGCCAGACTTTTTTTTTTGTAAAATTAATTCTAGAGAAATTAAACAAATAATTATGTGTTTTTTTTCTGTAAGTACTTAATGGAAAGTATGGCCACAGTTAGAGAACTTTAATGTTTACACAAAAGTGCCCCCAGAACCACAGACAGCGCTTCATGTGTTGGCCGGGGTAATTAAGATGATTACAAACAACAAAAAAAGGCCATTAGTTTCGTGGCTTGCTGGTCGCGGAAGCAAGTCGCCAAAGTTGGTAATTTATAATTTGTTTAATAGCTTACAAGATGGATGATTCAAAGTTGCTGCTTTAGAAGCGAAAGTTTTAGAATAAATAAAATAAAAAAACAAGAACCCTTTTGAGTGTCAAGTCTTAGAGACAAAGAATAACAAAGGATAATTTTACTTTTTAGCTTGGAATGGAAAAATTGCTGGAAAATTAAAAAATCTAATGGCCAGAAATACACAAAATACAATTTCAAGAATTTTTAAAAATTATTATTTTTTAATTTCTATTAAAACTGATTGGATATCTTCGGACGCATGACAGAATAAGGTTAATTTTGAAAATCGGCCTTTTGGAGGCTTTGATTGGATAATTGGTGGAATTTTTGGTACAGATTGATCAACGCCATTTCGATATTCACAACAAATGTTTGAGGCTTAAATCGACTACCAAAACATTTTCGCTTAAAATTTAACAGGGTTAACTTAAATATCAACTTTAAACAAGCAAAAAACTTGTATAAACAAAAAAATATAAACTGAAAAATATGGTAAAGGGTAGAAAGGAGTCGGGGAAGTCATATATGTATGTCACTATCTCCTATACCTAGAGAAAAACATGTTTAAATATGGTCACCTCCAACAAAACATTTTTTAAAGAAAATTTTAAGCATATATTATGATTCGTTTAACAATATAATTGTCACCGACAACCATATTATGGTTGAATTAGTCCTCCATCAAGAAGCCACAACCATATTATGGTTGCCTCCGAACATGCTATTGTCAAAAATAACTACAACATTAACACTTATAATAGCATGGATGGTTTTCAACCATAGCATGTTGCTCTCGGAAAAGAGGAAAATACTATTGTCAATTTTAAAACAAATTACTGTCATAATTAACCATAACATGTTTAGAGGCAACCATAATATGGTTGTGGCTTCTTGATGGAGGACTTATTCAACCATAATATGGTTGTAAGTGACAATAGTATGATTATACATATTAACCATAATATGCTTAAGATATTTTTTAAACATAGTTTTGTTGGAGGTGACCATATTTAAACATGTCTTTTCTCTGCGTGTACAAATCTATTTCTAATAATAGCAAAACCTAAACAACTTTGGCACAAGTGCGGCAACCGCTTGGGGTAATGTTGGTCAGTAGATCCATGGATTAGTCGAACACTGGTATTCCAAAATCATAAATTATGTTTGGAGACTGTCCCGACAGAATTTCTACTATGTGTGAACCCCAACTGAACTGAATGGTGTATCCGCCCTTGCTATGGCAACAAAGATTAAAACAATAAAAATAAAATAAACATTATCATGTGTTCATATCAACGTCAATAAAAATAAACTTAAAAACCTTAAATCACTAAATCCCATCATAAACACCACCACCACCAACAACAACAACAGCACTAGCGACAATAGTAATAATAACAATATTATAAATTTTCAACAATATGATGGTATAAACAAACAAACAAACACTCTCACACGCCAGGATAAGCAAACTCTTAAATTCATTCGTTCATCCATGTAGTCACCCTGATGATGAATGTTTTTTTTTCTTTGTAGTTGAACGACGTTTGGGCGTTTGGACCAACATTCAAAAGCACAGTATTTCTATCCATGGACACACACACGCACACACACACACACACTTAAATCCAAGGGGAGGCGAAAAGTATAATTTTTTATGCAGAAAGCAAATATTTTATATAAATATAAACAATTAAATTTAATAAGTCCTCTATGATCGCCAATATTCATGCAGGCATGCATTCATGCATGTTTTATGCCAACCAACATTAGCCCAGCAAACATCATGATGAAATTTTAAGCCAAAATAACAACAAAATTTTTTAGTCAAATATATTAAAAATAACTCAACGTGCGTGCTATAAAAGCCTGGTTTTTATTTATTTTCTGTACAATTTTTGGGCTTGTTATTAAATTACAGGGATGATAAATTTTCAAAATTGTACTTAATGAGATAAAAATTGTACTTTTTCGGTCACAATTGTACTAAAGCTCAAAATTAGTTTTCCGGTTAGAATAACCAAAAAACAATTAAAAAAATCTGTTCGCAAAGTTCATGGACCACTTTTATTAAAGAATTAATTGCGTTTAGTGATAAAGCTCATTTCTGGTGAAATGGCTACGTAAACAGCAAAATTTCCTTATTTGGATCGAAGATTGAATGGATCATTTAATAAGTACCCGCGGCCGGAAATCATATTTAAGAAATAAATGCCAAGCAATTATTTACCAGATTATAATGAAAAAAAACTTCATTTCAACAATATTTCCGTCTCGTTTTATTATTTTAAGTTCTCATGCAACTAAAAAAACACCCAATACATGAAAATTAATGTTTGAAATCCATCTTTGGCAATTGCCAAAAAAAAAAAAATTAAGTAAATACGTAATAAGGAGTTTAGACGAAGACTTTTAAGCTTGAGTTTTTAGAGTTGATAGCGGAATACGGTAAAAATGCGTTCATTTATATCGCTCTGTTTCTATTATATCGACCCCTTTGCGCGAAATTATCGTATGTTTTTCTACTTTTCTCTGCGTTCGCTTGCAATATCAAAATGAAAATATACATTAAATTTTTGGAGCAATGACTGTAGAACAAGATTGCATCAAAAACTCAATTTCAAAAAAATTGGAATATACGATAATTTCGCGCAAATCCGTTCCACCTTCGCCGGTAAATGTGGTAGACAATAAATATACCTTTGCCAAATCGCTGATACATATTGGCCGTCATAGTATATCATGGCTGCGCCGGGGCACATGTTGCTAGAGCAGGAGGCTAATTCTGGCAGACGTGATCGAATAATTTTTCAATTCGAAAGCATTTTATTTCTAATTCTTTCAGTAGATACTGAACGAATCGGAATTGCTTGTTCAGTGTTGTTAAGCATTTATTTGAGTTTTCACAGCGCTGAAAAAATTATTTCGATTTGTTCAGTATCGACTGAAAAAATTAGAAATAACTTTGCTTTCGAATCACGACTTTTATTGCGATACGCATTTTTATGAACATCCATGTTTTTGCGCCAAAAATTTAAGACATGATAATATAAATATTGAATAAACTTAAATTGATCAAAATTTCCTTTTGCCTTAAATGCGGGCACAATTCTGCTTTAGTTAATTTTAAATGTAGTAAATTAGGAAGAAGAGCTGTGGCGGTGCGGTGTCCTCTGAGGCGGCAAACTTAACGCTTTTCAAAAAGCACCAAAGAAAACTTTAAACAGCAACAAGAATAAAGTAGTATAAATTTATTCTAAAATGTATTTTCTCCCTTGTTATCCCAAGCCAAAATCATTTATTAAAAATAATAATAAAAAAAACTTTTGCATAATGTGCTCTTTCTGTACGCCCACTTGTACGACAATTTCAAATATCAAAGGTAAAATATGTAAATTTATTATGCGTACGAGAATAATAAACGAACAAACACCACCCACCTCCCCCCCTACGTTTTTAAGACCATTCCTGTTCAAAAAACACAACAAATCCACACAATGTCACAACAAGACCAAGAGGGCGGGCGGGCGTGAAGGCAGGCAGCCTGAAGCCAGGCAACCCCTTCATTTTTGAATAAACATTAAAATTCGCATTAATCACTCATTCACACGGAGGGCATACAAAATAAACAATTCACGTTTGAACGCACAGACAAACAAATGGAATGGACTTACAGGAACGTATTTTACTACGTCTGTTTATAATTCAAAGTTTATTTTGTTTGGCTGTATGAGGCAGAAGTATGAATGTGGTAAGTAAGTAGAACATGCCACATATTGTAATAAGTATAATATAATTTTGTTGTTGTTTTTTTTTTTTGTTCATTCAACTTCCAACAGCAAAAAACAAAAATAACAATAACAAAAATAATAAATTCCAATTAAAATTCAACACAAGATGACAACTGAAAATTTAAATTACGGTCACAACTGTGAACAATGTTGTTTGTACAAACGCGTACGTTTTACGAAAACTTTTTTCTTTATTTTTTTTTGTTGCTGTTCAATTTTCTACAATAAGGGACAAACAGAATTTAGTTAGAAATATACTTAAGCCTAAAATAACAACAACAACAAGAATGACAACAATTTCTACATTGTTGCAAGACTTTAAACACAATCATAATGCCACTAAAACGCACCACACATCCAACCCTGCTTTCTTTAGGGAGGTTGCTGACTCAAATGATTATGACGGTCATACTTGCCGCACACTAGTGTTCTTTAGCTTGTCGCTAAAATGAAAAATTAAAATTAATAAGGCCACCGTCTCACCATAATATTTTGTTTCTTTACGGCACGAGTTCCCAAATGGGGGTCCGCAGAGCTCTTAGGGCTAGTGAGAATGTACTGGGTATACCAGAAAGAGAATACAAAACAAGGTTCTTTTTGAAATGAACAACTATTTCACTTGAATTTAAAAAATTAGAAAAATTTGTATAATTTTTTTATCGTTAAATCTATCAAGAAAATGTTGGCGTAAAGTACAATTTCTTCAGACGTTTGGAAAAAATTTCTATTCTAGGGGTCCCCAAAGCAAAAAATGGTGAGAGACCCTGGTTTGAGGCAACATTTTGTATGTTTGTTTGAATGTATTAAAAAACAAAAAAAAGGAGACAATGAGGCCGTCGCAATCAAGGCAAATTATGTAGAAATGTGGGAAAAAATAAAAGCGTTGACACTTAACGACAGAAATCTATACAAAGTATTATAATTATTATTTTCTCTAAGTTTCAAAATGCGATTATTTAAAATGTTTGACTACAAAATATAAATTTATAGAAACACACGTTCATTAGTAATGTAAACAATTTGAAGGGTGTCATAAATGTAAACGGTGTTACAGTGGGGTGAGCGAAAAAATTTTTGTATAATGAAACTATTAAAGCGAGCGAAACTTTAGCCATCCAAAACGAAAGCCATCTGACAATCTGTGGTAATGTAAGCCTTTATTCTTGTTGTGACCAACAAAAATATAAAAAAATCAGGTCTGTTCTGAAAATCACGTGATTTCAAATCACATGTGCCTTTAAAATCACACGTGTGATTTTGTGGTGTTCTGTAAATCACACCGTTTTTGTGTTTTTCGGTGTGATTTTCAATTGTCGAAAGCACATGTAAACACAAAGGGTTTGTTTTTCAAAATTATAGCTAATTTTTAACGTTTTTTATGTTATTTTTCGACAATTTGTTTTTTTTTTTACCGATTTAGCGATGTCAAATTAGTTTTAGGGTTGTTTAAAATCTTGTATTTTTTTGCGAATTTTAGCCATGTTCGCGATTGAAGCGATTTGCTCCTGTAAGTTCTCGGATTCTTTTCAGCTTTAACGATTTATATTAAAAAGTAGACTCTGCTATTATGCCGCTGTTAGCAAATTTTTGCGAATTTCCGCTAATTTAGCAATTTTTACCGAATTTTTACCATTCCTTACAATTTTAGGGAGTTTTAATCAATTTTATGGCTTGTTTGATATATAAAATTTTTTCGCGAATTTTCGCTATTGTGCAAATTTTTTTTGTTTTATTTTTCGACATTTTGCTTTTTTAATATATTTAGAGATTTCAAATAGATTTTAGGCCTAGTTTCCAAGTTTGCAGGTTTTTGCGAATTTTAGCCATTTTAGAGATAGAAGCGATTTTTCCCTGTGATTCTTTACAGCTTTTACGATTTTTAATAAATATTAGACTTTGCTTTCATGCCGCTGTTAGCAAAAAAGCGAACTTTAATTCAACTAAAAAAACAAACCTGAAATCACAACAGAAGTCATAAAAGCAAATATCATTTTGTAGTTTCATCGAATTTTCTTAATTTTAAACGATTTGTTGTAAATAAAATAGCTTATTGCATAAAAAATTAATAAACAACACATGGAATATTTTATTTAAGAAATTTATTATAACCGTTAACTTACAATAGTCGCAAAAATAACAAAGTGATTTCAAAAAGTTGTTTACGTAGCTGAACGTTTCGAACTCACAAAATAATATGCCCAGAACACCTTTCTTGTGATTTGAAATCACTTTCAAAAAATGTGATTTTCAGAACAGGCCTGAATGTATGGATTTCCATTACATAATATCTTTACAGAAAGATATAAACAAATTTTGCATTTGCCTTGATTCCAGGCAAAATTTTGCAAAAACCCAAAGGATTTTCCAATCCATATATAATAAAGTTCGTCAAAGACAAGAAAGACTTGGTCTGTACAAGCACGTTGCTTTCTAAATACTGCTTGTTATTAAGGAATTACTCGATCAATTTCCCGGCCTATTCTATTTAAAATTAAACGTTCCAGCAGCTTTAAGCTCACGGACAGCAACAAAACCGGTATATAATTTTGAGACAGTTCCTCAGGTTTATTTGGCTTTAATAGGACGATATTCTTAGATTTTTTTTTAAAGATGGGGTATCTGATTTGTTGTCATTATGTTTGTAAAGAAAAACGAAAGCCACATTATGTTTCTATGTACGGCATGGAAAGATACTTCCAGGGCGACATTCAGTTCAAGTTTTGTTAAAGGACTAGAGAGCTGAGCGCTTGGAGAAACAATATACCTTAGAAATTTATATTCTTTATGTACGTTCCTGGATAATAATCTATTATGTTCAGTTTTTGAAACTCCCACTATGTGAGCTGCTATTTGATTTCGATTAGTAGATGGTGGTGGTTTTGCACTCCCCAAATTTTTCAACAGACTCCAAGCCTTACGACTAGAATGTTTAAAATCCTTAGGTCCCATTGAACTGGCCCACACTTGCATTCTTGATACGCATCATTTGTTTCCTGATTTTCATTAAAGCAAAGTTCGTTGAACAGTGTATCACTGTCTTTATTCCAAAAAGGAATGTATTTCATCTGGGCTTTGGTACTTCCTACATCGATAATTATCAGGCGATGCTCGATTTGGGGAAAATTTTCTTAAGACCATACCTGTTGTAGGAAGTGAGTTGAGTTGAAAGAAGAGACAAAGCAAAGATCGGGGTTGTAGTCTCTATTTCACCTTGCCGAGTAGAAAGCGCCCTTGCGCCTTGACAAGGCCTTGTTCTTAATTCGCTTTAATTCTTTAATTTAATTCGTACTTTAAATAATCCGAAAATGAGATTGATTTAAGTAAATCTAAGATTGAATCAATCTCAAAATGCGTTTGTTTCAAGTATTATAAAGTTGAATAAATCCCAAATTCGTTCATGAAAGTAGAATTTTATTATGATTGAGTTTCTTAGCCGTTTATCACCTGAACAGAATTTCAATTGTAAAACACCAGCATCATTCCCGATATGGGTTTTATGTACAGATGTATCGGAAAATATAAACTAAATTAGGTCTCAATCTTAGTTTTTTAAGATGAAAATAGTGTGTTTTCGACTTTCGATGTGTTTTTATTGGTTCTACACACAACAAGCAAATCGTTTTTTAACTACTTGTTTGGTGTTGTTGTAGTGTCTGCAACAAACTTTAATAAGTTAAACGAGATTGAAACGTTGTAATTTCACTCTCAGAGTGGGACTACTAACAAAAAGTTCAATCTTTTTTACTTGGTTTAAGAAGTTTAAACTTAAGAAATTCCGGGATTGGTTTTCGAAAGTAATCCCAATTAGAATTGATTTAAGTACATTTTTGAGTACGACTCGTACCTTAAGTATGTATACAAAGCATAATTTATCTCGAGTATTTTTCTTTCTGTGCAGTCAATCAACAATAAACCCTCATCATCATCAGATTGATTTCGCCAGAGGCTTTAGTGACTATTAAAATCTCCTGAATGTTCTTAATTTGGGATGGAAGTCATTGACGACGTACCAAATTTAAACCTTCTTCCTGCGGGTTTGTTCGTTATTGCTGCGCGAAGTCTTAAAATATATATATAAGTGAACTATTTCAAGTGAGTGGGAGAAGTGGGCGTGGCGCAAAATAGCCTTATTTGTATCTGGAGAACCGCAACAGCTAATGTTTACAAATTTGGACTAACAAGCTTGGTAATCGAAACACAACATCTACAAAAAGTTGAGTGGGATTGGAGAAGTAGGCGTGGCGCTAAATAAATTTTCTATATCTGGAGAAAGAAAACGTATGTAAACCCGATCTGAATTAATTCCTTATCAATATATAGAATTAGTCAAGAAGAGAGCGGTATTCAAACAGGGGGCAAAGCGACAACCATACACTTTAAAAACTTATTTCTGTATTTCTGTTAAATAAAAAAATTAATTTTTAATCAAAAATATTAACGTTTTCATAGAAAAAGAGGAATACATTTTGCCCAGTAAAAGTTAAAATTTGAATAAAATCTGAAACTAGCAAAATATTTGAACTCATTCTAACCCACTGTCTGTAATTATAAAAACAACAATAACAAGTTAATACCAGTAATGATTATGACCTGCCTTTTTAGTGTCTCTCATTTAAGTACATACGGGTGATTTAGTTTTTTTTTTTTTTTTTTTTTTTATAACACAAACAATAACAACAACAAGTCTAAAACTAAAATCAAATCTATTTCCATTGAACCGCAATTTTAAGTTCATCCATAAATTTTAACCATAAAATAAAAAAAAATCCCAAAAATTTCTAGACAAAAAAAAAATAAAGAAGAGAATGAAACAAAAGTCCACATAAACAACAACAAAAAATAAAGTAAAATAATGGTATTAAAAGATAAAATTGGAAGAAAGAGGGTGCCATTTGGGAAAATATTGTACAATTTTGTATGGTGCAGGGGAACTTTACGATACTGCTGCTGCAGCAATCAAGTTAATCCTAAATGATTTTGGGAAAAAAAAGAAATCCTTACACAGTATTTTATGGGATTATGATGACAAAGTATCACCGTCCGTCTGTTACTATTTAGATTTTTCAAACTGACTGTCTGACACATTACACAGCCATTGAAATAAATTAAAAAATAAAATTTTTTTTTTTTCTTTCTTTACAAAAGTATTGAGTTCAATTCGGCTTTTGTGTAAATAATTTAACAATATTCTGTATGCGCACATGAAGCAAACAGGCTGGGCTGTTAACCAAACACAATTGTTGTGTTAAATGTGGGGCATTTACCTCAACTGGCAGTCGTCGTTGTTGACGTCGCTACGACGTAGAAATCGTCATTGTAATGTAATCTTTTAATTGAGTGTATTAAAAGCGTGACCAAAACGAAATGTACGTTAGAAAAATTTATAATGAAGGCAAGCAACATCAACGAAGTTCCATTTAAGTATTAATAAGAAAATATATTAGTTATTTTAAAAATATTACAAAAAAAACAAAAAGAAATTTAGGGCGTTGCAAAAGTTGTTTGAAAAAGGAAAGAAAGGTGTGTTGATTAGTTATTAAAGTTTTTGCTATATTTTATTTTTAATCTGGCTAACAACTACTAGTAGCCTCTTACTGGCTTTAGCCACTATATTTATAGCTAATAAGGCGTGTTTTCCAAAGCCATAAAACTTTAAAAAAAACCCCAACAAATGCAATGGAATGATTTGATTAATTTTTTGCCTCTATTAGCTCAAAATTGTCATGGCATTTAATGCTTAAAAGTAATTGCTGGCATTGGGACTTGGGACTTTCAGCATAGGTGCACGTAGTGCGGAAAGTTTTCCGACTGTCATTCACTTGGTAGTGACCAGTAACGTTTCCTCTGTTTGACTGTCCCAGCAGCTCACTACTTCCGGTCCTAGACCAATAGTATC
Organism: Pollenia labialis; assembly: GCA_949318255.1. Classification (NCBI taxonomy): domain Eukaryota; kingdom Metazoa; phylum Arthropoda; class Insecta; order Diptera; family Polleniidae; genus Pollenia; species Pollenia labialis. The sequence goes on from OX439139.1 coordinate 28,427,039, forward strand.
GCGTATTAGCTGTTCACATGATCGATTATGAATATCTTAAACTTGACGATGTGTTCTTAAAGGAATAAATTTCAACGATTTTTAAACGTTGTTCTGGTGTAAGTCTTTGCATGATGATTTGCTGGAAAAAATCAAACACACTTCATTGGCGCCATGAAATAACCCCACAAAGTGTGGGGCCATCTCGTAATGAAAAGAATGAAATAAAATCCCAAACAAAATGGCAGGATTAGATAAGTGGGCGTGGCACTTATAAATTACTTTATAACTGGAGACAGCAAAGAGCCAAAGTTTCCAAATTAGGTACAAACATCTACGCTATCAACACACAACATCGCACAAAAAGGGTGAGGGTTTGAAAAAGTGGGCGTGGCAAACAATAGTTTTTTTTTATATTTAGAGAATGAACTGGGCGCAGCACCTCCCATACAAAAGCATTATAGATTTCTAGATATCTTGAGAACTGCAAGAGCCAAAGTTTCCACACAACATCCGACAAAATTTTGACGGGATTGGAGAAGTGGTTTCGGCACTTCTCTTACAACGACATTAAAGATTTTTGTGTATGTGGATAACGGCAAGAGCCAAAGTTTCCAAAGTAGGTACAAGCATTTTGGTTGTTAAAACACAACATCCGACAAAATTTGGGCGGAATAAGCGAAGTGGGCGTGTAAAAAAATTGTATATCTTCATTATATCTTAAGAACGGTATATATAAAACTTACTATTCTTATTGCACCATGGTAAAGCACACTTACATGTTTTTAAATCTCAATAAAAAAAGTTTAGGTAATCCTTTAAATAAGAACAAATAATACAAGTTTTAAACTTAAAATTAAATTAATTAAAATTAAAATAAAATATAAAATCCACATATGTGACCTTCTCCGAGGAAAGGGACCCAGTGTCTCAAAAAACGGGTTTTGGCTTAAGAGTGGATTCTGGTACATAAATGGGTGTAGAATTGGATGAAATGAGTTTTTCTCAAAGCTTCATTTTCACACACTAGGTCGCTTTTCTCGGAGAAGGTCACATATATAAAATTGTAACGTTACTGACTGACTCACTGACTGATTCATCATCGCACAACCTAAACGCCTGAAGCTAAACGCTTGATATTCGGACCAGAGATTGGTCACTCCCCAAATCGATCCACTAAGACGGGATTTTTGGAAACTCGAATGTTAAGGGGGTAAAAAAGGGTAAAACCGGGTAATTGCGATAACCTTATATCTCCAAAACTAAAAGAGATACAAAAACTATAATACTTATCGTGGTTCTTTAGAAAAATTAGCGGAGGGTGTCTGGTTCTTTTCTGAAATTCGACTCTTTTAGGGAGAAAACGGGTAAAACCTGAATTTTTGTATATCTAAAAATATAGTTTATACCACATTCGAAACTTATCAAAAAATACGTATGTAGATTTGGTACTTTTTCAAAATTCGAACATTTAAGGGGTGAAATCGTAACTATTTTTGGTACTTTTTTTACAAAACACTCTTCTTCACTCATTGACATATCCGTACTAAATAATGGGCTGCCACTACAATGCTGAAAATTTTGATACTTGAATGGGGGGAACAAATAGTACCCAAAAAAGGAAATACGGGAAATTTGATTTTTTCCTTAAGCATTTTGGTTCTACAACTGGTTTGTTTTTAATTATCGTTAATATTGGACCTTAAAACATAAGATTCAACGTGCAATGTCCTGAGTGGATAAAAATCTATTGCGGAACAGTTTAGTACTATTTTTGCTCTTTAACTGGTACTTTTTGAATTCCGGTTAGTATTGGACCCAGAAATATTAAATTCCCAATGCAATGTGCTGGGTGGATGAGAATCTATTAGAGTGAACTTTTTGGTACTTCTTTGTTCTTTGACTGGTACTTTTTGAATTTTCGTTGGTATTGGACCAAGAAAGATAAAATTAAGCATGCAAGCTCCTGAGTGAATAAGAATCTGTAAGAGGGCTTTTTTTGTACTTTTGTGTTTTTTAACTGGTACTTTTTGAATATCCTACATAAATGGGGAGAAACAAGTTTAAAAAAGGATAATAAGGGAAATTTACTTTATTTCATTTGCTTATGTGACCTACGATCAGTACTTTTTGAATTTTCAATTATATTGAACTTAGAAACACAAAATTAAAGGTGCAAAGCCCTGTGTGTATATCAACCTATGAGATGCTAAATGTTGGAACTGTTTTGCTAAATATATACTTTGGCATATAAATATGTTTAGGAAAGAAAATGCCCCATTATAAAGTAGCGGGTTAAATGCACGAATTTGAACAAGTTTAAACCTAGAAAAAAAACTTGGGGATAAAAATATGTCCACGAGGCAAAACGAGACGAAAATGAAGTAGCGGGCTAAATGCTAGTATTATATAAAATTAAAAATTGTGTTTAAGTTTATTTATATTAATATTTTTGAAAATATGCCCACATTCCAAAATCCTGAATCGGTAAGTAAAGCTTCTGTGCAAAGCCAGCTTTCGGCCGGGCCCTGAATGGTTTATGGTTTAACAAACACCAGTTGCGCTAACTAAAGGTGCATGTAGACGACATGTTTTGTACATCTGACTTGTCAACTTTTTTAGTCACATGTAATTGTGCATGTCTGTCAAAATATCTGTTTTACATAAGGTTTATAATATTCGGTCATAAACGTACATGTAATTTGCTTCTGACATTGTCTCTGTTTTTTTTCGCATTGTTATTGCAGAAACCAAAGTAGTGCTCGGCTTTAAAACAGCTTGCTGCCGCCATGAAATTTTTTATTTGCGCCGTAAAAGAGTTTAGCCATCTTAACATTTTTTTTCTTTTAATTCAAAGATACCAATTTAGGATTTTATAATAAAACGATTTTTATATATATATATTCACATAAATTCTATTCAATGGTAAGATGATCAAACATATCTCGGTATTGTAAAAAATTAACTTCAGCCGGCTAATGATTCCGTCAATAGTGGACGCCGCTGCCGGTTTCTTCCCGGCATAGATTTCTGATGTCAGATGGTTTGTCAGAAGAAAATAGAGCACGCTCTAATTGAAATTTTGTCATATGACTTTGCGTCTGACTTTTACAAAAGCAAAGTTAAAAAGGTAACACACGACATGTATGTATTTTGCAGTGGGAAATTTGACATGTCAGATGACAAATACATGTCGTGTACGGTCGCCTTAAAGCTTCTAAATTTGTGATTTGATACTGTGTAATAATATGAGATTTTAGTTCATTTTTGTTTTGGGTGTTATTTCATTTTATTTTAGTTTTAATTCATAACGAACTAATTCTCTAACTTTAAGGGCTTAGATCATAGTGCCATTAATTTTGTCCAGCTAGATTGGATAAATCTTACACTGTTTCAAGGTTTTTGCTTTATTTTTGCAAAAATTGCTTAATTCATTTTAAAATTCGTAACACTAGGTCTCCACGTAGCAATTTTTTTTGCTAAGCAAAAGCAATAACGTCGGCAGAACTATGGCGCAATAATTGCTGACTATATTGCTGGAGAACACGTGAAATTGCTTTGCCATATAAAAACGTATAGAGAAATTAAATGTCAGATAAATAACAGCTGATTTTACAGCAGATTGCTAAGCAATAATTGCTCAAGCAATAAGAAGAGCAATCATTGCGCAATGGATTGCCATTCATGGCAATATGCGGTCTATTCGTCGCAAATTTTATGGAGCAATCAAATTTGACGTTTGCCGCAATAAATATTGCTACGTGGAGACCCGGGGTAACTGTTTCACATATTTTAAAAAAAAAAACTCTAGAGTTTTCTGTACAACAATAATTCATTTTTATGTTGTAAACAAATAGACAAGAAAAAAATGCCGTTCTACTAAATAGATGTTTTATAAATTTTTGAAAAACTTATAAAATGATATATAATATGACAAACTTATCGCTTCTTCTTAATTAATGGACACAAACAAAAATCTATTTTCTAGCCATTTAAAAAATATCTTTAAACTTTTTAAAAAAATACACAATTTCCTAATGAGTTTTGTCCCATGTGATCAGAGAGATATTTAAATATTTATTTTCTTACGTCTTTCTGCTCCAAGTCATTAGAATATTTTCACAATTGTAATCCACTAATTACAGTACAACAAAAAAAAAACAACAAAAACATGTCTCTTGTTCTAGTGGCTGCAAATCTTTCAAAAGAAACCCAATGAACAACAAGATAAAAGAACTTGGGAAAAGCGCAAAAAATAGAAATAATTTATCACAGATGACTGTCTTTCAGTGTAGCAGGCAACATTAATCTCTACACTGTTTCATGTTTCATTAATTATCAAGTTTTTGTTTCGATACTTTTGTTTGTTTGTTCCTGGCACGAAAAACTATGAGGCTGCTGATAATAATGATTTCGATGATGATGAAAATCCCAAAAGAAAAATCATTGGCGGAAAAAACTAGTAAACAAAAAAAAATGTACACATTTGTTGTTGCATGTTGAAAAATTACAAAAATAAAAATTAAAGAGGTTGTTTTTGTTTTTTTTTGAAGAACGTGCCAAGAAAAACTGATTAGTAACGGAATTATGCCTAATGAGAAAAAACTGAAAAAAAAACGAAATAATTTATCTACACACAGACAGACAGACAGATAGACAGACATAAAACTGCGAAAATGTGGCATGCAATGCCAATAATTTTTAAGTTAAAAGAAACAACAACATTTTTTGTTATAAACACACGTAGTTCATGCCACACATAAATATTTTTATACATAATCATTTCTTTAACGAACGTTTGGATCTACAATTCAAAGGCATTTATCCCCTGTTTCCGGTTTAAAACACATTCACTTACTACCGTTCTACACACAAACCCTCACACACACATACAATTAGGCGAACTTTCTTTTAATTACACGGAAAGCAGAATAAATTAGAAATTATTTTCAAGCGTTTTTTTTAATCAAAATAAAATTTTAAATATTTTTTTTTGCTGTTGTTGGTATAAAAGAATTATGAAGAGAATTTGATTAGGGTAGAAATGTTATTACAATTCTTCTGAAAATTTGGTGAAAGATGAATTAATTAGGCATTTTAATATGGAAATTATTCTTTATGGATAAAAAAAAGTATTGAATTTTGAACAAACAGATGGAAATTAAGGTGCAGTCTACAAGAAAGTTTCCTAGTTTTTGGCAATTACTTTAGATTTAATAGTTTTCTTCGAAAAGCTATTGCGAACTCGTCATTATTTGCGATTTTAGTATTTTCGAAGTTGGAAGGTCAAATCACGTTTATTTAAAACTTAATTTTGCCTAACAACTATTTGAAGGAACTCCCGAAATAGCAGGAAGCAGGGTTGGGCTGTATTTCAAATACGTGTAAACCACACCAAACGCTACATTTTTCTGGATATAAAAGAGTCCGTACGCTGTGACAATTTTATTTTATAACAAACATGAGCGCAAATCAATGACTGATTTTTAAAGTAAATTTTCATAATTTGGTAACGTTATTCAAGCTTGAATCTATTCATGATGTCTTACCAGAGCCAGAAATGTCAAAGTGTGCAAAGTATTATAGTTCATTTAACAGTTAAAACCATCGTAAGTTCTATCTTAAGCATCCTTTAAATATAAAATCTTGTGTTAATGAAAGGATATATGAATTTTGCGCCGGGCCTGTTACACTGAATACGCATACATAAAGGATGGTCCAACCAAAACTTTAATTGAAAATAAAACAAAAAGTTTTCGGAGAATTATCTTAATATTTTTTGTTATTATAGAAGGATCCATGACAATAATGTGTGAAACAAAATATCGGTCAAATACTCGCCACGACATCGGTGGCATACCTCTAACCGATGGTCCATATTTTCAATGACTATAAAACAGCGTTCGAAAATAAACAGTACATTATTTAGCCTTCGCTTTACACATCCAAGAACGATATCTATTTTTTTTAGTGATTGTGCAGACGAACACAACCCTTAACACCGTCCGTGACTATTTTCAAAAAAGAACCGCACATTATTTAATGTTCTGTTCTTCGTTAAAAACAGAACAATTGTAGTGATACTGTAGAAAATCATAATATTTTAATGTTCTATTATGCTTTTTTTACATTGGTAAAGAAATGAACAAACAAAAAATTTTAGCAACGACCGCAGCACGAACAGCTTGTATGTGTATTGCGTATATATTTTGTTTGCGTAAAATTATTTTGCTGGCTTTTTGTTTTGTTTCGTATGTGTATTTTGTTTTTGTAAAAAATGTTTGGCTTTTTTTTACCAGCCACAAGGGACGTACATTAATGAGCCGAACCGAACACAATGAAGTTTGTGGATTAAAAAAAAACCGAACGGAATTAAATGTTCTCATCTTTTGTTGAGTTTGATAAAAACAGTATTATTTTCGTGTTCGAAACGTAATTTTTTTAATGATTTTCTACACAAACACTATAAGCGTTTGTGTTTTCCACAAATCTACCGAACCGAGCACCAAGGAACTGTATTTGTGTTTATTTTCGAACACATAATTGAGATTTAATGTTGTTAAAATGCAGAATTACCTCAGCCTTTAGCACTTGAATGGTTCTTGGCTAATTGACATACACTTTTTTTTTAAATTCCCGAAGAAAGAAGTCCAACGGTGTCAATTCGCAGCCAATAAACATCCCGTCTGGAAAGTGGCACAATCCTTTGGTACCACATTACGTCCAGCTCCATTTCCTCAATTTCTGGCCGTAAGAAGTTCGTTGTCATCTTGCGATAGCGAACACCATTCTCGGAAATTGCTTGGACGACCCCAATTTTCACACTATCGCAAACAACATAAATATTTTCCGCAGAGCGTACTGAGCGAGCACACACAGGTGTGTTCACATTTCCTACAGGCCCGGTTATCTGAAATTTGCGCACAATTCTCCCGGATAAGGACACATTAAATCGATTATGCTGACCAAAAAATTCATGAAGTCCACGAAATGCCTTTTGATTTGAACGCCAATTTTCGTAAAAGGCTTCAACAACGCGTTGCCTAATTGAGTATCTCTCCAAGATTGACTTTGTCAAACACTGAAACAAAAAAATGTCAAATAAAAAACTTGGGCAAAAAACTTGACGTTAAGGTATGACTCACAATTAACATCGTGCATTGTGGTTGTACATTGATTTTTAATAAAAAAAAAAGTATTTTGTATTAAAAAAATAGGATTTTAATGTAGTTTCTATTTTAAATATACGACTTAAATTTATTTTGTATATCAAATAGATCAAAGGATGTATTTTGCCAACCCTGGCCAGGGGGTGCATTATAGTTGATGGCGCTAAATACTATACGGCGACCGCAACCATCGTTTATTTAAATTATCATGCGATTTGACACGTCTTGATTTGACAAACAGCCAGCAATACTCGGAAAATTGTTCCAAAATTGGATGTCTAGAATTAGCTTCGTCAGCCGCAGTACAGAAGTCATTTTTGAATGTTAATGTCATGTATTAACTTTTCGAATATAAAAATTCCACGCATTTTAATTATATCAGAAGAATGCTTAAACATTTTATTATAAAAGTCTTGACTTATGTGTCAAGTGTTGAATCAAGCTACTCTTCCTTAAGCTGGCCACACACTAGTGATTTGTGCGTGTGATTTGTCAGCGTTCCATTTCTCCACACACGACGAACAAATCACAATAACCTAAAAAGTCAATTAGAAAACATGCATTGTGAAGCGGTTAACGCTTTTTTTGTGAACACAATAAAAAAATTCAAAAAAAAAAGAAACAAATTGAAGAATAATACAAAACATTTTTGTATGCTAAACAACTTTACAATAGACACAGTTTAATTTTTCGTTGTACACTAAAATTAATTTTTTTTAAATCTTCGCGCACAAGCAATTACTTGTGATTTGTGCGGCATAGCCCCAATTACAAGTAACAAGACGTCGAGCTCGCACAAATCACATGCACAAATCGAAATTTCCTATTGAATCAACTATTGTCAGTTGTACTCAAAAGCAATTCAAGAATTTAATGCAAAAGCACACATCTTACTAGCACACCCTTTTTAATCTTTATCTGTTATTCAATAATTTACAAAAGATTATGGAATGGCATTTTAGATTTTTTTTTTTCAAAAAGAACTTAAATTGTAAAATACTTTTAAAAATTATGGTTTCATGAAATCAATTATTTCATGTGCCAAATCACGACTGTTCTTTTGTCGTTGGGTTGTACAGGGTGGCCCAAAATTACCGAAGGGGTTTGAATTGCTTTTAACTTTTTTATTGTAATTTTGTTTTTTTTCTTTTCAGTATTTTGTAAAGAAGTGTTGGAAAATTTTAAATTGAGCAGTACTCAATTGAACAACGTTCCCAAATTTTTTTCCGGCAAAAAGCAGAAGAAAATCATTATTTTATTCATAAAATTTATTATGAGCGACGAAGCCCATTTTCAATTAAGTGGGTTCGTTAATAAGCAAACCTGCAGGATATGGGCTACGGAAAATCCGAGAGCAGTTCAACAGCTAGAATTACACCCACCTTAGTGTTCGGTTGGGTGCAGTGTTTCATTGGAAAGGATAATTGGTCCTTATTTTTTTTCGAAAATGAACCCGGGGTCGCCGTTTCTGTTAATGGAAAGCCATCCTTGATTCCAACAAGATGGAGCCACAGCGCACACTGCAAGCGACACAATGGCTCTTTTACGGAACATCTTTGGTGAACGAATTATTTCGCGTACAGATGATTTTAATTGGCCTCTGCGTTTACCGGATTCAACCGCCCCAGTCTGTTTTCTTTGGGGTTTTTGAAAGCAAAAGCCTACATTTATAAGCCTAGAACAACCAGCAATTAAAAAGCAATATACGCGACGAAATAAACAACATAACACCTGAAGTTTTGTGAAAGGTTATGGAAAATGTGTTGTTAAGAGCACGAATTTGCGAAGCAGAAAATGACCACCACTTGCGAGACTTTATTTTTCATAACTTAACTAAAAATATTCCCCATTTGTATACTGTATTAAAAAAAAATTAGTAACTATTTCTTAAATAAAAAGTTATAACGAATTCAAACCCCTTCGTTAATTTTGGGCCACCCTGTACTAAACAAGAAAAAAACGTTTATTTTCAAGATTTTTTGTTTTGTTCAGTTATTCTCAGTTGTAATCATTTATATTGAGTTTGTGGTTTCATTCTTTTTTTTTTTTTTTTTTAATTTTATTTTGTCAAGTTATTTGCTTCGCTGGCTCTTTTGTTGCAAAGTAATAATAAGTTGTTATAATTTTTTTCAGCCCTTTACATTTTTTGCTTTAAACTAAAGAGTGTTTTTTCAAGGCCGACAAAGCTTGAATCTATCACAAAAATTTAATTATTTTCTAAAAATAAATTTATTTGTGGCACTGCAATTATTCATGACGAAGGGAGCTCTGGGCATCTGGTTTTGTAACAATTAACATGAACAATGTTGGCTTTTAAGTAATCAATTATTGGTTGTTTAAAAGCATCTGCAAGTAAGTTTACATAGCCCCATAGAGAATAATCGAAATAAAGATTAATTTTTGAAGAAATAAGGTCAGATGATGCTACCAGCTAAGCGTGTAAGCCCCATTATTTTATGGATGTTATAAAGATTGTACCTAATAAGCTCCCCGGGAGGTTGAAGGGATTATCTTAAGGATATTTTACCTTCTGGTGTTACATCATCTGGGAAAATCAGGTGCAGTCAATACCTGGGATTCAGCAAAAATCCAAAATTGACAGATCCGAAGAGTTATGTACGATCTCTTGAGATCGCATCTGACCAGAGATCCTACCTGGTACCATGAAAGACGGCAGGCCCTGATTGTATGATACCAGGCTGAGATGGCTGACAGTTTAGGCCTCTGAAAGTATACTTCTTAAGGAAAATGCTTTCATCCTGCCTTTCGGGAAGATCTTCACTGTAGGGTAATACACCACTTAAACTTCACTGAGCCACAAATTATCTGCTTTTACAAACTCTGTTTTAACTTCACAATTAAAGGGTTTTGACCAACCGTTTCATCTGAGAGATTAAGGCCTCCGTATTCAGGAAGATTGTCTTTGCGGCGAGTTTTTCCGTTGAAAAGATACTTTTGAGGATCACATGATCGCGAGAAGGAAGATCACTAAGTCCCATTCTAAGTTTGATTTTCACCACTTGTGGGATTATTCGGCCTAACTGATACTGACTGATACTGCTGGCATTTACCACTTTTCAGATAATTCGGCCGGAGGGATAGATCATTCCTTGTTGCAGTTGCTACTTAAGAGATACTGCTGGCATATTTCCAACAGCATCGGAGTTAAGATAGCTCCAGCTCCTAAGCAATGCGAGAGCACATAATTTTTCCGAATTATCCACTCAAATTGCTACCTGCGTGTATTGGTTAATCTTACACTTAGGGTTGGTTGATAAACGCAGTGTTTTTCACCCACAGGTTAGGATCCACCATGAGATAAGGGCATCTTTCCAACATCTGTACCCAATAAAAATATGAGCTTTAAAAGTTACAGGTTTGTGAGGGTGCTGTTACTGATACCGATGGAATTCACCAATTGAGGGATAAAGCAGCCTGAGGGACGGATCCTCCCTTGTTGCTGTTGCTACTCAACAGATACTATTGGCAAAATCAGCGGAAAGATAGCTCCAGCTCCTGTGCAATTCGCGAGTGTATAATTAAAACGGAATATGTTCTCTAAGTGCTACTTGTGTGTCTTGGTTGCTCTTATACTCAGGGACGGTCGGTAAACGCAGTGTTTGCTACCCACTGTTTAAGATCCACCATGAGATATGACCATCTTTCCACAACTGCACTTCAATTAAGCGTCAAAAGCAGCAGGTTTGTAAGGGAGAAATGGAGAAGTTTCGCTTATCACATCGCTTAGAGAAGCAATGAATTTTTATAGGGCGAGTTTTCATTTTGAAGCAATAAATTTTTTTGCATAGAAAGCGCTTTAAACATAGCTGTGTCGCAGTAGGGAAATGCCGTAATCCTTTAAATGTTATTTTTTCCAAGTTGTGGAGAATTCGTTTACTCTGAGTGTTTTATAGCGTAGCGCATAAATGTGCCATTCATTTTTAAACGGTGCCCATAGTTTTTCTCAAAATTAAAAACTTGTTATTGGTTATGGTCTGTTGTAGATTGGTTTCACACCATATGCGCCAATTTTGTATATTAACAAGCCCGTTAAGCCAAAACAGAACCCTATCGCGGAAAATATTTTTGCGATAAAACATAAGCGCTATCGATGCGCGTGATTTTAAAAGAACGGTTTAATAAATCCGAAGAGTTGTTCGAGCGTAATTCTCTTATGATAATTCCCTAGAGTAAACAGATCGTAAGTTCTTTCGGGCTTAAATTACACCCTTTATATATTCAACACATCAATGTCAGAGTCTTTTTTGATTTTTTTTGTTTTTTGTAATTCTAAATGGAACTTTGTAAAAAATATCTAAAAAAATAAATGTTAAGAACTGTATTAAGAACACCAACTGATACCTATATATTGTGCTGTTATTAGTGGTTATAACAGTGCCAAACTTTTTTTATACCTTTTACTAGAAACTAAACATAAAAGCAAAAAAAAAAAGCCGTAGATTGTAGTTCGTTCCCATTCATTAAGCCGGTCAAGCCAGGCCAATCATTCATTCAGCCTATCTTTTTATAGTCACTATTATTATCTTCATCATCATCGTCGTTTTGCAACAAAAGCACCGTAATTATCTTTAAAACATTAATTTCATTTCATTTTTATCCCTTTCTGGTTGGTTTTATAAAACAACACATCTTATAACACACAGAAAAAAAATACTTTAAGCATCTTCATTATCATTTCTACCATTAACATCCTAATCGGCAGTACTTTGTATTGGCATCATCGCAAAGAAAGGGGGAATTTCGGCGACCGGGATTATAAATTTACTTTAATGAAAAGCTTATTGGTTCTTGTGGTACTTAACAGTAAATGGACCAAACTAACGGTACCCGAAGCTGTTAAGCAATAACGAAATATTAATTCAAATGTTACATACAAATACATAAAATACAGTACAGGGCAAAACAATGTATTCACCCTGCAAATATTTTTGCACCACCTGATCCAATTTAATGAAATGGACTACTCCATGGACTGGTCCGATGTAATGCAAGCATGGACCATGTCATTGTAGTGAGATGACATATCTTCGTTTTTTAACGACATGTTTTCATTTTTAAGCGAAGTTAAAACTAATCCTCTTGTGTACACAATGGAGTTTTAAAACTACTCCTTTGTAGTCCAAAGATGGGTTATATGGTCCTGCCATAGGACATCGTAATGTTAAATAGACCATGTTGTGTCAAACGTTCCAATATCACGTTTGAAAAGAGCCCGTGTTATCTCTTTTAAAAAAAAGAGCTAACGAAAAAAATTATGAGCCAGGAGTTATTAAAAATAGCTAAATCTAGCCTCATAATTGCAAAGTTGGCATTACTGTCAATTCCATTAAACAATTTTGATAATTTTACCATCAATACTAATGTACACTGAAAAAAATTCCACGTTATAGATATTTTATAAAAGAAACTTTCGTAACTACCGATTTGATTTAATTTAAATAAAATAAAAGAACAAGTTAGAGTGCTCCATAGATCTTAGACGATTCTTTGATACCCTTCACCAACAGTTAGAATGGGTGAAGATTAGGAAGGGTAAATTATGGACCGATCCTTACAAAATTTGAAAGTGAGATTTCTAGTTATATAAGACTGTGACAGTTAAAAATGTATTATATGTACATAATAGGATTATTTGTTACGGTTTAACACGCATTAAAGTGTTTTCCGAGAGTGGGCTTTAAATGGGAATTTTGGTAAATTATGGACCGATTTTCACAAAAGTTTTATATTGTTATTATTTTTTTTAACGAATCCAAATGTGGATCCACCACCTTTATCCTACTGAACCGATTTTGCCGGACTTCAACCCACTGCTACTATGGCATATATAAGTGAAGCCCATGAGCACTTCGGCCCAGTGGATCGTTTGTGCAGCCCATGTTTCTCACCATGTCAGGTTCAGGTTGCGTTTAAAGCCCATTACCCTGTCCAATGAAAGATCATAAATATCAGTCGGGCCCACTATTTGCCCCCCGAAAAATGTATTACCCAACTTAAACTGGTAGTATCTAAAACCACAGTGCCCCGTTAATACGCCAACAAACAGTCCTAGTTCCGCTTTCTCAAGCAGCAGAAACCTGCCTGCCCTGCGCCGGGACAATGTCACAAATATTTTTCACTGTCTTAATCCAGAAGTGCACGTCCATGCGTGAAGGAATTAACGCTCGACGTCCCCCTGATGTTACCGGCATGGCCCTCATGGCCGGGAACCCAACACAAATTCAATTCATTCTGTTTCCCTAACTCTTTCAGAGACGCAAGGCAGTCCATGGCCAGCAGACTTTATCTCCAAAGAAAAAAGTGCCCTAAGAGCGGCCTTGCTATCCGACATTATATACAGTCTCAAGCCCCTTGCCCTCCTCCTCAGACATTCCCCAGCGTATATGATGATGGCGTAGATTTCCGCCTGAAATATAGAAGGCTGATGCCCATAAGCGCCATAAGCGCCCCACTGACTATTAAATTGTCGGTCGACAGGTTTTACGAATTTTTATGCCATCTGTTTATTCATTGGCAAATAACTATATTGCCACTTCACCTATTTCACAAATCAAATGCTAGTTTAAAAATAAAAATCTGTGCTGCATGCTTTCCTACAAATGACAACAAAGCTGAAGACAAAAAAATTCTGTTTTCAGCAATCGAATTTTGGGAAATACATTTTTATAGAACAACAAAATAATTAGTGGTATTGTTTTAAAAATTATACCTCGAGCTCAAATAAAAGCATTTTTATTTATAAATAGAACGGTCGAATAAAAGCAATTTTAATTAAATTATTTTAAAAAAAAATTTAGTTTTGGTGTTTCAAGTGATATTAAAGAAATAATTTCATTGAATATTGCAACAAAATGCGTTTGTCGAAAACCAAGTTACTGATTTTGACATTTGTGGTTATATCGTATTTCATAGTGGGCAGCAAATTTGTAGGAAAACTATTACGTTATCGCTCGCTTGCATTGTGGATCGTCTTGTCGAGCTGAAAATTTGAAGTTTGTCGGTGAAAGTGCAAGCGAACGATATCGGTCGACATCGTAGGCTAGTCTTTTAATGTTAAAATCAACTGATTCAAAACGTTTGTGTTCCACTGTCTTTATTCTATTACACTGTACAAACACATGCTTTCATAAATAAAATGGTTTATATTTTCCAGCTATAAGCGGTTTATTATATAATCAGTAGTTTAATTACAAGTTTATACAAAGTTATGACAACTTATTGCATCTTTTAATTTTTCCAACATTGACACTAGTGCAACTATTATTGTACATTAAAGTGAGGAGTTACATAACAGGAAGCTATAATTCCATTTTTAAAATTATCGTAATAAATCAAAATAAGTATTTAATAAGTCCAAGAATATTCATATATTTTTGTAAAACATTTTAAAAGGTGAAATAATGACGTCGGATCTGTACAAATCTTAATAAAAAAGTGCATTAATGGGAAAGCTCCATAAGCGAGCCAAACGTTTGTATAAGACTCTCACTGGCATAAATACCCTGTAGATATTTGGCTAGAGGTTACACCACATACATTTAAAAGTATTTAACCATCTTAAAACAATTGTTATATACATATTTATTAAATAGCAAAAAACTTAAAAGATAGAATTTAATGCATGTATGTAGTTATGGAACTCCTCATACATACTATCTGTAAATATGTACACACCTCTTCGTAAGTCTTAATATCGTATGATTAAGCCAATAAATTATTTATTCTCTTGGTTAAGTTCCGTGGACAATAATATTTTTTTATTCTGCTCAGATTAAGATGTTCGCTCACTACACGCCACATATTCAATACGCGGAAAATGTAATGCATTTTAATTAGTGCTATTTATCTCTAAAACCTAAAGGGGATTAAATTAAATCACGGGTTTTATCACGATCCTCTGTATGATAGGCATAATGGCGGTGAGGCTGAGATCTGATTTGTAGGCTTACTGTTTGTTCTGCAAGGACCCAGTGGAGATAGATACAGTTGAGCCCATTCTGTCTCACTGGCCTAGACGACAGAACAGCAGGCTGAGGAAGCTAGGTAGAAGATTCGTAGGCGAGTTTGGAGATGTATCGGGCGGGGAGCTTGAGCATCTGACGGGATTCGTAATGGGCATGGCCTGTCTGTATAACAGGAGGCTGGGGACCGGGTATATGTAGGGCTATTGTGTTTAATAGGGCTGTTTTTCTTTTTTGCTCCGATATTATCTTCCACTATTTCTTTTACTTGCACTCTTTATTTTCTTCTCAGTATTATCTAAGGCGTCAGATTGGATCACATTGATCTCTGGGTGATTCACTTCGCACCTCAAATTATCTAGGACTTTTTAAATTTTATATTGAAAATTTAAATTAAGTTCTGCTAAAGAACAAAAATATTTTCCGATTTCTCTTGAAGTTTTTGCTTAGAAATTTAATTTGAAAAATGTTGGACATTTCAATAAGATCAACACAATATAACAAATCACCTTCTCTTCAGATATTTGATAAATTGTCATTAAAATCAAACTCACCATTTTGAATATGCAGATTTATTTTAAAATTTTCTTTAAATCCCCCACTGTGCGTTAGGATTTTATGATCTTCAATACATTATGTTTGAATATGAAGAAGTAAAATATTTTTTTTTTTTAATTTATAAAGTCATAAAAAACACTTCTACATTTTCATTGTTGTTTCAAAAGAAAATTAATGGCATGTTGTTGTTCTTTTTCTTAAACAAAAATCTAAAGAAAAAAACTTTTTAATGGTTAAGAGGAGTTCGAATCAAGAACTACATACTTGACTAAAAATGAAACAACTACATATAAAATTGAAATAAAAAAAATAACTATGAGAAACGCTAAAAAATATATAAAAAAAATTTTAAGTAATAATAAGTTGGCAGGCCATAAAAAGCGCAGTCAAGTAGCAATCACGTAGTGTATGGACACAGACACACACTCTCGTTTGCACACTCAGTCATCAAGGCAGGCTGACAACCAGGCCGAATGGCATGCATGGTTTCAGGCATATGCTTCGATAAGAGATGAACAAAACAAAGAATCAAATTTATAATTCCCAGACCCATTAAACAGGCATTACAAACATGCCAGCATACTCAATCACAAAATAAAAAACCCACAAAAAAACTAAAACACAATAAAAACCAACCCCCTTTTCGAAACAAAAAATACATCTAAAAAAGATTCATTCAAAATTATTTGGCACAAAGAACCCCTCGGCCATGGAAGCTTTATTGTATATATTCTTAATTTTTTTTTGCTTGATACAAAAAACAAAATTGACTGGAAATTAAAAAAAAATTTGTGCAGCTCATTAGTTTCGTTGAACATAAACAATCAACCATAACGTTCGCCATAATTTAATTTCTTTTTTGAAATTTGTTTTCTAAAGATTCAATGAATTCTTTACAAAAAAAAAAAAAAATCTTTTTTATCGAAATGAACCCAAACTCACACTTGAATTCAGTTTTAGAAAACACATTCTCATACAACATTTGTTGCACGGAAATTGTGATTATATTTTGAGCTAAAAATGGGGGATTACATTAAGAAGTTTTATGGCTTTTGTTACGCTCTATTGCACTATTCTTTTTGTAGTACTGGAATATTTCAATAAAAGGTTCTATTAATATTTTCAGCATTTGCCACAACCGTTTTTAATGTGCACGCTTATTTTGCGTTTAAAGAACAACTTTCATAAAACCAGTGTAGGAAAGTAAAGTCTGACATGTTATTAGTCTCTTTTAGACAAGATAAAACAAATTTCTGACAACTTAATTTTTTAAAGAGCGACCAAAAATAGTCTGTAAATTTTAAAACGGATTGTCGGAATTTGATAAAATTTTACACATTCAAACTAATTCAAATTTAAAAATTTTTTTTAAGCCCGATAATAACAACGAAAGTGAGAGCTGACAAACAAACATGCATACTACGCTCCATTTTTTGACATTTATAAACAGTGCACTCTGACAAATCATCATGAATAGATTCATGCTTGAGCAAAGCACAGAAAATTTTTGATATTCAATAAAAAATCAATTAAATTTGCTCTATTTAACAAACTAATAGTATCAATTAAATATTTTTTGATATTAACAACATTATATGCACAAATGTTGTTGATATAAGTGAACTTTTAATTCACTTGATTAAATTTTTAATTTAAACTTATTTTCTTTTTGATTAAAACTTTAATGGTAAAAATATCGGCGAGAATATTTTAGCGACGCTACGGAATTTTAATTATCCAAATTTATTTTCAAAATCAGTTATCGAGCAGTGCTCGAAAAATCGGCATAAATTTGGATGTCCAGCATGCGCTTCGGGAAAATAGGCGCAGAACCCATATACCCAAAATTATTTCTAAATGTTAATGCCATGTTTTGGTATTTCGAATTATCGGTAGTGATTATTTTTCACAACTTTACAAGCAATTTATAACAAGGGGCCGGATTTAATAGCATTTTACACTGGTCAACATCTAACATCTACCATCAAAGATGTAGAAAATGTGAAACACTCGTTTACATTGATCACATCTACCATCAAACAAAAATGTCACCATTTTTGAATAAAAATGTTTTTAAAATAAAAAAATGTCTTTCAGTCCAGATCGAGTACTTTCTCGATTCGAAAGTAATTTTATTTCTAATTCTTAACGAATCGAAATAATTTTTTCAGTATTATGAAACTCAAATTAATGCTTTAAACACTGAAAAATAATTCCAATTCGTTCAGTATTGACCGAAATAATTAGATATTAAATTGCTTTCGAATCGAGAAAGTACTCGATCTGGACTGCCAGAATCAGGCGCCTGATTGCTAGTCAGAGAAGTTTCATTGAAACTATCTTTGGGGAAACCTGTTAAATCTGACCAGTTATGGATGGATAAATAACTCGGTGGGATTTAAAGCTGTTCAGATTTAACCCCAGGACCTCCAAAGCTGTTTTAAATGAACATTTGGCAATTGGGAAACTCTTCTAAGGGCACCCTTACGATAACCTGAGTAGAAGTTACGCCGATGAGGAAGATTAAGAGTCAACGGAACATCTTTTCTGTCATTGCATTGACGTTCGGAGACTAATGACTAGAACATTTTGGTCGGATAAGCCTTAGGGGCAGAAAAAGTCTCCCTGATTATAATTAGGATAGGTTCCACACCTTAATTAGTAAATAAGTCTACAGCCTTGTAATATAGGACCTCTGGGAGACAGAAATACATGGTAACACAACGAGGCCCAGGAATCAGGGCCCACGAAAGCTGTACTTAATGGCGGCTGCCAATGCAACCTAACCTAAGTGTTCTTTACCGAATTTTTTCTAAAAATCTTATGACACAACTGTTTTATAATATTCGTTATTTTTATTCTTGCATGATAATGAAATATTATTTCGAAGTTTCCTTTTTAATAATAAAAGCAACAAATGAAAATCATCATCGTCTTCATCATCATAATCACCATAATCATTGCGCCACTGAATGGATGTCAGTCAGTAAACGTCATCGACACCATCATTTACAATACATCATACTCGACATGATATTCGTAACAAAAAAGAAAAAAAATTAATCACAAAATTCAATTACTGTGTTTAACAAAAAAAAAAAAAAACATCGTCAAAAACGTGTATTTTATTAAAAAATCAGATTTTTCGTTTCATTTACTTAAATCTTTGTAAAAAATTAAGAAAAAACCAATTTCGTGAAAATAATGAGATTTTATTTAATTAGACTTTTGATTTTTGTAGTGTTTTTTTTCTTCATGATTGAATTTTTTTTATTTTTTTTATTTTTTATTTATTACATTTGTGTTCACACATGCATAATAACAGTCTAATTTGAGCAAATTAATGAAATACATGTGAACATTACGTAGAATTGATTAAAAAGAAAAATTGCTTTAGCTTCAAGGTCATTGCATTCTAAATGATTGAATAACACATTTTTAAAGAGTTGAAAGGTTTGAAAATGATTTTAAAAAAATGTTTATACATTTACAAAAATTTTGTTTAAATTTTTCTGCGAACTAATGAAATGAATACGAACAAATTCGTAGAATTAATTAAAAAAAAAGCATCAGCTTGCAATTTGTTGTATTTGGAACGATTAAAAAGCAACATTTTGAAGGGCTGTATGTAGGCTTTTAAAAAATAAAAAGTTAATTGTATGTATTAAAGAAAATTTTATAATGTTTGTGCGATTTGTGCGTTCAATTGAATAAAGAAAATTGTATCAGGTTCGCAATATCTTAAAATACCAAATTGTAGTAGAATTCAGAGATCTTAATTATTTTTCTTAATCTGTTTGAAATTTAATACATTTAACACATAATGTGAAATTAATTTTAACGATTTGTACAATTAATAAAAAAAATTATAAATTAAAAAATTTAAAGAATAAATTTTAGTAGGACCAAAAGTTTTTGAACAATTTTTATGCAAAAAAAATTAATGTGCTGTTTTCATAATACAAGAGAATGAACGTGTAGTAAAATGTATATAACCCATACGTAAAATTTACTAAAATAATTGCATGAGCTGGAAGCCAATTTTTTGTAGGACTTGGAATTTCTTTAATCATATTTTATATTTATGAATAAAAAAACAAAACTTATTAATTTTCTATGTAGAATTAATGAAATAAAATTGAACTTTTCGTAGAATTGATTAAAATAATTACATCAGTTTTTGTAATCAAAACAATTAAATAAAAAAGACTTTGAATAAATAAGCGTCAATGAAATAGAAATTAATTTTTACTTTTGTAATCAAAAAAATAAAATAACATTTTTAAAATAAAAAACTTTGAATAATGTTGCGTATTTTCTAAAATTTTTTTTATTACTTTTTCAAAAAATTGGAAATTTTTCATATAAAACATATCGGCGAATTAATGAAAACATTCAGGTATGCGATGATAATCGTTTTTGATTAAAACCCTCTTCTAGTTTTTTAAAAATAATTGTTCCTTATACATTTTTTGTAATCATCTTTCTTTCTTTTATTATTTTTAAATTTGGATTTTTAAATCTGCCATAAATTAACCCTCGTATCTTTTCAAAACTTTTTATGAAAATAATAAAAATAATTTCTCAACTTAAAAACAACTCTTAGGATTAAGTTAATTAATTTTTATGACAAGGCGCTGTATTTTAACATCCCCTACAGCAGTGATCGTAAAAAAGGTCTCCCGTCCTTTTTTTCAACAAAATCTAAAAAACAACTAAAAAAAAATTCAACGATCATATTAAGCAACAGTGATAATTTTAATGTCATCTAAAATAAAATAAAAAAAACACAAACTAAAAAATTTGAATTCTAAATACGATTGCATTTCTTATTTATTTTATGGTCTTCTTACTCTTCCCGCCTATTTTTCTGAACTAAATCCCGTATATAATTCATTAGTTTACACTTTACGTGACAAGCAATTGCATCACCTGACAAAGTGTCAAGTCATAAAAAAAACCCACTTAAGTGTAACAAGAAGAATTAAAGGCACTTTCTTATGACTCTTGCTGTATCTGGTTGTTTGTGGTAGTCGTCGTAGTTTTTTTTTTTTTTTTTTTTTTGTCAAAGTCACTAAAAGTGCTTAGTAAACATTTAATGTAGTCGTATACGGACAAATGGTCTAATAGAGGGACGGGCGGACGGACGAGCAAAGACTGCTGGTGAAGTTTTTGATCTGAAATATTTTTTTTAAGGAAAGAAAAAAAGTTAAGAAACACATAAATAAACTAAAAATGCATCGTTTTTAATATCTAAACGAACTGTAATGTTGATGTTGAAACGTTTGGGGATGGGGGGTGGTTTGAAAGGGGTATAACAGCTGATAACGGATTTTCTTTTAATATGTAAATTTTCTACGATGCAATTCCATTTTTAATTTTTTTTGTTTTTTGAAACTTACGACTTGAATTGTGTAAACACTAATAGAAAACCCTTTGTTAATGTAACGATTTTTTTTCATTTCTGCAATAAATTTTGTCATAATCTTTGAGCCAACGTAGCGCGTCATTTCCGCTGCGAAAAGCGTTTCATCATGTTCGAAATCGTCCTAAACTCAGTGATATTTAGTCAATAATTCTATGAAATAAATTCTTTAATGCAATGCAAATTTTCATTACCGAAATGTAATGTAACGCAATGAACTCTTCTAGTTCATATGATGTAACTTGCACATTAATGAAATGAAATATTTTTATTTATTTAGAATTTTTGCTTCATTAAAACAATGATATATTTCATTATTTAACATTCATACAACGCGGATGTTAGATATCTGCAGCTTCTAAGCAAGTGGCGGATTATACACTTAAAACTGATAACTTTGTGTGATGTTGCCTCTTGCACGCGCAACCGGCTTGCGAACGCATAGTTTGTCAAAGGGTGGTTAAGATCCATCCTAAGAAAAGGCCTGATGGCATTTGCTCAGATTAATAAATGTCATGTTTAAATATTGGGTGTACGCAGAAAAAATGCTAGCCAATTTTTTTTTCAATTAAACAACTAATTTAAAATAGAATCAGTTTTATTAAAAAATGTAATTAAGTAAATTTTACGTTTATTTATATCAACAACATTACTGCAGAAAATGTTGTTAATATCAAAAAATATTTAATTGGTAATATAATTTGGGAACTGGTGCATCTGTAAT
Source organism: Pollenia labialis (assembly GCA_949318255.1). Taxonomy (NCBI): domain Eukaryota; kingdom Metazoa; phylum Arthropoda; class Insecta; order Diptera; family Polleniidae; genus Pollenia; species Pollenia labialis. The sequence goes on from OX439139.1 coordinate 28,448,876, forward strand.
TAATTTTTTTTTTAATATCACCAATTTTTTAATTAAAATCAATTTTTGTTTTGCGTTCAACTTAAAAATCCTGAATTCACAACAGAAAGTATATAATAATTTGTGTCTTCCACAACTTAAATGACATTTTGACGGGTAAATATTTGTCATTAATCAGCACTTACTTATTCGTTAAACGAAATCGTGTAAACAATAAAGTTTGTCTCTTCTTTGCTTTCAAACGGTTGAAGTTGGTGCCAACAAAGCGTTATATGATTCGAGTATTTCTTGGTTTTTTACAGTTACAGTTAAAGCACATTGAATGCTCACCGAAACTTATTTTAACTATGACCCTCAGACAAAAAAACCGTAATGTTCCGACACGATAACGCTCGACGACATGTTTCAAACCCTGCTAAAAAAAAAGTGGTTCAAAAGTTGCCCAGTCCTGCAACTATTTCTTTCGATCGATGCGGAACGATACATATAACCAAGCTATGCTTCTCTTTAAAACAAGGTAACTGAGTATGGCTTGATTTTATCGTGGCTTTCAGCTGAATATGGTTGCCGTTAATAAGAATATGGTAAAAGTTACCCCAATATGTTTACAAAAGTTCATTAAAAATAGTTTTGTTAAAGGTGACAATATCAACAAAATGTGGGTTTCTGTGCGTGAAAATACTTAGACCCCTTTCAGACTCAGCAAGTACCTTGCCGAGTACAACAAAGTCTCTACCAAATTTGTTTTCCTTACCCCGACCTTATCGCTGACGTCTACAAGCTAAGAGTTGCGCAAGTAACTTACCGAGTGTGAAAGGGGTCTTAGAATTAATGTAAAATTACACCACATAAAATCCAACGATAAAATTTTAATTCGGCTCGAAGTAGATTTTGTTCGCATTAAAATTTAAACTTTGTACTGAAGTAACGTTTGGACTATGTGTAAAGAGATCTACGATGACAGTTAGATAAAGACATGGACACGACTGTTAACCAAAGCTACATTTGGACTATAGGAAGAACAACAATTCTACTACGCGAGATCTACAATTTAAACTAGAATTGGTATATTTATTTGATAAGAATAAATTTGTTGTTATTTAAAGATAAATTAAAACGCATTAAAGACAGAGGAAACAAACTTAAATGCAGTTGTTGCGCATCAATGCGGCATTGGTAAAATTGAAATTATCACCTGGAAAAAACTTGGCATCATGAGAGTGATGTTAAAAGTTTTTTTTAAGCACTGATACCGCAGCTCTGCAACGAACGAGCTAGATTAAGCTAATGTAAAAAAATTAACTAATAGTCTCTCAAATGCATTTAAAAATAGAAAAACAAATTCAAAAAATATCGAAATCCGTGAGGAATGCGCGATCAGTTTTGCACTTTGCTTAAACCGTTTCCTTAAGTTCAATTTGGTTTGACACCTTTGATTGACATGTATTCGCATAGTTGCTAAAGCAACGTTATGCTCATTATTGTTGGGCAATTATTGTATCAGTTAATTTTCTGATGCAATAATTATACGAATTTCACCAGGAAAGTAGAGTGCAGGTTTCGAAAAAATGGCTATGAAATACATCACGTTGTTATTTTTTTTTTTTTTATTGTTTTAAAATTATTGTTAATTTTGGAAATTATTGTTCCCTTTTGTTTCATCTTCTTTTGTTGTGAAATATGTTGTATAATTTTTCTTTTTTTTTTTGATGCTACTATGCCTTGTAATTTATTAGAAAACTGTCACTTTTTGTTTCAATATTTTCAATAAAATTTGTCATCGCTAATTGTCGATAAGCATTTGCATCAGAATTCTATGTATGTTCGCTTCTAAAACTTTTGAAATTCAGCTCTTGTTCAAAAAATAAAAAACTTTGCACAGCTGTTGTGCAGTAGAAAAGCATCAGCATCCCAACGGCAACAGGTGATCGATCACGTTTCACTGCAGCAGTGATGCACAGTTTTTATGTATTTACGAACGTATGCAAAGTTTAATGTTAAACTTCGATCATTTAAAAACTAATTTTTTTTTTAAATCAAAAACTTTAAATGACAAACTTTTGGCTGGAATCTTAAAATGTTCTCGACTCAAAAATCTGCCAGTCCGTTTACAATTTATGTCCATTAAATTCGTTAAAAATTCACTCACGTCTTGTCTACTGAAAATCTTAATGACTTTATCTATTCTTAGTGTTATACAAGTAGTAAATTCTTTTTTTCTAAATGACTTAAATATTTTTAAAATTTATAGTTTATTTTTTTATTGTTAATTCTTCACGATAGTTTGTCTGTCCGTTTTAAGTGTCTGTTTAGCTTAATTGTAAACATACAAACTCAAACATTATTTTATGTTTATTTTTTATACATTTTTTTTGTTTTAAATTAACAAGAATAAATTGTTTTAAACAAAAAAAAATCATCTTCTCCATTTTATGTTTCATTTAATTTTATATTTTTTTTTTTTGTTTTTAATGGCTTTTTGAACTTGTTCACAAGAAATGTTTGTTGTTCAAGTGTTTTTTTTTAAATTTTTTGTTCTGTGTTTCTTTGATTCTAAAAGCGAAAATAAATTTCGTTGTAGGGGTAACTGTTTCAAAGAAAATAAATTATTGTAATTGTGTTATTTTTATGTTTGAAGTAGTACTGACATCTTAAAGTAATTAAGTTTTTTAATGTTATTTTTCGAAAGAAAAAAAAAACACGATAAAGAAACCTTTTGAACTGAACAAAATTGTTTGTAGCTGATCGTTGTGTTAGTGAAATGAAAGACATTTTACTAATTATTAAGAATCGTTTATACTCTTTCAAATGAACACAGAAAAGAAAACATTAAGAATTGGAATGGTTTCTTCTGAATGAAAACGTTGAGAGACTTATTTCAAGAACTTAGGGCAGGAAGTTAAAAAGGAGTCATAAGCAGGGAAACCGTAAATATGAAATTGTATGTTGTTCATTAAGTGACCAATGAAGGCAGAAACAATTATTATATTTATTCGTGATTTGTGTGTGCATATTTTATCCTTTGCAGCAAATTTTTGCATAATTCAGATAATAGAGCATTTTAACAGCCACTTACAACTTCATTAAGAGTTGACAAAAAATCAACCAATTGTAGTGGGGAATGTAAGAAGAGATAAACTCACTGTTTATTGTTGTTGTTTTTGTTTAAGCTTTAATATTGTTACAAGTAAAATTGAGGCTTATAATTCTTATTCGCTTAACAGTTTTATTTGTATAATATCTTTGGCTTTTCTAAAATCTGTGGATGAAGTGGATGACGACCTGGCCTAAGCAACCAGTGAACTGCGCATAGGAATAGCTTATCCCTTCAGCAATAAATTTCAGTTTCTCAATAGTATGGAATGGGAATTTAGCACATTAAAAAGAAACCTTGTTAATTCATTTTTGAATCCCAAGAAAAATTTTGATAGCTTTTATTTAAGTTTATTGCACATACTTCAACTTTTTAGAGCATATTTTGGTACCTATATGTTCAATTTTATTAGATGCTTACAAGTGCTTACGCAGCGAATCAAAAAAAAATCGTGTGAAATGATGGTTAACAGATGGCTTTTCTGTTTTAATTGTAAAGGTATATGTATACACAGAAACCAAGACCCACCTCTTTTTTTACACCGAAAAAGGCTACACACATAAAATAGAATTTAAAAAAAAAATCATTTCACTTAAAAAAAGTTCTTAGATTGAGCCCTTAATTTAATTATCTAGTCAAAAATGGTTACAACTAATTATAAGCCAAACAATCCGCCATTTATTATATTATTTAAACAAATAACATTAAAAATATTTTCATTGTAACATCTAGACCAAATATTTAACAACACAAAGGCAGGTTGTAAAGATATTAGCATGTTTCCACTAAAATTAAAGAATAATTGTTAAAAAAAAGTAAAACAACATTTACATTCCAAACGTACAAGCAAAATTGAAAAGACGCTTAAAAATACAAAATAAGTATGTATGTAAATTTGTCACACAACAAGTCTTTTTTAAATTGACAACCAACGTCTATTAAAAAAAAAAATTAACAACAAACAAAACAAAATTTTTCAAAAGAAATTACAAAACAACCAGAATCATGATGGAAACCTCTTAAGATACTTGTGTACTTAAGCTACAAGTACACCGATGCACTTGATGTTGCTAGATTTGTACATATTTAAAGTAGCATCACACTTGCACAGTGTTTGTACATGTAAATGAAGACAACATGGCTAAAAAGCAGACTTAAGGGCACGTTAAAACCACTTCTAGTTGTTGTACGCGAACCAACCGAAAGTCGGCTGGATAACAAATCATTACAAACAATAATAAAAACCAACAACAACAACAAAAACAAAGACTAGCAGTTGTAACGATGTCGTTACAACAATAGCGACTTAAATGCAAACAACCAATGCTTTTCAAAGAAACAGAAAATTAAAGCTAAATGTGGACTATAAACAAAAAAGATTAAAAATAATAAAAATTAAGAAATTCAAAATTCTTAAGCTCCAAACTATAAGAAGTCCCAAGACAAAAGCTTAATTTACACTATAAAAAGATCAATGCTTAAAGTAAAATTTGGGTTATAAGATTAAAGCCGAATTTAGATTATTATATGTTCACAGAAAAACTTTTCTAATATTTTTAACATTTTTGTTAATTAATATGTTTGTAAATTGTCATATTACCAATTTGTATTTTTTTGTTGAAAATTAATTTGTATTTATTTTTACTATTTTGTGTCAAAACGATCAAAATACAAAATAAAAAAATATATTTGGTTCAAAATCGTTCAATGAATAAAGGATATTCGATAACTGAGAAGCTGAATCAATCTCCAAGGTAAGTAAAGTTATTATTTAATGATTCATAAAGGCGGAACTTCCTAGTGCATCCAGGTATTTGTAATGTGCATTTTAATATATTTTACTTAAAAATTAATAAAAACAACTCTTAAATGCAATTTCTTATTTAAATTATTAAGCAATAAAATATTTTTTTTATTATGACAAACTCCAAACAAAAATTTATGTTTTATTGATAACAAATATTTTATTCAAAATGTTAAATAAACTCATTCACAGAAAAAATAGAAACTCGACTTTAATTAAACGATTTGTTCAGACAATTAAATATTTTACTAATTTTGCCCCTGTAAAGGAATTGATCATATCAATTAACGGATTTGTATTTTCGAGTCATGGGACACAAATTTAATCAATTAAAACATTAATTACATAAACAAAAAAAATTTAGTCAATTAAAAAATTAATTACATAAACAAAAAAATACACCACATATACAAAAAATATTAATTGCAGCAAACAAAAAATTAATTGAATAATTTTTTGCGAACATTTTTTCTGTGTTGTTAAAATTTTTTATATTTAACAATTCGTTTGTCGGTGCCTTTTCAATCAAAAAGTTAATTGTATTGACGAATATGGTATTCAATATGACAATTGATTTGTCGTAAATTTTTTCTGTGTTTGAAAATAAAAGTTATTAGGCCTAATTTGAGCTAAAGACAGGTCATAGTTTAAGTCTCGTTTAAATATCTACGATTAAAACTAATCAGGAAACCACAAATTTAAAATATGGAACTATTTCTATAATTATAAGTATTTATCGACCTTTTTTGATTACTTTAAATAATAGTTCTGTTATGGAACTCCTTAAGTTATCTCTAAATAAAGCTTAATTGTATCACTTAGGTCTCTGAAGTATTACATTAATTATTCTCACCCCATTAAATCTTTTATCATTCATTCCACTCTGTTCGCCCTGTTTTAAACATTCAGGTGTCATTTAAATTTCTTTGTCTTCAAACCTTCTCAAACATTTTCCAATACCATGTCATCAAAATTAACTTTTATCACCAGCAATAAACTCAAAAGGATATTAAGCTATAAAGACAAAACGCACCAACGAGAATAACAAATATGTACTTACATAAAACAAAATTTCAAGAAGTATACATACAACACGTATAAAAACTCTTTGAAAGTAAAATTTTATCAAAGTAGTTTTTAGTCGTAAAAATACTGAACAAATAAACTAACTACTCGAATAAATAACACTAGTTACGAATCATGAGTACAATGACTATAAATTGCATATTTAATTACAAAGTTTTTATGATCTCATGCGAGAATGTATAAGAGAATTATTTATAGCAATGGAAAATAAAGGAGAGTGGGTATCCTACAATCTAGTCGTAAAAGCATGTTTGAACAATAACTATTTAAATAGTGCTTTTTGTGTAATTTTTACTGTTACCAAATATAGATAATTTTGGAAAACATAAAAATTGTATGGTGATGTAGGAATGTTGGATGGGGGAAAGGCTAATTTATTCATTTTTCAAAGATACCTGTATTACACCAGTGATCAAGTGTCAACATGTCGTGACATTTGTCGATTTTTTTGGTGACACTGTCAACAGAGCTTCTAAATTTTTTTCTGACTTTAAGAAACAAAAGAAATTTTTTGACAGCTGTAAAAGTTCGGATTTCTTACACAGAAAAAATTATCAGCAGTTTTTGTCAATTAAAAAAATTGTTTAAAATTTATTTCAATTAAATTAATGTGATTGAATCAATTATTTTTTTTTTTGATAAAAGAAAATTAAAAATATAATTTTGATTTTATTGACATTTTTGTAGTTTTGAAACATACATAATAATTTGAAACAAATTTTTAATTTAAATATTAATAAAATAGGAAAAAAATCTTTATTGATTATTATAAGTCATATCCATAGGACTTATGGCAGCCCTAAAATTTAGGTTTTTATAAAAATTTTGATGTTTTTTAGCCCATTTTTAAATCGATATATTTCGATTCCTAGACATGACCCAGCGAAACGCCGGGACACGTATGACTTCTTTTTTACCTATAGAACTTTCCCCGGTAATTTGAACCCTTAATTTATTGTTAATATTTTGATTAAAAATTTTATTAAAATAAAATATTTAAATATGTATGCACATATTCTGATTCAATTAATTGTCTTATTCACTTAAATTATTAATGCGAAAATATTGTATGTACAAAATTTCAAAAATATATACCAGTACCCATGTTCTGTAACCTTAGTGAGAACTTCTCGCATCGCAAAGATGTGAAACAGAATATTTTATCGCTTCTCGAAAATGAAATTTTATACACAGGTTCTATTTTTCACAAGGACCAAGCCTATGGAAAATGGTAAAAATCAGTTCCTAATGTCACACAGCTTCCAGCCGGAATAGAGTCTTTGTACCCATAAACAATCTTATTATGTTTGTATGTAGATAAAATTAGGTCCAAACTTATTTTATTGTAATTAAAAGAATATAAACAAATTTCTTTGGAATCGGTCCATTTGTAGCCATAGCTCCCATACAATTACTACTCCCAAAAATAGCAGTTAATGTCATGACGTCCTTAAAATTTTTGGTATGGTGACAATCACATTAAAGATATCCACCATGTCAAGACAAAATATTCTGCTGGTAGGTCCAAAATTAACCATAGGTCCTTTATAAACCAGGGTTTAAAAAACTGCAGTCGAAACCAAAAACTGTTTAACAAAAAACGAAAATATGTGTAAAACTTTTCGCTTTTTGAGTTGGTTTGAAGAAGTGAAAGAAATGGCAGTTTTTCTAATTTGACTGCAGTTTTTTAAACGCAAATATAAAAAAACTCACCATTAAATAACTTAAAGGCAAACAAATCTCATATGTATGAACCCAATAAAAAATGGAGCTTCCAACGAAGCAGGTTTGTAAGGGACAAACATAAACGTTTCGCTTACAATTGCGCTGACGGAAGACATGAATTTTATATGGCGAGTTCCCACTTTGAAGCAATACATTTTTGATACATAAAGCGCATTTTTCAGCGCATATAAAAATTGTTGTATGTAACGATCGGCCTTACACACTGAATGTTTTGATACAGTTATTTTTTAGTATTCTCCCTTACAAACCTGCTTCGTAGTAAGGGAATGCCATAGCACTTTCAATGTTATTTTTCTATTAAAGTAGTTAGGAGTTCTTTCACTTACTTTACTGCATTTCTGTATGTCTTATTGCGTAGCGCATAATTGGGCGCTTATTTTTTTAAATGTACCATTAGTGCTTCGCAAAATGATAAAATTTTTTATTGGGAAGATATCGAAATAATATTCGCCGCAAAGAACTTTTACATCAATCGGGTCCATGATTGCTTAAAGGTCTTCTCGAAAATTTGCTTTTAATTTTTGATTTATTTTTAATTAAAAATTCATATAATAGTAGGATCCGCAAAGCTTTAAAGCTTGTCTGCAGAATTACTATTGTGTAGGGAACCATATGGTTGACTAACTACTATACTTTCTTACTTCTTCTGTAATGAATTTGTTTGTTTTTCTTTGCAGTTTATAACTGAAATCTTGGAAATTTATAATGAACACACACAGTACACAACAATTTGTCTAACTCGTCAACGATAAATTGCTATGACTCAGCGAAAATATCGTCAATATTTTAATTCAACCTCAGCAAGATCAACTGAAATCGTCGTCGTTCCAAGCCAAGTGGGCATTTTCAGAATAAATTGCAGAGAATTTTAAAGATAAGTCTTAAGATGCATTCAAACAAAATTCAAATAGCGCAAGCACTGCTTCAACAAGACCACCAACAACGACATTGTTAGTTCTTATTTCGGGCAACCTGCTTTCTCCCCTACCCAATAACACATTTTACTATGCATGTGAATGTCTCTATAATGTTTTAGTTTTATTACAATTTAATACTTTTTTAATGGTCTATCATCACTATTATACTTGAGGCTCGTTGCCTTTCAGATGACTGTCTCTATTGCTGTTAATAATCCTAATGATGATGACGTTAGTGATGATCATGGACACGTTTAACGTTGATTTTTTTATTCAAACAATTTCAAACATACAACAGTCGTCGCCGATAATCAACATCATCGCCATTAACTCAAGCTTCAGAGGAACAGCAGCAACATTACGGGAGGGGGACTGTCGATTTAACCATACATATGAGTAAAATACATACATACATACTCTCTATCAAACAATCATGAATTCTAATAAACATAAAGCGATAGCAATGATGATGATGACGACGACGACGACGATGACAATGATGATTATCAGTGACAATCAGTTAAATATCTGACGGTATATAAAAATATACAAATAAAATTTTAACATCAAGTGATACAAAAAAAAAAAAACCAAAATACTCCCAACATTACAAAGCGACATAAAAGATCCAAAAAAAAAAAAAACGGAAAATAAACAGAAATAATAATCATGTAAACCGTCAGTCATTTAGAGTTAATGGATTTTTAACACAAAAATGTGTTGTTTGTCGCCGATTTTGCTGCGTTTTTTTTTCTTTCTATTTCATTTTTCCGGTCATGTTTTGTAAAATACATTGTAAAGAGATTTGAGTCTTTGGCAAATAGCAACGAATACTAAATTAAAAGCTTTCATATGGTAATTGTGTTGTTTTGTTCATTAAAAAAGGAAAAAAAATAATGTTTTTTGATAAATTCACACAATAATCACCGTGTCTGCTGCATGTTCATGGCTTCAATGCATTAATTCCACATGGCTTAATCACTTTGTGCTACAAAATGTTACATTGTTGGGCTCATTGCAATTATGAAATTAGATATTTGCTTTGTTTGTTTTTAAGGTAATTAATAGAAAATAGTTAAAAATATTTTAAAAGGGTTTAAAAAATGACTTGAAATGTTGTAAAAATATTCTATGTAGAATTTTTTGCCGGAGTTTTAGGAGAAAATAAAGTTTTTCCGCTTCTGCAGTTGTAAATTTTTTTTAAGCAAAAATTAAGAAAATAAGGAAATAATAGGTTTACCCCACTTGCATTTAGCTAAAAAATATTATCGAAAATACCAACATACGTATACTCTAAAAATTTTGTGTTTTCAGAGAGGCCTACGGTAAATTATTCACCGATCTTCTCGAAATTAGCCAGAGTATTTTTAATTTGTCATGAAACTACGGCAAACTAAATTTTACTCCAATATTATTATTCGTTAGGGGTTTAGGCGTACTGAGGGTTGCCGTTGTAAATTTAAAAAAAAATATATAATAAAAAGAGTATATGGAGAAAATAAAGGGTCAAAGTTTATTAGTATGTATTAATTAAATACATTGGACTAAAATAAAAGTAATTATGTATAGATACTTGAATTATATGTCAATATTTAAACGAAGAAACCAACAATTCACAGGTACATTTCAATATTAGTCATATTATCAAAAAAAGAAGTTACTTTTACAAAAACCTGTAATAATGTTTATCACTTTTTAGAAATACTTATTCTTTATTTTGTAATTAATTCCAATTCGCGCAAATTGAGAGAGAAAAGAATGGGCTCACAAAAAGTGTCATTGGCATGAAAAAGGGTCAAATGTGATACTTTAGTGTCACAATGGCAACGATGGGCGTACTAAAGTATTTTCTGATGGTGAGCTTTATATCGGTACTACACTCAAACGAAATATCAATCCATCCGTACTCAAATCAATTAGAAGCGGTATTAATAATATGGTGAGTACGAATATTCTTGAATCAAGTACAGAGAGATTCATTCAAGTGTGAATTTTCAATTGCGAAATACTACACTTATCCATATTCAATCCCGAATTCGAAGTTGAAATAATCCGAAAATGAGATTGATTTGAGTATAAAACTAAGATTGAACAAATCTCAAAATGCGCTTGCTTCAAGAATTAAAAAGTTGATTCAATCCCGAATTCGAACTTTATATAAACCAAAAGTGAAATTAGAAGGAGAATTGATTATGATTGATTTAATTACCCATTTTACGCCTTACAGAATTTCAATTATAAAACACCCGCATAACGTCCGATATGGTTTATACTTTAAAAACTTAATGTGCATATACCTATAACTGAAAATATTAACTAAACGAGAAGCAAGAGTTCTCAATTTGACTTTTTAAACATGAAAATAATTTGTTTTCGTCTTGTTCTGTTGTTCTTGCTGTCTCTACACACAACAAACAAATCGGATTTTTAACTACTTGTGTAGTGTAGCTGCAGTAGTCTACAAGAAACGTTGATAAGTTAAATGAGATTAAAACGCTCACTCTGTAATTTAACTCTCATAGTGAGACTACTGACAAAAAGTTTAATCTTTTTTTACTTGGTTTAAGAATTTTATACTCATTTTAACAAATTCCGAGACTGATTTTCGAAATTAATCCCATTAAGGTTTGTTTTAAGTACGTTTTAGTGTTATTCGTACCTGAATTTTTGAGTTCGGCTCGTACTTAAAGTAAGTATAAAATACTTAATTAATCCCTATGGTTAACAAAGTCTTGTAGTATAAATCTCTTTCGCGTAATACAATTTAACACGACTAAAACACTTTTATTAAAGTTGTCATACAAAATTTTGATATGAAAGATATTTTTATGTCACAATTTATGGTTCCTAATTCCTCACAGATCCCAAAAAAGTCCACTTGCGGAATGAACTCTATTTTGGGTAGAGGAAATAGCGTTCTTGTCTTTTAAGCTTTTCTGTTTGCATATTGAAAAAAAACCTTTTTGGGCATATAACAACTTGCCCTCATAGGTACTATGCATATGCATATAGTTTAAGTTTTCGTGAGTTTATTTAAAAATTTTGGTTTAAAACTCTCAAATCTTCTCTGTTAATAGCCAGTCAGTCAGCCAGTCTATTGTTGCAATATTCTAATGTTTGTGGTAAGTTATTTAGAAATGGATTTTCTTTTTATTTACTTCTGAACATGACACACAGTACCAGAGTATTTAGCTTTTCTGTTGCACAATGAGTGTCATTAAGGAAAAAAATTGTTTATTTTAACAAAACAAAAGCTTAAAATACATTTAGATGATGCCGCATGCGGTTTTCTTGTTATTATTGAAATGCATAAGAGAACGATAGGAAATGAATGTGAGTGAACAATACAACGTCATTGTGAAACAACTAAATAACAAACAGCCGCCAAAGAAGAAGAAATACACGTTCATGTAAACGGGAAAACCAGACCATTCGAGACTAATCTACTTCTACAGACAGTCAACCCTACTTTTGTGGTTGGCACAAAGGAACTTTAAATTCCTTTGAAAATTCATGCAAACAAAAAACCCTCTGGTTTTTTTTTTTTTTTTTTTTTTGAAATGAATAGAAATTATTTCCAAGCCAATGACAATGATACACAAAAGTTTTGCATCAATAGTTCCTTTTTAGCTCCGTTGGAACGTTTATGTTTTGTCTTCTCCATGTTGGGTATAAAAGTGACAACCAGACATAAAGGACGAAACTTAATGGCTGTTTGAGACAACGAAAAGAACTAACAATGGGATGCTTGGGTTCTCTAAAACCTTTCATATGTTTTCAAGGGATCTATTGGAATTGAACTGAACTAGTTTAACAAGTTTATTTTGTTTTATTTTTATTTTTTTGTAAATTTTTTTGCTGACGTTATTTGTCTTATTTTAAATAAATTGCGTTGTTATTCAAGTTTTTAGAATTCTTTTTGTACCAGTTTTATATTTTTCAAAAAATTTATTTTTGTTCTTTTGCAGTCGTAGTTGTTTTTAGTTGTTCTAAATAGCTTTGATGAATTTGTTCTTTTTCTCTGTAGGTTTCTTAATTTGTATGTCTTCTTGGGAAATTTCTTAGAAAAACGTGGGTAATTTTTGAAGTAACTATAAGAAATTCTCGTAAGGCATTAACATTTATTAAATTATATTAATTGGGGTCTGTTTTGCTCATGAGTATTTTAACCAAACTAAAATCTTTTATTTGATTTTAAAAGCGGCAGATCTTTCTTTCTTGTATTTTTGTATTTGATTTTAAAAGCTGCAGATCTTTCTTTATATTAGATGCGTCTTATTCTTTGCGAAACGAAAATCAATTTGAATTTAAGGCACGATTAAATTTTAAGGCACACAACATTCAAGATTAATATACCTATTCTGCTTTTATATCCTCCGCCAAAAATACGAATTTTTCGCGGGTGATTTCAATAGAATTGGTGATAAATTATGAACAATTCGTTGCAAAAAATGTTGTCACGATTTCCAGTCCCATAAAACTAATTTGTGAAAAATGTGATGACAGTATATATTATTATTTCTTAAAATTCATTCCGAGAGTAGGCTTTTTATGGAACTTTTGAAAATTATGGTTGGATCAGATTTACATGTTCTGCTTCTAATTCTAAGTACTTTTCTTTCACAACATCAACGGAAATATACGAATAATGGCAACAAAAGCAGTAACATCAATATTACCTAGAAGAATAGAGAATAATAATGGAAATTACGGTGGGGTGTCACAAAAAATATGGCTTTATGTCTCATTTTCGGAAAAAAATCTATTGCGTTAAGTCCCATTCTATTGAGATATTAGGGCATATGCCATTAAGACTCAATATAATGAGACTTAACGCCATAGATTTTTTTCCGAAAATGAGACATAAAGCCATATTTTTTAAAGGATTTTCTCCTCTTTGATAAAACAAGTATCGGCTTCGCTAACTAAAGCTTCTTCGGCCGGGCGCAAGGATTTTATCCTCTGCGAAATCGGCCTTGATTCGAAATGCTTTAGTTATCCATTATGGCTTAATATCCTATGGCTTTGTGACACCCCTCCGGAAATAACAAGATCAATCAAATATAGAATCGAAAAAACTATCGAATTATGATATCGAAATTGTCTATTAATTAGGAAAAAGCAATGCAATTGCAGACACATTATCCCGAATTCAATTAGATTCGGAAGCATTAAAGGAAATGGTACCTCACAAAATAGATAAAACTGTCACCAAAACGCTGGGAGGAATGAAGTAATAAAAGTTAACTGAAGAAAATAGAAACAAAAAAAAAACAAAAATGAACAAAATCGAATAAGAAACAAAAAAATGAAACAGAATGATGCAACCGAAGAGAACTGCAAATCTCATAATGAGACTGAAAACCCTCTTTTTGGTTTAAAATGTGTTTAAACCAACAATTCTATAAATCACTAAACATATAAACCATCTTTAAACGCATAAAATTGGGCTAGTTTAAACGCCCAATACAGACCATATGAATTAGATAATCGTAGTGCTGCCACATATTTTTTTTTAACAGCATGTATAACAAGGGGCACTGATTTATAGTTGTTGAGTTTAAGCTACACATAAATTCAAGTTTAGTTCAACTAAACCAGCGATTAAACCATAAGTGATTTATTAGCCATTAAAATATAATGTATTTAGATCCTTTAACGACATCAAGAGCTCAAAGACGAAAGTAAAAATTTAATACAATAAAGATCCTAATAAAATCGAAGTCAGATAGATGTAGCGTTATAACATCTTATTATTTCGTTAACACCTTGAAGAAACTATTATCTACATTGGAGAGTTTGAATAACGTATTCAATATGATGACCCACGAAAGACGTCACAAAACTTTAAGGAATTACGGACATAGAGAAACAGAAAGAATAAATAGAGTTATACCACAATCAATTCAAGATGATAAACAAAAACATAAATCAATGTGTGATCTCTGCTAGAGAAATAAACAAGTAAGGCACACTAAGGAACTAAGCTGTTTAACAGATACTCTAACACAAAGTTTCGTAATCGATAAAGTTGGACCACCACGTTCATCAGAGAATCACTGATACATATGAAAACAATGCAGGGTGAATTGACGCAACGCGTAACAGCAGTCTCAATGGAGACTTAGGAGACCAAATCAGTGGAGAAAAGCTTAATGGAAAATTAAATATTGCGATATGGAATATTGTTAAAAATCTTAAAAGCCGACAGAGGTACGGAATTTGTAAAGGAGTTAAAGCAATTTGATGAAAATCGATGTCCACTCCAAGGGTTTTGCAATAGGAATAATTGAGTTTATAAAAAATATACTCAGACTTAGACTTAAAGCTGATTTAAGTTATCGAGTGAACTTCGAAAGTTACTCGAAATCTAGGCTATGAAGGTTATACGAAATACTATTACAATAAAGAAACCAACCAGAACCCAACTGGACAAACCGAACTGTCTATAATTTCACTTATTACACTCTTCACAACCCCGGGTAGTAAAGAAGGGTATACGTTATAAAGTTTGTCTTAATTATCTTTTTGCAAGGTGGCGCAAAACTTGTCACCCAATGTCCTTTCACTCTAGTTTTAATAATAAATTAAAAAAATTAGTTTTGCTTTTCAATTGTATTTATTTGAACTCAAAGTTTTTAATTAAGGAGTAAAAATGACATCGGCCAAGAGGCCACCGTCAGAATTGATTGCCACAGAAGCCTAATTTATAACGTTTTGCATAAGTTGAGGCGTTGAAAATATTAAAACGGTTCATGAATTTCTGTAGAAAGCAACAACAAAGTTACAAAATATTTACTTATGACTTTGTTTTTGCTTTTAATGTAATTCTTTGGCGTTGCTTTGCGTTTAACATAATAAAAGCCTTAATTTAATATCTGCTCTAAAGGTGCCTTGTCTTAGGAAAACACATATCCTCAAATTTCCTTGGGAACCGTTCAAGATCCAACTGAAATGTTTACTTTCTCAACTGACAGTATAATTTAACGTTGCTTAATCATACCTGTCACGGCAAATATATTGGCTGCACAGACGCTTCAATGGGTCGCGGGTCTTGTGGCCTCTTCTTTACACTTTTTTTGTTTCATGTAATCTGCAGATCAAAACTACACCGCAATATTGAAAAAGTTTTGAGTTGACTTAAGTCAAGCAAACTAAAACTATTATTACCACATGTTTTTTAACCCATTTTTAGCGTTCCAAAACCCTTTCAAACCTACCCACGTTTTATATGCAATAACAAACAGTTTTATTTAGTGTTATGTTTTGTATATTTTTTTGTTGGTTTTATCTTTTTATGTCATACAAAATATTTTTGTTGTTACTGCTGCTGATGTTGCTGTTATTGTCACTGTTGTTGACCAACCGTACAAAATTGTACAGAGAAGTTTTTTCCTCAATGTTTTTAAGTGGCAATTTTTCTGTTGTTTGCGTTGCATGACGCACACAATTCATGAAAACGAAAAAAAAACATCCATTAAAATAGTTTTTCTTTCAAAATTTTTCTCAACTGTTTGTTGTTGATGCTGAACAATTTTCCTCTATTTGTGTATGAAAGTTTGTACAAAAATTCGTGTGTGTAATGAAAAGTAAAAGCATCTGTCCCTTGTGCGCAATTCGTTACACATGCAGGCTGAATGGATGGCTGTGCTTTGTTAGAATTTCCATGTTACTGTTGTTGTACTGGTCTGTTAAGTAGTCTATACGACTAACTGGCTGGCTGGATGTGTGTCGTTTTGTCAGTTAGTCCGTCTGCTTGTTTTACTCTTTTGAATAAGTACATTCGTTAGTTAGTTTGTTTTCTTTTTGTCGATTGGTCTGTCTTTAAATTTAAGTATTGTTTTAGGTATTCAACAGCGTGACAAGGCATAATTTACAAAAATGGAGCATTTAGGATGCAGAAATTTTCTAAGTTTGTGTTCCTTTTTACAATTTTAAGTTTTATCTAACTGAAACCAAACACACACTTTACAAAGCAGGTAGCATTTAATCGCTTTGTTGCTTTATGCTGCATTCAAATTTTAAGGGCCAATGTTGAATGTGCACTACACCTAAACGTCAAATATTTTTCTGCATTTCATTTGACATTTTTCAATTTCAGACTAACTCAATTTGAACCATGGAAATATACACAATCGAGCAACGCGTTAAAGTTATTCAGGCTTATTATGAAAATGGGCGTTCAAATCAAAATCGTGCAAAAATTTGAGCAACCCGGATCTGTAGGAGATGTGAAAACCCCAGTGCATGCTTGTAAAGCAGAAAATATTACATCTGCTCGCGATAGTGTGGCTGAAGAGCCGTCCACCTCAACTCGTCGTCGTTCCCAACAATTGCACCTGTCACGCTCGTCGTTGATGAACACAATGCATAAAGACTTGCATTTACACGCTGACAATGTGCAATTAGCTCAAGCACTAAATGGTCAATCCAAACGTCGTCAGTGGTCAGAATGTTGGCAAGAAATGGAAGCAGTGGATGATAATTTTTCGTAGGAAATCATCTTTAGTGATGAGGCACATTTGCACCTCATTTGAGCGAATAATGATTCAAGAGTTATTGTCGAAAAACAAATGCACCCACAAAGAGTGACTGTTTGGTGCGGTTTATGGGTTGACGGCATTATAGGGCCGTATTTTTTCCAAAATGAGGCCGCTCAGGCAGTTACTGTGAATGGTGTTCGCTATCGTGAGACGACAACGAACTTTTTATGGCTGGCGTGAATTGGTAGATATGGATGTGGACGATATGTGGTTTCAGCAGGACGGTGCCACTTGCCACACAGCTAAAGAAACAATGGCGTGACAAATTCAATGGTCGTGTAATTCCACGTTGTTGCGATGTCAATTGGCCGCCAAGATCATGTGATTTGACGCCGTTGGACTTCTTTCTTTGGGGTTATTTGAAAGAAAAGATGTACCCCAATAAGCCAGCAACAATTCAAGATCTAAAGGATGAGATATTTCGGCACATTATCGGCATGAACCTCAATTACGCCTCAGCGTCATAGAAAATTTCGAACATCGGATAGAGGTGTGCCGTCGCAGTCGTGGCGGCCATTTTGCCGATATTTTGGTCCAGACATTCAGGTATGTGATGAAAACCGATTTTGAAAACAATACGATTTGATAACGATAATATCGTTTTTGGTATCGTTAAAAATGTAATTTTAATACATTTTTCTCTGTTTTCCTGTATATATTCTTTTAAATTTCTTATTACTTATGTTAATTGAACTGTATTTGGAACAAAAAGTTAAGACTACTCCAGAAATGGATTTTAAAATCGGTGGAAATTCATCACACCTGCTAAAAACGATAATTTTGAAAACGATCGTTTTTCATCACATACCTGATTATTAAAACATACCAGTATTAAGATAATAATAAGAAGTGACAATAATTTCCTAAATAATTTGTGTTTTATTCAAAAAAAACCTTTAGCATTTTGTGTGTGTATATTTCCGCTCCGCTCTCATATTTTGTAGCATTGTAAATATCATTATCGCTTCTTGCATTGCTTTGCTTTTAGTGTCTACTCTGACATGCGCCATAAGCTTCGAATTTAAATAGCTTTGACTTCGCACGTAATTTTATTGAACCTTCGGTTGAAAGACCTTTGATTAAGTACTCCCTATTATACCAAAAAAAAAAGTCACACTATCGCCAACAAAGTCTATAGTTTAAAATGTGTGTATGAATTAAGCATTGTTACACTGTAGATTTCATACACATGCCTCTGCTACTACTGTATTTGACTGCTTTTACCGCTGGCTGTTCTTGTTTGTGTCTCTTAAAGCTGTTAATAATAGACGTCGTTACTGTTTTCGTCTTTATCGTCTTCTCCGTCATCCGTTTCTAGTGCGTAATGTGGTAGTAAATGTTAGTAATTTGTTTTATTATCATTATTTAATAGGTATTTGTTTTTTTTTTTAATTTTTTACATATAGTTTAAAGCAATTACGCATTTTCTGTACGTAATTAAAGTACCTTATGACGTAATAATTACGTACAAAGTACCCAGGCATTTGCGTTAATCAAACAGTATGTTGCCCTTTATATAATTTTATTACTTTTGGTTTAGTTTATTTTTCTTTTAAAAAATGATTTCCAGCAGCAGCTTGTCCTACTTTATTTGTAAAAATATTATTTTTACGTGATTTCCATAGAACTTCAGATAAATGGCATGTCGGTACTTACAATTAGTACGAAAAAAAGCATGATTATCGTGCAGTGTCTGACGTACATTTTCATTTATGTGAATTTTGCTTGTTTGTTGTTCCTAACTGTCACTAGCAAATGATTTGTAGAAAGTTTGATAATTATATGTTAATCGTTTTTGTTGCCAAGCAGATAAGAACGAAAATAAATAAGTTAATTAATTTTTGTTTCTTTTGAAATTGTTAAGAACTAAATTATAATCAATTTAAATCTATTCCCAACATCAATGCATGGCATTGAGAGTTGAAAATGATTTCAGACATATGGGCAACGCGGCTGTTCTTAACGAAGTCTATTTGGGACGCCCAATTTAAGGCCAATTTTTCGAGCATTGCTGGCCGTATGCTACGACCAAACGGTGATTTTCTTGGACGTTATGAAGTCTACAGGATCTGTTGTGGTTTGGTCTCACTCTACTCCATGCGGCAATTTTGTTTAATAACAAATCCGTCAAGTCGAAATTGAGCCGTGCGCCATAATAATCACGAAGTCCTCCATAAGATACGCCAATCGATGACTAACTTTAAGTTTTCAATTTTATACACTACCCCAACAACTTCACTAAAGTGGCAAGATTTTTTTTAGTTTCTACTCACTTTAAAGTCAGTGTCACTCCTTCAGGCGTTAGCTACACTATTCAAAAAACAACAACTAAGTGCATTTTGACTTTATTAAACGATGCGACATTTTTTAAGTTTTAAGCCTGAACTGCAAAAAAATCTATAATTTGTATTTTAAGATACTTCCAATCCTATAGCTCGGTGATTTAAATTTTGAACGATAACTTGGGTATGTAAAGCCTTCCGTAAGAAGGGTATGATGATCTGGTCTAAGCAACCAGTGAAATGCGCACAGGAATAGCTTATCCCATCAACAATAACTTTCAATTTTTTAATCAAGAATAAAAATTGGGAATTAAGCACGACAATCAAAATCTTGTTTATTGAAAATTTTCTATTGCCAAAAATTACTTTGATAATAAACTTGCAAGTGCACGGCTTAAAAAAACTGAACTGGCAAGTGCACGGCTTAAAAAACTGAACTGGCAACTAACTTTATTTTCTGAAAACAATAAAGCAAGTTGTTTTGGTTTTGTCTTAACCTACTTACAACTAAAATTAAAAGAATTAAAAGAATTCCAACCCCCTCGTATCTTTATTAGATCAAAAGGTATCTTCCTTGGATTTTGATTATTAAAACTGTTAAAATATCACATAATGCATATAATACATTCCTTACAAAAAAATTTACTTTAGATTTATACACATAATACGAATTTATTTTAAACAACCCGTAGGAATACAATCGCACCGAATGAACGTAAGGGCCAATGACGTAAGTACGTTGTCAAATTCAAACGTATGAACTTTATATTTTCTTATACAAGCGCTTTTATGACGTTATACCTAATTGTGTTCTTAGCAATATAGTTAAAATATTTTTGATTTTTTTCGTAACACTTCTACAGAAAATCTCATTAAATAACAATTTATTTATTAGATTACAAATCTATTAAATTGAAACATTTCTATAATTAAATCTGTTTTATTTTTTAACTGTAGGCGTTCGAAAATAAACAAATAAAAAATTAAATTTATTTTTTTCATACAAATTTATTATTTATTTTCATTGACAATAAAGTCATTTCAAATACTTCCCACAATTAAGACTGATGACTGCAAATGTGGGCGAAGAAAAAATTCGAATTTTCAAAAAACTAATTAAAACATTCTGAACATATTTTTTGTTGGCTTTATTTTTTGAATATAATAATATTAAATGAAAAAAATTTCAAATTCTTGTTCAAATATTCGTAAAAAAATAAGAACAAAAAGTGTACATATTTCTTTAAATAAACACACAAATTAATTATTTTTAAAGATAACATTCAAAGAAATTAGTTTAATGGGAACAAAGACGAATAAAGTGAAGACTACTTTTTGAGTTGGTGCGTTTTTAATGAAGCAAAAAATTTTAAGGCCTGTTTTGACAACATACCGATAGCTAAAAGTAGACTTTAAGCGGCCTTTTAAAAAGTGTTCCATTATTAAAACTTTTTTTAACCCAAAGTGAGCGATTAAGGAAATTAAGGTTCATCTAACTTGGTAGGTTAAAGTAAAGTTCAAATAATGGAACACTTTTTATACGGCCGATAAAATCCTACTGTTAGCTATCGGTAAGTTGTGAAAACGGGTCTAAGAGTTTTCCATTAAACCATTGCACGAATTGAAAGAGTTAATCAATTTGAAGAAAACAATTAACAAACCACAACAACTCTTGCTCTCGAGTTGCTTCACCATTAAAAAAAACTACAAATTTCGAAAATAGCGAATTGAAAGTTTTACCATATTCGCATTTTGGTCTAGTCCTTGCTCTGATTGTCAAATATTTTTCATCCTCAGAGATTGTGCATATGAGTCTAGCGATCATATTTTACCTAGTGTTGCGCTCTCGTCGAACAAAATTCAGTCAGTACCTTCAACTTAAAACTGACAAATCTCCCAAGACCGCGGCTGATCAATGCTTATCTTTACGACCGGAACCAGTAGCATCCACTGTTTAATACAGCCCCTAAATATGTGTCGCTATTGGTGCCCACACACAAGGACGCTCGTTGACGCATTGTATGCACTTGTTGTTAATAGTACCATGTTGTTAAAAACGTCGTAATAAGTGATAAATCTGTTAATCTCAACCATTCTTGACTAAGAGAATGTCATAGAGCATGTTGTGAATTTCACTTTATAATCTTGCAAAAAGGCCACAGGTCCACTGGATCTCGTTGCCCCATTCCATTATACACTATTCTTGTATGGTGACCAGTTCTAAAGAAGAGGTCTTACTTTAGGAAGACTGAAAAACATGCAGCGAATGGTTTTGGTGTTAATTACGAGGGTCCTTCGTACTAAGCCGACCAATGGTAGGAAAAGGGGTGGCAAATAATTCCGCATTATTCCTAAAATGTAACCTTTATTGGATTGGAAGCACCTACGAACACTATACGGTTATGAAGTCGTATCCATGAACAGAAGTACTGATCATGCTTCTCAAGTTGCAATGCAAGATCGTCGAGATGCCGGTTTCATGACAAAATGCATGAAGAAACGGAATTCAAGGCAGGAGGAATGGCGTTGATTTCTAAACAAATGGGAGCCCAAACTTAAAATAAAGCGAAGAAATCCGGATTACTGCAGTATTTTCCAGACGGAGATACTAGCGATTAAGGAAGCTGTTGATTGGCTCAAATGGGTCGCAGGGTACAGGGAAATAAACATTAGAGGAAATAAGTTTGCTAGATTTTGTAGCATCTAACGGCCTCCACTGGCACGGCTTTTTTAAGCTTAAGCCTCGGAAAATCACTATCAATGCTGCAAACAAAAGATGGGTCGAAAGCACTTATAGATAAACTTTACGTTTAACAGCCCTTTTGTTAATCATGTTTGGTTGATTTTGGTGGATTTTGGCTGGTTTATCGGATCACTTGTTAGCATTTATCTCCTAAATTTTTGGAAAACACTTCCTTTTGCTACACATGTAGATTTTTCTCAAAATCAGGACGGCAACATTTATTTAAAACCCTCGGTTACCAGAATTTTAATAACCAGATTTGTTTACCACTTTTTCTTAAAATCCACATCATAAACTTCAAAAACTCTTTATCAAAACAAATTATTAAAAGTCGAAAAACCACATTAAAATTTTAATGAAAGATTTCAAAAATCAAAACAAATTAATGCATTTAGACAGCAAACGGATACAAAACACAACATTATTTAAACCATCATTAACATCATGCTACAATAAACATGTGTAAATTTGAATAACAACAAAAATTAAGAAACATTAACAATTTAATCCATATTGAGTTTTTGAAAAACGAATATCGAGAACATGTTTTGATGTTGTTATTTCTTCCATACATTGTTGTATTGATGCAGTCGTTATAATGATGTAAACGAATTTCTACAGTAAATCGATTGAATTTTTTTTAACAAACAATAAATTTTAAACACAATTTTTTTCTTTTTATTTTGAACATAAAATGAAGTGATTTAGTGAAAATTATTTGATATGATAATTATGATTTATTAGAAGGAAATTTATTGTTTGGATTAATTTTTATCTACTGGGTGTATAACTTATTATGAATTGGAATTTTTTGCAAATGTATATGAGCTTCGCGCCAAAAGAACTGCTTAGTGGGGCTCCAGAATAATTTAAAAGCGTGTAGAGTAAAGTATTTTTAAGATATTTTTTCCATTATTCGGAAGAGGTTTGGTTTTGGCCAAAAATCGGGTTTGCCGGTCTCCTTTTGAGTTTTCTTCATAAGTTTGTCCAAAACCATGATTTTCTTCACTTTTAAGGAAATAATTTAAAAGAAAAATGCCCAAGCTTTATTTTTGTGTGCAACATCTATAAATTTTTGCAATGAATTGACTCATTCTGGTACCCACATTACCAGGGAAACCAGAAATATGCGTTTTATGCGCATTAAATATGCAGTAAAAACTTGTAAATATGCCCTGAAAATTTTTAAAAATATGCCCCAAAAAATTCAAAAATTGCTAATATGAAAACAAAATATTCAATAATTTAATAACAGTTCCTATTACCTAAAATTAAAATCGATACAGCCCAAACACCATAGAATTTACAGACGAATTTTGAGATTTTTTGCTTAACCCGGCGCCGGGGGGTGGATTTTAGCTACAAGGACATGGGGGTTGGGTCATAATGACCCACTTATTAAACTCGAGGTTTTTTGCTATATTTACGAAAAAATATATACAATTTAGATTGAATCTAACCTTATTAAGGAAATAAAACATGACTTTGTTAAAAAATAACATATTTACTTTTATTTTTAAACAAAAAACATTTCATATTAAAAAAGTTCAGTCTACCTTTGACAGTGATAAAGTGCGGACGTATAACTAGTGATCAATTTCTCAAATTTTTTGTAAAAATATCAAGCCTATAACTTTTGTTATTGTAAAATAATTTTTTTTTTTTTTTTAACTGCACAATTGTGTGTATAAATTAACAACAAAGTTTTCTTTAACTTTAAAAATACAAACAAACGGTTAGTAAATCGGTTTTACTAATCATCTGCTGTCAGCAGCAGCATGGCTGACAGCGAAGCAACGGATGAAGATGATGCTGTCTGGCAGACAGTTTCAGTTACTAAAACAACAAAACGAAGGTTTACAAATTCTCCAGAAATTTTTAAACATAAAAACAAAATCTTAAAAAATGCAACTGCACAAAATAACAACAATGATTTACCAAGTACAAGCAATAATATGTATGCAGTTCTTGATACAGATAATAATAAAGATAATGATGACGATGATGATGATGATCACGCTGAAACAAATAACAATGATAATGAAGTTACGGAATCAAAACCACCACCTATAATAATTCCTAATGTATCCGATATAAAAGCAATGCTTAATAACTTTTCAAAAATAGTGAGTTCCAATGACTTCACCTATAAATCTCTTAGGGACGGACAGGTGAGGCTAATGGCCAAGAGCCTTAAATCATACAGGGTTATAGTGAAGTACTTAGATGACAAAAAAATAATGTTCCATACATACCAGCTAAAACAGGAAAGAGCATACAGAGTAGTCATTAAAAACTTGCACTTTTCAACGCCGATTTCACTTATTAAAGATGAACTTCAAAGTTTGGGACACCAAGTTCGTAATATAATAAATATCAAAAGTAGACTATCTAAGCAACCAATGTCGATGTTTTATGTTGATTTAGAACCAAACCAGAACAATAAAAATATATTTGATATACATCATCTTTTTAACGCAATTGTTAAAATTGAACCGCCAATTAAAACAAATGATATTATACAATGTTACAGATGTCAGCAGTTCGGACACTCAAAAACTTATTGTAGAAAAATGTTTAATTGCGTAAAATGCGGTTTAAACCATCGCACTGATAATTGTAGTAAACCTGAAAATACACCGCCGCAGTGTGTTAATTGCCTGCAACACCACACAGCGAACTATAAGGGATGTTCAGTTTACAGAGACTTGTTAAAGAAAAGGAATAACATACGCAGTCAAATAAGAAACTACCATCATGCTTCAGAAAACTTTCCAACATTAAACAATTACAATACTGGTAATAATTTTAACAATAACACAAACCACAATAATTTTTCCTATGCCCAAGCTGTTAAAAACAATGCCAATGCTCAACAAGAACAGACTATTTTTAAAAGCTTTGAACTATTTATTCAAAAGCAGAATGAATTAACAAATAAACTTTTGAACATGATGCAACTTATAATGACAAAATTATGCGTGTAAATATACGTATAGCAATATGGAATGCTAACGGCTTATCCAATCATACAAGAGAAATTGAAGTTTTTCTTAAAACAAACTTTATTGACATACTTTTAGTCTCAGAGACTCATTTCACAAGCAAAAGTTATCTTAAAATACTTGGTTACGATCTTATAAACATTAATCACCCTGATAATAGAGCCCACGCAGGTTCGGCAATTCTAATAAAATCTTCTATTAAGTACAATATACTGAACGGAGTTCAAGAAAATTATTTACAAGCGACATGCATAAAACTGAAAAGTAATAATGGTGACATAGTAGTAGCCTCAATTTATTTTCCCCCACGACACACGGTAAAATGTGATAAATATGAGGAATTTTTTAACGGACTTGGTAATAAATTTCTTGTTGGTGGAGACTTTAACGCCAAACATCCGTGGTGGGGATCAAGATTGACGAATCCTAAAGGATCAGAGTTATACAAATGCGTAAGAAAAAAGAACTACTCAGTACTATCTTCTGGAACACCTACTTACTGGCCAAGTGACCCTCGTAAAATACCAGACTTGCTAGACTTTGTTATTTACAGTGGTATACCAAACAATAACATAAATATAAAAAGTGTTATGGACTTAAGTTCAGATCATACACCAATTCTGCTAAACTTCGATACAAATCTATGTTTAAAACCCAAAAAATATCGTATTTTACAACCAAAAACAAATCTTTTGCAATTTCAACACCATCTTGAAGACAATATAAATCTAAACATAAGTTTAAAAACAAATGATGAACTAGACGAAGCTGTTGAGAACTTTACAAATGAAATACATAAGGCTGCATACTTATCTACCCCAGTAGAAGAAAATTGTGTAACAAACCAATCTAGTTTCGATATTTCTTTTGAGATTCGACAAAAAATAAGAGAAAAAAGAATATTACGTAGTAGGTGGCAAAACAGTAGACATCCGAATGACAAATCTCTATTTAATAAAGCATCCAAAGATCTTCGTTCTTTACTGCAAGATCATAAAAATACTAAAACATCAGAATTTCTTGAAGAAATAAATAATTCTAAGCATGATGAGTATTTACTCTGGAGAGCTACAAAATATCTTAAAAGACCAACAAAAAGAAATATCGTTTTAAAAAATTCCGATGGTTCGTGGTGTAGAACAGACAAAGATCTTTCAGAAACGTTTGCACTTCACCTAAAAAATACATTTATACCATTTAGTTTTAACACAACAACTCAAGTTGATGAAATATCTGAATACTTAAATTGTCCTTTGCAAATGGACTTTCCTATAAAATTTATAACTCCCAACGAAGTGAAAACAGAAATAAAAAGCTTAAACTTAAGGAAGAGTCCAGGATACGATCAAATAGACGCAATTGTTATTCGTAACTTTAGTCGCAAGTGTATCGTTTTCTTAACAACAATTTTCAATTCTATTCTAAGACTTAACCATTTTCCTTCGCAATGGAAATGTGCTGAGATAATAATGATACAAAAACCAAACAAACCAGATAACCTTCCATCTTCATTTCGACCAATAAGTCTACTCGCAATTCTCTCTAAAATATTTGAAAAAATTCTCTTGCGAAGGCTAAGTCCTGTACTAAAAAATAACAACATTATTCCTGATCATCAATTTGGCTTTAGGCATAAACACGGCACCCCTGAACAAATACATCGAATTGTGGATTTTATAACCAGTTCTTTTGAAGAAAAAAAATATTGCTCTTCGGTATTTCTGGACATTCAGCAGGCTTTTGATAGAGTGTGGCATATGGGGCTTCTTTATAAAATAAAAAAGTTTTTACCTGCACCTTATTTTTTACTTTTAAGAAGTTACTTATCAGATCGACATTTTTACGTAAAAATCAACGATGAAAAATCCAATTTATATGAGGTAAATGCCGGAATACCACAGGGTAGTGTGCTAGGGCCAGTCCTGTATACTATTTATACTGCAGACATGCCCATAGATGAAAACGTATTGGTTGCCACCTACGCAGACGACACAGCTATTATTGCCAAGAGCGACTCGCCAGTTAAAGCATCGTTATTTTTGCAAAACGAGCTAAATGAACTCGAGAAATGGCTTATCAAATGGAACATTAAGGTGAATTCTGATAAATCCAGCCATATAACTTTTTCACTGAGGAAGGAAGACTGCCCTAGTGTTCTTATAAATGGAAACATAATTCCAAAAAAGGAAACAGTAAAGTACCTAGGTATGACACTTGACAGACGACTAACCTGGAAAGCTCACATTAAGAACAAGCTTCAACTTTTAAGACTTAAAACTAAAAAACTTTATTGGCTTTTAAATCCTAAATCCCAACTAAATGTAAATAATAAAATAAGGATATACAAAATTATCTTGAAACCAGTATGGACATATGGTATCCAATTATGGGGTACAGCGAGCAATTCAAATATTGAAATACTTGAAAGATATCAATCTAAAACTCTTCGTCAAATATTGAATGCTCCATGGTATGTAAGAAACACTGTTATTAGAAGAGACTTATCCATAAGATCAGTTCGAGAAGAAATAAGACACTTCAGTGAGAGATACTTACAAAGGCTTAGTGATCACATAAACCCCATTGCTATCTCATTATTGGACAGTACCCACGAAATCCGACGCCTTAAGCGAAACCACGTATTGGATCTTCCATTTCGCAACTAACATTTAGTAAAGATGTATACATACATATTGTTATAAATTCTATAATTAATTCTTGAACGAAACAAAAAAGTTTACTTGTAAATTATGTAACTCATTGGAGCTACATAATATCTGTTATTTTTAAAAAAATACTAACAAATTTGCTTATTATCGCTTGGATAGATTGTAAATAAAGAAACAATTATAATAAAAAAAAAAAAAAAAAATATTAAAAAAGTTAACAAAGGAGGCTTCTTCTAGCTTAAATATAATAAACACTTATTTTTTTATTAGTCTTTAAATTAAATTGACATTTTTATGCCGTTATGACTAATTAATGCTAATCATTTTGAAGGATTTGATATGATATGATAAGGATTTGATATGCAAGATACATAAAATACAAATGGCGCAAAATAGCTACGTTGACTGTGGGGATGGGTGATATTTACCTTTTTTAACTTTGAGCACGTGTTACTCGAAGTACAATCGTCATGCAACTGATTTGAAATTTATAACATTCAGAGAGATTCAATATCACCAGATACTGAGAAGAGCGTAGAGAAGAGAAGTACATTTTTAAAACCACAATCCATTCGAAAAGTGACGGGTAATTTTGACCCATCCCCCCCGGCGCCGGGTTAAAGGTATATAAATGACGTTCGCAAAATTGTTTATTAATGTAAACAATTAAAATGAAGCTAAATCTGTTTATAGATGGAAGCTTTGGGCAAATGTGAACTGATTCGAAAAGAATTTAATTTGCAGTTAAATATTTTTGAGGCGAATTTAATCTAAATGCCAACATAATTAGATGGTATACGGACACAAGGAGTCTAATTTGGAAAGAAGATTTTATGCGGAATATGTGAAATTATAGACCGATTCTCACTTTTTAGATAGACTTCGTCCTAAGTCCAATTGAAATGAATTTACCAAATTTAATCAAATTATCTACAAGATTGCAACTTGTACTTTGCGCACAATGTTAACATGAACAGACAACCAGCCAGATGGACGGAAGGACATCGTTAGATCACTTTAAAAAGTGATTCTGAATCGATCGGCGTAGTAAAAGATTGGTCCAGATTTCTATGAAATACACACACATCGCCATAAACGTATATAATTGATTTTTCCTTAATTTTTGTTAATATATAAAATTTTAAAGTTTCGAGTAAAAATTAAATTACAGATAAATATTTAAAACATAAATGCCAAAATTTCGCAAAAAAAATTGCATTTGCTGAGAAATAGACATATACAAAATTAAAAATGTATCAAAATATGCCTTAAAAAGGCACAATATGCGCTATAAACTTAAAAAATTCAGCAAAAAGGCTCTTTTAACAACATTATGCAAAAAAAAAATGCCGCAAACGGTGAAATATGCACAAAAAATCGATGCCGAAATTCTTGAAATGCTATAAAACTGATAAATATATTGTTTTTGCCTTCATTGGTCGCACGAGGGAAAACATGCAATTGCATATTTATGGTTTCATAAATTTTGTAAATAACGAATTATAACTTAAGCGGCCCATACACTCACAATATTATTGTATATGATATTCGCCATATTATTTCCATTTTGTCCTATATTATGCAATAAGTCGCACTATGTTTTCATTCATTCAATAAAAAGGTAAACATAACCTATAGAAATAACATAAACAGCATTGTACAATGTTGCCAACACATTTCACTATCTTTTTGTTGTGCAATAAAAATCAAAAGTATTTTTATTGTTGCCAATATATTGTGCCATCATCGTGTATCACATACACATTGGCGATATAATTGTACAATACGTAAAACTGAACAATTTTATTGCAAGTCTATGAGCCGCTTTATAGAATTTTTATAAAAATGAAAAAACCAACAACGCAGTTTGAAAGACCCTCTACCGAAAAATCTCAAAAATACTTTTACTTTGAGCACCCATGAAAATAAAAAATAAATTTTTTTGGGACACACTAATGGACAATGCAAGGCGGATTAGGTAAAACTTTATAACAACTATTTTCTGAATAGTTTTGGACTGTTCTATGATAATTATCATATTATAAATTTTATCTGTTTTTTTTCTTTCTATTTCATCATAACATGTGGCCGAGCCTTGTCACGAGTGAAGGTTGATAGCTTCATGGCTTGCCCATATTCCAGACGAATCAATTGTGTTCGACATGGGTCCTCAGCTCATATAAGATAAAACGCTCCGGTCCCCCCAAATACAGAGCATATTTGTTTGGAGATTTTTTTTAATAAAAAACGTGAAAAAAATTAACGAAAGCAATTGAGAGAAACACTTGAGATGATATTTTTTAGAATATTCCTAAACTTAAAATGTTTGCACTATTATTTTAATATGCAAAAATTTTGTGGCAAGTGTTGCCAATTTAGCCGTTTAGTGGCTAGATTAAGTGCTATGTGTTGAGAGCTTAAAAAAACAAATCGGCCTTATCGACCATATTCATCAGAAAATAATAAAAAGTCGATGAAGCCGCTGGCGTGAAAACCGCACAAATAATTTATTCATTTGTTTTGCTAAATTCGTGCTTTACTTTTGCGTCATCGAACTGCTTAAATTATTCTTGTTATGAAACTATGAAGCCAGAAGTGCGCTTGATTCGGATAGATACATTTCTTGTGTGGGCGCACTTAATGTAGTCGCAATAGAACGTGAAATTTGATAAATAAAATAATTTCAATAATTGGCAGCAATTGCGAAGCCAAATTAATTTCTGCGAGAAATGTTGAAAAACATAATGCGTCGTACCTTATAAAAAATTTACCAACTACGTTCCTGATAATATCATTTATCATGGCTTTTGCCAAATACAATTTTTTTTTGTTCACATAATTGGTGTGGGCAAATGAAGGTGCAACATTTAATTATCAGATCTCCAACTTTAACGACTGACTATCTTAATAAATTAACGTTCAAAAACCCATTATATGACCAAAATAATACTAAAAAGAAAAACTGCTTAAAACAGATAAATTTTATCTGTTTTTTTTTCTTTCTCTTTCATCATAACGAATGTCAGAAAAAAGTAAATTCAAAATAAATCCCACGTGAATGGTCATGAAGGCCGTTTTAACTCACCAAAAAACTTTGAAAAAAATTAAAATGTATGTAAATGATTATTATTCCTTTTTTCCACTGTTGCTGATTTGGGTTAAAAGCACATTTGAAAAACAGAGAAATAATCTAAAAAAAAAGGAATGAATGTTGCAAGTAAGCGAGTTTTGTATGAAAATACGGTTGTTTGCCTGTTACCACAGTGTGCTGTGTTTGTGTCTGCCTGTTTTTTTTTTTTGATGGTCTGTTTTAGGGCCCACCAAAAAAAATTCCATCTAAATTTTTACTTTTTCCTCGTTAATAACATCCTCTTGTGGTTTAGTCAAAACGGAATTTATGCTGCTTTTTTGACTACAACCATTCAGCTAAAATTTAAAGTCGTATGTTGGAAGGTTGATGTTTATAGTACCTATGAACTATTAAGTTTAACACTGGGGTTTCAATAGCAGCACTCGTATTTAAGGCAAATAACAAAAAGAAGCCAATTTCTACTTTGTCTGATGAAAGAACTTTTAAAGAAAGCAATTTTATATATTTTTGTTTTTAGTAAATCTAAAAACGATTTTACATGGAAATTTTTTAAGTTTTTAGTGCATATTTTTTATATTTTTAGTGCATATTTTAAGCGCATCTTTTCGATTTTTTAGTGCATTAAAATCGCATCCCTACTAATGTGCATTTTAAAAATTTTTGCTATAAAATTTAAGATATAGCAAATCTTTAGGAAGATTTCCTAAAAAGGTATTTTTTTTGTAGAAAAAAAAAACTTTAAATAAAAATCAAAATAATTTTCGTGGGAATACAAAATTTAATTTAAATGATTTTGTTATTCGTGCTTAATTCCCAATTTGTATTTCTTGATAAAAACACTGAAATTTATTGTTGATGGGATAAGCTATTCCTATGCGCATTTCACTGGTTGCTTAGGCCAGATCGTCAGGAAACTTCATCCAAAGATTTTAGAAAAACTAAAGATATTAAACCAAATAAAACTGTTAAACGTATAAGAATTATAAGCAACAGTTCTACTTGTAACAATATTAAAGTTTAAACAAAAACATCAACAATAAACAGTGAGTTTATCTCTTCTTACATTCTCCAATAAAAAATGTATGGCAAAATCTCCTATTTTATTGGGCTTGGTCGTAGTAAACTAGTCTATCAGTGCCGGGGTTGCGGGTTCGATTCCCACCAGAGGCTCTGGTCTCCTGCAAACAAGCGCAGATCTTCGCAGGATTAGTTAAAGTAAAAAAAAATAAAGAAACATTTTTAAGAGTGTACCTTATTTTGGAGCTAATTCTCCAATAAATAGCAAATCTTTTTAGCAAAAATATCCCATAAAAAGCAAACTTTTAGCGAACATTTTGTAATAATAAATTTTTAGCATGATAACACTCTTTTAAAGCCCGCGCTAACACTCACTATCAGAAATATCAAATATACACAATATTCGCATACACAAACGAGTAAACCCTCTGATATGCCTCACATTTTGGTTTGGCCTCGCCTCACAAAGACTCACCGACTAAAGTGCCTGCCTGCCTGCCTGCCTGCCGGGCTTTGCTTGCTGTATGCAGTATAGTTTGGCATACCCATTTCCGTTAACTAAATACTTTATAAACATAAAGGAGTCATGTTGATTTGCCAAGTTACGCGCTCGTTTGCCATTCACCGTCTCTTCATTCGTCCGTCCGTCCGTCCGTCCGTGCGTTCGTCATTTACACAAACACTCACTTTGTAAGAAATTCATATTAAAACAGCAACAACAACTAGTAAAGAAATAATATAATAATTTTTTCATTTAACTCACTGGGTCTTTAACCCACCCTCCTTCGGTATTTCCTTTTCTTTTTTTTTTTGTTTTTGTTAATGATTGCGAGTATTTCATATATTTTGGTATTTTATTTTAGAGTTGTGTTGCAAAGTATTTAATTGTATTAGAGCAACATTTAGTTGAACATCAAATAGTTGCATGTACTCGTATTTTAGACCTTGTTTTAGTAAATGTTGTATGTTTTAAAAAGTTAAAGTGTGTAACTAAATAAATTGCTAGTTGCTTTTTTTTTTGATTTCATTTATATGCCGCACATTATAAAATATTGTAAAACATTGGTGGGTACTTAATGCCCTGCAGGTATTGAATTACTTAAAGTTAAAGCTCACCGACAGCTTTCCTGTAATAAATAGTTTCAATAATCTATTTTATTCTAATGTAATAGGGAACTTTTCGACCATAGGCTACATATAAGATACTTCTTTCCTCAAATCAAGTTTTCTCCTACCAATCGTATACAAAATTGGTCCATGTTACTTATTCCGGGGTAAGGACCATATTTAAGCATATACCTACATAGCTTTGATAGTGAGTGAGTGTTTGTAATTCTCATTCGCTTTACAGTTTTAGTTGAATAATATTTTTAGTTTTTTTCGAACGGCCTAAGCAACCAGCAAAATTCCCATAGGTCTCATAGCTTATCCCCCCACATTAAATTTTAGTGTATTTATCAAAGATTAAAAATTGGGAATAAATAAATAAATAATCGATAAACCTTTTATTTGATTTATTCAGCATTTCTAATACATTTTTTTAACAAATCACGTAAACATTTTGTTGAAAAAAATTATTTTGGGCAACAATTCAATAAAATTGGTTGTTGACCAAAAATTCAATAACTCTACCTACAACTTTTTTATAAATACTGCAAAAATCGCCATCGCAGAAAACTCAAAAAATTTTTTTAATCAAATATGCGATTTTCGTATTCAAATATGAAAATTATTTTTTTTTGTGTATACAGTTTTCTTTATATTTAAGTCATTTTTTAAAAATCCTTTATACAGGCATGTCACAAATTCCGATCGGAATGGTTTTAATTCCGTATGTTCAATTCCGATCGATTTAGTTTTAGGTTCTTCAGATTCCGATCGATTTTGCTAAATGGTGTTACAATTGGATATGGCAACTTTATATAAAAACCATATGATTTTTGTGATAAGTATGGCAATGTTCAGAAAAAAGTGGTTTGTGAGGAAAAAAAGGTGGCAACGCAACGGTAAAGAATTTATCATGTTTTTAATAAAATCAATATAAAGTAAAATAAATCAAAAGTGTGTTATTTCTTTAATCTTTATCATAAAAAACATTTATTTATCCATAAAAAATAGTTTTAAGTAGTTTTTTCGGTTATAAAATACTGAAACAATCAATTCCACTTAGAAAACCAAAAGTGGTTTCATTCCGAAAAATTTTTCTTTTTCTGAAGAAGCAAAATACGGAATTCAAACCACTTTCGATCGGAATGGAATTCTATGACAGGCCTGATAAAATGCAGCGTCATCAGAGACCTGCGCCGTGGGATTTTTATCGGTGCGAACATATTTTTGTGTTTACATTGTAACACAAGCAATTTAAGCCATTTGTTGTACTCTAATTCACGACTGTTCACTCATTTGTCATCGCATTTGTCGCTATTTTAAAAATTTTGAAGATATTTTGGCGCTTTATAAACAAGAACTAACAGTATTTGGAGGCAGGCATTATTTGAGTTACAGTTTTTAAGGATAGTCAAGCAAAAAAGAATGTCGTAAGTGTTAAAAACAGAAAATAAAAATTATTTTCTAAGAAATCGGTGGCGAAGCTGGAGCCGATTTTTTGCTGAAAAATTGTCGGCGGTTGCAGCTAAAAATATTTTTAACGGCGGCTGGCTTATCCGACTGTTAGCCGCTTCGGCGCTGGTCTTTGATCGTCATCAATTAACTCTTTCAGAAATTACCTTAGAATAAGAAATGATTTAAAAATAGCTACTTGAAGGGCTTTTGGTCAGGGTTTAAAAAACTGCAGGTGAAATTTACTATTTGTGTACAATTTTTCGCTTTTTGATTTAGTTTGACAGCGACTGTTTACATTTAATGAATCAGGTGTAAAGGCAAAAGTTTTTTGTTGGTCAATGACAAATGAACACGTAGAAGAAATGGCAGCTTTTCTACTTTGACTGCAGTTTTTAAGACGTTGCTTTTTTTAATCAATGAGAGAGAGAGCCGAAAACTGTGTCTTTAACACTATTTGAGTACATTTATTTAAACAATACTCTTTCTATTATCTACCATATAAAAAAGTATACTTGGAATGACAAAAGTAATAAATGGTCTTCTTCAAATCTTATTTTCTTTGGAAATTTCAAACAATTTGCATCTTGGGACGGGAATTCTTGGACGAAAATCCCAGACTGCCATCAGAACTGTAGGGCAATTTCGCAAGTGTGCCATATACTGATATAAAGCTATCGACATTTATTAAATAAAATCTACATTACACATTCACTATCGGTATGGGAAAATTGTTAGTGCGCATCGATGTGTTAATTAAAAAGTATTTTTTTTTTCTTAAAACAAATGTTTGTTTTTCACTATAAAATAAATTTTATAAATTATAGATAAATATGGTCTTTTAAAACTTTTTTACTACTTAATTGCCATAAAGTAGTATTATTTTTTATGAAAAACAAAGTCATGAAATTATTTCAAAAACTTTTTAAACGATTAAAGATACAAACGAAATGTTAACACGCATTGACGTCATCTAACTCTATCGACAAAATTAGCAAAGCGTGTATAATAAAACCAAAGCCAATTTTAACGATCTCAGAGTTGGAATAAGCACGTAAAGTATGACGATAACAGAATTTTTTCCTTTGGAAAGAATGTATATTTGATTATAAAGATACAATTTAACAAAAAGAAAATAAATACTTTTTTAATAATCTCCCAATCCCGTCCCAGCAGGGGTGTGCTAAGAGTCTTAGGGAAGGCACATCGTAGCACTCACTAGGAAATACTGGCTGCAATCAATACCCTTAAACGACCGGATTCGCAATTGGAATACAACCGATTACGGCTCACCAGAGTTCCGTTACCACGGAAACCAGAATCCTGGGACTTATTTCCTTGACTGGTTTAAGATGAGGCTCCTTGGTAGATATCCTCTGCTGCATCTTATCAACAGAAGCAGCTGTTTTTGAACAGTGGATCTTTAAATCAAAGGACGAATTGTCGTTGTCGCTTTTAGCACACTCAAATTTGTTTAATCAGAGAAAAAAGTAAGTGATTTCGATTCATTGTTATCTCTTCGAGCATTACAGTTCAAATTTAATAAAAACGGATATCCTAGAAGAAAAAACTCTTGTATTCAGATCGAAATGTTAAATCGCATGCTTTGGATACCAAAATCATGTCAATCCTACAGAAGAAAACTATGAACTATCACAAATTAAAATTAAATTAAATTAAATTAAATTAAATTAAATTAAATTAAATTAAATTAAGCAAAAATACGAAAATATATTTTTTTTTAATAATCTTGGCTTTCAAAGTTAAAAATCAAACTTAATTGATTTTAAATAGTTATTAGTGTTGAAAGTGCCTTTTAAAAAATCTTTCGATTTCAAAACTTTTGTATCTACGTACAATTTTCCTAAGAAAGGCATTAAGGCCTTGTGACCATCCCAGTATATTAGAGATATACATATGTATGTATTTTGTTATATACATTCATTCTATGTCCGTATAAATTCTTTGAATTCATCTGTCTGAAAGTGGTATATTTGGTTACTTATAATGTTGTATGCCTCCATAGACTTTGTAATCAAACATCCGCAATACGAACGTGCCACAAGGCCTCAAGGTATTTGGTTTAAATTTTTTCTTTCTTTCATTTTCTCCCATCCAAAGACGGATGGGAATTGAATACGAGTTTATCCGTATGTTAGTGTATTTTCGCTTAATATGATGTGAGTTTATGATACCAAAATACAAGAAAAAAAAATATCATACACACATTTTAAATAAATTTACTCCAAACATATCATATTTAATGTGGTTGTAGTCGTTGGAAAATGCAAATGATTGTGTGTATTATTGCCAACATAAATGTCGGTATTTTGTTTGAATTACAGCAGAGTTTTAGTTAAGAGCGGGGCAGGTTTTTTAACTTTTATCTTTCGGCAACTGTTATTTAGTCGCTATTTTATTTAAGACGTTTTAACCCATTTGTTTTGAAGTACGTATAATTTGTATACCCTTCACCTCAGGTGAAAAGGGCATATGAAAAAGTTTGTCATACCGTTTGAAATTTCTACAATGTCGATCTAAGACCCTAACTAAAGTAGATATACATTTATTATTGTTTCTTATGAGTATCAAAGGTGATTAGACGATATCTGTCTATCTGTCTGTTTGTGATTATGTTGAAATGGGTTTTTTGAAGACCCCAGCTATGATGGGGACTAGGTTGCTAAATATTTATATCACATATAATCCGAGATAGATTTCTATTGAAATATTACCAGATCGGTTAACAAATGGCTGAGAAAAGAGCAAATAACGACGACTGTTTCTTAGTTTTACTAATTAATCTCTTTTACCCATCAAACTTTACTCTTTAAAGTATCCTTATAATCTATGAACTTTATTATCTCATTTTCACATCACTTTTATAAGCTTAACAAAATCGGTTCATAAATAATGGTTCATAAACGACCGATTTATAGGCAAATAACTTAATTAATCTTTTACAAATAATAATTTTGGCACAAAAGCGCCCATAACATAAGAGCTGGGGGAACCATATTTGTTCCAGATATTTTTTACGTATAAATATTGATGAAATAAGCCAAATGGGTATATTATTCTACCAGGCCCCATACAAGTGTTCTCCCTATTTTATGGTTTTAGTACGATAGGGCCCATACAAAACAAACTACACAGAAAGAAAGAACTCGTACACAGAAAAAATTAAAAATTTTCTCTAATCACCAATTTTATTCTGAATTCATAGAATCAAGCAACCCATTTGTTGATTTTGCACCAATTACCAAAATGATTATATTGATTACTAAAAATTTTAAAAATTTTATATTTTTAATATTTTTTTTTTTAATAAATTATATTTTAAATTTTAATTAAAAAAATGATCAAAAAACTATGCCATTTCAAGCAATGTGTTGATTGATTTTGACCATTTCCAACAACAATTTCACAAGTTTAAATTATTTTATCTTAAACGAAATAATATTTGATTTTTGATTATTATTTTTATTCAAAATTTATTTCAAAACAACTAAAATGTTAATTAAATAAAAATTATATTTTTAATTTTCGTTCAACAAAAAAAAATAATTGATTCAATTATTATATTTATTAAGTTTAAATTCTTTTTAAATCATTTTTTTAATTGATAAAATACTACTAATATTTTTTTCTGTGTACTTAATTTTAGATTTTTATGCTTACTTTTTGAGCGAGTCGTACTTCAAAGTTTAAGTACGAATAGCACTAAAAAGTACTCAAAACAAGCCAAAATGGGATTAACAAAGTTTTTCTTGGGATTCAAAAAATTAATTAACAAGGTTTCGTTTAAATGTGCTAAATTCCCATTTCATACTATTGGTAAACTGAAATTTACTGTTGAAAATCAATCCCGGGATTTCTTAATAATTTTAGAATTTTGTTTTCAATGTAATTTTATAAGCGAACTTTAACGCTCGAAATCGTTGAACAGGCTGACAAAGTTCCCTATTGTTTTTATATACAACGTAAAATCGATACAAAAGGGTATTGTGAATACGGCAAATGTTTTTCGTATTTAAATGTGCTATCTTGTATTTATTGTTTCATGTGTACGTTTTAGCAGTGTTGGCATATGTTGTTTTAACCAAAACTTAAAATAAACAAAAGAAAAACTGTTTTTATAAAAAGAAAACTGTTCCTTAAGAAAAAATTATAAAATCATATTTTTTTTTGTTTCAAGTTTTCTTTTATTAAAAAATCTTTTAACAATTTTTATGCTTTTTCTCTGTTTGTTTTTGCTTGATAACCATTTGACACATGTTTTTGGTTTTACTAAATTTTACTGCAAAAATTTCTGCCGTAAAAATTTGTAAATACTCAGTCAAGAACTGTCACTATACGCTCTCAATTTGTGTTCTCATTTACTGTATTTTGTGCGTGCGATCGCTATTAAGTAAAATGCAGGACAGTTCAGTAAAAAATAGTAAAAACTTTTGGGTTCTCGAACGCACCTTATATATGGATATTATATAAAACAGTGTTGCAAACTCTTTAACCGTAAAAATAGCTTAATTTGTAATAAAAAAAGAGCCTTAAATATGTCTAACTGCTAAAGGGCCAAATACACTTGTCAAATGCTTGTCCAGCCGGCGAATTTAACGTGCACGTGTGCGTTGTCGGTGTCACACATACCAACACATTTTCACTAATACTACCACAATGCTTGATGAGTACTTTGATCAGTGTATTTTGGCCTTAATATGCAATGAAAATAAATGACAAATTAAAATACCGGGAAATTTAAAGTTTGTTTCCCGTAACGTAAAAGCATATTTTTGAGCATATTTCTGAAATATATTTAGGCTTTTTTGCTTGCATATTTTTATATTTTGAAAAGATTTTCGTGCATATAAAAACTTTCCCCTCTCTATGAGTACGAGGGCAAACAACTTTGTGATATTTGTTCACCAAAAAAATTAAAAAATACACGAGTATTAATAAAAAAATATTTGTATAAAAAATATGCTGCCCTTAAGCTAAAATTATTTGAATGTTTGTGATAAATGGAAATAAGGGAAAAATATATATATTTGCTTTATTTCACTTATAATATTTTTATGGTCTTGGGGATTTGGCTGGCGTAGCCACAACAAAACTTTTTTTCCAATACGTTTCTAATTTTTAAATATTTTTCGAAGAGCACGTAAGATGTTCGTTGCTTAATACGTATTTTTGTATAAAATTTTGTTTCTTTCAGATAATTAAATTAATAAAGGAATCCTTTGCAAAGCAAAAAAAAACATACCTTTTAAGCAACATCGAAATCAGTTTTTTTTTTAATAGACCAAAACCTATTCGAACTTGAATTAAACGTTTAATTGATACTTTTAATTTGTTTACTGGTACAAATTAATTGTTTTATAATAAATATCACAAATTTTTTAATTAAAATAAATCTATTTTTATATGTCTTTTTAATTATATTTCTTTTATCTGTGCGTATAGGTTTGATGTCCCATCAAAAAAATGCAATGCTTCCTAATAAAAAGCTGATGGAATCTGGCAATCGTGTTGGTCTAAAGGGGGTAACCCCTTAAGGCAGGTGTCCGCGAAGGCAGATTACACTGCTGTTAAAAGTTTTTCATAAAGCGCCTCATATCTTTCAATTTAAATAACACAAAGAATCATCATTGAATATTTTAATTGTTATGTTGGCTTTGGCTTAATGGCTAAGACTTGCGTCTTTAAAAACGTCCCATTCACGGGAGATAATCATGCCCCGTGCTTAATATCCAGTGTGGCGTGAGGTGTAAGCCACCTAGCAGTGCGCTACTCCAATTCATGCCAAAATAAGTGGTTAAACATATACCTTCAGCTCTTGCCGTTTGTTTCTAAAAATATATGGGCCAAGGACGTCGCCAGTCGAAACTCCACACAAAACAGTGGCTTTATTAAAATTCATTGAAAGCTTTTGAATCTCATGTGAATTGGTATCGACCCCTTTTCAACAATTTTTCAATGAAAATTAGGGTCGGTTTAAAATCTATGATTTGGGCTGGTTTTTGTACGCTATGTGAGTTGACAAAACAGTGTGATTAAATAACAGCTGTAGGTTCAACAACCCGACTGCAATGAACTGTCAAAGTTCCGAAGTGCCTTTTAGAAGCCCCTTTATCGATAAAAATTCAAACAAGGTGATCCATGAACCATGAGCCTATTCGACTCCTTTTGCTTACTGTGATATGATGAGGTTATTGAAATCGGTGTTGAAAATAAGCATTTTATACTGTTCTTTAGTGTTCTGGTCGGTAGAAATGTCGAAAACACAAACGCTAATAGTGATTGTGTAGTGTATCCCTAAAAAAAGAGAGATCTTTGATTACAAAAACTAAACTGTACTTATCCACCTTAACAAAAAGATGAGAATATTTTATTGCGTTCGGTTTTTTTTTTTTATTCTGCACATTTATGTTCGATCGTTTCAGTTATGCTTAGCGCCCAAAAATGTTTTACAAAAAACAAAAAGCCAACAAAAAAAATTTACACACACAAGCTATTCGTGCTGCGGTCGTTGCTAAAATTGTTTGTTCAATGCAAGAAACACTATATTCTTCACTGTGGGGTATTCACGACTTAAACTTCATTGAGCCACAAATTATCTGCAATTATAAACTTTGTTTTAATTTGTTTACTTTCAAATAAATCATTATGAATCGCTTGTTAATCTTGTAAGATAGCGAGTCTTAAAATGTCTAACCTCAAAAATAAAAATAAAAAAACATTACAGAACATTAAAATATAATGTATGTCTACAGCACCACTACAGTTGTTCTGTGTGATAACGAAGAACATATCACTTTATAATTTTCGTTTCTTTCTTGAAAATAGTTCTGAACGGTTTTAAGTGTTGTGTATTAGTACACAAACACTTAAAAAAATCGTTTCTGGGTGTGTTAGCGTACGGCTCAAAAAAAATTTCGGTTGTATTTTCAAACGCTGATAGAAATTAATAAAATCGAAAATATATTTTTACTGATTCTAAAAACTTCTTCTTATATCCAATAGTTGAAATGATAATGAAAGAAAATCGATTAAGTTACAAGCTCTCTTCTATAATCTCTGCATGAAATCACTCTCCACTACCTCTGACATCCTTTTTCATACAAGAGAAGTAAAAAATAAAAACGTTTTTGCTGTCGATTGATATTAATGATTATTGCCGGTATATTAAATTTCGTTTTTATTTTATATTTTTTTTCTTCCCCACAACTTTTTCTCTCAACTTTTTCCTCTTTTATAATTCACGATAAGATTGAATGAATTGAAGGCATGAAAAAAATTTAATACGAAGGAACGAATAAACGCTTTAGAGTAAAAGAAATATTAATATTAACACACCAAAATATCTTTTTTGAAAAGATTACGATTATTATGCTGATGATGATGATGATGATGGCTTTGGAAGGAAGGTATGATTGACTGAACATTAACTAAAAGCTGGTGGAAATGTTTTAAAAGGCTTTCAGGCATTCAAACAATTTTTTACAAAAAAAAAGACCCCTTCATTTAAAAAAGCATTTTATCATGTTGTTAGGAAAAAAGAAAAAATTGACAATTGTATTGATAATAATGAAGTTGCTGGCTCCTTCAAAAGATCTACCGAGAAAAATGTTGTCCGCTTTTGTCATCGTTGATAAATTCAATGAATTGCTTTGTTTGTTGATTCGTTTAAGTGGAAGATATTTTTTTTTTTTTTTTTGTTTTGTTTATTTTCATTTGCTTGCATTTCAATGTATTTTTTCATTTGAATTTTGTCAAATGAATGAAACTATTGTTTTAAGTTGGTTTTTGTTACAGTTTTCTTCGTCATCGTTATTATCGTTAGCAGTTTTAGTTTTTGTTGTCCATGTTTCTGCTGTTGATGATGTTGATGGATATCTTTTTAAGTTTTTTTTTTGTTCATTATTTGTATACACTTTTGTCTGTTTTTGGAATTATCGGAAATATAAAAGAAGCCAGGCCACAAAAGATTTGTATTTGTAATAGGTAGTAA
The DNA here is from genome assembly GCA_949318255.1 of Pollenia labialis. Taxonomy (NCBI): domain Eukaryota; kingdom Metazoa; phylum Arthropoda; class Insecta; order Diptera; family Polleniidae; genus Pollenia; species Pollenia labialis. The sequence goes on from OX439139.1 coordinate 28,491,422, forward strand.
TTTATGGTTTCTATTATAAATTAAAGCCCTGAATAGCTTTAAAAAGAGGAATCCAGGAAATAAACCCCAAAAAGTACTTTAAATCAAAATAATAAAAACGGTAATAAAATAATACGTGTAGATAGTGTTCTTGCCTACAAAAAAAAATCATAAAAATCTCTAAAAGATAAGTATGATTATTAAATGAAAATATGAAGAAATAAAATATCTCTTTAGTAATGCTTAAATCAGGAAAATACCCGTTATCTCTGATCACCATTATTTTTCATTAAAAATCTAATTTCTCATAGTAAAATGTGAAAAAGTAAACGTAAGATTAACATTTATTTTCTTTAAAAGCATCTACTTTTCACACGGAAATATAAAAAAAATCAAGTTATATCGGGCTTAAAAACCACCATTAACCATCCCTGGAAATTCTTTTGATTCTTTTCAGCAACCAATATTAATTTTTATTTTTGTTTTCTTTTATTCGAAAATGGTCACATATTTAAGTCGTCATTTATTTCCAAATACAGCTCATTTATAAAAGGGCATAAGTTTATCAGACCATTCAAAAGACTCCAGCTAACACAATACGAAAATATGCAACATTTGTGACTTATTTGAACACATCAATCGTTTTGTGAAATACGAATATGTATTTGGGTTTATTTTTTATTTAACACTAGGGATGAAGAAGAGATATTGTTAAAAAAAATCAGCTAGATTTTTAACTTAAGCTTCAATTACATTTTAATAACTATTACCATTACTTTTAATTTGTAATTAAACTATTTACAATTCCTGTTGTTACAATATTTGACAGGGAAGCCAAGATGGAGATGAAGAAAATTTTCAACTTTTAGCAATAGAAAACTAGTTTGAAGAACAAAATTAAAAAAATTTCGTAATCCACTTTCTAATCAAGAAATCCTTAAATGTTTGTATTTTAAAATCTACCAAAACCTTAAACTGTCCACCACTGATGAGGATTATAAAATATTTAATCTTAAAAAAACATCTTAGCTACAGCATCCAACGTAAAACTCCTGAAAAATCTTTAAAAAAAATCGAGCTTTAAAGAATTTTGCTTCGGTTGCCAGCATTAAAAAATGTCTTAGTTCAAAGTTTATCTTTTTTGCGGTTAAAAAACCCAACTCTAAAAGTCACTATAAATCCAAAATACAAAAAGAAATCTTTTTAGAATGAGAATAACTATTAAAGGAGAGCATAAACGACTGCAAAATTAATTACATTTGCTTTATTATATTATCGTTCATGGTTTTTAATCCAAATTTTCGTTAAATTATTTTTATGAAGAAAGGAATTTTACAACCTGAAATGAGTTTAAATTTATTGACAATGTTTCATTCTTGACTGAGCTGGGAATCGAACCCAGGTTTTCGAGGACAGTTGCCCTTTTTTTTAAATAAGAAGTTTTAATAGTTTACATAGTTCAGATAGTTACTAACCTCTAACAAATACTTACAGAAAAAAATAATAATTCATTTCAATTAAAAAATTTGTGATATTAATGAAATCAAATAAATTCGCTCCAGTAAACAAATTAATAGCATCAATCGAATATATGTTGATATTTAACATTTAATTCACCTGATTAAATTTTTAATTAAAACTGATTTTATTTTGGGGAGAATTTTTTCTGTGAATAGATGAACAATTTATATGAGTTCTACAGATAAATCTTGCAGTTATCTATTAGTTAAATAAGAGTTTAAAATTTTAACTTGTTTGGAGCTTCAACAAAAGTCGGTCACAAACTCTAACTGTTCAGGGTCTTTTGAGTCCGAGTGTTTTTCAATTAATTAAAATCAACCACATTTTATTAGCTTTTTATTTACTGAGAAAACTGAATATCGATTTCCTAATAGTGTTTGTGTAGAAAATCATTAAAAACAATAACGTTTCCCTGTTAGTCATCTTTTGAACACAAAAATAATACTGTTTTTATCAAACTCAACAAAAGATGAGAACATTTAATTCCGTTCGGTTTTTTTTTTTAATCCACAAACTTCATTGTGTTCGGTTCGGTTCATTAATGTTAGTCCCTTTTTGGCTGGTAAAAAAACCAATATTTAAAAAATAAAAACCAAATACACATACGTAAAAAAAAACAAAAAGCCAGCAAAATAATACAACACAATACACACAAACGTTGTTCGTGGTGCGGTAGTTGCTAAAATTTTATGTTTGTTCGTTTCTTAATCCATTTAAAAAATGAAAACATTATAGAACATTGAAATATAATGTTTGTCTCCAGTATCACTACAATTGTTCTGTTTTTTAACGAAGAACAGAACATTTTATAATGTTCAAAGAACAGAACATTATATAATGTTCGGTTCTTTCTCGAAAATAGTTTCATACGGTATTGAGGGTTGTGTTCGTCTACACAATCACTAAAAAAAATAGATATCGTTCTTGGGCGTGTGAGCCGAACGCTAAATAATGTTTTGCACAAGTTGGCAAATGTTTGGCAGCTCGTTAACGAGAGTTTAACAAACCGTTAGCCAGAGTTTGGTGGTTGTATTATGAATAAACTTTGTGCTTACTTTATGTTAAATTTTCGTTATAAATACGGCTATTTAGTCATCAAATTTCCTAATTTGATATCCTGACAAATCTATTCCTAAATTTTATATACGACAGATTCAAAATAGCGCACTCTAGGAAAAATAAGCTGACTCCAGTATTTTTGTTTCAATTTAGTTATTTCGTTTGTTTGACTGTTTGCAAAAAGTAAGAAAAAACTAAAAACCATATCGAAAATAAAAACTTACTATTGCAGTTCCTTTGAGAAACAAATAAACATAAATCTCTGTTTATAACTTTAAGTTTCAGTCAGTTCTTTTTTATTTTTGCCAGGCGAGAGACATTGATGTTGAAAATTTATGCGGTTTTTGTTGATTTTATCATAAAGTAAATTAAGTAAGAAAGGAAAATAACAAAAAAAAACCCCAAACCAAAACAGCAAAAAAAAATTTTACATTCAATTAACAACAACAACAACAAAAAACAAAAATTTTTAAACAGAAACAAAATAGATTGTATACAAAATTTAACACAAACATCAGCAGTCATGAAATGTGATGTGAAATAAGAAACTGTGAAGCTGCTGTTTGTTGGTTTCTTGTTACTTTTCGATTTGGAATTTTAAATTTGTTTTTCTTAAAGGAAATGATTATTGCCTTCTAGTGAAATGAATTACAGTACAAGCAAAACAAAAAAAAAAGAATAAACTCTTCGACTAATTTATACCCTTTTGAAAAAATAATAAAACTTGATTTATGTTTAAGGCAAAAGGGTGAAGGTTAAGCACGACTTGGCTAAAATATTGGTGATGGAAGTAACAAGACAAAACTCTTACTTTTGTGAGAAATTTCATCAGCGATACGATACGATAAGTTAATCAAAAGTTGATAGCGTTTTGTTAGGATATTTTTAAGGTTAGGTTGGGTCCTTTATTGGTCCCATTGTGATACCCTTAGCCAGTGACCTGTAGGTACTATAGCGAGATTACTCTGTATGCATCACTGCAGTCACCAACCGTTTTAATTCCTTTTTAAACGAAAGTCGACCTTGGTCCGACCTCAGCTAAAACAACTAAGCAGGGCCATCCTGGTTTCCCAAAATACAATATTCTAATATTCCTTAAAAAGGGATATTGACAGAGAAATTGGAATAATTTTCCTTCCTTTTCTTTGTTACGCCAACTGCTTCAGAAGACCTTGTGAATGGATCCCTATTAACCAAATTTGATTCTCTAGGTTTAAATTAGAACAGTCCTAAGAATATCTAACATTTTGGTGTTGCATCCCCCGGGGAATTCAAGAGTACTCAATACCTGAAATTCGGCAGAGCTAAAAATTGATTGATCTCTTGACATCGCGTCTGTCCAACTATCCTATCTGTCACTATGGAAATCAGTATCCCCTGAGACATCGGTTCAAGCTGACTACTGGTTGAAGCATTTTCGGGGTGCATTGTTGTGGTGTTGACCAAAAGTCGCCGAAAGAAAGATCTTAAACTGTCAGCTTCATGGGCTGATTTTCACCACTTGTAGGGAAGTTCGACTTGCTGGCGGATATTCTTTTATACAGTTGGTATTTAACAGATGCTCCTGGCTGTTTCCAAGGAAGCAGTGGTTAGAAAACTCCGACTGCTAAACAATTGTTAATGCATTGTTTATTCCCCAGTGGTTAAGACTAGGAACACACGGCAGGCGCTTATGAAAGCAATGTTAATATCAACTGTCCCGTGTGGAGATACCAGATCACTTAAGTATCTTTTGCTTAGGTTCGGGACGGCAAAAGAGGAAAAAAGTGTTGTTTAAAAGAAACTGCACAACAAATCTTGACTCCTGGAGGTTTCCGGTGCTCTTTGTTCCAACACAGTATCTCCACTATTTTGGTGTGGGTATTAAAAAAAACTTTTTTTAACTTGTTTGCGGTTTAAACAACTTTTTAATTTCAAAGTAATTTTTTATAAGAAAAATAAATAACTTAAAGCAATAAATGATAAAATCTGAAATGTTATAAACAACAAAACTTAACATTTAGCACTTCCTAGGAAAATATTTATTAAGTTTTAAAAAATTCCCAAAACGAATTGCAAAAAGTGAAAATTATTTTCTCATATTTTAACACACCTTGAAAACATAAAAAACTTATACCCCTCAAACTACTTACACAAATCTCACCTTATTACCATCTAAGGAGCGGGGTGGTCTTTTAATCTTACACAATTATAAATGATGCCTGTCAAAGCGAACACCTTCGTACAACAGAGCACATACTTTGATGTATGAAAAATGTTTTTTTAGCACAAAAGAAATGAAAAAAAGACGAACAATTTTCACAACGTTTTGAATTTTGTGATTGTGAACACCAGATACGAGTATTGGCTGACAGTGAGGGAGACTGTTAACCAGCACCTGCCTTAATTTACTGATTCTGCCTGTTTGCACGTCTTGCTATTAAGTTTGTTCGCTTGAATTTTTTTTCGTGCAGTTTCCTTTTTCTTGCCTTGAACTACCTACAATTCACAGGATGTGGAGAGACAGACACCTACAATTTGATAGACATTTGCTTATAATTTCATTTAGGGCAAAATTCAACATCTGATGCAGATGTAAATGAAACACTTGTAAATGTAAAATGTGGCAATGAAAGAAAATAAATAAATTACAAAAAAAAAAACAGTTATGCACGGCTATACCGAATCTTTGACACTCTTCAGCAAAAATTTTATTATTCAATTACTACCCAAACTTCATAAAATCTTTCATCACATTTTTTTTTTAATTCCCTAAGCTTATCCCGCGAAGCTCTTTGCTTGTCTGCAGGAACCAAAGTCGCTGGCGGGAATTCAACCCCTAACCCCGGCGCTGATAGACTAGCTCACTACCAGCTAGCCTACCGGGGCACTCATTTCTAGTCATATACAACTACATATTCATACCCTAGAGGGAAGCGAACTGACACCCAAGTAGTCGCGTGATAGGTTTTTGGTTGTAGAGACCGGTTCTAGTTCTAACACATTATATGAATAAGACCTATCACTTTTGCACGGGGTTGTCACTGGAGGGGGTCAATTGCCACCATTTGACCAGTCACAGATCTATTCTCAATGAACGTGCTTAGTGTCAGTTACTAAAACGTAGTATTATTTCAATACAAAGTAGTATTATTTCAATAAAACAAGTCCTAGAATTAAATTCAAGAACCAAGTTTTAGAAAGTAACAAAAAACTGTATCACTGTGTCATTACTTTTTCTACCTTTTTGTTCTTCGAAAACCAGTTAAGAGATTGGTTTTTCTTTCACTGGTTATGAGTCCTTTCTTTTTGTACTTGTTCTATTTTCACAAATCCCAGGACTAGTGAGTTGAACCAAAAAAGTAACAAAAAACTGTGTCACTGTGTCATTACTTTTTCTACCGTTTTGTTCTTCAAAAACCTGTTAAGGGATTGGTTCTTCTTTCACTAGTCATGAGTCCTTTCTTTTTGTACTTGTTCTATTTTCACAAATCCCAGGACCAGTTGAACCACTTGACACAAATTTCCCGCAGGGTAGTTATTTTCGGGAATACCAAATTTGCTGTTCATTAAGTATGATGTGCTTAATTCCCTAATTTATTCTTGATAAATACACGGAAATTTATTGTTTGGGGAAAAGCTAAATCCTAAGCGCATTTTACTGGCTGCTTAGGCCAGATTATCAGGAAACCTTTTTCCAAAAGATTTTCGAAAAGCTGAAGGTATTATACAAATAAAGCTGCAAAGCGAATGAGAATTACAAACACTCAAGTCTTATTTGCAACGATATCAAAGCTTAGACATAACACCAACAATAAACAGTGAGTTTTTATCTTTTGCATTACATTCCCCTACAATTGGTTTGCTGTTTCCCCGACTCGAATTGTAGTTGTAAGTGGGTAAAAAGGAAAAATATCAAAATTAAAAGGTCGCATTTTTTGGCGTATGAAAGTGTATTCCGAGAGTGGGCTCTATATAAAATTTGTCAGCTAGATGTTTATTCTTTTACAACCTTTTAACACCAAATTTTTAATTAATATCGTATTTGTAACCGGTTTATTCCTATTGAAGTGATTTTCGAAAAAGGGGAACTGCTGTAAATTATGAACGGATCAGTTCAGGATTTTTAACTATAGAGAATTAATGAGCTGATTGTTCCTGATTTCAAACTGATTAGAAGAACCTAAAATTTACACCAAATTCATTATTTGCTGTTGCATCTTTCAGAAGTGTGCGTGTTCTTTAACTGACAAGTGGTCATCGCTTAACCAAATGAGGACCCAGAACATAGATATACTTCTTGGAAAAATATTTTTTGGTATTACACACGAAATGACAAGCTTGATATAAACCCATTTACCACTCGTCGTTAAAGAGGATAAATTTAGTAAGTAGGCGGTTACTTCGATTCTAAATCGTAACCAGAAATTTATTTTTATCTAGTCAAGTGCTGGTTCTGAAGTAGGACCGGAGTGCTTTGATAATTGTATCTAATATTATATTTTTTTCAACATCTCTACCAATCCATTGTTATAATTAAAAAATAAAAAAAAATATCTAATTAAATTCAATTAGCACTCAGTGGGTCAGCCTTCGTTCAATTTTATGCACTTAAAGCAAAACTAAAGAACAAAAACTATCAACGAAAACAGAAATAAGTTCACATTTTAGCAAAAAAAAAAAAAAAAATATAAATGAAAAAATAGTATTTTCAATTACAATTTTTTCACTTCTAATGAAAATTCATTTTTTTCGCAATTCGAAATGTCAATTAGTCTGTGTCAATCAAGAAACGAATTAAATTGAACATTGAATTAAAGAGGAAATTTGCTAAAAGAAAAAAAAAACAACAGCCAAGCAAATAAAATGTACAGAAGGTTTAGTTTATATTTTTATTTAATTGAATTTCAAATGATTAAATAAATAAATGGACGGAAGTGGAATATTTAAGAGCTAAAAATATAAATTTTTACAAAGTGAACAAAAAAAAAGAGAAAAATTAAATAAAAAAATGTATGGGAAAAGGTAGAAGAGGGGTTGAGAAAAGTAAAAGACTGCACATACATGGGATATGTGTGGCACTTCTAAATAAAATGCAAAAAAATTGGCATGTATTTTTATTGCTGCTTTGACTAAATAAAAAGTATTGAAAATTTCAAAGAATAGTTGTGTTAAACATTATTTTCTAGATTGATTAGCTTTGTCTCCCTTAAAGGTAGTAAAATTCGCTCAAAACCAACTTTTTCAGGTTATGTTTTCAACTCCATTATTCCTTTGTTTTCTGGACTTAGACGCAGGAAGATTAAAGAAAAAGGGACACGAATTTGTAGTTTATTAGCAGAATGTACGATTTTTGCATTAAATTCCTTATGTCTTCCGAAGATATATTTTCGGTTTATATTTAGAATCTGTGCGATGTTGAAATAAATAAAAAGCCCTTCAGGAGTATGTTAAATTTAAGCGTTGCACAGTGGGGAGGGATAGTACAATTTTGAAAAATGTTTCCTTTAGAAGAGTATCTTTAAAAATGCCAGTCTATATTTCCCCATATCCCACTATAAAATTCGACCTACTGGAAGATTTTACCGTGTGCAGTTTGAAATGGCAACCCGATAGATCAGTCTTCTAAACGAGATTTAAGTTTTAGTTTTTATTTTGATTGTATAACTTTAAAATGTATTTGCTTTGCTAAACTAATTGGCCATCGTTAGCAAGGATCGTTTTCCAATAACATATAAATTGCGCGCCAAAAAAACTAATGATTTTTTTAAGGCCAAGTACGAATCGCCCTGTTATAAAGTGAAGCGAAACAAATGGTAGTCGGACGGTTCAAGGAGTAGACTATAAAACGGTGGACGCAACACTTTCCAGCATCTGTTTTCGAAAAAAATTTTTAATTTAACTTGCAACATATACCCGAGCATTTGTCATAATGAATTTTAAGGCTTCATGCCTGCTTAAAACGTACCGTTGTATTTGCAACGGATCCCTGTTTTCCTCTGGCCCGACTTTAGCAGCTCATAAAAGATGGGAACCAAATATAAAGAATCACAGCCGTACCTAAACAAAAGCGGCACGTGTTTTCTAGTCGTCAAAAATTATCATGCCCCTACAATTTGTATAAAGCGTCCCTAATTAGCTTGGGGTAAATGCTTTGCAATTCGAAAATCCAATGTTGACAACGCGTTTACTAGTGAAGTTGGCCGCTATTAACAAAGTAATTTCGTGGGAATAAAAAAATGTTTAATTTGAAAGATTTTGTTTATCGTTCTTAATTCCCAATTTTTATTCTTGATAAAAACACTGAAATTTATTGTTAATAAATAATGGCAATTTTGCCAATTTTTTTGTGAATCTAGCGGTTTTATCTCCATTTTTTATTTCCAATATGTGGGTTATATATAGCAAGAAACGATCATGTTAAGGTATGACATATCTTTTACGCTGATATGTTAAGCGAAAGAAAACGTTCTGTCTTCCGCTCTTGATTAGGTACGATTGTTACCTCGACGCCATGGATATTTGATTTAGCGTTTATTTGACTGATTGGCAATTAACGGCGTCTTGCACTTCGGGTTGTTATATTGGATCTTTTATTCATCCCTAGTAATGATTCAATGCAAAAATTACTTTATTTTATGGCATTTGAGCAACATGGCGAATATGTTAAAAAATTCTTCGAAAGTCTCAAGGCGTTAAACAATGTGAAACTTAATTTACTTTCTTTTAAATGAATCGGACTCCTTACAGGCATTTTTAAATTATTGTTTAAGTTTGAGAACAGCCTTCAATGCGTTTATCGTCTTCCAGCTTTTTTGGCTGAACTGGGAGGTTTTTGTCATTCATGTGAAAATCTCCACCTCACAAAGCATCCTCCTTATTCTAAACCCCTAGAATATATTAAGTATAAGAGTTGGTGAGTAATCAGTGTGCTTTTAAATTAAAAAAGTAAAGCAAAACTTGCCCAAATGTTGATTTGTTGCCATTAAATTTTAAATTTTCTAAGCAATATAAACAATATTTTCGTTTATTTTGTTAAATGACTCAATTAGAATGTATGACAGATGTTTTGCCTTAAAAAACGAGATCTAAGTTATTAAAAATACAAGCCATGTGTTGTAAATTCCTTTTACCAAATACAGTTCTTTATATCAAAGAGAATTTTATAAAATTTCTTAGAAAAGCTTCCATATGTTCAAGGAGAACGCCTATTGAAATGCTAAGAATTGCTCCATGATTTTATTTCGCTCTAACACAAATGATCTTTCAAAAATGTATCTGATTTGATTTAATATTCGAATGATTGCCCAGCATATTGAGCGTTTGAAAAATGAAGTATGTATTGTTTTTTTTAGATATAAAACATTTCTGCGAGTATAATTGAGACTTTGACCAATTTTTTTCAACATTTTGTCAAAAATTTTATTTTTCTTAAAAGATAACCAAAGGACGTAAAATTTAAGACTAATGCCCGTAATTTCTGCAAAAAGAAATCTAACTATGCATAGAAATCTGAAAATTATATTCTTCGCCATAAGTTTCGTGTAAATTTGGCTTATAAATCCTGTCGAATACCAAAAATATATTGTGGCAGTGGGTGCATACTCTCAAAAATGGCTTTAATTTAAATAAATAGTCCCCATACAAAACTTTGAAAAAATTCTCCAAAATGTTTGAACATTAAAGCAGTAATCGAAAATAAAATAAGTTTTGATTAAAATTTAAATCAAGTAAATTTAAAGTTTAGTCAAGTGAATTAAACCTTTAATCAAGTAAATAAAGCGATATTATTAATTTGTTTACTGGTGCAAATTTTATTTATTTTTTAATTAAAATCAATTTTTATTTTTTTTCTGTGTATAACTGTTAATTATTTAGATAAAATTCGACTAAAAAATTATTTAGATAAAATTCGGCTTAAAAATTCTCATAAAAAGCTTAACATCACACGCAGAAAAAATAAAAGTTTATTTCTATTAAAAAATTTGTGATATTAATTAAAAAACTAATTAAATTGAAACCAGTACACAAATAAATATAATCAATTAAATATTTTTTGTTATTAACAAAATTTTCTGCAGCAATCTTGTTGATAAAAGCGAACGTTTAATTAACTTGACTAAATTTTTATTTAAAACTGATTGTATTTTTGATTAATGGTTTTATTGAAAAAAATTGGCTAGATTATTTTTAGTGTATCAAACTTTTACAGCGGGAGATTAAATTAGGTAAAAATTATTCATTATTATACTCGCACCACAATAGTGGATAAAAATATTGGTCCTAGATCCACCTTGAAATCGACTCAGAATCACTTTCTGATTCTATCTAACGGTTTCCCTCCGTCTGGCTGGCTGCTGGTTGTCTGTCCATGTTCCTTTGTGCGTAAAGTACAGGTCGCAATTTTGGAGATACATCTATCAATCTTTGAACATATGTACATACGTATAAATTGTCATAAGAACGAAGCCTACTGAAAATGGTGCAAATCAAACAATACTTTCATGCCAAATTTGATATAAATACCAACATTATACGACAGTTTATAAAGAGTCCATAAACTGTCTTATAATGTTGGTATTTAGATAAAATTTGACACAAAAATATTTTTTTGCAATTTTAAGGCGAGGTATCAAGGAAAACTTTTTAAAACCTAAAGCCGTTCATAATAGGTATAACCTGGTTAAGTAAGAGCAAGAGGTCATACTCACATCTGAACTGCTGATTATCATCGGCTTCTTTGACGTATCCCAATGAAGAAAATAAATAGACTCAAAGGATTTCTGGGTGGAGGTGTAAAGAGTAAACTTTACACTTACCTTCCTTGCAAAGGCGACAACACTACACTGTCAAAAACTTACATATTTCTATGTGATGTTACTTTTTCGTAACAAAAATTTTAATGCCGTCAATTTAGTCACCTAATACTGAATTTTTGGAACACTTCGACTGGAAAACCCGATGATTTAAAAAAAGTTAATAACAATTAACTATTTAATATTTTAAAATAGAACGGGATTGCAAAATTTGGAAAAAGTCAAAACCTTATACCTAGTCAGAATTTTCCAGCACAACAGACTTTCGAGATATCTTAGCTTTAAGTTAAAAAAAACCCCTGTTTTCACCAAGTTCGAAAATATATGTCTGCTTGCATCCATCTGATACATTCATATGTCTTGTTTAAGTCCTATTAATTAAGCTACGGTCACACTTATTAAATATTTGACCAAATAAGCGTAACCACTACTTTTGTTAATAGTTAGTGAGATTTAACAAACTCTTAATGTCAGAAAATAAAGCTTATTATACTGCTAGACATAGCAAAAAACTGTTTTCTGTAAGATTTGAAATTATAATCCAAATAAATATTGGAATTAAGGGAAATTATTATTTAGTTCGCTTGTTGGTTCCGTTTTTTTTTGACAAGTGTGACCGTAGCTTTACCTTTAAAAATAAATTTTAGCTCTTTTGCCCCTTCTCTGAGATATTTTTGTTTTAATTTTTTGTGATTTTTTTATGATTTTTATTTTATGTATTTTTTCAAGATTTAAAAAAAAAATATTAAAAAGTTCGAATTCAGCGCCATTCAAACCCTTAGAAAAGTATATGAACTCCGTTCTCTGGGTTTACAATTTGATGGCCTGTGTAGTTTTATGAACCTCATTAAAAAGTTGTAATTGTCATATCAATAGCATTTTAACATTATTAAGGGGACAGCTTGAAACAAAAATAAAAAAAAATTCAACCGACTGCTAGTTCATTTGCTCTAAAATTATTTTTCTTTTTTCTTAAATATCAGTTCTGGGTAAATTAAAGCCTTTGAGTATTTTTAAGTTTATTAGGACAAAAAAACTTAACTACTTTATACACCAGCTTTGTACTTTTAAAAACTTGTTTAACTTTTTATTAAATATCTGGTTCTATTACAAATTTTAAAAGTCTTTTAAATTCCTCATAAAAATTTCTATAAATTTACATTAAGCCGCCGGTTAAATTTTCATATAACTTCTGCCATCTTAAACTAACCAACTTTTAAAGGCAACATCTACACTTTTTTATTTCATGTGTGTTTTACTTTAAGGGTTCAATTGGGGTCACAGTCAACTGTATATAAAAAGTCTGCTTCTATTTTAGAATTTTTTTTTATGTCACTCGAATATCTCTCTCTATACCTACTAAATGCATTAACAATTCCAAAACAAGTCTACTAAAAAAGAAACAGCTGAATTTTCGGAATTTTGCGAGTACCACGCCCGTTAACTGCGCATGTTACAACTGGCTCTCGGTGTCTAAAAACCATTCATAAAATTTACCATGGAAAGAAGCAACAACAGGAGCATTACAAATAATTTTATGGAGAGCTTCCCTTCACCTGGAATGTTTTAAAATCTTTGTGAAATAAAAACACAGTATTGGAATTTTTTTTTGCATTTTACATTATTGATTTTATTTATTTTTTTTGGATTTTTTAAGCTTGTTATAAATTTACAATTATATTTAGTGATATAACTGTTTCTCTGTTTCGAACTTAGTTTTTGTCTTCAAACTGATTAACCTCAAATCTGTTAAAAAAAACACGTTTTTTTTTAACAAATTGACTTCAATAACTCGTATTAACAAACATCAATTACTACATCTTTAGAGAATCTGGTTCAAATTTTCATTATTGCCTTGAAGAGTGTAAATCAGCTTTTAAGTTCTGGGTCGACTCGTTTGCATCTTAGAAAATTAAAACTATGTACTTAAGATTTTAATTACTTCATTTTCATAATGGGTCATCGTTTCAGAGTTCTGCTTCTTTTTCTGTACATTTCTTACGTTATGGCGAACGATTTTCCACTCCAGAGGTATTGAGTATTTTTCAACTCCGTTAGATGGTTCTTCATTTCTTCAGCCAACAAGATTTGCACATTCTTCTTAACTTTCGAGCATTACCGCGGAACACGGGGTTGTTTTCAGTCAAGATCAATAATACATTTCAATTCTAGCTTCATTTGCATAATTATCATCGTTTCGAAAATTCGCTTAAATTTTTGTCAACTCCGTTAGATGGTTCTTCATTTCTTCAGCCAACAAGATTTGCACATTCTTCTTAACTTTCGAGCATTACCGCGGAACACGGAATTGTTTTCAGTCAAGATCAATAATACATTTCAATTCTAGCTTCATTTGCATTTGTTTCGAAAATTCGCTTAAATTTTTGTCATATTTCTAACGTTTTAGCGATCGTTTAAAATAGTTAAAAACGTTCTGGGTCTTTTTTAACTCTGGGCTTCTGTCTTTCATTTCTTCAGCAAACAAGTTTTGGGCATTCTTTTTAATTTTCGAGCATAGTTGCGCTTTTCGCAGACTGGTGTTCGATTACTAAACTTGCCCTTTGTAATTCTTCGATAATCGTTTTCTGCAATATTTGTTCAGCTTTTTCCGAGTATTCAAAATTAAAGACATTTGGTTGGTTTTAAGATTTCAGGAAAATTTTTTTGCTTAAGTCATAACCTTTGTTATTTTTTTTTTAATTTGAACTAAAGAAAAATCGGGTGATCAATAAATTTTTTAGGTACATTATCTTTTAATTTCTTTAAATTTTGGAAGTCTTAACAAGATTTCGAAAAGTTTTCTCTTTCAGAATACAGTACTTTTGCAGTTACTTGGACGTTACAGCCGGTAAGAATAACAAAATTTCCTTCAAATTTTCACTGGAAATTTGCTCTTGTAAATTTTTGTTTTCCTTGTATTCAAAGCTGGTAGGTAATCACCTTGACAACATTTGGCCAGTAAAAAGTCTCTTTTCAAAATTATCTCAATTAATTTTTCAAAGCAGACTTTTTTAACTTAATCGCCTCGACAACATTTGGCCAGTAAAAAGTCTCTTTTCAAAATTATCTCAATTAATTTTTCAAAGCAGACTTTTTTAACAAAAGCTCATTTGCCATTTACAAGGAATTTTTTCTAAACCAAATCTTCAAACAGCCACTTTATTTACCAGACAAATTCGTATAAAAAAATGTTGTACCTTACTGCAGTAAAGCTCTTAAGAGTTCAAGCTCATTCATCAAACTGAGACAAATTCAAGCTCCGCGAACTTTATATTGATTTTATTTTTAATGTAGGTAGTTAACAATTTCCAGGAAAATTAAATTGTTGTTTAAAAATTTCCCCGGAAAACCACTTAAATCTTCATAATTGATGGTTTAATGGTAAAAATTTGTGCTTAGTGGCAAAAATCTCTACCAAATTTAATAATTATTGTAGCTAGAAGTCTTAAGGGCCTTTTGAGATTTTTTTTTTTAATTCACCAAATTTTTCTTGTTTCTTTAATTCATGAAAAGTGTGTTAATAATTAAAAAAAAAAACTTCCATTTTACCTACAAACCAACGCAAAAGTGTCTTTAATATTTAAATAATCAACAGCCGAAAAATATACAGTCTCCTAATTATCTAGGAATTTGTGTTGCAAAATTTCCATTATTCTTAATCGAAATTTTGCCGCTTTTCAACTCTTTCGAGTTGTTGGAACATAGCACTCTATGTTTTTCATGTTCTAATCCACTTTGATACTTCTTGCACTTGAAGTTTCTGCTGGACTGCCATTCGAACAATCATCGGATTGTTTTCCGAGTCACACATTTTGTTTGTGTGTCCGTTGTGCGTTTTACTAAGAGCTGATATCTGCCTTATCGGACTCTTGAAAAACTTTCTTAACAATAGGTTGATACCTTTTATCAGACCTTTTTGCGTTTATCGGTTGCGTTTATCGGTTGCGCTTATCGGTTTCGATTGGGCTATATATATCATCAGTGTATATAAGCCCAGTTTTGCGCCGCTCATTTTAGCCGTCAATTTCTCCTGAATTGACGTTGCCCGGGGATCACCGCGCGGAGGGCCGTCCTTATCGTATAGGGCGACATACAGCCACATGTGTATAATGAGTCGACTTGGAGTTTTACACCTTTAAAACTCCCTTGATCCCCATTTGGATGGATATGTTACTTAATTTATTACATAATAATTGTTATATAATTTTTTTATTGTCTTTTGATGTACACACTTTTAGTTAATACAGTTATTTTGCGTGCTTATCTACAGTTATTATTTCTTTTAATTATATAACTGTTTTTTTTTTATATAGGTACATATATTATATACTGAGCAAGAAAATTTTTTTTACTAGATTTCCGTTTTTAATATTTTACGTCCGCACAGCTTGAGCTTCAAAAAGCAACTGAAATTTTGTTTTTGAAAATGCACCGCTTGTAGTTGTTAGTTCCTCTTTAGCTCAAATTAAAGTACTCATTAACAAAAAAAAACTCCACTCATTTCTAACTCATTTTATCTTATTCTCTTTTTTGTTTTTCAAACTCTCCCTCTCTCATTCTCTTTAGTTCAGAGAGCGAGAGAGAGAGAGAGAGATTATTTTAAGTTGAGCTAAAAACTCATTTTTATAATTTCGTCTCATCCAATGCCATTGAAGAATTGGTTTTTGTTGTTACTTAAGTAGTTGTTTATTGATTGAAATGTAAATAAGCGGCCATATTGAAATCGAGAGAATTAAATGTTATTACAAGCTTGTTTTATTGTATTTTTTAGTATTTTAAGCGTGAGTATTTGTGCACTGTTTAGTTAAGGGCTTAACCTTCCTTTGTGCTTAGAAATTGCGGTGGGAAGGAGGCAACCACATATTTTAGCAAAGGGGAAGATGTCTACAGATCAAAATGTTTTAAGATTTATCGGGGTATGCTCTTTTTGTAGTGCTGCAAATACTTTAATGGCTACAGTTTAGATATCCTTTGATGTTACAAATTATTTATCGTCTAGTTGTCTTGGAAAACTACACATTCATTTTAAACATTCTAGTCCCAAGATCCACAAAAAATGCCCTTTTAAATATCTCTACCCGCCGTTTTTATAGTATTTAGTCAAAAATCTCGTTAACAGTCTTTATGGTATACAGTATACCGTAATCTACGACCCTACGAGAAGCCGAGGAAAACCCTAAACCTCTGCTAATATTTGCCTGCCAGTCATTTTTTTGATAAGTTTTTTATTGAATCTTAATATCACACAATAATTGCAAATTTCAATTTATTTATATGTATGGATATGTATGGATGTATATCAATTTATGTTTAAAATTCGTTTTTCATGTCAAAAATTCAAATTTCAAAAATTGGTTGATTCAATTCAATTTTGACCTCCGAAGAATAAAAGCTGATTAAAAACCGACTTTCTACCTTGTTTTTCTACTGGCCTTGAAAAGTTAAGCCTTTAAGACAAGCTGGTCGTTGTTGTTAGCATAGAGGGATACCAAGGCGAATTAATGTAGACGGTGTTTGTTGCTTTCGTTTGTCGATATCTCAAAAACACAAGCAACTTTTGACATTCCTTTCTCTAAGTAAAAAAAAAAAGTAGCACAGCTGTGCTTTCAACGCCACCTGAAAAATGAATTCGCCTTAAGGAATGCTATATGTCTTTCTTTCAAACTAATGAAGTTAATGCCCTTTTACAAAAAGTTTTTTATATTCAAATATTTTTGAAAGAAATTTATTAAAATGCCGCTCGCTTTGTAAACAACATTATTACAGATAAATAAATTGTCTAATACAGTTTAAAAGTCTTAAAAATTTATTTTGTATTTGCAACATGAGCAATTTTCTCATGATTCTCATCTCATAGTCACTTGTAATGTTATTTTAATTTTAAAACGTTTGTTGTGCACATACAAGCATCTCATATTTACATACATGCTAAACTTTGTAAAGTTTACAATGAATAGGTACCTTCTTATACGGATGGGTATATGACATGTCAATTCATTAGCAAGTCATTGTCAGTTGCTGTTGTCATTATAAATTTGTTTTTTTGTTAAGTATTTTAAATGTAAGTGTATGTTTCTTTCAGTATACCCAACGGGAAAAAGAAGTAGTAAAGTGGCTTTTAATTTTTTTTGCAGACATAAGTCGTATCATTGGAAATAAAAGCGTATCATTGGACACCAAGGCCTTGTCATCTTACATCTACTTTAAAGTTCTCTAGAAGGCCTTCTAAAAATAAGTAAGAATTTAGAGGCCCAACAATAATGTGCAAAAGCTCGCTTAAGCAACTGTGCGAATACATGTAGATTCTACGTGTGTCAAACCATATTAAACTTAAGGAAACTTTTTGTTAACTTTTAAGAAGGTGCCATTTGCTTAAGCGAAGAGCGAAACTGAGCGCACATTCTATACGGAATCGTTTTTTTTTAAATTCTTTTGAGAGTGTTTTCGATATTTGTTGACAGCAAGCTTATGCATATTGTAGTTGGGCCTTAAAGCTTTATCTAAAAATAATACGAAGTATGTAAATTAATAACTGTTGATGTTGAGTTTTTTTTAAAAAATTTGAGAAGTAGTTTCTACAAACTCCCACATAACTACCAATAGGACGTTTTTGACTGGTCTTATCTTAGAATAGAAATTTGAGTTTGTAAAATAAATATTATTAAAGACTTTTTCAAAGAAGGCAGAGTGGAATGAGTAAAAGTTTATAAAGAATGCAACTGTAAACCTTATTAAATACGTGATAAGTAGTAGCGCTTGCAATTATTCCCGCTGGACAGTTTAGAAAAACAAAATGCAAATGGAAATAATAAAGAAGAGAAGATTGTCTCATAATGTATGTAATATAAATAAATCTAAGTATATTGTGCCACGTCCACTTCCCACTGTCGGATGTTGTGTATTGATAACCAAGATGCTTGTAGAAACTTTGGATCTACAAAAAAAACCCCCATTTATGGGTACAATAAGAGGTAGTCGTGATTTTTTGCTCATATCTCAATTTATTCACTTCTAAGCAATGCTATCTTTATGACATACTCTAGCTTCCCGATTTTTTGTTAAAATCGCCACTACGAGACCACCAAAAAATAATCATTCATAACAACAACCGTAATTCCTCTAATTCTTTATCATTTAATTCTTCTAGTCATAACCGATATAAAAACCTAAAGAAGTAGAACCTGATCCGTTTTTCATAGTACGATGGCATCTATTTAAAGTTAATTAGCTTCAGAATTTATTTGCAACTGAATCTGCTAAGAGTGAAACGTCTAGCAAAAAGGCCCCGCAGCAGTCAAGAATAACAAATTATTAATAAATTTTAATTAATTTCATGATGTAAAATTCGTTTCTTCATAAAAAACAATTTAATGAAAATTGAATTTGATGAAAAAATATCAAAATTTGGATTAAAACCCATAAACAGTTCAACAAAAATAACCACAAAACTAATTACTGTTGAAAAGGCGCTTCCTTAGAGGATATGATTTCTTCAGGTATACACAAATACAAAATGTTTTATAATTGAATCTATTTTATTTTTTACTACATTTTTTTAAACATCTGTCAATTTTTAATCCTCACTGTAATCAACTTCGTTGTGTGCATACATTTAAATATCACTTTGCATGAATGAAAAAAATTATGAGAATATTCAAGGAAAAAATTAACAAACAATATTTACTAATCAGAATTTGCAAAAGGAAGTTAGAAAAGCACACAAAAAAATATTGACAAAATGAAAATTAAGTAGACAAATATACTACAACATGAGCTCTTAATAGAATTTCTAATTCTGAAAGAATAATATTTGTACAGACAATAAAATAAAAGAAATAGAGCAAATAAAGTAATTTTTATTAGAATTTAGTTTGAAGTGTATCTTCTATATTTGTACAAAAACTAAAACTACTTAGAAATTGAAATAATTAGGAAAATGTCAGTTTTACTAAAAGACTATTACATGGGTAACACGCTGCACCCGTATACTTGTGGAAAATAGATGAAGAAAAAAATGGGGATTCCAACTCGAAATTGGATCTAAGCTTTAGTTTGAGCTTTTATGAAAAGGAAGAGGAGGACGTGGAGATTAAAATTGAAAAATGCGAGGAGGGAGGAATTTCCGTTCGGAATTTAAAAAAACCAGGGAATTGGGGAACCATCTAAAAGAAGTCTTTGGCTTCCAGCCAGTGGTCATAGAACTCAGGTTTTACCTATCTGATGTTTTTTTTTTGTATCGGAAAGAAAAAAAAAATAGCAACATTTAAAGCGAGTTCAATCAGCACCAAAGTAAAATCTTCACTTCAGTAGATTAAAACGGTTTAGACTATCACATGAGATGTATGAAGATAATAATTAATTTATTTAAAAAGACTAATCAAACAAAAAAAAAAGTTCCAGGGGGCTAATTCTTGCAGTCGTTTTCGATTCTAAAGCAATTTCGATAGTGATCTTATTTCTTATTCTCTTAGTCGACACTAAACAAATCAAAATAAGTTTTTCATTGCTGTGAAAACTCCCTGCAAATAATATTGGACTACTTGATCGATTTTAGATAAAATGGTCTACTTACAACATGGTCCTATGTAATGCAAGCATGGACGACCATGTAATTGTTAAAAAAGAGTTTGTAGTGAAACGACATGTCTTAGTTTTTTAACGACAAATATTCATTTTTAATCGATTTCAAAATTAATCCTCTGGAGTAAACAATGGAGTAGTTTTAAAACTACTCCTTCGTAATGCAAAGCTGGGTTAAATGGTCCTTCCCTCGGACATCGTAATGTTTTTGTCGAAAAAAAAAAATTATTTAAAAAAAATTTTTTTTTTTCAAAAATGGTGAAATTTTTGTTAGATGTGAGCCATGTAAAAGAGTGTTTCACATTTTCTACATCTTTGATCCCAGCTAGCATTTTCAATCTTCTAGGATTCTACTGGGAATCTCATAAAGAGTGATTTTGACTGTCGACGAGCTCATTTTTTAATTGTAGACGATTCCTCGCACGGAAGAAACCGTTACACGTGCCGATTTGTATGAGAGCTTCTTTCATAGCACGGCGAAAGACGCTTATATTAATCACAAAGGGAATCGTTTACGATATATGTAGAGATTATCTAACGAGTCTTTTAAAAAGCATGCCAAGAGTCGTATGAGACCCATGTAGCGGTTATTTTACATCTCGTGAAATGCTGAGCCGTATAACTGGGCTACCTAAAAAGGGTCATCAACCGTATATTTCATGTCAAAACTTCTAATTTATTTTCATACAATTTATATGAAACCAACCTTAAGGTCGCGAAATCAACACCATCCTGTCGGAAAACCCAGTTTTTACAGCTCCTTAGGTCGGTTTGTTTTATTGAAATTGCATTGACAATAGAACTTTCAAATTTCAAAAACGCTCTTATTTAGGTTGCTCAGTAATTGGTATATGACTCTTGCAGAGAGTCGCAAAAGGTTAATTTCAAGATTTAAGGACGAGAAGAGGGACATTGGAACAGCGTCATTTATAGGTGACCGGCCAATTGTCTTGTAGCTAGCTAACTATGTTTCGTTGTCCACGTCCTTAAGTGGTGTGCGCTTTTAGGACCAGATTTCAACTTCGCAATATGTGCTCCATTGCAGTGGCATGAGCTTGTGAACATTTTTTTTTATTTATTTAATTTAAGTCTATGGACAAATTCCTTACAGACTATCTTAATGTATTAACATAATAATTTATTTATTTAAGCAAAGAAGAGATTAACCAGCTATTCCAGGTGAGCCCCCAAATTGTTTGGGCGGCTTACAGTCGGAGTTCGGGCCTACTTGACTACGATGCCTAGATAATGGTTTACTTCCTTTGTCCATGTCGTGAAGAGTGCTGCTGAGGACTTTACTGGTTACGCGCAATGAAGAAGTTGTGTATTTCTCCGAGATAACCATTTACCTGATCGCATAACTTACCAAATTTTTGGCCCATCGCCATAATTCATAATTTTTACAGAATACTGGGTATCGAGCATTTGTCTCTTAGCTCTATGAACGACTGACTGCCATTCAGATAAATAACTATCCATATCTTCAAATTGTTGAACGTGGACTGCAGGATGTCCTGAAAGAATGTGCTATGGCTGGTCAAAAACTTGCGATAGGTCCAGTGCCACTAGAGCGTCCTCTGCTGGTTGAAGCCTTGTCGTATCTGAGTGGCATTGGCTCTTAATTCTGTTTTGGGACTACATATTAACTTTACAGAATTTATGCTGGTTACGAGCACCTGTAAGGTGGCAGGACAGACAAATCCCTAGGTTTTCTTATTAAAAACGAAAAACTGAAAAAACCTTTTTGAACTACTAATAATTATGTATATGATAAATTTGATTGCTCACATTATAAGGAAAAGGAAATAAAAAACTTTAACTTAACAATTTTCTCCGTTCCTTAATTACTCTTTTAAATAAAGACGTCCAGTTTACTTCTTACTCGCATAAAAAATTTACATAAATTATCTTCTTTACATTTTTCCAACTAGAGGAAAAATGTCCATATTGTAGTCATTTTAATAGTAAGTTTTTGTGCACGTTTCATTTTTTTTTTTCTCTTTTTATTAATTTGTTGAAATACTCCCTTTTGCATAAAAATTTTAACGCCCCACAAAAATGACGGCATACGTCAATGTCAGCACAATATAAAATATAGAATTTTATACAATACGAATGAGTCAACAACAGCAGGAGGAAATAACCACAAGCAACAGCAGCAGGAACAACAACAACAAAATAAATATCAACTTTATTTACAAACATGCAACAAAACACTCGCAATCACATACACAAGCATACTCGGAAAAACAAAAACGCCTGAATACCTTTTATCAGCATTTAAACAACAAAAGCAAAAGTCAGCAAACAGCACCCAGCAGCAGTACCAGTCAGCAGACCTCCATGGGCAGGAAAGATTATTGGCAAGGAAGCAGGCAGGCAGTCAGGCAATCCGGTAGACATAGAAGTTAAACGTCTGGCTGGTAGGCTGGCTGCATGTTTGTGGGACTAAAACGAATGCTGGCACAAATGTAATGTTTAATATTTATATTTAAAGCTTAACAAATCAGCCAAGCAATTTCCAGCCTACCCTCTCCTCCTCCATGTGCTCGTACGATTCTAAAAATTTCTTCATGTTCGGCTGAAATGTTCTTTTTTGTTTCTTCTTACTACTTTTATGTACATAATTGTGTGTTGTGTCTTTCTTTACTTTTTGTTTCAATATAAGAACATTTTTTAGACAATATTATGCCAAAAAAAAAAAAAAAAAAAAAAAAATTGCCAGCATAACTTAGAATAATAATGGGCCGATAAGGTAAGTTGTACGATGCCAAATTTAGGATGAGGAAAAGGTACGAGTTTAAGGTATGAGAAACTTTTGTTTTTAAGTTAAACAACACCAAAAAGTTGCTCTTGCCATAATAATTTTCTTCTTAAATTATGCCAGCAACGTTTCATTAATTTTTCTCAATGAACTGTAAGGAATAACATTAGCAACAGTCAAACATTCAGTCAGCCCGTCTAAAAAGCCAACTAACCAACAATAATAATTTCCTTTTACCACATCCCCACATGCACACAAATTGAGCATACAACAAACGTAAAAGTCATTAAAATTCGCTTGGGAATTCAAATGTTTTCTTATTTAATTTTCAAACTTATAATCAGTTTGAAAAGGGAGCTGCCAAAAAGTGAGGTTAATTCATTTTCCCAAAAAAAAGAGGATATGGGTTTTTGATATGTTTTGAACTTTATAAATCCTAAGTAAATTGGCAAAATATATAATAAATTCAATAAAAAAAAAACTCCAATGGAACTGGTTAGTTCTCCAGAAAAACAAATTGGGTTTGAATGCACAACAAGCCAGGAGATTAAGAAGTTGCCGGGTTTCAAAAAAAAGCTGTGAGGATTAAAGGAAATTAAAAAGATTACTTTACGATTAAATACAGCATTTTAACTTTGCTTAGCCAGAGTATTTTGAATTGTTTACTATCACTTTTTGCACAACCCTTTAAAGTAATACCTTAATACTTAAACATAAGTCCCATTTGATATAAAATAGTAAGCCAAAAATTTTGTTCTTAATTCGTTGGCAACACTTTTTGCTAAACGTGGTAGGAGTTGTTCAGTTTGTTAGATTGTAATCTCGTAGCAAGCAGATATTTTTTTTTGTTGTCGTCATACATGTGCCAAAAATCATTAGCAATGGAATTACGCCTAATGAAATCATAGAAATATTCATTATAATTTTTACAATCAACAAACCATGTTTTTTCTTTCTTGTGTGCTTAAATGTCAGGGGTGCCTGGGAAAAACATCCCTTCCAAAATAAAACTGTTTTCTCTTCAGTGCACACGACAAGCACTGGCTGCTGCTGCCGAGTTGGGGGAATGTACATATGTAAATAAGTAGTTGTGGCAACAAATTAAAATAAAACCTTATCAATTTAATCTGCTGTAAGTTGTGAGTATAAATTATATGACTGAATACGAACGAAGACATACAGCGGTGGTAAGAGTACGAACGAGTACACCAGTGGTGTAGTGTTTCTTAATGTTTTATAGCGGTTTTCTAATGTTTGGAAATTGTAATGAGTTTTAAGACTCGTCTCTAAAGGGGATTAACGTTTATAAAATATTGTATTTTGTGTTTAAGATATTGGATTTGCCTTTAAAATAGTTTTAGTTTTTCCAAGTACATAATTCTTAAGTTATTTTTTCATGCTTATCAAGGCATTGGATGAAACCCTTATAATAAATACTGAAATGGGTATAAATAAATTTTGCATTTTTAATTTAAATCTCTAATGTTGAAGTATGTCACGTAGTGGGTTTTGTGAAGAGGTAAATGGCAAATGACAGGGGAGTATGGTTGAAAAGCAAAAATAATAAATTGATTTTTTAAGACCCTTTTTCTTTTTTTTTTTTTGTATTGTGTTATTAAACAAAAAATATTGGATTGCCACTGAAATTGAAATATAAAAGCATTGTTTTTATGTATTCAGCACCATTGTAAAAATTTATAATTAACCATAATTTGATTATGTACTTGTAATAATAATAACGTAGAAGTTACTAGAATATGTTGGAAAACTTTCCGTGAAAAAAAGATTTGTTGAATTTCAAAAAATATGTCAGTGGTGAGGGTTTTAAATAGAAAAGCAGTGGATTCAAAAAACTCAGTTGTCTACATATTTAGAAAGTTTCAATTATAAAGTTGTAAGAAGCGCATGACACATGACCAATTTTACCAATTCAATTTTAATATCAATTCATATTTTAATATAGTTTTTCATATAATTATATTTTTATTTGACATGAAAAACGAATTTTAAACATAAATGATATTCAAATAAATTGGTAAAAGTGGCCATCAGTCAAAATTAATATTAGAAAATCAGTTTGAAGCAAATTTAAAACATGGAACTTTAAAGAATTTATTTGTATACCCACCCCACAATGCGGAGAGGGTATTCTACATTATCTATATCGTAAATAAATACATATAATATTGGTACTATATCCATCTTTAGGTATACTGATCGACTCGAAATCACTTTATGAGTCGATCTAACGATGTCCGTTTGTCCAGCTGGCTGTCCATGTTAACCTTCTGCGCAAAGTACTGGCCGCAATTATGGAAATAATTTGATTAAATTTAGTAAATACGTTTTAATTCTGTTAAGAAACAAGCCTATTAAAAAGTTTCGATTCGGTTCTTAATAAAAGCTTTTTTTCGAAGTAGAAAAAAATTTTTTTATTGCAATCTATGCTCCTTGCAGGAGTAAAAGGAATAAATATATATATAATCTAAAACATTTTACTAAACTTAATTGGAATCGGTAAATATTTGACCATATCTTGTGACATCAATGCTACGAACTGTTTATCCTGGGGCCAAATTACGGCATTCGATATCGATCGAAATTCCCATTTAAATTATATTGTAATTTTGATCGATATCGAGTGCGGTAATTTGGGCCCTCTACTATAATTTTAAGACTTTAAGTTGTATAGGAATACCAATAAATAAATAAATAAAATAAATAAAATAAATAAAATAAATAAAATAAATAAAATAAATAAAATAAATAAAATAAATAAAATAAATAAAATAAATAAAATAAATAAAATAAATAAAATAAATAAAATAAATAAAATAAATAAAATAAATAAAATAAATAAAATAAATAAAATAAATAAAATAAATAAAATAAATAAAATAAAGAAAATAAATAAAATAAATAAAATAAATAAAATAAATAAAATAAATAAAATAAATAAAATAAATAAAATAAATAAAATAAATAAAATAAATAAAATAAATAAAATAAATAAAATAAATAAAATAAATATAATAAAATAAATAAATAAAAGAAATAAAATAAATAAAATAAATAAAATAAATAAAATAAATAAAATAAATAAAATAAATAAAATAAATAAAATAAATAAAATAAATAAAATATATAAAATAAATAAAATAAATAAAATAAATAAAATAAATAAAATAAATAAAATAAATAAAATAAATAAAATAAATAAAATAAATAAATTAAATAAATAAAATAAATAAAATAAATAAAATTAATAAAATAAAAAAAATAAATAAAATAAATAAAATAATTAAATAAAAACAATAAAAAAATTTATTAAAAATGGCATCAATAACGCAATAAGTAACATTTTAATGGGGCATCTATGATATGATTACATTGACATCAATTCGATGACACATTTTGTGTATTATTAACATGATGATGATGTTTAAAAAGAAAATAAGAAGCAAAAATACCCACATCAAATTTTAAAAACCATCGTGGACATACTTCTGGTATAATTGAGAGTTCTTCTGTAAACACAGGTCGGAATACAACAGCAGTGCAACATACAGGGTAAGTAAATAATAAAATTCTCTCATTTAGACTAAAGTCATTCTCAATTACAAACTGTCATTAACTGTTACTGAGTCATCGCAATGATAACATTTTTAAGTAAACTGACTCCGATTCGTAATTTTTGTGATGCCTTTGTGTCACCTGTTGATGGAATAATTTCACCTGATGACAATTTGGCCAAATAATGTAAGGGCTGCGATCACAATGATAAGTGTAATGGGGTCAAAAACGAAGAAACTTGTCATAGTACTGGTGTAGCGTATCATATAATCGGGTTTGGATGACTATACTATCTTACATGTTAGGATTAGGGATTTCGTGTCAAGTGTCCAACTTTTAAATCGATGTCTTCCGATTTGGATGAAATTTGCCCAAGGCTTTAGCAAAATTTGTCCCAAGTAGCTTCGAAAGCTATTTGATCAATATTTTGAAATTTTTTTTAAATTTAAACTTTTTTTATTTTTTTTTTATCCGGAATGTTTTTTTTTTGCTCAAAAGAAAGCTTATGTCTTTTTCTTTAGGGTACTTTTGGTCGCTTTTTGGGATGCGGGTGGCTTATGTATAAAAAAAATTATTTCTATCTCAAGTCGAGGATTTTTGAATTTTTAGCATATGCAGTGTTCTTTCTCATCCATGTAACTTATTACCTATTGGTGTTAGCAAAATTTTTCCCAAGTAGCTTCGATAGCTATTTGATCAGTCGTTTGAAAAACAATTTTTTATTTTTGTAAAAATTTTTTAAATTTTTTTTTTTTTTAATTTAAATCTTTTTTTTATTTTTTTTTATACCGAATTTTTTTTTTCCTTTTTGCTCTAAAGAAAGCTTATGTCTTTCCTTTAAGGTAGTTTATAAAATAACGCATACAAAACTGGTGAACGTAGCTATCAGCTTTACACACTAAAGGATTAGTAACAGTAATTTTTTAGTATTCTTCCTTACAAACCTGCTTCGTAGTAAGGGAATGCATCTCTGTATGTCTTTTTGCGTAGCGCATAATTGTGCGCTTATTTTTTTAAGTGTAAATTTAGTGCATCACAAAATGATAAAAATTTTTTGTTGGTTAGTTTTAAAGAAGTCAGTCGCAAGTTTTGGAAGTAAGTTCTGGGGCTAAAAATGGCAGGAGCTTTTCCTGATTTCAAAAGTAGTTTAGGTAGATGAAAGTGTCCTCAAAGTATGAGGAATATAAAAAGAAATGTCTTTATGAACTTTGAATATGGAAGAGTTTTGTCTGATTTAAATTTCAAGTGATGTCGATTTCCAAGACATGGCTGTATATTTGAAATTATGTGATTTGTGGAATTAAACATTTCAATCGTGCAATGCAATAGTTAAAATTAAAATATGAACTAACAATTTTAATTCCAGTTCTAAAGTTAACGTCCTGCCAATGCCAGACAAAAATTTCGCTAATTACGATAACCGTTTACGTAGGTATGCAGCACTCTTCTGATCGAATAAGTCCTGTCGTAAAGTAAAAATTCTATTTATTATATTAAAATTTATTTTGTTTCTTTTTAAACATAAACTGCATTCTTTGTAAAATCTACTTATCAAAATTTTCCAAGAATGTAATGAAAATTAATCCTTCCTGGTTTTTAAACTCAATTTTTTAAATTTTAAACAGACAAGGGAACTTTTGCCTGGATTTGCTTGTAAACGAGTTCAAAAGCAAGCCCGAAGTAAGTGGCTTGAAAAATATTAACCAACTTTATTGATTTAATGCAAAAGAAATCGTGGAAGATATTAAAACAACGACAGTGAAATAGTTTATTTATGGAAACAATTCAATAAATATATTTATCGGAGATTTAAATGTCCCTACTGAAAACTAACTTTTTCCTGGCGTTTCTATTAATTGAAAGTAATATGACCTAAAAGCTTGCCAAAGATTAATTTCTAATGCCGTTCAACTATTCAAATATTGCTGCCCATGCCAACGATCATAAATTATATTTACATCGTCCTCTTTATTTTATTTTTACCTTTATATCCTTACTTTTTCACATTTTATCTTAATAAATCTTACCGTTTACGTACACGTTATTAATTCTAGCCAAACCACATTCTAACGAATTAATTGCGTTAAAAAATTCTTCGAAAATAAATGAATATGTATTAGGAGTAGCAGACAGAACTAAAAGTGGGGTATATAATTTATGATGTAATACAAAGTAAAAGCGAATGACAGACGGGATTAAAATTATGGGATTTGAAAATATAATACCAACAACAACAACAAAAAACCTACGGATGGACGGATACGTTTGAAGTATAAATGTGGGTTTTTGTGTGACGAATGCTTTTCAACTTTTCTAATTTCCAAAGAATTTATTTAAGATTACAAAAGAAAACAATGACACAGAACGTTAAGCAAACAGCAACGATGAGGGATGGATGGGATGAAAAGAATGGATGGATAAATGATTCGAATGGGTCTTCTTAGGCAAAACTAACAATTACATTGATGCTTATGCTGCTGCTGCTAATGATGATGAGAATGATGAGGTTGATGACGGTGGTAAATAAAATACAATCTTTTATTTAGAATTTTGTACAATTCAAACAATTATAAAGACACATTCGCTCACACAGCATGTCAACAATTAAGAAGTTACAAACGAAAAAAACAATTACAATTGTTTAGACACTTGTGCACACACTCAAACAAAAACACTTACTCACTTGCACAAACACACACACACACAAACAGACACATTTCGTAAACATGCTCATATAACACTACTGTAGTATAGTACATATATGGAAGAGTATTGGAAGAGCTTGGAATGGCAACACAACATGCTGTTTAAGGAACCCACATGTTTCTTATTACAAAGAGTCAGTTGCCCCTTTTGCATCTATAGAAATGAGATGAAATGATATGGTTTTTATAATGGCTGTTGCTTTTCCTTGCTAAGCCAATGGTTGTTTGCTAAGGGTTATATTGTATTATACCTTCATAACAGTTAAAACACGTTAGAAACAGTCAAAAGAAGTCGAAACATTTGCAAATGTGTTGGCGAGCAATGGATGAACTCAAAGTATCCCTATGCTTACGATTACTGTTCAACTCAAAAGCAGATTATCTCAAGAAAAAAATCATTAAACCTGAAAAAGAACTGCTATGGAGAGACCGAACAAATTTTTAAATGATCGCTTAAAGAGGTTAAGAGCTTTCTGCTAATAATTACTCCCGCAGTTCCCTTGACAAAAATGGGGAGGAGTAAGTAGAACACCTTCTCTGTCACTGCATTGCACGGGTGAAAAGGTGAATTGCCAAAATGGGATATGCCATCTTGTATTTTTTTTCCTAAGCCAATCCCGCGAAGCTCTACGCTTGTCTGCAGGAGGCAGGCCAGAATCTATGGCGAGAATCGAACCCGCAACCCCAGCACTGATAGACTAGCTCACTACCAGCTAGCCTACCGGGAAATGATATCTCTAGCATTCAACTGGTAGGCATTTTGAACTTCGTTAGAAGTTCGGTTGTTTCTGTTTAGTGGAAATTCTTGGTATCACAATGGATCGTTGGGTCAAAATGTGTCAGAGGAGTACTAAATGCCATTTCTACCTTAGCACACCTTAAGTATTCTCCAATACAAGCATAGTCCAAACGAAATACAATATCTGTGATCAGTATTTTAGATCATTTTATTAGCAAGATATTTCACAGATTCACAACAGATGACGGATCTTTTAAACATGGTTTGTGTCTTCAATAACGAATGTGGCACTTTGAAGTGTAAACATCCTCATTTTTTCTTGCTAAGTCATTCAACGAAATCGTGTAAGCAACAATGTTTTTAATTATTTAAATATACAATTTCATAATTTGCGGAAAGTTTTGCTTAACCCTGCGGAAAATTTGTGTCAATTGTTCTAAAAGAACTTATCACGCTATTTTCGATTGAAATAAAAACAAAATGAATTGTGATAGATGAAAACAAGACATATCACTTAACTGGCAATAATGTGGTTAAAGTGTTGCTGCTCCAGAGGTCACGTGACTGGATTTTGAGCGGGTGAGGGACAGACAATATTTGCAACTGGAATTATACTAACCGAAATTTAACGTGTCCATTTATGTTATTTCAGTGACAAAGTATCAAAAATATACCAACCGAGAGTTTTTCTTTTCCGGCCTTTTTCATTTTCCGGGAAGCGGGATTTATTTTTCAATTTCCCTGGATACCGGTAATTCCCGGTCAATGCAAATCGATGCAAAATATTATTTAATTTTATTTATTTAAGCAAATAACATTTCCTGAGATCACTTAAATAAGTTGATAAATACATTCAACTTGCTTATTTCTGTCGCAAAAAGGAAAAGGTGCTTAAGGCACCTAAAATCCTTCATGTTCAACAGTATACATGGGCAAAATTACAAGTTTTTGTAGCATTTTTGAGGAAGTTATAGCAAAAAGACTTTTTGGTTACCTTTTTTAATGTGCGGTAATATTTGGATTAATAAAAACTTCCTATCTGTGACATAAGGAGTGTTTGGGAATTAAAATTAAAAAAAACTATAACGGCAGAGAACTGATGATTATATTAAATTCGGAGTAAATTTCCAAAAGTCACCTTTAAAGTTTTGAATTGGTCTCCTATAAAATTTATTATTAGAACTTATTGCCACATAATAAATTCAAAGCCAACAACATCTAAATAAAACCAAAAAAGTTAAATTAATCAAACAACCCTGCAGGAAATGTAATTAGTGAATCTGTAATGATTCACTATTGACACAGTCACCACCCTGCGGGAAATTTGTATCAATTGGTCCTGGGACTTGTGGAAATAGAAAAAGTACAAAAAGAAAGGACTCATGACCTGTGAAAGAAGAACCTATCCCTTAACTGGTTTATAAAGAACAAAAAGGTAGAAAAAGCAATGAATTATAGTACAGTCCTTACTGGTGCTGTGGCTAATATTTTGGTAATTTCTAAAATTTGGTTCTTAAATTTAATTCTAGGAATTGTTTTATCGAAAAAAAATACTACATTGTATTTAAATAATTATACATTTTAGTAACTGACACTAAGCACGTTCATTGAGAATAGATCTGTGACTGGTCAAATGGTGTCAATTGACCCCCTCCAATGACAACCCCATGTAAAAGTGATAGGTCTTATTCATAAAATGTGTTTGAACAAGAACCGGTCTCTACCACCAAAAACCTATCACGGGACTACTTAAGCATCATTTCGCTTCCCTCTAGGGCAGTATTAGTGACTTGTAATACCCCAGACAATGTTATTTACTATAGACATTTAACATGTGGGTGTCATTGATAATCTACTTCTGATGTTGGTGCTTTTATGTAGACATTGGAACTAGAGAATCACTAGTACATTTTAGTAAATCTAGTCTACACTTTTGGTACGAATACGGTACGAAAACGAATTCATAACAATATTTTTTTTTTAATATTGCTTCAACTTTAAACGGAATTATACTTCTCTGTTGTAATTGATACAATTTGTTTGTATTAAAGGCAAAAATATAGTGGCATATGTAGTGAAGTATAGACACTGTGTTAACGATGTCACTAAAACAGTCGACAAAGCTGGTGACTTGGAGACACTTGCACCCAGGATTCCTTCAGGGAAATTATTACAAAATATATCTGTTTAAATAGGATTTAAGTTCATAATAAGCATTTACAGAATCGTTTGAAAGCCTATTTCCAATTTTTATTAAGAAGATTTCAATGATAAAACACGTTTGCTTTCTATGCATGTTTACCTTTATAGCCAAAGTAACATTATATTTATAATCTCTAGACACTTTCAGTTTTCTTAGCACTTCCTTCAAAACTTTTAATTTCTTTAAAAAAAAATTATTTTCTTCGAATCGAATAAGCGGTTTGTTTATTAATAATAACTTTTGTTATCATCTCTTACAGAATCTAAAAATCATGGTTCATTCGATGATGGTGTGACGAATTTCCGCACAAATTTTCCGGGATTTATTTCTCGAAAAATGTGCGGGATCCCGGTATTTTTGTCCCGGGAAATCCCGTATGAAAAACAATAGTGTAGTTATATGTAGCAAGTTACATGCACAAAAGCGTAGGATGCATTCAGGCGTTGAATGTGAAAAGTAGATTTACTCTCTTCTTTTGTAAGCGTCACAAGCAGCGTTCGATTTAATTTTTGCTTGTGGTGATGCCGCCTAAAAAGCGTTGCATGTAACTTGAAACGTAGAACGCAATTAAGGATTAAAAATAATGCAATGCTTGAAGACAAAAACACATGGTTTAGGCGATACATTACGCAGATTTATGGAGCAAGAAATTGATTTGAGTACGGACGGATTGATATTTCTTTTGATTGTACAATTTTCAAATGTTGAAAGAACAGGATTTTTTCAATATAATTTGTTATCCTACTTTCACTCGGATTTCGCAAGGGCATTAAGTTTCTTAAGATACCTTTCAAAGGATGTTGGTTTTTTAAGCCTGAAGTTACTTTCTTAACTTTTTTGGGCATTCGTTCAGTAAATTTTTCAGCTGAGGAGATCTGTGAAGTTGGCATTCTCTACGAAATCTTCTTCTTTCATCCAAAATTCGTTTGACATCTGCAAAATATATTTTATTATGCCTGGTTTTCTTAGGGGCTATGGAAGAATGTTGAACAGCTTTTCATGTTTCTTTCAATATTGGAAATAATTGGCGTGCATGACATAAAGACAGGAAACCGTAAAATTCCATCAATGGATTTTTAAAAAAAAGTGTTTGGGAATTTTTGCCGTCTACAACTGTAAAACTTGTCCCAGGTTACCGGTTTTATTCGATAACGATCAAAATTACATTTTTATTTAAATTAAGATTTTAAAAGATAATATGGAATACCATAATTTACCCCCAGTGCACCAAGTCCAGCACAAAAACCGAAATTCGCTTTTTATCGCTAGTTTCCAGGTTGTCTAGTAACTGTCACAACGACCAATATTAGGGTACTTTCATACTCATCCATACCAACTCCTTAACTTAAATTACCCAAAACTGACCATGTACCACATCAACATGAAAGAAAAACGTGGGAGGGAATTTTTTAGGAATTCAGAAAGGACAAGGAAATTTATGGAATAAATATAAAAAACGCAAGTTGAGGCTGCTTTTTAACCCCTCGCAAAAAAAGAACGGTACAACAGTTTCAAACAAGAAACATCTACAGCAATAACCATGTTAAATGTTTGTTGTAATATTAAAAACGTTTGTCTGGATTTGGTATTTGTATAAAAAAAACATTTCAAAAAACAAACAAAAAAATGGGAATAAAAAACATTATAAGCACATTAAATGCGAAACGCATGGCGCAAGTGGTTGTTATCTTTTATTGAAGTAGTTTTTGTTCTTGTTGCTTTAGCTGTTGCCGTTGCCATTGATAATGTTGTTGTTGTTGTTGTTGCTTTTGGTGATGTTGTTCTTATTGTTGAATACTGTTTTGTTTGTAAAACGTGCAACGAAACCATTCAAATGTTTTATTTCAATGAATGTGTTTTGCTTGAGGAAATTTAACGAGAGTAGTCGGTGAAGATGCTCAAAAAATGTAAACATACATGTTTAAAGAGCAACATCTTATGGTTGAAAAACAACCATACAATTATTTGTGGTAAATATTTATGTTATTTAGAAGCATAACATGATCGAAGGCAACCATGAAGTAATCATATTACTGTCATGGCAATCATAATAAGTTTAGAAGTAATCATATTATTGTCATGGCAATCATAATTAGTTTAGAAGTAATCATATTATTGTCATGACAATCATAATAAGTTTAGAAGTAATCATATTATTGTCATGGCAATCATAATAAGTTTAGAAGTAATCATATTATGATGCAAAGTGATATGAACTGTTATACATAAATTTTTTACATCATAATATGATACAACTTTAAACATAATATTTTTATTGGAAAAAAATGCTTATGATAAAATAAAAAACATAATATAGTTACTGTAATCTTTTTGTCGTAGGTCGCAATTATTTATAAATTATTTTATGGAGTTTTTATTATTTTTCTCTTAAAATAACACAAAACTTACCAGTAATGGTGAATATTTTGCACCAATATTTCACAAATTTTTCCACCACTTTAAGATTATTAAAATTTTTTAGAAAAGATATTTTATTTTGTGACACTACAACCCTTTTTTAATGTTTTTTCTTTATTTTGTTTTTAATTTCTTGTTTATTTCAATGGTTATTTTGTTATTTCTTTTTTAATATTTTTCTTTATTTTTTTTTAATTTCTTGTTTATTTTAATGGTTATTTTTTTATTATTTAGCCACTCACTAACAAATAATTCGAAATGTTTATGTAAAACACGACACAACTGATACAAAATTATTTTACAAATGGCGATACCAAAATATTATTAGAGTAACGATATTTTTATTTAAACTTATTATGATAAATGTATATAAAGTTATCATGTTATGGCTATCAAATATCATGTTATGGCTGTGAGTAATATAATATGTTTTGAAAGTTATCATAATTTAGTTGTTAGAAAATTAATTTTTTTCGCTCAACAATACTCAAATTTATAATTGCGATAAACATCAATATGTTTACAGTAACTATAATATTGCTGATATTTAATAAAAATAACAATTATTTGTGTACAACAACAATATATTGTTACAATAAACACAGTGTGGTTGCCGTAACCATGCCCAACCATATTTTTTCTCTGCGTGCACTATGGTTACACAATATCATCTACGGCAATGTAATAAGCATGTCTTATGTATATAATTTAAATTAAAACAGTATTCCGAACGTAATGTGAATCAAGGACAACAACTAAACCCCAAACTCAGCAATTTGGAATCAAATTACTGGCACCACGTAATCACTGAAGGGATTTATTTGCTAACCAAAAACTGACAGATCCTGGTTTTTTGTCGTACACGATAGGTCTCTAAACAGTAGCGATCTTTGAAAAAACTATACCTTTGTGCTTCGAGAGTGTAAGTTGAGAAGGACGATACCACGAAAATATAAAGAAGTAGATATAAAACATTTTGCAATTCATTCTCTGAAAGTGTGTTTTTAACTTCCGCAATTGCTTACAAATGCTAAAGGTGAACCTTTTTATGTACCTCAGGATCGCTCTAGACTGCTTTTGACATACGATGGGATAAATAACCATCTTGCCATGTGACTAGAAAAACTCTTCTATCTTATGGAAGAGCAAAGAACAAAGATCTAAATCAATTTAAAAAATAATCGTAAACATTAAAAGCCTATTGAGCCCATATAGTCAAGGTTTCAACAAAAAAAAAAAATTTTTTTGTAAAGGGTGGGTTAACCAAAACGCACGATGTTAATTGTAAATAAAATAAAGTTTTCAGAAAATTATCGTTTTTTAATATTTGTTATTAAAAAAGGATCTATGACAAATATGGGTGGAACGAGACTGAATGTCCTCATTGGTACCACCATTTGGTGTTATCATGCTACTTAAGTAGCACAAATTATTTGTTTGTGCACTGGTTTCATTGTAAATGTTGAACGACGGAGCAGTTTGGGATGTGGTGAGAAACTCGGTTTTGAGTTTTATTTGCATGTCTGATCTTTTAGTTGACAGTAGCGCAATATCATCTGCATATGCTAGCTCCTCTAGGTGGCCGAACATATCCCAGGAAATACTCCGATTTTCTGTTAGCGTCTTGTTTAGTACGTCATCTAGTATTACTAGGAACATTAAACAGCCTTGTTTAATACCTGTCTTGGGTTCTATGTTTGGTGTCCAAAGCTTATTGTGGTGTATGCGACATTTGAAACCTTCGTAATGTGCTCTGATAAGGTTTATAAATTTTGTCGGGATGTTTCTTGGTTTTAAGGAATCCCATATCGTATCCCTGTAGATACTGTCGATTACAGTGGTGAAATCTACAAAACAGACGTGGAGGTCTTGTTGCCACTCATTTATTTGTTCCAGAATTATCCTTAACGTTGTGGTATGATCCGTAAAGGGTCTTTTTTGGCGAAAGCCAGCTAGGTTACGACGCAGAGACCTTTCGATCTTGTTTTGGATGCAGTTAAGCAGTAATTTTGAAAGAATTTTGGAAGGAGTCGATAGGAGCCTTATACCCCTGTAGATTTTGCACAGAGATAGGTCGCGTTTTTTTTTGGAACTTTAACGAGTAGTCCTTGAAGCCGTTCATCGGGTAGTTTTTCCTTTTGCCATATGGCCTGGAAGAGCAGTTGGAAGGCTACAGCGGAAGTGCGCAAGATTCATTTTGATTTGTGTGACTCACTATTAACATCGTGCTATATGGTTGGACCACCCTTTATTAATCCCAACTTGGTTTCTCATATTTCTAATAAGAGAGTGGTCAGCAAAAGATGATCATCTGCGCTAAAATTTCGATTGTCTTTAACCTATTAACAAGATGGCATAATACTTAATACGAACCTCTCTTGAAA
The DNA here is from genome assembly GCA_949318255.1 of Pollenia labialis. Taxonomy (NCBI): domain Eukaryota; kingdom Metazoa; phylum Arthropoda; class Insecta; order Diptera; family Polleniidae; genus Pollenia; species Pollenia labialis. The sequence goes on from OX439139.1 coordinate 28,528,142, forward strand.
GGTATTAAAGGAATATTAGACTTGTCTCAGTTACTAGGAAACTGCGGTAACTTATCTGAATGTCCATTTTCTTTTTGTGACCAAAATGAGATTTTATAGTGAATCAGCAAAACGTTTGCCTCTGAAGAACTAATATTTCTGCTTATGATGGCCCCTTTATCCTATGGTGTCTGTTTCCGTCAGGGAGAAGGAAGTCTAAAAATGTCGGATTAGGTTCTGATTTTTAGCTTTAACCCACAAAGGAGTTTGGTCTGATGACAAATGTCCTTGGGTGCTGTTGCCATTTAACAGTAACTGCTTTTGCAATAGAGGCTGGAAAGCATCAGCTCCTAAGCCAAGGAAAAGTGCATGTTTTAGGCAATCGTGTACTTTAATTTCCACCTGTGATTCGACTTATACATGCATTATGTTCACTTGTTATATGCAAGTCCCATGAACAATGTTGTAATGTACTTTCTAACCTTTAGCTTGAATTGCCTTAAGCATTTTTGTAAGGACTTTTCAGTCTACCTTCCTATAAATTTCTATGTTGACTATTCCAACTCTCACTCTACGCCATGTGATGAATAAAATCAAATAATCTAAACGACGACCCCTTGGAGTGCCAGTAACTTGAATAGCCAACGTTTGCACATCCACTCATGCATTTGTACGTACAAGTATTTCGAAATAAACGCGTATGGATCAATTTTTTTCGTTAGTAAATGTATGTTCTTCAAGGCTTTTAATAAAAAACTAAAAACCAGGGAAAGAATAACAAACTCACAAGCCAGTTGTTATCGTCTTCCTTTCCTATCAAAAATATTAAAAATAACAAAAAAAAAAAAAAAAAAAAAAATTATCGTATCGCCCCTGATGATTTTGACATTTGTACGACCGTAAAATTTTAATCACTCCTTGTTTAGATTATGACTTAAATAAAAATATAAAAAATAAATAATAAAAACAAATATTCCTCATACATAATCGTATCAAAAGAATATTAAAGTTTATACAATTTCTGTAAGTTGTTTTTAGGAACTTGAAAGTACTTTAAATTCGTATGGCACCATAAAATGTATAACAATATCAAAAGTTTTTATTTTTTTATTAACTTAACGTTGTGTTGTTGTTGTTAATCGTGAGGAAGCGCGGTTGCTGATTTCTAAGATCCCATTACAACGAATGAGTGAGTATGACATGATGAGTGCAGTGCTGCTTGTTGGAAAAGGGAGGGTTTGGGTTTAGTACCAAAGTGGGTTGTAAAATATATGCTCGACAATAAACCCCTTTTATGAATTTAGTTTTCTTATCAATTTTCTATTAAGCAGAATAAAAACGTCTGACATCATTCAAATAATCTTTTTCTTTAATTCCATTTTAAAGACTGCAACGCAGCAGTTGGTTTTAATGATTGTTAATGGCATTAAGTTTTTTTTTTATGATAAGGATGAGCTGATGACGTGATGGGAGGGGGGTTTAGGTTTTTTTATATTATACAAATTAACTTACATGTTTAATGTTCAAGTGTTAAGGAATGCGATAACTTCTAGCGCGCATTAAATACACAGTGGTGTACAAGATATCGCAAATTTTTTCTTTAAAAAAATTTTCGTTTAAAAAAGATCTTAGAAATTTGACTGGAAAAAAGCACATTAATGCAGCCTTCCAGAACATTTGTTTTTATTTATTTAGGTTTATAGATTAAAAATCCTCACAGACTAAAGATATTATAGAAATTTAATACATCAACTATTTAAGTACAAAATAACTCTTCTTTTCAAACCATCAATGCCTTTCGAAATACTATTTATAACATCAAATTTCTTTGAATAAACAAAGCATTAATTGCGCATGTAGATTTGTGATCAACAAGTGATGATATGAACTGGTGAATCAAATAAAATAGGTTCCTGTCCCGATGCCTTTGTGTGGAATTTTAGAGATGCTAATGCGTACTGGACTGAAAGGTATTCAAATTTTAGCCGTGGTTCACGGTTGTTAGCCGACTTAGCATATGCCTTACATTCGTTCATATTAGTACCATACAAATCTGCTGCGGTTGGTTCAATGGAGCACAAATTTAATTCACGTCCTTCACCTGCGCGAAATACAAGTTAAAAGAATTACAGGCAATTTAAAGAGCCATTTTAGATGCCTTCGAATTGGCCTTCCCTCTACTTCGTTTAAAGTGGTGAAAATGACAAGCGTTGGCTGCGCTTTTCATAACATTTGTAAGCATTTCAATATTCCAGTAGTAGACGAGCAGAAAAATGTGCCTCAAAGTTCCATACCACACGTTTTCGCCTACATGCATGGCATGCTCTTCTTACCTTACCTGCGTTCCACGTTCACGGTAGGTGCAACGTTTTTTATGCGGCATCATCACCACAAGTAAAAATAAAAATTTTATTTGTCAAAATCAGCTGATTTGTTCGAACGCTGCTTCGAACGACGTCAAAAGTAGAAAGTAAACCTTCTTTTCGCATTTACCGCCTGAAGGCATCCTACGCTTTGTGCATTTATTTGAGTTTTCACAACTAAAGGAAAAATAATTTCGACTCGTTCAGTATCGACTGAAATAATTAGAAATAAAATTGCTTTCGATTAAAAAAGTATTTAATGACGACTGCCAGAATTACGGCCAACTTTTAGGTTTGATATTATATCACAATTATATTTAAAATCGTTTTAAATTCAAAATTCTGTTCTTCGCTGGGCACTTTAGTGTAACTTAATTCACCAAGCCGGTACATTTAAATTCAACTTAAGTTTCCATTGTAATTACTTAAGGTACGGTCACATATGGCAAACAATTTTCAAATTTTGTTTGCCGGCATTTTTTTAAAATTTGTTAAAAGAAATAAAAATTTTATTTGCTGGTCACACTACGCACATTTATTTTCCCATTTTTGTTTGTTCAAACAGATATTAAATACCTTCAAATAAAAAATGGGAAAACATGTTTGCCATGTGTTCACATATAAAAGTATTTGCCTAAAAATAAATATTTGATCAAATTGTCAAAAATAAAAATTAAATAAATAAAATTACTTCTTATTAAAACTAAAAATATACATTTTTATGCAAAATATGGAAACTTTTGTGGTTTTATGGTACAGAAGAGCGAGAACAGCAGTTTTAAAAATAAAAGAGGATTAAGATAACAAATAAAGGGATAAAGGCAATTTGGCAAAGTAATTTCCAGTCTTATACAACTAAATTATCATACATTATGAAACTAAAGTATTATTTATTACGGTTTTAGACGCAAGCAATAAAGTGTTTTAGGAGTGGATCTATTGTAAATTATAGACCGATCTTTACGAAATTCAGTAATATGATTTCTAGGCATATAAATTGAGTTTGTGCAAAATTTAACGATAAAAGGTGCATTCCGCCACCAATTTACGTTAGTTTTTGTAAATAAATATTGATTTTTTCAAGAGGTTGTTTCCCATTTCGCTCCATAACTCTTTTCCTACTAAACCAAAAGTGCTGAATTTCAATCCAAACTGCTTGGACGAACTTGCGGCCAAAATTTTTATTTTTCGTCAGCATCCTTTTCTAAATTGATATAACAATGTCCATCCGTCCGGCTAGCTGTCGATGTTTACCTTATTCGCAAAGTATATGTCGCAATTTTTGAGATAATCGGGTGTGTTCTAGAATCCGAATTCACTCGAAAGTGGATTTTTTGTGTTCCACAATTCACCTCCACATGTTTTTATTCGTTTTCAATTAGAGTGGTAAGGGGTTAGTGAAAGTAAAACGAATCGACTATAATTCTTATGTATATGTGAGAACATTTTTAGCAAAAAAACATAATATTGGTTTTTAGTTTGAAATGTTTATTACATAATGAAAACAATACGTATTTTCACACAAATATTGCAAATTTTTGCAAATTTCCACTGATTTAGCAATATTTACAGAATTTTTACCACGCCTTTTAGTTTGGGGGACTTTTAATCAATTTTATGGGTTGTTTGAAATATTAAAAATTTTCGCGAATTTTCGCTACTTTTGTAAATTTTTTTTTGTTTTTTCCGACATTTTGTTTTTTAACCGATTTGGCAATTTCAAATAAATTTTTGGGTTTGCAATTTTTCGTGAATGTTCGCGTTAGATGCAATTGTTTTCTCTGATTCTTTACAGCTTACACGATTTTTAATAAATACATATTAAACTTTACTATTAGCAAATTTCCGCTAATTTAGCCACTTTTATCGAATTTTTGCCATTCCTTATAGTTTTATGGACTTTTAGTAAATTTTATGGCTTGTTTGAAATATGAAAAATGATCGCTATTTTTGCAATTTTCGCGTATCTTTTTTGCTCATAAAAACTTATTTCTGGATAAAAGTTTTGTGCCCACAAACAATCTATTATCACCTTACCAAACGTTATTGTAGTCCATCCATATTTTGCCATAGCTCTTATACAAATACCCATTCTGTAAATAGCTTTTAATGTCATAATAATCTTATAAATGTTGGTTTTGGCAAAAATTTCTATAATAGCTTGTAAATGTTGTCTTGGTAGGCCGAGAATTGGTTCTAGGTCACTTGCTACAATCACTTCAAGACGAAAAAATCTCATAGGATGTCGATGTCGGTAAATTATTCGGCACTAATAAGTTTTATATAAATCTTAAATTCATTATTTAATTTTATTTTGGCGGGTCCATGATTGTCCACTGACCCCAAACTATTTATATAGACACGCCATTTTTGCAATGCATAATTCGTAACATTAGCTCATATATTATAAACATATTAAATAAATTACCTATTTACTTAAGAAAAATGTATTTTGTAACATCTTGAAACCTACTTACCGCGCAACTCTTTGCTAAAAAGAGAACACAGGAAAAATTGTTTTACATAAATAAGTTTTTTCGTAATTAAAAAATTATTTAATTCTGTTAATTTTTTCAATTTTATTCAATAATTTTTATTTTAAAGCTTTTTTATTTGCCGCTGTTTGGTCTTACAAAATTTTTGTAAGAACAAATATTTATTTGCCTAAAATCGAGGAAAATATTTGACGTTAAATGGTCACATTAGAAGCATTTTTGTTTGCTAGCAAATAATTTTATTTGCCCAAAATCAGCTGTTTTTCTGTTTGCCCCTCAAAAATATTTTGTGGTCAGATTAGGGCAAACAAATATTTGATATTTTTTGACAAATGTTTGCCATATGTGACTGTACCTTTAGCAAGGTGGCCTCAATTTCACAGCAATACATAGTAGTGCTACCATACTTTTGTTTTTCTTCTGTGTTCTTTATAGCATTTCTACCTAGAATTTTTTTTAACTTTAATAAAAGTTTACAGAACAGCGTCCTTTTTGGGCGGGCGTACAAAAAACTCCGAACAATCAACTTTTTGAGCGACTTTTTTCTCTGAGATGCCCCGTATTTCTGTCAGAACCCGCTTTTCGAGTGATCTGCACGTCTTTCTTAAAATTCTTTAAAAATGCAAACACCCTTTTCGAGCCAACTTTTATTTCCCAAGCTACTTTTTTATGAAGGTATGAAAAGTAATGGAAACAAATTACGAGTCATTAACAGATCACGATTAAGATAAAAAGGTCGAAATTGCCAGTTACGTATTCTAATAATATTTATCTATCGCTACCTAAAACGCAAAAAGCCTTATCAAACATTTTGAAAATTTTACAGAAAAACAAAAAAACTGTTTAAAATTAAACTTGAACTTTTTGTAAAATCTACCAGTTGTTTTGGCATTTACCAATTTTGCATGTTATGCAAACTGCTAGTCAGATCTTTTAGCGTTTATTGTATAATCTGTTGTCGATAGAGTCGTTTGTTTTTTGGAAATAAAAAATGTCAACAAATGTTGGTCAAAAGCTTCCAACATTTGTGGAAATTTGTCTTGATGCAATTTATCAGAACCAATGAACAAGTAGATTTGAAATTTTTGTTAGTTAGGGCCTTTTGCGTTTTAGGTGAAATTATATAAAAATTGAACTTTACTGACTGACTTACTGATTCATCATCGCACAGCCTAAACTCCTGGAGCTCAAATGTTGAAATTTGTAACGGAGGTTGGTCTCTTGCCAAATCGATGTACTAAGATGGGATTTTTGGAAATTCGAATGCTAACCTCATGTATCCTAAGCTGATAGAGATACAAAAAAAATTTAGTACTTATCGTTGCTCAAGGCGAATTCAATCACAGGTGGTGGCTTTACTACAACAAGCCATAGGGTTTTTGCATTGCATTGTTAGTGTTTACGGTACGAAATATCAGTCGTTCCTAACAAAACACTTACAAATCCACAAGCAAATTGGTTCAAACTGTCAAAATCTGCCACCACCTTGTACTGAATTCGGCTTGATCGTTTTCATTATAAAAATAAGCTGACAGGTTTTTGGTACTATTTCCGAAATTCGGCCCTTTTGGGCAGGTTAAACCTGTATTTTGGAACTTTTTTGTTAACCCATCTATCTTTTTTTTTAATAAATAAAAATTAAATCAACTTCGTGGCTTATCTATGAAATAGAAATAACAATTTGTTACTTTTTCGAAATTCAAACGTTTAGAGGATCGTACCTCCATTTGGTACTATTTTACAAAGCATTTTTCCATTCATTAGCTTTTATGTAAAACGTTATAAACTATGGGCACCCACCGCAATATTGAAAATATTTCTTCTACTTTTAGGTTCTACATGTGGCACTTTTTGAATTTTTTATAATTTTGAACTTGAAACAAAAAATTATAGGTGCATGTTCCTAAGCAAATGAGAACCTATAAGAAGAAAAATGTTGGTACTTTTTTTTTGTAAGATCCTAGAAACATAAACTTTGGCATATAAATATGTCCACGAAAGAAAGGGAGACAGACACTAACAAAGTAACGGGTTAAATGCTGGTATTTTCATAAAAATTTCTATTGCATTTTTATTTTTTTTTTTTCTTATTTTAATGAAACATTTCAAATACTTTTAGAGCAAGCCTTTATCCACCCAGGGCTGAAAAGAAAGTAAAGTGATGAAGCGAATCAAAGCAATATAATCACCAGTTTATTTCTTAACATTTAATAAACAGTTGCACTATTTCTTTTTCTTTTTTAGCTCTCCTGACACAATATCGAGTTTAGTTTTTAGATTTTTCAAAAATTTCATATCACGTGATACACGATTTGTAACGAATTCAGACATCCCTGTATTACCTGAAACAAAAATGGGTAGAACTTGCTGGCCAACTGTAGTTAGAATTTCGGCAATTTTTATTATAGTTTCTGGGTCTGGTAAACCAGGTATGGCTCGTAAGGCTGGTAAGGCGGGCAGGGCAGAAGCTTTTGCCTGACCTGCACTTGCATCAGTTCCTTCAAATGAACTTTCAACGGAACGACGTCGTCGCTTACCAGATTCGTTAGAATCTTCAACGGTTTCTTCCGAAGAAGAGTCATCTTCTTCGTCTTCTTCGGACGCAGCGGGAGGTTCATCCTGCATTAAAGTTTAAAAAATGCGAATAAATTTTGTTTAATAATTTTTGTATGGATGAAAGAATGCACCAACCTGTCCTTTAGTTATTTGCATGATCACCACTAAAGTGGCAAACAAGATTAGAGTGCGTTTCAAATGAAATGCCATTTGAATGCTTTTAAGCGCTGTGTAGTAATTCAAAGACTTTTTATTATTCCTTTGTTTTTCGTAAACTGACTATCGTGGGCTGTTGAATTTATAGAATTGCATTCGATTTTGGTTAGCATTGCGTGTTGAGCTTAATTTGTTTTTAAATTGGTTCAATTTTTAGTTTGTTTTTTTGAAAATTAGTTTGGATGCTGAGTTGCCAAGTAGTTTGCTAATTTTAGTTGGAGCCAGAAAGTTGAAATTATTCTTCTATATATTTTTGTCGATTATAATAATCGATATGAATCCTGAAGGTTTTGATGTCCATATGTAATACATATTATGTATATCGCTACGGTAAACGCAAAAGGTCCTATTTATCATTTTGAAAATTTTACAGGAGATGCAAAAAACCATTCAACTGTTTACAATTTATTTTTTTCCAATTTTTTTTTTTTGTAAAACCCACCAGTTGTTTTGACAATGTTGCATATTATGCAAACTGTCAGTTAGGTCTTTTAGCGTTTATCGCATATTCTTTTGTTGATAGGGCCTTTTGTTCATATTATGAACCACTTATTTTGGAACTTTTTAACGGATTTTTATCTTAAAAGTGATACAATCTATGTAAAGAGACTTGCAAAAACAATCAGTTTTAACTGCATTATAATTTTGGGGTTTCCCTAGCAGTTTGCTTTTATATTGTCTTCAACTGTCAATTAAAATTTCTTACATACATTTTTAGTTCGTCCTCATATTCAGCTGGAATTCCATATTAATTTTTTAATCTACATAAATTTAACGTTTACTTTAAAAGAATAATCAAAAGTTAGTGTTACTCGTTTAGCGAATAAGTTTGGGGTTAAAAAATCCACAATGTGTGGATTAAAAAAAATAGAAATGTGTCAACAATACCTTTATTGGAAACTGTGCGGGCTTTCGAGTACCCAAAAATGCATTATGCCTTATACCGATGGTTTCTGGATATGAGAGACAAAAAGTTCCCTATAAGCGGACTTATGTTAATAGAAATGGCCAAAGTTATTTATAATAAATTTATATATATGGTTTGGAGTTCAATGCCAGCGATGGTTGGTTTCAAAAATTCAAAAAAGAGCCACGGCGTTCGCTTGCTTTAAATATCTGGAGAAAAACTTTCTTCGCAGCCCCACTTCGTGGAGCCTTTTAAACTGAAGCTGAAAGCTAAAATTGAAAATCTGGGATTACTCAATTACCAGCTTTAGATCGCTGACAAATTCGGATTGCTTTAGAAATTGTTGCCAAATTGCTCCTGGTGCAAAAACTGAAAGGCAGCGAGTAACTTTCTTGTGCAGCGCAAACGCCGCAGGATCCCATCAACTTAAACTTCTTGTAGTAAGTAAAATTTATCAACTTGTGATAAATACAATCTCACAACTTCTTTTGCACAATTTAGGTTAAAAAAATTTTAACAGAAAAAAAAACTGCCGCTCAAAACTATTCGTCTAATAGACAACGCTCCATCTCATCCATCTGTATTTTTGCAATGTTAATGCCACCAAACGTTACGCCGCTTATACAAACCATGGATCAAAACGCCATCAGGATTACAAAACTTTATTTCAGAAACAGTTTTCTAGCTTCAGTTGCTGCAAAAGGGGGTTATTTGCTGGATTCTTTGAAGCAAACTACACTTAAGGAAGCCATATAAATCATAAGAATCTCCATAGGAAGAGTGGATGAAAAAAATTTTAAATATGGTGATAAGAAGAAATTCTTTTAAGTGTTTTTACAAACAACTTGACGATAAATTTGGTTGCAACTAAATGCCATTTTAAATACTCTGCTACTTGAGCTTTCTATTTTGGAAAATGTGTATTTGAAACAAAGTAAAGTTTTTACTTAACTGAATTTACGTTGAATTTACGGCTATGAACGTTAAAGAATGGAACGAGGATACTATAGAGCAGTGATGCTCATTCAAGCAAACAATTGTTTGGAAGCACCACCCCTTAGTTTTTTACGCTCATTAATTTAGTTGCACATGTACGGAAGCTTTGTTGATCTTAATTCAAATACAGTGTGTAAGATAAGTAATAAAATTAAAAAAAATATTTTAATACTTTCACGAAACTGTCATAAAAGCATAGATATAATATTTCCTTTTACTTTCCAAACAGCATGTGCATCGCAGTTCACACTGAATTTTTTTTAATGGTTATATTGGATAATTTCCAATTCTTACTGTTTTTTAAAAATTTTTAAAAGTTAAAATTTTGAAAGTCAATTCAAAAAGTAGAAAATTTAGTTTGGAATTATTAAATTAAATTTGTGCGCTTAGTTTTGCGTATCTCTGTACTTTGAAATTCTCTCGCAATACATATGCAAAACATTTTTGAGCACCCCTGCTATAGAGCGCCACCAGAGCGAAATAGAGAAAAAACTGTCCGATGAAGATGATTATGTGAAGGAGCCAAAAAGACAATAAAATCCGGGGAAGCTGTAGTAATTTTTAATAAAGCATTGGCATTGGCTGAAATTGATCGACGAGATTTGAACCTTTTGAGGCAGTTAAAAGAGTTTGAACAAAAGAAAAATCAAAGAAAAATAGCAGATTTTTTCAAATACATAACTTTGTAATTTCAAAAATAAATTGTTTTAAAATATGTAAAATACACAACAAATAAAACATTAAGCAAAATAAACTTTTATTTTTATGGGAATACCGATTCTAAGGGAAAATTAGACGCCATTCGCAAGTATGAACAATCTTGCAAAAGTAAACTGGTTTGGTTTTAATTAAGCTCATATTATCGCGAGCGCACTGCACTGTACATATTTGCAAAATGACGTCATTACACATTTTTTTCTAACAAAATTGTATAATAAAATGGTTTTCTTTGAAAATTGTTTAACGAATTCCATGGCTGATTTATCAATGCATGGTTTTCTGGCATGTTTAAAGTTTGAATTTTACAAAGTCGTTTCCTGTAAAATTCAATATACAGTGCACTCGCGATAATATGAACTAATTAAAACAAAGCCAGTTCAATTTTGCAAGATTTTTCATATTTGCGAATGGCATCTAATGTTCTAAAATTTCTGATTTTTCTTTTGAAAGTTCGAAACTTATGTTTTTTAAATTCATATTTGAAAACTTTTGACGTTAAAATTATATTTAAAGATGTTTATAGAATTCCATGTTAATGTGAGCACTAACTAAAACGTGCATGTAATACATTTTGATTAACAACTGAAGGCAATTTTAAAGCAGATAGCTAGGGAAATTCCCCAAGTTATTATGCAGTTGAGTCAAAATTGATTTTACTACTGTGTAGGTAGATAAAAACCGTTAAAAATTCAATTATAAGTTGTTCATATTTTATAGTTTTGAACAAGTTTATATTTTAGAGTAGTAAATGGAAGAAAATAAGTGTTCATATTTTGGGTGTTTTTATTATCGCGAGTGCACTGTACATATGTACATTTTTGTTAGTAAAGCCTTTTTGCATTTTAGCTAACTATATGTTGTTCTACTTGCTGTTGAATTACATATCTTTAATGTGTGTACACACGTATCGCTGATTTAATTTTAATTGAAATTTTGTAAGTATGTATGTATGTCTCAAAACAAGAACTTTTATCTATTAAATAAATAATAAATGGTTAAAGTTGATTAAAAATACCGGAAACGGAAGAAAACAATAATTATAGTAACCTATAGAATATAAATTGCCGTAAGGTATATTTTCAGGCGCTAAAGTTTTTAATCTCCGTTAGCAAGACTTCAAATCATTAAATTAGTACAAAACACTGCTTCCATCTATATGTGAATGTTTGTATTCTAAAAAACACAAACATATTGTGAATGTTTGTATTACAAAAATAACAAACCTATTGCGAATGTTTATTAAGTATAATTCACAATTGAAGTAAACAAGAACATTTGGACATTTTTGGCAAACATATGGCCTTTATTAATAAGCAAAACATATAAAAAAAAAACAGTTTTCGCCGTTTTGCTAAGAATTTCATTAAATATTAATGAAATTAAAATCATAAAATAAAACACATTAACTAAATTAAGCACACAATGTCCCGTTTCTCCACCGAAAACCTGGAAGTTTTCATCAATGACTTCCTAAAAGAAGATCTCAAGCACTTGGAACACTATATCAACAACTACAATGAGGAAATTATGGAATTTATACAATTGAAAAACACTATCGAGGCAATGCGTGACAATTTGGCTGATGGCTACAAGACACAAATGAATATTGGTGGCAATATTTTTATGGAGGCAAAAGTTTCAGATTTAAATACAATTTTGGTGGAAATTGGCAAAGGAATCTATATTCCTTTTACATTAGAGGATGCTTTAAAATTTGTAGATTTTAAAATTAAAATACTGAATAACGAATGTGATGTTTTGAGGGAGGAAAGTATTAAAAAGAGAACAGAAATTAAGGTCACTTTAATGTACATGGCTGAAAGGGAGAAAGGATTGATGGGATGAAAATAAATGCGAGATATAATTGTAAATATCTAATTTGTTAATTTACATAGAAGCTTAAATTGTAATTTGGTAAGAAAATAGGCTTTAAAAAATAAATAAATGTGTTATAATCTAAATTTGGTTTAAAATAGTTCAGAGCTTTTAAACATTTTAATGAGTAGCGTTCTAATGCAAAACTTCGGATGATTAGCCAATCTTGGTGCAGCTACTAGCACTATAAGATATACACCTCATAAAAATACTTAGTTTGCATTCTTAAAGTTAATTATTTTATGTACTTCTGCATGAAATAGGTACAATTGAATTCATATAAAATACCTATATTAAATGAATATTCAAAGTTAAGCTAAGGCCTGGAACAAAATAAAGTAATTGTAGTTGTTGTTGTTGTAACAGTTGGACTTGTATTGGTGCTGCTGGGTTCACAATCTTTGTTCGGTGCAATTGATGCTCCGAGTCGTTCCGAGGAATTGTAGTTGGGTGGCCCGGCGACCAGTTGCGGGTTCAATTTCCTACAGAGACTTTGTTCTCCTGCCGACAAGCTAAGAGCTTTGCGGGATTATTAAAAGAAGAAAAAAACAGTAGCTAAATCTGACAAATGCTCTGTAGCGAAACAAAGTTCATGATTTCGAATTTTGTGCTTCAACTGCAACGACTACTACAACTACGTATTCTGTTGACTCTACTTTGAAACTGCCGTTTTGGACAGCTTGTAGCGCTCTTCGTAATGCTGTAATACTGGGACTATTCTGTATCAAATTTCATATTTAGCAAAATAAGACTTTCTATATGCCCCACTTTTAGTGTGATTCAAATCGACTACATATTCTAAGAGATCATTTCCGAATTTATAGGGCATGTTCTAGAAATTGAAATGAAGTGAAATTTAAATCGAACGAGATTTTAAGTTCAATTATTTACAAAATTCCCGTAGTTTTTTTTTTTTGTTTAAAAAAAATAAAAATCATTCATACTTATTTCGTTGCAATCCCGAAATAAATACCTGGGAAAGCCAAAATAAAAAGAAATAGACTTTCGCGAGAAATGCCTGGACGGATAAAGTTGTAAAAGAAATCATTTAAAGGTAATTCTGTTAAGATAAAAGCCTGTTTCCTGAGATATTAAATCAGGTCTTAGACTAGCAGCAATAGAAATGTATTTATTATGAACATATCGCTTCTTTATTGCAACATAGTCATATCTAACAAAAACAATCAAATTTGTCAAAATGGGATTTAAGTTTTTAAAATATAACTCCTATTTGAAGAATAATACTGATTTTTGTTTTACATATAAAAAAGGTATGAAGGAAAACTTTTGTTGAAGTAACTTAAGATTTCTGATTTTTTGAGATATGACTATTTTCATTGGCGTTGGTAGGGGGGCTTTGCTCACCCCAGACCCGATGCAAACATTTATTTTACAAAATTTTTTCTTAGTGTATAAACACAATAAGTCATCCTACTATGGGGATTGCCATTTATAAAAAAACCAATTACGATTAAAACAAAGTTATCAAAAAACCAATAAATTTAAATTCTCCAAGACCTTATACATACATATATACAATGGCCGATTTCACCAATTTTTTTTTTTTTAAATGCCAATTTATGTTTACAATTCGTTTTTCATATCAAATAAAAACAAAATAGATGAACTGATAATTAAATAGAATTGATCAAATATGCCATTATCCAAGCTATTCAAATAAAACCTTATACAATAAAAGCCTTAGCACAGCTGGAAGGAGTTGTAGATATGAGAATTGCAAGTCTATAATTAAAATTTACGCTGGAATTAAAAAAGCTCTTGAAGAGGAAAGTAACCAAGCCAGAGAATTCAGTAGAGGCTCTTAAAAAATTAAATTTAATTAACAAAACTGATTTCATTGTAAATATGTTTATCTTGAATTTTGCTCTTCGCTAAACCTTTTGAACAAATTTTTTCAAACGAAAACTTCGACACTTGGAGAAGCTCATGATGCAATTACCGCTGCCATTGGAATATTTAAAGAGAATCGTAATAGGTTTGATGTAATTTGGAGCGATATTGAAAACTTTTTAAAGGAAAATAATATATCATTGGAAGCAATGCAAGTTACGAAAAGAAAAAAAGAAAACTCCTTTAATATAGAATCAACTTTAGGTAAAAGCAATTTTCTGGATCTGCCATTGGAAGTTAAATACCATAATTTCTAATATCGAATACCGATTCGAAAATCTTCCATTAGCTTATGCTGCTAACAATTTCCTTAAATTCGATTCGGAAGGCGCTGATGAATTCATTATTATTTACCAAAATGTTTTGCAAAGCGATTGTGATTCTATGAAAGCACTTGTACTTAACAATTATGTTCAAAAACACATTCAGCGAAAAACAATTAAACTTTGATATGCTAAAATCCAAAATTGAAAGGAATATCTATCCAAACATTTACAAACTTTTACAAGTGGCAATAAGCCTTCCTATTAGTTCTTTTAGTTGCGAAAGAATAAAAACATGGTTATGCAGTGCAATGTTTTAGGAACGATTTTCAAACTTACCCGTTTAAGCTATTGAAAATGAAATAGTCAAATACAAAATGACTTCAGAAGAAGTATTAAGCATAATTTTTAAAAAAGATAATAGAAACATAACGTAGACTAATCTTTTCAATAATAAATTGATTTAATGAATTATTATTATTTTTATAACATAAACTCGAAAACACTAATTAACTTTAATTTTCTAAATACATACTTTGTATTTTGTTACATTCATTGCAGACTTAAACGTTCGACTGACATCGTGAAATATGAAGTAAATTTGTGTGATATATTTTTATATTTTGTTTTAATAAAAAAATAATTTTGTTTTAATAAAAAAAGAAAAATTTTTTATTTTTGAGATTTTGCCCACCCCATAATACCAGTCTAGCTACGCTTATTACTATCTATATTGCAATAAAGGTGCGATATATATTTTACATTATGAGAGGTCGGTAATACAACACCCTTTACTTTTTTTAGAAAACCAATCGTTTCCATATTTTGTTTAATTTAAAAAAAACATACCTATTTCTACACGTACATATGTATGTTTCGAAAACTTTAACTTGAATTAGAAGGAAGGACATTTGAAACAAAAAACTAAATAAAAACACAAACTACTTGAACAATTCCTTAAAGGGAATAAGACACTTAAGATGTACAAAAAGGAGTTTTTTTTAATAAAAGGAAAACTTTTCAATTGTTGCAACTTGTTGTTATTTGCATGTTTTGTGTACTTGAACCACAAAAAAACATGTTGTTGTAAATTGTTGTTGGTTCTTTTTCAGTGAAAATATGTGTAAATTTAGTTTTGTGCTTATTTGTTGTTTGAAAAGTATAAAATTTACGAAGAAAAAATAAAATTCAAATAATCAACTCCAACATTCGACCATAAAAATGTTTGTTGTTTGTTTAGAAGTTGTTGAATTGTTCTTGTCTTATTGTGGGTTAAGTTTTTTTTGAAAGTGTATTCGAAAGGATAACGGTAATTTAACCGCAATCATTTGCATTACTATCGGATGTTTTTAGATAAACGTACGAGGGTGGTGGAAAAATGTAAAAAAGGGTTATTGGTAATTCCATTGCTAATTTTCTTTTTTTAAAAACGATTCTAGATTAAAAGTGGGGTTGTGGGACATTCCTTACCAACTCGACGAAAGAGATAAAAATAAAATTGGGTATCGTTGTCAATGACACACAAATTCTGATTATGAACCAACTACAAAAAAGCTTTCGGCAGCACTCATGTATATTTTCCCATATAAAATTTTTAAATACTACTAAGTACAAATTGTGCACATAATTATTTGCAAAAGTGTTAAGGATTTCAAACAAGGCATTATCAAAAACAATTGCATGTGGTTTCTAATTCAAAACTTACACTTTTACATATTTTTAGAAACATTTTTAGCAAGTACATACATAGAATTACATAATAACATACAGCTTTCATCTTTAAACAAACTTTTGTTCTCGATTAAGACAGATATGTAAAGGAATTACATATTTGAATTACAAATTAAGTGTTCCGTCTATAAGAAACTCCATTTATAAGTATTCACTTGAACTTGCAAATATTTCTGAAAATATTGGTATTAAAACAAAATTTGGTACAAGTAACTCTGTGGCCATGATTTAATAAATTTTGTTAAATCAATTTATGTGTTTATTAATAAATTGTTATCAATTTTTATTGCAAAAACTTTAATTGCAATTACATCCAGTAATTGCAATCAAATGAGACTCATTTTTCTTAAAATGAAGCTGACTGACAATTTTGAATTGTTCTAAAACATAATTCCCCCTTATCCAAAAAAGGTAAAGTTAACATTAGTTACCCAACACATAAAGCCTAGCAAAAGTGAATGGGTTTTTATCGGGCATGTTCCGACATTCGCAAAACGCTTGACATTTGCGATTCTGATTTGAAATCGCAAAATAGGTGTTCTGTAAATCGCAATCGCAAGAGGTTTTTTTGATTGCAATAGTATGCTAAAGGGAACTAGAATATTAAAAACAAACTATTGCAGTTCGAAAGCAACACGAACGAGTTTCGAAACACAATAAAATAAATCTGGCGTTTTGCGATCGTGTCAGAACATGTTCGTATGTGTTGGTTAACTAATGTGTTAACTTTAATTTTCTTGCATAAGGGTGTGTATTATTTCGTTGGACTTTCACTAAACATAGTTGTGATTGCAGGCGTATTGACTGAAATCGCATGATTTCAACAAACATTTGATTGCAATTGAATTAGCTGCAAATAAATATATTGCATTAGATGATTCCTAAAAAATTTATTTAAAAATGATTGCAATCACGAAATATTGCAGTTTTGACAAGACTTCATTTTGATATCAAAGAATGAAATCAGTTATTCGAAATCATTTTGATTTCAATACCAATTGATTGCAACTTTTTACAGCACTGTAAAGACTTCAAAGTCATCTTTGAACTAAATGTAGTCTGGTTTCCCATTAGCAGTATCCCGATAATTTCTGATTTTGCACAAACATACATATAATAATAAGTTTGTTCTCCTCAGAATAGGTAAAATGACAAGATTCTTGTGTCACAAATTCTTGTGATTAGAATGATGTCCCCAGTTTTCAGAATCAAGAAGTTTTCCTTTATTTTAACTGGTTACTTGCTGGTTGTACATTTATGGTAAACATCTTCTTTTGTTTATTTATGTTTTTTTGGTTTTTTTCAGAGTTCACTTTAAAATATTTGGAGATCTATGCTGATAAGACTCAGCAGAGAAGGTTTAATAAGCTGCCGACACGAAAACGACACACGTGGGTCCTTACAGCGATTAGCATAAATAACCAAAACTTTTAAATTTAAAGTTTTATGATTGTAACATTCATAAAATAATTAGAAATAGAGTTACAAAAACATTTCTTCCTTTTAAAGTTCTGCTTTGTTAATAATCAACATGTAACACTGAGCGAACTTGTATCTGACAATAAGTGGTTTTGTAGTTCCATCCTTATCATCAGTAAATGTTTTCTTCATTCATACACGTATTTGGATAGAGAAGTTCTAACTTTGAAAAAACAAAAAGGTGCCAGAGAACAATCCAACAAACATCTTTATCTGCCCATATTTGGATATGTGCACTTTATTGTTGCTGTTATTTGTCTGCAAGTAATTTAATTTCTCTAAATTTGTTTTTTGTTAGCTACTTTCTACATACTTTTAGTTGTGCAAATACACAGTGGAACAGGATAAAAATATTTGGAGATAACGAAATTAAGAAAGTTACAGTTGGGCCTGGTGTAAAATACGGATAAAATTCGGAATGGTTTAAAAGGCAAACGACGATTAAAAATTTAGATACGGAATATATTTTGTAATCTCTTCCGTAAAAATACCTTTAATTAATATAATTTTTGAAAAATTGGAAAATAAAATTAGGAGAATTTCGTTATAAAAATAAATTAATAAAATGGTAATAAACTTATCTTATATACTACTTCAATTTCAGAAAAACTTTTTTTTAGAAAAAAAAAATTACACGCGTGTCGGTAAAAGTTTGTTGTAGAAACAAGAAGGTAAAAACGAATTAGTTGTTTTGTAAATAAAAAACAACAACACTACAAGCAGAAAAATATAGATTATTTTTAAGCTTAAGAAGTAAAATAAGAAGAAAAAATTCCAATATTCTATTTGTTAAAATTATTTAGCTAAGTAAATCATATTTTCAAAGTAGAATTATAACAAAACCATATCGGACAAGCTGCTGGTGTCTTATTATTGCTAATTCTTCTGTAAAAATACAACAAAAGTGACATAAACATGTGTAACGGATAATTAAATTAATAATATTCTCTCTGGTTCTCTGGGGTAAGTGTTGATGTTAGAATCAATCTCTTCTCACTTCCGGTTAATTTCAAGTACGAACCAAGATAAAACTATATTTGAAGTTCTTAAATCAACCCTGTTTTCGGATTATTTTAAGAACAGGGCACTTAAATAATCTGTACTTCAATCAAGCATTCTGTTCTTGATTTAAGATAATCCGTACTCATCGTACTATTGACACCGCTTCGGCATGATTTAAGTACGGATGTATTGATTTGTCTTTTCAGTGAATGTATATCAAAAATATGAATTTTAAATCATTGTCGCAGAAACTTTGTGCAATAACGATTACTGTTATATTTGACTCTTCAACCCCAAATTCGGACATGCAACATCTTAAAACGCGAATAACTCATTTTTAACTTGATTTTAGGTTATTTTTTTCCAGCATAACTTATTTTAATATTTATTTTTTTATTATAACAGTGGGAATATTTATTGTAATTTTTATAATTCCTAATTATATTTCGAAATATGTATGCCTGTATTCATAAAGATATTTCAAAATTAATAAAGGTTTGCAAAACAAGTTTTGTATGCAAACTTACATTTAAACATTTGCTAAATTTAATAATCGTTTATGAATACGGGGGTTAAAGTTTACTTTTGTAGTTATTTAAAGAAGTTTTATCGTTTTATTTGTAGAACATACTCATACCTCGAACTTGCAATTAATCAATCCTACAAGTGTGTCAAACATTTTTATCAAGTCAAATATTTTCATCAAGCACTAACACACTTATTACAAAAAAATCTAAATCTAATTATAATTAAAAATGCAATAAATATTGCACGTGTATCTCTCTTTTAAATGCTGTCATATATTTGTATTTAAATGAAAACCCTCAATAGTTCTCTTGTTGTAGTGTTTTAAAATCTTGTACAATGTTGTTATTTTTATTATTGAGAGATTGGAAAACATTTTAAAAAAATGTATTAGAAATTATTATTATGTTTTATAATATCAATTATTAAAAATCCCTTGCCACCACAAGCACCGCCCAGTATCAAAATCCTATTTACGTTTAATTTCTGTTCGAAAAAAAAATAAATACAAAACTTACATCATGAGTATCGTATCATATAAAGTGTCAACGCCTTGCCCCCACCAAATTGGGACGAAAAAAATAAATATAAATTAGAAACTATTGGCACGTGTATTGTGTCTATATTGGTAGCGATTACAGTCCCTTAACTACCACAATATAGTTACAGGAAAGCATTTATAATTTGCAATACAATAAAATGTTTTATGATAATTTCGTAGCTTTTAAAATATACAAGTTTTATAAAAAAGTGTGTCAAGTACAAATAAGTAGTTTAAGAAATTAATGAATGAATAGAATAGGGAAAAAAAACTTTACTTCTGTTGCATAACAATCGCATCGTAATCGAATACTTTTTCGATTCGAAAGCAATTTTATTTCTAATTCTTTCTGGCTGTTCTGAGCGAATCTGAATTATTATTTTAGTGTTGTTTTTTAAACACAAATTTTATTGATATCAATTTGAAATATGTATTTATTAACTTTTACACTGTTTTTAATAAAAAAATAATTTTTTATACCGACACCACAATAGTATCTGTCATATCCTGAAATATTGTTCCTAGGCCATCTTAAAGAAAGTATGTATACCGATCGACTTAAAATCAATTTTTAAGGCTGTCCATGTTACCTTGTGCGCAAAGTACAGGTCACTGTGTTAAAAATAATTTGTTAAAATTTGGGTTATAGGTTCTAATAGGCACAAGTACCAAGCCTATTAAAAATGGGGGAATCGGTTCAAAATGTCATATACTGCTATACAAGCTGCTTTCCTGAATAGGGTATTTGTGCCGACTATCAAACCAATTTTAATGAAATTTAAACATAGATAGATCCATGTGTACATATATGGACACATAAGCTATACATTTTTTTTAATAGGAATACAAGGCGAGATAGGGGGCCATTTCTGCCTCTTAAAAACTATCTTACAGATTTTAATGAAATTTAAAACATAAATATACCCCTATTCATATAGCCATACACTATTGAAAATGTGTTTTTAAATACTGTGGTGTAGGGTATCACATGGTCGGGCTTGACCGACTATGCTTTCTTACGTGTTTTTTGTTTATTTTACCATGAATTCAAATTCAGTTCGTTTTTATTTTATTTTGCATTACAAAAAAAATATTCAACTTTAGTTTTTTTTTTAATTTTTTATCAACTTTGGTTTTATTTATGTGCTGTTTCCATATGACAGGCATACATTTGACTACACAATCAATCGCTTGTCATTTGAAAAAAGCACATTAACATGCGTATCGGAATTGGTATCGCCGATATTTCTTTTTTAATATCATATCGATAAAAATACGTATCGTTACTTTCCTGATATACCTACCTACATATGGTATATAAAAATATGTATATTTATATATAAAAATGATTTACAACTATACGATAATTATTTTTTTTATTTTGTTTAAAAATAAACTAAATAAACTTACCAATTTTTTTTTATTTTGAAGTTTGTAATCAGCAATTTGTAATTTTGTATTTTCTGCTCAAATTGACATTAAATTTCTTTTTCTATTATAAACTTAATTTATATATTTTTTAGAATAAAAAGGATTAAATTTGTTTCGATTTTATAACTTTCCCTATTATTTTACACATCAACCCCACCTTTAAACATTTTTTCGTTAGCCGGCAACTCTTTTCATCTTTTATAAAACTTTACGCGCTTTTTTTACAACGAAATAACACACACACACACTAACATAAATCGCAATTGAAAAACCCACTAACAAAGCTACAAACATATTGAGAAGATTTTTCAAACACAAATAACTCTTTTAATACATTAATTGCGGCTTACATTTTACATTTCACCAATGGACAATTAATTTATCTTTACTTTAACACAAATTTTATTTGATTTAATAAATTATTATTTATAAAACTTTTAAATTAAACCACTTCACTTCTTTGCGACAACTTTTTACCGGCCGAAATAAATAACGTACTAAAGAAAATGAAAATTAAAAGTGGCCAGATCGCAATATTAACAACCAAAAATTAGCGTTTTTTGTAACGATATTTTATTGAAATATTGGTATTACAATTAAAGTTCCTTTCCCTTTTTAACTTTCCGGTAACACAGGAATCAATTTTAATATTATAGGGATACCAATAAATAACGCTGTAAAGAAAACTAACAAAATAATTTTATGTTTTAAAACCGTTGAAGATATTTGTTAATTCACAATTTTTAAGACTAAGATTTAAAAACGTTCGTTGAATTATTGAAAATTTTGTATTATCGAAATAAGGTGTGCAGTCAAAAATCTATTCGAATTATAATTTTCTCATTAGAAATATTTACAAATCTTATAATTAATAGTTATAAGAAAACTTAAAAAAACAAATAAGATTTTAAAGTTCAATTTTAAAATAAATTAATTAAAAATAAAAATATAATAAAAATAAATTTGATTATGTGCAGATGTAGCACAATAGAAAATCTTTAAAATAAAAAATTTTGTTAGAATCAATGATATTACATATGTATGTATATCTAATATATAAAATAATAACGATATCGAAATTTTTTGCAAACAGTCTGTCCGTCTGTGGAAAACACGCTAACAGCCGTACCTAAACAAGAGCGGAAGGCGGAACGTTTTCTTCCGCTAATCTTTTACGCTGATATGCCATACCTAAACAAGAGCGTCAACGTTGTGCCACAAACAGTAGTTTTAACTTTCTTGTTAATAAAACCCATATAATAAAAATAAATATAAGAGAAAACCCCGCTAGATTGACAAAAAATAGCTAAATTGCCATTATTTATTATTAATAGCGGCCAACTTAACTAATAAACGCGCTGTCAAAATCGGATTTTCCAATTGTTAAGCTAAGATCCCACTATCGGCGCAATGTACCAATTTTTGTCGTATTTCATGTGCCGATAGTGTGAACGGTCAAACATTTTTAATATGCGACAATCTGTGCCGAAATTGTGCTGACAGTGCACAAACAAAATTAACCTTGATGCGCCGATAATGTGAACACTCTTTTGCACAATGTGGAGCAATGAAATTGTTTAATATGTACCGATTTTAATCGGCCACTTGTGCGCCGATCACTGTCACCAATAAGCGCCGATACAAGGGATGGCAAAACGAAATTTTAAAATTGCACCGCTGGATAATAAAATTTTACTTTTTTGAGCTTTATTGTATCAAACAAGGTATATTTACACAAGGTAGACTCATTTGGGAGTGTAGACATGCTGCTCTATAAAAATAACCGAGTGGAACGGAATTGTCAAAATTGTCTTCATATAAATTTAACGCACACATGTACAAATTTTGGCTCATATACACGGAATTTGACATAGGTGATCCAACTTAGGTAAACAGCTGACAAACATACGGGCCAACGAGTTTACCTTGTGTAAATATACCTTGGTATCAAAATTACATTTGTTTTATCTATTATTTATGTTTTAAAACGGTAAATAGTACATTTGTACTGTTAAATGAAATAAAACAATTCGCTTTAACCAAAACATTGCAGTTGTATCGATGTTGCCATCCCTGGTTTGTAAACAAACATCTATTTACAAAACAACAGTTACAAAAAAAAAAGAACAAGTGCAGTTAGTTTGAATAAATTTTATATACATATGTACATACCTATATAGATTAATATGTATTATTTAAAATTGTTAGAAAACATAATTGAATATTAAGACGGAGAATTTTGCAAATTTCTAAATTAATATTATGTCTGCCAACAAGCAAACAAATGATTTCATTTGCCCAAATAGCACGATAGTGTGACCGCATTGTACCGATTATTGTCGCAATTGATTTCTGGCCGATATGAACCGAAAAAAATTGTCACAATGTGCGACGATAACGGGACTGCCTAAGAATAAATTGTGCAATGTTTTTAAATGTGCGCCGATAAAGCACGATAAAAATCGTCACAGATTGTGCTATTTGAGCCGAAAAGCTTTACATTTTACATAAAAAATTTTAGATTTTTGCAAAATATATTTTTAAATGAAATATGTTTTCAAATTTCTATTAGGTTGTAATTTCTTTAAAAATTCTCGTAAACTGTATATTTTCTGTAGTTTATTTTTACTAATTATTGTTTTGCAAAATTTCTTATGTTATTTTTGCAAAATTTTTAAAATCTTTAAAAATCTCTACAACCAATTAAAAGTTAAACCATCTTTAATACCTAAATATATATACATATATATATGTATATATATGGATATACCATACATGCATTAACATTTATTTCATGCCAATTATTAAACATTTTAAACCTCCTTTTTTTATAACGACAACCTAAACACAATAAAAAAGAGTAAAACCTGATAAGAATGTTTGAACTTGAAATAAGTATTGTTATCAAAAAGATATCAAAATAACTTATCAGTGGCATTTAAATGTAATCAAACAAAAAAAAACTCATCGTGGTAAATTTTGTTATTTTTTACTGAAGATTATTGAATTCTATTTAAAAGACTTTTTTGGATTATTCCTTAATACAATACAAATTTTAAACTTTTGGGAATCCAAAGGTGCTGTGATGATTAGGGATGCAAGCGATTTGTTTGGATTTCAAAAACACCGATGTTTTGATGGACGATACATCGGCGTCAAAACTAAAAACATCGACATCGATCATTCAATCTGGTTTTATACGACTACTGATAAATTTCTTAGCTCCGACTTTTCTTCGATATGAATACGACAAGACGTAAAAAGTATCAGAATAAGTTTGAAATTATTGATATTTTGCAATTTTTCAAGGTTCATACAGAATTATCAGACATTTCGGCAAATATGTAGGTGAGCATTCTTGCCAATTCATACTTATGTATTTTGAAATTTTATGCTTTGCCAACTTAAAGACTTTGTACATAATCTGACACTGTTTTCCATGTTTGTCATGTTTTGGAAATAGGTTTTCAATGGCTAATCATCGAGCTATTAAACATCAAAAGAAAATCTCAAATCTCTACAGAAATGAAGGGAATAAATAGCAAATACTCGTTTCTTAAGCTCAAGTTCCCCATAAAATTTTAAATAATATTTTGAAACAAATTTGTATAATAGTAAACATTCTGTTTTATTTCCGAACATTAACTTAAACAAGTCAACATATGGGGTTTTTTCGGTGGTCGACTTTTCAAAGTTTTTATATAAACTAGTTTTGTATCTAAACAAATCTATTTTTTACTAGCTTCTGACTTTTAATATATAATTAATTTATATTTATTTTTATTTTTTTTACAATTGCTTAAATATCTATAAAAATATATCTGTGGCATTTTGACAAAACATCTTAAGTAAAATTCAAAAACTTGAAAAAAATGTTGTTAATCACAAGGATTTTTATTCAAAAAACATTTTTGTTTACGTTTTTAAAATTTTGTATTATAAACGAAATTTTTCTTAATTTTTGGTTTTTTTTATTATTTGATAAAAATGATTTTTTCTGCGAGTTTTTTTTAAAAGCTTTTTTGCTATCTTATCTCGACTTAAGATGTTTTGTCAAAATGCCACAGATATGTAGAAGCTTCGAAAGCTCTAAACAATCTCGGACGCAATACTTTTGTTCAAAATGTAAACTTTATTTATGCTGCTCAAATAATATTTTTTTTTTAAATATCATAAACAAAACTAAATATTTTTAATTTGTTTCAATTATTTTGAATACAAACTAACAAACAGAATTCCCAAAAATTAATGTGTTTTTATTACTAGATGCCCAAGGGTGCCTCAAAGTACATCTTGATATTTTCTCCTCATATTTTAATGCCAAAGTTTATTACAAAAATACCAGTTGTAGAACCAAAAAGCTATAGAAAAATATCAAATTTCCCCCATTTCCATTTTGGGTACTATTTACGCCCCCATTAAATTATCAAAAATTTCAGTATTGTAGTGGCAGCCCATAATTTAGTACGAATATGTCAATGAATGGAGAAAAAGGTTTTGGAAAAAAGTACCAAAAATAGTTATGATTTTATCCCTTAAATGTTCGAATTTCGAAAAAGTACCACATTCGTATTCGTATTTGTTTGATAAGTTTCGAATGTGGTATTTACTTTGTTTCTATGTTTATTGGTTCAAAAGATAGATGGGGTATCAAAAAAGTTCCAAAACGCAGGTTTTGACCGTTTACTCCCTAGTAGGGCCGAATTTCAAAAAAGTACCAGACACCTGTCCCCTTATTTTTCTAAGAAACAACGATAAGTATTAAATTTTTTTGTATCTCTTTTAGTTTTGGAGACATAAGGTTACCGAATTTTCCCGTTTTTACTCTCTTAACATTCGAATTTTCAAAAATCCTGTCCTAGTGAATTTGGGGAGTGACCAATCTCTGGTCCAAATTTCAAGTTTTTAGCTTCAAACGTTTAGGCTGTGCGATGATGAATCAGTCAGTAACGTTACAATTTTATATATATATGGAGTTAAATATTTTATGTAGGTACATAATATTATATTTATGTACAGTTTTAAATAAACATAATAACTCTTAAGAATATCTCGTTAGCATAAATAAACTTTTTGTTACTTTAAATGTATTTCCGTTCTTTTGACGATTGTTGCAGTTAGTTTTGTTAAATCTTTTATAAAATTTTCAGATGTCTGATATTTTTATTTATAAATATTGGCATACATTAAAGCTAATACAAATAGCAAAAGTAAGTAAGTAGTTCGCAAATGCGAAACACACAACTCTTCGCATTCTTAATTTTGACCTTCAATAATCAACATTCAATAAACTCACAAATTAATTACTTTCAATTCAGCTAAGAGGGCAACATTATTAATGTTGATAATACATATACACATCTGGCATCACTCCATCCCTCTTTTCATTTCCTCTTTAGTTTTATTCTTTTTTTTAACGATCAACAGTTGTCCAACAAAGTAGTGCAGTTCAATTTCAAATCTTAACTTTAAAAATGTATTAAATTAATTAAAATTAGTGTTAAATTAAAGAAAAAGAAATTGTTTATTAGTGAATTATAAAATAAAAGTGCATGTCATTGTGTAGTAGCAAATATTTGTGTTAGAACATTGGCCGTCTATTTTGAAGGATTGAGGGAGCCATTTTTTTGCACTTGAAATTTTGTTGTTGCAAATAAAGCGCGTCAAGTTTGAGAAAAGAAATGTGATAAAAAAGGGTTGCCCTGTTTTGAAAAAATAAAATTAATGAAAAAGTGGGTGTTAAAGTAAAAAAAACCGAAGTTGGAAAAAATTATAAAAATGGTAATTTTAAAAGAAAAATAGTTAACAGTGTGTGTAAAATTTCAAATAAAATTAAATTTCTTTAATAGTGCGGTATTGAAGATAAGTTAAAAATTTAATTCAAATAACTAAAAAAAACTGAATAAGGAAAAGATATGTAAGTACTAATTGTTAAAAATTGTTACCGTTAAGATCTTCCAAAGTCGTTATATTTCTGTTAAATTTGGCAAATTTCTAAAATATCGCAAACAAATATTTCAAAATGTTGGCAAACCAAATGATACAAAAAGCTTAAAGTTTAAAAATGTTATAATTACAATCTACATTTTTTTCTAATTAAATGTTCACTTGGATAAACTTTAATTTTATAATGTTAAAAGAAAAAATATATTTGAAAGTTAAGCGATTTAACAGGTTAACAGATATCGAGTTAAGAAAAGATCTAGTGTTGGGTTTGGGCATACCTGATTAGAAAATTTTGCAATTTTTGAAAATTCGAATAGACTACCAAAATCGACATGTCCAGGGAATTTTGGAGCTGCTCACAATTGAAATTGTTAAAAACGTATGTATAACTTCTAAGCTACACTAATAAAATTATTGCAGTAACTGATTGTGGGTTTTTAAATTATATTTCCGTACTGTTAACATTGAAGAAAAATATAGTTATTTTACGAATATTAGAATTGTGGTTATTTTGTTGAACTATTTATGGTTTTTAATCCAAATTTTTAATATTTTAATCTGGCTTAAGTTCATCAAATTTAATTTTCATTAAATTATTTTTATGAAGATAGGAATTTTACAACATGAAAATTAATTTAAATTGTTATTGATAATCATTCATTCTTGACTGACCTGAGATTCGAACCCAGGCGGCTGGTTACCATGACATGTTTTGATCGCAACTACTCGATCACCTCAGATGGATTTGCCATCTTACACTCGCAGCCATCGACGACTGCTGACGTCAATAGTCAAACAAATAACGTACTAAAGAAAATGAAAATTAAAAGTGGCCAGATCGCAATATTAACAACCAAAAATTAGCGTTTTTTGTAACGATATTTTATTGAAATATTGGTATTACAATTAAAGTTCCTTTCCCTTTTTAACTTTCCGGTAACACAGGAATCAATTTTAATATTATAGGGATACCAATAAATAACGCTGTAAAGAAAACTAACAAAATAATTTTATGTTTTAAAACCGTTGAAGATATTTGTTAATTCACAATTTTTAAGACTAAGATTTAAAAACGTTCGTTGAATTATTGAAAATTTTGTATTATCGAAATAAGGTGTGCAGTCAAAAATCTATTCGAATTATAATTTTCTCATTAGAAATATTTACAAATCTTATAATTAATAGTTATAAGAAAACTTAAAAAAACAAATAAGATTTTAAAGTTCAATTTTAAAATAAATTAATTAAAAATAAAAATATAATAAAAATAAATTTGATTATGTGCAGATGTAGCACAATAGAAAATCTTTAAAATAAAAAATTTTGTTAGAATCAATGATATTACATATGTATGTATATCTAATATATAAAATAATAACGATATCGAAATTTTTTGCAAACAGTCTGTCCGTCTGTGGAAAACACGCTAACAGCCGTACCTAAACAAGAGCGGAAGGCGGAACGTTTTCTTCCGCTAATCTTTTACGCTGATGTGCCATACCTAAACAAGAGCGTCAACGTTGTGCCACAAACAGTAGTTTTAACTTTCTTGTTAATAAAACCCATATAATAAAAATAAATATAAGAGAAAACCCCGCTAGATTGACAAAAAATAGCTAAATTGCCATTATTTATTATTAATAGCGGCCAACTTAACTAATAAACGCGCTGTCAAAATCGGATTTTCCAATTGTTAAGCTAAGATCCCACTATCGGCGCAATGTACCAATTTTTGTCGTATTTCATGTGCCGATAGTTTTGATCGCAACTACTCGATCACCTCAGATGGATTTGCCATCTTACACTCGCAGCCATCGACGACTGCTGACGTCAATAGTCAAACATCAATCCTTAAACCAAATTGTATTTTAACCTTTGGTAGATCGAAATTTGCTTTTTTGAATGATTATCAATTTTAATAATTGTTAAAGCTAAGGCACGAGCTCTATGTGTACATTTGTCCTTCAAGTTGTGCTGTAAAAGGTCATCAAGAAAAAGAAAGACAAAATGAAAAAAAAACAAAAAAAAATGTACTTTGGACTTCAAGAAGAATTCTTGACATAAGTACGGAAAAAACAGAAGTTAGGAAAAACATGTAAAAAAATGCTTCTATTAAACACCATTTAAATGTTCAAAATCGATGCAAAAATAAATTAAATACAAAATTGTTTGTCCACATGTCCCAAAAATCGTATTTAATGGATAACTTTCGCTTTTTGGGGTGGATCAAAAAATTCAGAAGTATATTTTCACTGTCACAAAGTGTTATTAACCTCAAAATCGTGAGATATGGAAAAAGTTGTTTTTTTAATGGCGTTAACCTGTCCTAAATAAAGTGATGTCAAATCTTATTTAAAACAATTTCTTCAATTAAATTAAAAAAAATTAGATTTCCACTCAAATATTTTCATATATTGCTAAAAGTTGACTATACTATTTTTTATTAAGCTTTGTTGGTTGTCAATTTTACTGAAACCGATAAAATACTCCTACACTTAATTGCGTCTAAAAACGCCATAGTTCCATTGCAATATTATTGAGTTCTTTATTTATTATCGATTTACTCTACATTATTCAAACACATGGCGAAATTGTTTATTGAATATATGAAAAAGTAACCTCAACCAACGCTTACATGTGCGTATTTTACAATGTTGGCAACGCATTAAAAAATATTTCTCTTTGTAAATCAAAAGGCTTTTAATTTTATTCAATATATTGTGAAAACTTATAAAATGATATACACACAGCCAATTTAATTGTACAGTAACGGGGGGTTAAGGTCCACATGCAAGTACAAGTTCGAAAAACTCAATACACTTTCACACAATTTTTGTACTTTCAGCCAATCGGCGATTTCCTTTATTTCTCGTTGATAATATGTATACACTACTTGCAAGTAATTACTCGCACTGCCAAATTTTGTGAAGATCGGTCAATAATTAGCTTTATATGTCTAGAAATACCACCATGCAATTTTGTGATTATACAATACTGTATTTAAATTGGGTTCAATTAAGTTCTTCGAATACTAAAAATCTCTCTAGTAAATTTTATGATGGTCGTTCCATAAATTACAATAGGCCGTATATAAAACCCCTCTTTAAAATAAATTCAATGCGAAACGAATAATGATATATTATAGAAATAAGGTTTGATAAGTTTTATATGAACAAAATCATAAAAGTTTTTAATTATCATAATATTGTTAAACATTCATTATGTAACAAAAATCTACCAATTAATTTAATTTGTTTATGCATTATTATGCATAGATTGTGCACTAAATATTGATTAAAATCAGCAGTGCACTATCACTAAATAATACTGCAAAGAAATTAGTTTGCATTCTTTTTTTCTAGCTTTAGTGGTGATTGCAATTTTTTAACTACCACTAAAAATTATCACGTAACGCAGATTGAATGCAAAAATCTGCACTCAATTCAAATAGTGCTTAATTTGGACTTACAATCAAAAAATTGCATACAAATATTAAAGGTGTTCATTTCAGTTTTTTTATATGTTGGAAAAATGGAAAAGTGGAAAAATGTAATTTTTGTTACAACAACCACAAGAAAAAAAATTCCACCAAAAGTTACATTTTTGTAAATTTTGTAATTTTCCACTATAAACGTCAAACGAAATGATGTTGCCATTCATAAAAAATTGTTAATTTTTAATACAAAGTACGAAAAATTATGTACATCTTAGTTACAACATTTTAAACATAACAACTTCTTTCTCATTTAACTTTCAAAAAGAAAAAACACATATTAAGAAAGAGTTCAATAAAAAAAGTTATTAAAAAAGAATTAAAAAAAAGAAATGAAATGAATGAAGTAAACATTTCTGCAATTTAATATTTCAAGGTTTATATTGTATTGTTTTCATGAAAATGTATCTTTACATACCCTTATTTTCGTAAATATTATCAAATTTGTTAATGATGTGACAATTAAATAAATTAATTAATTCACTTTTTAAACTTATTTGGTGTATTGAAAATATAAATTACTTCCACGAATTACAAAAAAAAAAAAAAAAAAAATAAGAAACCCCAAAGAAAATTTGAAATGAATATGGTTCTTTGCATAAGCAAAGAACATTAAACAAAATTAAATTTTGTCAATAACGGTATAATTGTTGGCTTTAATCATGAAAAAACAAGTGTTTGATTTTAAATTTAGTGCAACAATTTAAGTTGCACTCAAATGCGTGAAGAAAAAAAGTTGCAATAAACTGATGATTGTTTTTTTTTTAAATCAAACTATTTTTTTTGAGTGCAAAATGTTTTAACATCACATCACTTATATTAAGTGAGGCTGAAAATTTTCAATTCATCACTCAACATCAAAAAAAAAATGATTGCAATATTTTTGCACTATGTATCACTAATGGTGTTTTCTTTTCTACAAAAAAATGTGCCTTTTTTTTAAAAATTCAATTTGGTGTCTTTTTCTTAAAAATATTGCTCCCGAAAAGGGTGGCATCTTTATTGCATGGCGTAGGTTCTTTATAAAGCGTGCTTTCGGAAACAAACAAAAAAAAAAATGTTTAAGATCACACATAAAGCATTTTGATATATTTTAACTCTCTGTGGAGGATATCAAAGATTCGGCACTGTCGAGAATTGCACTTTAAGTTGGTTTCATTGTTGCCAATTAAGTCTTTTACTGGCTAGATTTAGCTATTTTTTATCTTGTTATAATATGATAAATGTTGCTATTATACATGAATCAAAAAAACAAGATTGCGCATGTCCGTTATTTTTGCGTGTGACGAGGAAATAGACTTTGTGTATGTGCATTTGTGTATGTCTTAAATTTTTTACAACAAACACTCATATTTAGTCTATGATGACGTAGATGCCCAGTAGAAAATTTTTTTTTGTACGGCTGAGTGCGCAATCTTGTTTTTATGATTCATGGCTATGCTAATTATGTAATATAGAATTTTTCTAAATTCATATATACAAACGATAATATGATAAAAAAAAAATTGCAGCTTAACGATGTTTATCTTATTGTGATAAAAAATGGTTGGGTATAAAGAAAATAAACTTTAATTGTAAAAAGTTATTTTTTTCCTTCTTAGCTTAATATTTGTAAATCTGTTTGTATTTAGTCACATTTTGTCACAAATAATTGGCCACATAAAACACTAAAAACATTGAACTTATAAACGATCCATTTATAAAATACATATTACAAAATAGTATATCATTTTGTATATTTGTTTGTAACAAATTGATCTCTCATTTATTAGCAATTCCATTACAAAATAATTTGTTTTTGCTTTTCAATTTTTATGGGCTTTTAATTACAAAAGTATTTCTAGCCATTTCTTATTAAAGCTAAAGTTTGTAATACATTAATGGCCGTTTTCTCATTATACGATTATCTTTTTTCCCAACGAAAAACTGCACATTAAAAAAATTTGGACATTGAGAAAGTCTCATTTGTTTCTATTCTGTCGCAAAGCTAACCAGCACTCATCTGCCAATTATTTATTTTCCTTTTATTTGCCATTCAGATAAATTCAATCAGCTGACTATCAACGTTTACAATGTTTTTTGTCGGCTTATTGAGACACCCAAAATTGTTAACAGACAGTTTATCGGTCTAATAAAAGTACATTGAGAAAATTGCCACATATATATTACATATACATATATTTGTCTTAGATCCATTTTATAGTATACCTATCGACTTAGAATAGCTTCCTTCTTCTTTCTTTTTCGATTCTTATATATGTCAATTTTAACGATATTTGAGGAAATTCGGTAAATAAGTATTTATTAACTAAAGACGAGCCTTTTAAA
The DNA here is from genome assembly GCA_949318255.1 of Pollenia labialis. Lineage (NCBI taxonomy): Eukaryota > Metazoa > Arthropoda > Insecta > Diptera > Polleniidae > Pollenia > Pollenia labialis. The sequence goes on from OX439139.1 coordinate 28,560,899, forward strand.
ATGGTCAGAATCCGTCTGTAACTTCATAAAGTTCTTTACCAATTTCTTCTACAAATTTCCGTAGAATCCAAGTTTTTATGATCAATTTTTTTAAAATCTAAAATTACATAAGAATCTTTATTATTGAATGAAAAACTTTTTATTTTAATTTTGTTAATAATATTTATTATTCTTTCTTATTTGTTTGTCTTTTTAGGGAGAACGTGCGACAAAAGAGCAATTATTAAGCGCATTGCTTTAATAAAAGTGTATGTAAGTACATAGTTTAAATCAAATCGTTATTCAAATGATAATTAATTAATTTGAAGTAAGCTTGAATTACTTTGCATTTTTAATTTATTCTCTTTCCTGTGTATGCTTAATAAAGTAATCAAAAATTTAACCTTGACCTAATTAGTTTTAATTTTAATCATTCGATAATTGCAATCGGATCAGCGTTTCCATTGAACAATTTTCTGTGCGACCAAACTTATCTATAAAATCTACCAAAATCTTTTTAAACCGACTTATTATTTTAATAAAATTAATAATAATCTTAGTTAATCTAGGTTTAGTTAATCTGAAAACAGATTTGTGTCCCATTTCAAAGTTTTTTTTTACAAAATTTTGACGGAACAGCTTAGTTTTGCTTAAAATGTTGGTCTTGAATGAAATATAAAAAAAACACATTTCGCTGGAAAAGCCCGAGTTTCAGACTATTTTAAGCTAAGTTTAAATTTAATGCACATCTCTAAAACCCGGCCGAAGAATCTCAATATAAAATCCTAATATTTCTTGTTTAACTTTAAAAACATCGTTCGTTAATTAAAAATAACGAAAAGTTCATTTAATTTTTACTGTCGAAAATTCAACCGCGAATTTCGTTAAAACAAATGAATTTTCACTTATTTTATATAAATTAACTGTCAAAAAATTAACTACATATTCCGTAAAAACAAAGGAGTATTCAGTTATTTTATGCAATTTAACTACCAAAAAATAAATTTTTACTTTTCTTTAAAATACGATGTGATTGTTTTGTGTAGCAAATTCCCATTTTCTATTTGTTAAAATTATTTAGTTAAAAACATCAAATTTTTAAAGTTAAATAATTGCGAAACAATATCAATCGGTCATGCCGCTGGTGTCTTATAATTGAGAGTTCTTCTGTAAACAAACGACGTCAATACAACAAAAGTAAAACAAGCGCGTGTAACAGGGTAAGTAAACAATAATGTTCTCTCTGTCATTAGAAAAACAAGCGGTCAGGTGTCTGTCTGGTATTTTTTAGAAATTCGGCGATTTTGTGGAGTAAACGAAATTGAATTTAATAAAACAACTGAATATTTCTTTGTTTTTACGGAATATTCAGTTAATTTTTTGATAGTTAATTTATATTAAATAACTGAAAATTTATTTCTTTTTACGGAAAATGGGGTTGAATTTTTGACAGAAATAATTAAAAGAACTTTTCGTTAAAAATAATTGAAAAATAAGTAGACCGGTTTTTAACTGAATTTACATTGATTTTATATTACAAATTAAATTAATTTTAAGTACAGAGTATTGTGAGTATAGGAATTGAAAAATGTTTAAGTAAATTTTTTTCGAACTTTCTCAAAAGGCTTTTAGAACTTATTCCTAATCCTAAATTATGGCTGAGGAGTCTTAAAAAAATAGTTCTAACTCCGACTTGAATTGCTGAAATTTCTTAAGCTCGCCTCCGACTCCAACTACGGCTCATATTTTAACCTCAACCTCATCACATTATTTGGTTTTACCTGGTTGCCCATGGGTCCAAAATAGGTCACACTCTCGAAAATTTATCTGTTAATACTGTAGTGTAAGTTATCATATTTCGGGCTTGACCGACTATACATTCTAATTTGTTTATTTTCTCCTTCTAACCCATTGTGCGGAAAAATTTTGAAATTCACGCAGAAATTCTGCACTATTTTTCAAAATGCTCAAGTGTGTAAATATTTATTATATTGTCCAAGTCATAGAGCATTTCTTTTAACATATTACTAAGTTGAATTATAATTCTATTAACACGTGTAAATAATTACAAAATACAAAACAAAAAAAAAACAATTTTACAATATTATTAAAACACTTCATAAACAATGTGTACGATATTCCATATTATATTTGTATAGACACGATTATTTCTAATTAAATAAAACTAAATAGAAAACGCTATTGCAATGAATTTTATTTTTGAAGTCTAGGGTGTTTCATATTTAAGTAAAAAAAATCTTCAAATAGCGAGTTAATAGAATTTTGGAAAAACCATGAAATTATCTTGCAATATCTGTCTGACCCCCTCTCCTCCTCCAGGGGCTCCCAAATGATACTTTACCATAAACATCGAAAAGACGGTGCTCATGAAATTTTTAAATTTTTTGAGTGCGAAGTTTCACCATTAGCCTCCGGTGAGCACGAGTCTCACTATTGGTTAATCCTGTATTTCATGATGATTATCTTTGCGGAAGCCTTGCTCTTCTTTGAAGGGATACTTTCGTGGATCACTTAGAGTATGTGGTTTATAATCAAAACCGCGAGAAGAGAACCTTCCACATGGAAGGCTGATTTTTTAGCCTTGTGGGAAATTTTGCGCTGTGGCGGTTCCCTAGGTGCTTTTGTTATTCAATAGCAGCTGCTGGAATAATTTAGCAGTAGAGATTATATATCTTCGGCTCCAAAATAAGGGGAGAGTGTACAATGTTTGTCGGATTATGCACTTAAATGTTATCCCAGAGAACCCAAGAGAACTTAGTAAATGTTTAAAATTGATCACCTTTTGATTCACCACAAGTTGTGGTCATATGGCATGTGCTTAACATTCACCTAGCGGTTGCTTGTATCCGTTTTGGAATTACACACTTGATGTAAAAACCGCGGTAGTAAGAATGTTTCTATACTGGTTATTGGAAAGGACGTTTCCGACACCACTTGGGTGGCTAAAATGCAAACTAAAATCACGAGAAGGAGTTTAAAAAAAACTGGACTAGGGCTGACTTTTGGAATCAACGCGAAATTCTCGGCTAACTTCTGTCAACGAAGTCAACAAACAATCTATCCGACTAAAGCGAACTTAAGGGGCATAATTACGGCCCCCTCCTCTGGGCTAGTGGAGCTCTGGCATTCTTAAATCAAAAATTGGCTTTGGAGGCAGTTAGGACTGAATATCCGCTATGTGACTCTCAAGAACTGAAGGCTTCATCCGCCCTTGGACGTGTCTTCATTTAATTTTGATATTTAAACTTATATGTATGGTTAAATTGAAATTACAAATCGAAATAGTTTTAACTAAGTAGTTGTAATTCCAATCGAAATTAATCTTTGTTTTTAAATAAAACTTTTGTTTTTTGGAGAAGCAAACTATGGATTTACTTCCACTTTATGTGGCCGGCCTGTTTGTTCCCATATATAATCCACTCTCGCAAATCCTTTTACAATACTTACATTGGTATAAGGTTTCATCATGTTTTAATTTGATTTTTATATTAAACCATTTTTTTTATTTTAAGCTCGTTATTTATGTCTTAATATGTATTCTCTTTATGGTTTTACAAAATTAATTTTTCGTCAGACTTTTCTTGAAGCGCATTCAACAGAAAATCTTTAAATTTTAATAATTGGAACATATAAATTTGTTCTTTTAAGTTTCTGGGCTTTGATAGAAGGCCTATTTATATAATTTAGTAAATTTCTATAGAAATCTAAAATTCTATTGCGAAATATTCATAAACACAAATTTTATTCGAAAGCAAACTCCAATAATTTTTGAAAGGGACACCCTATAACTTTTTGCTGCATCAAATTGTACACATGCAGTTTTTGCAAATATTTGCCTTAAAAATACTTATTATCACAAAAATATAATTCCGAAAGCAAACTTAATGAAAAAATACTTAACAAATTTTATGTTAAGTAGTGAAGAGAATGAATTCGGCACTAAATGAAGCAAATCAAATCAGCTCTTAGCAATTAAAAAAAAATTATTGAAATGAAATGTATGTGAATGTTAATTTTTTATAACAAGTCAAATTAGGTGTTACAAAAAAATATGTTTTACTTAATAATAGCTCTGTTAATTTACCTTTTGGCGAAATTTCGTGAAGATAAAAGTAAAAATAAATAGACAAAAGTACAGAACAAAAAAAAAAAAAACAAAAAAAAAAATTATTAACACAAAGTAGAACGTAAAAGTAGAAGTAGTAGAACGTCGAAGTATTTTGATGTGTTTTTTTTAATACAAAACCTTTAGTTTTATTAAATATACAATTTTTACTGCACTTTTTTAAATTCTTTTATGAACGCCACTATCTGGATGCTTTTTTGTAACCTTCACCGAAGGTAAAAGGGTATATATAAGTTTGTCATTTCTTTTGTAAATTCTACAATTTTGATCTAAGACCCTATAAAGTATACTGATATAGTCTGGGGTAGTATGAGTGGAGAAGTTGGTAAATCGATGTCAGTCCGTGTGTCCATTGAAATGGGTTTTCTGAGATATGACCAAAGTACGATGCCTCTAATTGTACCCATAAATTTCTTATTGTTCCTTTTTTTAATGTATATCTAGGAAACGGCAAGATCCAATTACAAATACGGTAAAAGAATCTTGTTTATCAATACACAACATTCAACAAAATGTGGGCGGAATTGGAGAAGTAGGCGTGACACTTCCCATACAAAGACATTATAATTTCTGTATATGTATAAGTTTCCAAGTAAGGTACAGGCTTCTTGATTTACAATATATAACATCCGACAAAATGTAAACAAAGGTGGAGAAGTGGGCGTGGCACACAAAAATATTTAATTATATCTAAAAACTATAAGAGAAATATTGTTATACATGCATAACCTCTCTAAAAAATTTGCAGGATTACATAAGTGGGCGTGGCACCTTTCGTACAAAGACCTTATAGATTTCTTTATAATTATTTATTTATATTATTAAATTAGGTGCAAGCATCTTAACTATCAATCCACAACATTCAACAAAGACGGTATAGATATTCAGAAATCTATGGAGAAAGTCAAGGGCCAAAGTTTCCAAATAAGGTACAGGCATTTTGCTTATCAATAGATAACATCCGACAAAATTTTGACGAAGGTTTGTTTCGTACAAATTGTATGCCAATTAGAAGTTTTGACATACAGAAAACGCTTGCCGCTCTTATTTAGGTAGCTCACTTACTTACTTATTTATTTTGTTTATGCTTTACCAGCCGTTTGATAATTTACACAACTTATGCAAGAAAAAGTCTTGGCTTGTCGAACTCAGAACCGAAATTATGTAACAAAATTAAGTCTCACAATAAGTCAGTCAATAGAACGTCTGTGTTTAAAAATGTGTATTTGTTGTTTAAATATTAAAACTAATGAAAGTTAATGCAAAATATCCCTTAAAACTAAAATGGGCAACAAATATACTATGACATCTACGATTGCTGTGTAAAGTAATGCAAGTTTGCCAGAAGAGGCAAATGTTGGGCCTGTTTGGAAATGTATCACTGCGCATCATTGAAAATGTCAGCTGTTCGGAAATAAAAACAAAAGCAGAAGATGCGCAAAAAAATTTAAAACATGCATTACAAAAATTACTGATTCATATTGTGTTCAAAAATATAGCCAAACTGCGCAGCAAACAAACATCGGCGTCGGCTGATTTGCATGAGCATCGCAAACTTAACATAGATGCTCATCAGAGGCAGGGCATTGACACATTTCCCAGTATGCCCGTTCTCATATTGGGGATTTAAGCATTTATTTGGGACATATTTTTGTGTGTAGGAATTTTAGGAGTTTTGCAAAATGTGGGAATGAAATATTTTATCTATGTAAAAGTCAATAAGTCTGTGACTTAAAATATTCCCCTCCTTACTGAAAGGATAAAACTGCTGCCGACTTTCTTATTTCCCAACCTAAAGAAATAGCTCGGCGGAAAGAGATTTGACTCCTATTTAAATGACCTGTCAAATCTTATTTTTTGGGAGGAGTTAAAAAAATCAATTGAACTGAATTAAAAATATATTAAACATTAAGAAGAATTAAATTTGTAGAGTTTGGTATCACATTCTAAAAAGATTTTCACAAATTCACTGAACAAATCGAACATTTCCAGACATGGTATAAATACAACATTTTTTAAAATCTATAAAAATCAATCGTAAGATTAGACAACGAAAAAAAAACAACGTTTTATAATGAGACGATTAGACAATGAATACGAAGATAATACGAGCTTGTGAATTGGACAGTTAATTATTTATTTAAAATTTTTAAAATTAAAAAACAAAAATTCTGTTTAAAAATTCAATTAAAAATCAGAAACATAATGTGTTTTAATTAACACAAAATATGATTAAAATAATAAAACAAAATATGTACATCCTTTTCATCCTGGACAAATCAAATGCTCATCACATAATTCTGGCTGTTCTACAACATAATTGCAACAGTATAAATGCGTTATATGTATGCACACATGTAGATATGCCACAAGATAGAGTGCCCAACATAATTGGTCATTTAGCATAATCTCCCTTAGAACTTCAATGAATTTTGGCCACAACAAAACTCATATGAAAGCTAAAATTTAATGTGTGGAAATTGTAGTCAATTTGACAAACATGAAATATGTTTGTTCTCCATTAACACTGGTCAAATGAAATTGACTCTAAAAAAAAAAACGAAATGTAACACACAAAATCACACGAGATGTGTTGAACTTGTGAATCATAATATCGACTCGTACTAATATGCCTTTAATTAAGTTACGGCTACAAAACCCAAAAAGATGTGTTTGTATGATTATGGACGAAACAAATTAAATACTCGTTGCTCTACGTGTACGGACGTGAACTCTGGCAAGTGGAACAAGTTGTCATAATAAAATGTCAAGCGATGTCTTGTGTCTGTATTTTAAAATGTGTAAATCATCATTAAATTCAACTACAAGTATGTATTATGAACTTCTATACCGGAAAATACATACCAACTTAACGTAGGACGGTAGGAATATAATCAAGATTACGGTTATTTGTGAAGAAATATATGTAAATATGCAATTTTTTTTTTGTATGCGGCATCCACAGCACGAAGAGTGTCTTTCACACATTTTTAGTGTATTGAATAACTTAGTTATATCGTGTTTTAGGAGAACCATCTTTCATTTATATTTACTTATATATACATAAATATATATATACATTCCTATAACTCCCAGCGGTGGATAGGGCGCCAATTTTTACTTAGCCATTTACGAAATGTTGACCACAGAATATGTTCCATTCTGAATATGTTCCATTGATTTCAAGAGAAGTTGTGCGGTTTGGTAGAGAGAGTCTTACACGAAGCATATTAACTGCCTAGGTCAAGCATGATTCCGGTGACGTCTACTCTTCGGACACTAAACGAGTAAAGACATTTGAAAAACGGGCTTAATTAAAAACATGACAGTTTGAGTACACTATAAAACCAAAAAATTCTAAAAAATATTTTTGTAATATATTTTAGCATTCCCGCCAGAGACTCCGGTCTGTTTCACTAGAACGGGCTGAAGGTCTACGTAACAATTGCTCGGTTAATTAAGTTAGAATATAATTTGTAATTGTATTGGTAACTCTTATTAAATAAATAAATAAAATATTTTTTTAAGTAAAACACTGAGGCCCGTTTTCACAACTTACTGATAGCTAAAAGTAAACTTTAGCCGGCCTTATAAAAAGTGTTTCATTATTAAAACTTCAGTTGGACAACCAAAAAAATGAAATTTTCCGTATTTCCCCATTTTGGTTTTTTCTTTCCCCCAATGGAAGTATCAAAAATTTCAATATTTTAGTGGCAGCCGATTTAATACGTAATACGTATTACGTACAAGCCAAAGAATGAAGAAAAGTACTTTGTAAAAGATGACTACAAATAGACTCGGATCTCACCCCTTAAACGTTCGAATTTCTAAGAACTACCAAATTTGTATTTTTGAGATAAGTTTCGAATTTGATATAATGCTTTTTTCTATGATTATTGGTTTAAAAGATAGTCGGGGATGACAAAAAAAGTACTAAAATTCAGGTTTTACCCGTTTTTCCTAAAAGGGCCGAATTTCAAAAAAGTACCAGACACCAGTCCGCTTATTTTTTAAATTATTTTTTTATATCTTAAGAACGGTAGTAGAAATGTTGTGCAAATTTGAAACACATAGCAAGGTTATTAATACAAAACCTCTTTTAAAATATAGGCGGGATTGGAGAAATGGGGGTGGCGCATCCCGTACAAAGACATTACAGATATCTGTGTATCTAAAGAACGGCAGGAGGCAAATTTTTAAATTAAGTACAAACGGTTCATTACATTCGGCATGACCAAATATAGCACTCTTACTTGTCCTAATAGCATTGGGAACTTTTCCACTGCTCTTAAGGGTCGAACCATTGGAATATAACGTTGGTGATAATATTGAGCCTCGAGCCACACTTGAGCATCTGCACTAATCTTAAAGAATCTGTTCGATAAAAAACTTCTAATAATTTTTGAAGGTATGTACTTATATTGGGAATTTAAATTAATTCAATTTAGAAATCAATCGTTCATGTCATATATAATCCAATGCTTTTTCTAAATCTAAGAAGAGAATTGAGAATATGTTAACAACTTTTCTCAGCTGGTGAACTATGAAGTGATCTTTCCTAAAACCAAATTGTTCCTTGATTATAATATTGTTTTTATCTGTGAAATCTTTAATTTCTTGGAATTATTTTTCAAAAACAGTTAAGTTCAAATTAGACCTGACATTAGCATAACCATACAAAACATCTGTTTTAACCAACCTTATGGACAACATTGTGTTTCATTATAGGTGACTTAGCCTAACGACATAATCATAACCATACAAACCAATTCAATGTTGGTTGCAACGGTCATCGCTACGGCTTTGGCATTATGTTAATGTCACGTATAATTGGAGAGTTTTTGTCTTTGCCTGGATTTAAAATAGGTTTAACCAGAGCCTTTTGAAATTGCCTTGGAAATTGTCCATAACATAAACACCAATTCAACATATTTGTTATAAATCGATAAAATGAAACTGCATTTTATTTAGAATAATTTGCGAAAGTCTATCTTTTTTAGAAGCTTTTTTATACACATGTTTTTTTTAACGAATACTTTTACTCGATCAATAGTAGTTTTATCACTTATGCTGCATGTTTTTTTACATCATCATCAACTGATGGGAACATTCTGTTTATTATATGGCGAGCTTTTTCATGATTGTTACTTACAACGTGTTCATTAAATGTCAAATTGCTAACGCCGATATTTTTAACTCCCATTGCCGTTGTAATCTTCCAATTTTTTTTTCCCAACAGGTAGACTTTGTAGAAACTTATTCCAGTTATTATTTCTGTCAATAATTACGTTTTGGTTGATTATAGTGTTAAGCCGCTTGAAAAAAACTTAAAATAAAAAGTCTCGCGGTGGTGTTTACACATCTTTGCAGCCTACTTCTGAATACGTTTTACTGCAACAGGAACATTAAGGGTGCACTTTCCGTTATGTTGGTTACGTCTTCTAAAACCTTACAAATATTCAACTCCCTGAAAGAATTTTTTTTTCTTATTCAAATCTCGCGAAGCTCTACGCTTGTCTACAGGAGACCAGAGTCTCTGGCGGGAATCGGGAACTGATAGACTAGCTCACTACCGGAGCACCCTTTCGTAAAATCTTCCAAAAAGTGGAAGGACAAATTGAGTGATTATGATCATCTTCAATGCTTTCCTGTGCGGCGGCTACAGCTTCTTCAGTGCGCGCTGTTCGGCGTCTCAAGGGATGCACATTATCAGTAACAGTAAATGTATTCCTAAAAACGATCTATTGTTCTTCGAATTAGCCGCTCTGAATGACGGTTATGTACGCCATAAAATGTAAGAAGTGCACGGTGAGTTTGACGAATTGAAGAATTTGCGCGCGTTACTCTGGTGTAAGTCTATTCATAATGAAATTTCAAAGCAAACTAAACAAAAAGCAGCTATCAGCTGTTAAATGGGTGCTTAAAATAAACAGCCAACTCAATGTTGTGACACTCTGAAAAAACACGCTTTACTACACGAAAAAATAACATCTGAAAAAAACAAGCGCGAAGAATTTTAGTTGGAAATATTTTTGGTGCGTTAGAACGTAGATTATGTTGCCAACGTAATTGCCAACATTCTACAGGCGAAACAATGACAAATGTTAATCGTTAAAACCGTAAGGAAAAGAAAACTGTTATTTTTCACAGCCAAAAGTAATTTAGGAGTATGGGTGGTGTCGAGTTGACACTGTAATTAAATCGTGGTGGCCAATATGGACTTATGCTCTAGTAGCGCAGTGCTCAATGCGTAAAAGTTGCACTGTATGTTGACAAAAATCCAAAAGACAAAACCAATTTCACAAATTGATTTTTGTTCTGAAATCAAAATACAATTACTTAAATACGAAAATGGTAGTGAGGATTTTTAAGTCGTAGCTTTAAATTCCATTCTTAGAAAAAATAATTCCTCATTCTTTGTTGTAGATAAATATTTTATTACCTACACACAATGACAAGGCAATAGTCCACATTTCTTCAAGGAAAGGAATAAATTTATTCATTTGCTTTGCCAATGCCACCCATACGACATTAATACCTTTAAATAAAAATAATTTAATTCTAAATCATTTGAAATGATTGAAATGTGCGCACAATGAAATCTGTGTATGTGTTAATAAATCTTTTAAGATCTAAAGCAGTTGGTTTTGGAATATTTGGGGCGTAAAGCGGAATCTTTTCGAAAATTAAGTGTACACGCTGAATAAACAACATGTTCGTGGTCAATGTTTACAAAACGTTTAACAACATTTTATATTAAAATATTCACAAATTATTTGCTCGTTTTTTTTTTGTATCAGAGCCATGCAATAGGCAGTGATGCCCAACCGTTTTTGTTTTATTTTTTCATGAGAGAAATAAAAAAAAAGCATCAAATCATTAAAGAATGCAGTTTGCGTAAGCCTGATTTTTTAAAGTCATCCAAATTTCCTTCTTGCTTTAATTAAAATCGAATTATTTAAGTTGTCAGGCTGCTAAAAAATTCCTAAAAGTCTTATTTGACTTAACCTAATTTTTCTTATTTCTCTTACCGAGGCATTCATCCCCTAATTTATAATTTATCCTTTAATGTTTGTGTGGTCGTTTTAAGTTTTTAAATAAAATTCACACCGCTAAGTGGTTGTGGTTAAGCGGCTACATCATGTGTACGCTCGATGTGTGAGTATAATGACTGAATACACAATAAACAAACTCTTTAAATGACAGTGTTTTAAGAAGAGTAATGGGAAGGGTTGATAGACTTTGCCCAAACATAGGGAAACACATGTATTTGAAACTGATATGTGTTTATGACTACACAAACCAAATTTAATTGTTTCAAAATTCTGGCATGTTTTCTATTTCTATGGTGTGTAATTTAAATATTTTGAAAACACGCGACAGTATATTAAATGAGTGTAATTTTCTTCTATTTACTAAAGCCGTTTACTAGAGTTGTCAACCGATTAAGAATAATTCGATTAATCGATCAAACAAAAACAAACTCTTGTTCGAATAATTTTAAAATGGCGATTTTCGAATAACGAATAAATCGAATAATTAATGTAGGTTAATCGAAGATTTTTTTTTATTAAAAAATAAATTAATGGCCTATTCGTCGATTTCGAAAGAGGAGCTCGTAAAGCCAAAACAAGATTTTATAATTTGTTTTTGTCTTAAATGTAAGTAAAGCGAACGTAGTCTTTGTTCGAAATCGACGAACATGCCATAAATAAAACCTTAGCATTTGTTTTATTCTCATACGTACGGTGTAGTGGAAGATAACCCAACGACATCAAAAAATGCCAAACTAGTTCCAATGGACAAATACATAAAGAGAGACAGCGGTTTTTCTATAGAATAAATTGTAGGCTGAAGATGTGAGGTCTGCAAACGCCTTTCGAAAATACAAAGTAGTATCCGATTATTTAAGAATTAAGTTTCTTACGATTCCTTTAAGTAATACAACGATATTGGGTTAAAATCAAGAGTTTTGCGCATCAAAAAAAGAAGAAGTAGTAGCAGATTTGAGAAAAAATAAAGAATAAAATGGAAGATTTTCCATAGTTGCAGATGAATGGACGGATGTATCTTATTTAAAATATGTAAATATTTTGTAAAAAGAATTTTTTATTCGTTATTCTCATCGATTAATCGAATAATTTTTTAGATTAAATCTTTTGATCGAACGAACAACAACAATTATTTAAATTATTCGAACAAAGTTGAAAGGCGAAAAATTGACAACTACAAATACATTTATGTGGCGATACTTTTTTTAACTCTTGGGATACCACGTTTAAGCAAAGTTCTTAGGTAAAAATCAATTGAAACTCTTTGCAAAACTCGAAATGTATTCTTATTCAAAGCGAGAAACGGCCAAGTTAAAAAAGAGCAGTTACATATCCAGTGAAACGCATAGTGTTGAAATGTGTCTTGCGGGCAGATCCCTGTATATAACTTCACTCACAATATTCTGTACGTAAAATTAACTGAATTTGTAATATAAAATAAATGAAAATTCAGTTAAAACCCGGTCTACGAATAGTTCTTTTAATTTCTACTGTAAAAATTCAACCCCGTAAAAACAAAAAAAAATTTTCAGTTATTTTATATAAATTAACCATCAAAAAATTAACTGAATATTTCGTAAAAACAAAGAAATATTCAGTTGTTTTATTAAATTCAGTAATTTTCGTTTACTCCACAAAAGAGCTGAATTTCTAAAAAACACCACCCTTTTACACACGCTTGTTTTACTTTTGTTGTACTGACCTCGTTTGAAGAACTCTCAATTATAAGACACCAGTAGCATGACCGATATGGTTTCGCAATTATTTTACTTTAAAAATTTCATGTTTGTATTTAACTAAATAATTTTAACAAATAGAAAATGGGAATTTTTTTACACAAAACAATCACTTCGTTGTTTAAAGATAAGTAAAAATTTATTTTTTGGTAGTTGAATTACATAAAATAACTGAATACTCATTTGTTTTTACGGAATATGTAGTTAATTTTTTGATGGTTTATTTATGCAAAATAACTGAAAACTCAATTGTTTTTACGGAATTCGCGGTTGAATTTTTGACAGTAAAAATTAAATGAACGTTCTGTTACTTTAAATTACATTTTCATTTAATTTTACATAACGAAGAAATTAACTTAACCAACGTTCAATATTAACTGCAACTGAAAATCCTTATTATTATGCACTTGGTTTTTTGAATAACTGTTAGAATCAGTTAAAAATAAATTTGCTTGGAATTTTAAATGTTTATTTATTTAAAAATAACTGAACGGAATACTTCTTAAATAAACTACTGTCCGTTACTGCAATAATATTGTGAGTGTTCCTATATTTAAGTGTGCCTTAGGGCTTAAATGGTTCTGTCAGCTAAAGAAACGGCAAAAGCTAAGTTTAGCCAACACCGAGCTTCTTTTCCTGAAAGAATCGTTGCCTCGAAAACGACTATGCGATCTGATAAGTTAAGCTCCCTTAAGTATGCTCCGAGGCTTACACATTATAATAAACGAGTTGTAAGTATAAATAACCGTTTATTCACATATACGGACTGTCATCAGTACATAGTATGGGTTACAAATGAAAAATATGATACATTTTCAATTAGATATTGACCTATTTACAACTTTCCAACGTCCGAATGTATTCCCATAGAATAAATTAAGCTGAGTAGCCCAGTTAGCCTTGAAAGTCCAGGGGCGGCTAATTTACTGGATATCTGTCAGTGTGGTACGTAGAGTATTTGTAACTCATTCCGAGGTTTTGAGAATAACTTTTCGCAAATTTAAATAAATAAAATCACAAATATGAACTGGACCAAGTGGCATTGTTTAAGACTCAGTAACTGATTTTTGGGGTAAATTGCGTTTTTACAGAGGTTAAGAGCAATTTTCGCTTTCTAAAATGAAATTTAGCTTAAATCTCAGTATGATAAGACAACTTAACCCTTAAAGCAATGAAAGTTTTAAAACATCAGATATCCCAAAATTATAAAAAAATTAATCCAGATCATTCGGATAGGTTCTTTTTTGTACTTGGCAGAATGTCATTAAGAAAAACTAGGTTGCAACTAAGACATGCTCTTACGGCTCCTTAAATCCATCGCTATTCTTCAAAAATTCCATTGTAACTTTCAAATTCCTGGTAGGTGAATTCCAGTCGACATTAATAAGTTTATGTAAATACAGTGAAAAAACGCCAAGATGGCGAAAAACATATTTTTTGTGTTTAAAAGAATCTGAAGCGACATTGACGATGTCGGGCCAGATTGTTCCAACGGAATGGCGCTACGTGCTTTATGTTGAGCCAGCCATCGACTTATTGTAATAAGTTTTTTCGAGAAATGGGCCTGTCATTTGGCCTCCAAGGTAGTGTGATTTCAGTCCTTTAGATTATTTACATTGAGGCTACTTAAAGTCTCTGTATTTTACTGATAAGCCAGCAACAATTGACGTCTAGGAGGCCTACATACCTGCTCGAAAAAGTTGCCAGAAATTGTACGTCAAGAATGCGCTGCGTAAAGAACAGCCGTCCATACATATGGCCGAAATCATTTTCAAATGTGAATGACATGTATTGATCTTTCGAATTAAAATTTTGGTATCATTTGAGTTTTAATAAAACAATGAGTTTTTTGAGATAATCCAAATATTTTTTTTTTAGTTTATTACAAATAGGTTCTGGTCAAAAATAGAAAATTATGTCGTTAATGTGACCCCTTACTTGCTCGGCAGGCTCAGTAACATTTTTCATTAAACTGTTGTCAGTGGTTGATATCTGGGCCCTCTTTCTTAAAACTACAAGTAACAAATCTGCAAGTAAAATACACTAAAAAGCAACAATTTTACAATTTTTGTTTTTGGTTTCAATTGTATTAATCTTGTAGATTTGTAACTTGTAGTTTTGATAGACAGGACCCTGCTCGATAATGTTGTTTTTAAGCTTTTGAACTGTTGTGGAATTATTGCTGTACACTTTCGATTTCGAAAAAACCCCCCACAAAAATTAGTCTAAAGGTGTAAAATCGCACTATCTTGTTGGCCAAAAAGATCCATTGTTTCCCTTGATGTGTGGTTAGTGACACCATCCTGTTTAAACCACATATTCTCTGTGTCTAAATCATAAATTTTCCCCCACAAAAAGCTTCAGATCATATTCCTGTAGCGATTTCCATTGACCGATTATACCTCAAATTTGGACACCCTTTTTTGTGAATTTTTGTAAATTCAAGTTCTATCGGGCTTAAAAATGCCATTTACATAAAAATTAAAAAATTCGGTTTATGACTGAACTTTGACTAAATGAAACATTTTTGCTAAAATTTTTGAATGGACCTTTAACGTTGTTACATTCATAACATACACACATACACACATATATTTCTATACAACATCAAAAGAGAAATTTATTTGCATATTTTCGTTGATGTTGTTGTAATAAAAGCCAAAAAAGATACACTTGCCTGTCAAAGAATTATTATCGAATTTCAATAGTGCGAATATTTTTTAGAAAATTATTTACAAAAAGTTTTGGTTATTCATGTTTCTTTAGTTTGTATTTAGTCAAAATAAACCAAGACTTTAAATCGCTTAATTTATGGAGTCATTCCTCTTATTTATTAGCTTTGAACTTTTTTTGGCTGATCTTAAAAACGCAGATCATGTCTAAAGTATACGTATGTGGGTCCCACATTTGTTAAGTTTTAAAATTACTGTAGGATATTTTGTTTTTACAAAAATATGAAAGGACAAAACTGAGAATAAAGAATTCAATTACGATTTTCCATCCACATGCTTGGAAATAACTGATTCTTTTTTTATCTTTATATGTTAGCTTTATTAAGTTGCTTTTAATATAAATGTGTTGATGATTTAAAAAAAACATTATGCTGACGTTTATATAAAACCAGCCATTTATCCTTTTTCTAAAAACCTCACTGATATTTCCTATTTTATACCCTCCACCACTAGTGGTAAAAATGTGTATACCAATCTTGTCATTTCGTTTGAAACTTTTTCTTAACTTTGGTGTCAAGTTGATTCTAGTTCTCGTTAGCAGTTTGGGATTAAAATCAAGCAAAATCGGTTTAGTTAGTAGAAAACAAGTTATGATGGAACAAGTTAAATGTGGAAGGACCACCCTAAAATCTGTATGGTTCTGTTACAAAATCTAATAGTAATAGGTGGCACAACGCACAAAATCGTTTTATGTGACCAGAAATCACACTGCCAAATTTAATGAAAATAGATCCATAATTAACTGCCCCATATAAAGCCCACTTTTGAAAAGTTTCGTTTCGAATGCAAAATTTTAAAAACGTAAACAAAAACGGGTTTTGAATGAAAATTCGTATGATTTACAACATTTTTTTTCAACTTTTTTAATTTGACTTAAGATGTTTTGCCAAAATGGCACAGATATATTCTGGGTCCTACTGAGAAGCGAAGTTGACTTAACGATGTTCGTCTGACCGTTTGTCCTTTCTGTCTGTTGAAATGTGGGTTCCGCATACCTAATTTATATGATAGGGACTTTGTTGGTATATATTTATGTTACATATGCTCTGTTAAATTTTGCTATTGAAATTCAGCCTGATCGGCACATGAAGCCAAAAACCACGTCAACATTCAAGTTTACACATAAATCCGTCTGGAGAACGACAAGAGCCAAAATCTTCCAATTTGGTACAAGCATCTCGGTCATCATTACACAATATCCGATAATATGTGGGCGGGATTGTAGAAGTGGGCGTTGAATAAAGTTATATTTAAAGAACGGCTTATATAACTTTCTGTTTTTATCGTACCATGGCGAAGGGTATATTAGTTTCGGCATAGCCGAATATAGCACACGTTCTTGTTTTTATTTTTTATTAATTTTTCTCAGTTTCTATTAGATTTTATTACATGTCACATCAATTTGTGGTTCATTATTTACTTGTGTCTTTAAGCATAAAGTAAGTGTTGCCTAGTTCTTCTCAACTCTTTCTCCCAAATGATTGATCACAGTTGTGGTTAAGTTGCTAGAAGGGTAGAAAAAGCTTACGAATTTGGAAATTCTATTAATTTGATTGGCTAAGCGGTGCGCCATTATGGATTTCATTTAACCGCAAAATGTTATGACTGTAATTGATTGTCTGTCTACACAGAGAAAACAGATTCGTGATCACAACCGAATTTGTCGCCAATCGAATTTCGTCGGTTGCAAGTACTATCATACAATTCGGTTACAATTACTGAAAATTTCGTTGCTAAGCATTATATTTTTGATAGCTACATTTGAATTTTAGTACACCATCAGTTTTAACCAGAGATATTGTTGGTTGAAAGTATGGATTTTAGAAAACAAAACTATACTTATAACCGAATATATGATAGATGCAACTGAATAAATACATAATTGTTGTTCATAACAAAAGATTTGATTGACTCAATCAATATACTTTTTCCGCCGGTTGCATTAATCATTTTCCCGATTAATTAGATACAATATCAAAATAATTGCAATAACCTAAATTTATTGTTTGAATATTTATTAATATATATTATGTATCGCTAATGCATTCACCCTTATCGTGTTTGCGATGGTTTGGTAATAGATTGAAGATAACGTGAACTTACTTCATTAAATCTATTACCAAACAGTATGAGGCGTATTTTAAACCCGCCAACCACGATAAGGGTGATTATTTAATGTTATAAAACACATACATACATACACTATTTACCCGACCAATGTTGAGAACATCGTGGGCCTACTCCCTTAAACGGAAAAAATTGCTTTCGCACCTAAAATAGTTCCAATTAGACCAAGCGGGCAGTGTCAAGGAACTGAGAAAGCAGTGGGCTAAATTCATAAATGGCGAACATGATGGACTTGAAACACAGCTCTTTTTTTTACATCCAGGAAACAATCGGCTGCCTATCCTCGCCCAATTTCCTAGTGACCTCGAAGCTGAATGTAGTGGTGAAATTACCGGTAGAGGAGGAGAGTACTAAGATGACTCACCCCTCGATAGCATCTACAACCACCGAGTCCAACATTGATTTGATGGATAAGCTCAGAAGGTGGAATATAGGCTTTGACTAGTGATCCATTGGAGTATATAGAGCGTGCTGAAGAGTTAGCCCACATGTACGAGGTTGATTTGGACCAAATATTTTTTAAATATGAAATTAAAACTTATTTGATCAAATGTCTTACAAATTTAGTTTTTACTTTTGACAGAAAATTTAGTTTATAATTAGTTTAGTACTCACAATAAACTATTGGGACACATAGCTTTTTTTTGGTTGTGAATACCAAATAATTATATTTTTATTTGTTGTACTCGAATTAAAACTATACTAACAATCGATAATTAGCTGCAATAAATAAATAAACATTTTTATTATAAAATTTAATGACAAAAGCAAATTATTGATTGTAATGACCGAAATTCAGTATTGCACTGCATTTAATTTGGTTGTGATAGACAATATTCGTACTAATTTTTAGTATTAAATGAAATTAATTATCATAACTAACATAAGAATTAAAAGAATCATATTTTGGTTAGAATTACGTTTTAATATTTATTAGTATTAAAAATCAGTTAGAATTACACATTTTTAATAGTTGCAATAATATATTATATTACTTGATCAATATTTTATTACTGCAACCGTTTTCTAACCAATTTGTTTTCTGTGTGTACCATTGATTTTCTGTAAACTGGCTTAACAAGATTTTTTTTCTTATTATAATTTAGGTGATATTTTTCAACGCAACTGTGTCTTTTTGTTTATGTAAGAATATATGTGGGTGTTTCCAAAGTTACCGATTTTCGGAGATTTTTTAAAAAAAATTCCAACCTACCCAAATATGAAACGAAAATTGCTCCAAAAGTAACGTACGTTACTTTTCAATGTCGGAAACAAACATCATGTATTGTAAAATTTTGCGCAGGATATGTTAAGTAAAATATCTGATTAAATTCTTTGAAATGTTTTGTTTAAGGAATAGATTTATTTTTAAACCAAAGAAATTTGTTACCCAAAAAAAATTTGTTTTTAAAAGTAACGGTCGTTACATTTCAAAAAGTTAACAGTTTTTTGTGTTTGAATTTACTTATTATGGGTAACTCAAAGTAGCATATTTTTGTTAGTATAAAGAAAATTAGAGTTAATCTTTCGGAAAATGACAGATACATTTATTTTGTATAATATAAGCGGAAAAAAAATTCAAAATAATAATTTCATTTTTGATACATTAGGGATATAACTTTTTAGCAACTTTTTAAAATATCAAAATTGGCATAGCACAGTCCGATAGCGCATTAACAACTATAAGGGAACGTATATTTATATTTTCGCTAAGGCCAAAAAAGTTCTCGCACCAACCGCAATGAAGTTTTGAAAATTTTTAATTTTCTTTTTGGTTTAGAAAAATTAATAATATGTTTATTTAAAACAAAAAATAGCTTAAGTATGAAATTTCATTAATATTAAGAGATGGTAAGAGATTTTTCCGCAAACCAAACGAAAAAAAATTAAAAATGAATAAAAAAAACACCGTATAAAATTATGAATATTCAATATTGCATTAAAATAATTTTAAATTATGTTAAATAACATTTTTGTTAGTTCAAGTCCGTGCTTTAATTTAAAAATTAATAACTTTTTAAATAATTTTTTATACACCTGAAAAACCAATTGGTGCGTGAACTTTTTTGAGAAAAATTACAAAAGCTGATGATTTTCGTGGTTACTAGAACATGATTGACTTTATGGTACTATGCCAAAAAATTGGTTATGCCCCTAATGTACATACATAAAATCTTTGCACGAAACTTTAATATAGATATACATATGACAAAATCCATGATTGGAAAACAACTCCAATGATTTTTATCATGTAGATTTTATCAGTGACAAACAGAAGCCAATTTATTGTCTTAATTGAAATGGTAAATTAAATTTTATTATTTAGTATTTAGATAAATCAGGAATTGCACTAACAATTGCCGCGTTTGGGGCAGATTTTTGCTTATAGCCAGGGTGAATTTCGGTGAGTTGCCGGATATTCCTGGATGCTTTGACAAATGTGGCATTGTAGTGTAGGGTAGAAGTTTCATTGGCTAATACTATCCCTTATTCTTATGTTTATCGTTTAATCAATATTTCCGATTTATAAAAGCGACGTTCGACGTTCCTTGCTGTAAAATTAATCGAATCCTTTTCAATGAAAGCTCATAACGGAATGTTTAACGGGTAATGACATTGTAGGATCTAGTGTTTGAGACACTGATTTAAGTCTTTAAACTATTTATGATCTTTAACATTAATGATTCTGCTAAATTGTATTGTATTTAACACGGTTCTTCATAGATTAACCACTAAAATTATTTATATTCTCCTACACGTTCGTTCATCAAATTCACGATCTTTAAAAATGTTACTTTAAATTAACTTTAATACCGTTTTAGCCAATAAATACACTATCAGCTTTTATTTGACAGACCATCTTATCAAAGCCGCTATAGACAGTATTATATTTCTTGGTACTTCTTGTCGTTATTTTCTTTTTTTTTCTACACCATAAAACGTCTTTTTTAACAAAGTCATTAATTCGTGCCTTTGCTACCGGATAAAACTCATAATTAATCGAATTTCAACCACAAGAAATACATTACAGATGTCTAAATGTTGACAGCAACTGTCAAACTTTTTTTTTTGTTTGTTGGTTTCTGTTTGACATGGCGTAAATAAATAACAGCAACAACATTCGCATAAAGACATACAATTAATAATCATAAATTAAGTGTGAAACAACCAACGTAAACAAAAAACCCCAAAAATAAATACGATCACTTAAAACTCCATGCTAAATCGCAAATATAAACTACAGTTTAAACTTCAATTAAATACCAACGGTTAATGATATAAGAAATAAAATAACAAAGAACATGTTTATATAAAAAAAAATTTAGAGTGCTATATTTGGCTGTGCCGAATCTTTGATACCCTCCACCGAAAGTTCGAACATTTAAGGAGTGGGCTTTATACGAGATTTTAAAATTATAAAATACTCATTTTAAGAATTGACCCTACAGTATTATAACTTGTTTCGGTTTTGAGATATAAAAAGTCTATTTCAAAACGATGTTTCAGAAAACTTTCAGGCGTATTAAAGAGATTTTTCGGAGTGGATTTAATATTCGACCTGCTGTAAATTATGGACTGTATTAAAAAAAACATAAATTATATAAAATTTCAAAACGGAAATAGGTACAATTTTTTATAGCATTTTTCATAACACATGTAATTTTCATCACACATTCATTTACACTATCAGACTTTAACATGTTACTTGAGTTTTTGACATGTATTAATACACATTATAATAGTGTAAATTAGCCTTTAGGAGAACTTGAAACAATTTTCCTCCATTATTGTTCTTTTCTTTTGAGTCGTTCGAGTGTGAGCGTAATTTCAAAAGACGGACATGGCTAAATCGACTTAATATTACTCAAGGATCCATATTTATAAATATGTATGTACTTTATGGGGTCTATGATGAATATTAAAAAAGTTTCACACGGAATGACAAACTAAGAATACCCTCATTCCCCACTAGTGGCGGAGGGTATACAAATTAGGTATTAAAAATAAAAGAGAAGAAAAGAGAAGAGATGTTTTTTCGTGGATACAGAATGGACAAGAGTATCAAATGCAAAAAAAGATAAACAAGAAGAGCAAGAAATAAGAAAAAAGAAGAGTAGGTCGTTCATCGAACTTAAAATGAGCATAATATTATTAGCCGGTTTTATTTGGTCGTATTTCTGCTACTCACTAGAACGTGTATACTACAGCGTTGCCGTTGTGACCAGGGTTGCCGTAATAATTTTGAAAATAACAGTGCAGAAAAAAATGGGTTTAACTTAAAAAACTGCACATAAAAATAGAAAAAAAATTATAATTTACTTTATTTTTATAATTTATATATGAGTTATACAGGAACAAATACAATATTATATTATTAACGAATATCGTTACTTTGTTTTGTTTCCTCATTTAACAAAAAAATTATTTAAAGTCGGGTGCAGATTTGCTATTTGTCAAGTGTACATACATACATACCTGAAAAATTGCTGCAATAAAAATTATTCCATGTAAAGTCAAATGCAACTTTAAAAATGAAACAACAAAAATTACAAAATGAAAACAGGCAACTAATTAAATTTTCAAATGTAATTACCATATTAACTACTCAAACGGCTTGGCAAACATGTAAAAATTGTACGTTTGTACATGGTTAATTGGGGTATTTTACAAGCGATTATAACATGTTTGTAGAAAAATCGATTGGTTGAATATATTCCAAACAGTTTGCGCTGCATAGTGCTAAATTTAACCATTTTGGTGAAAATTTTGCAGTCAAGAAAGAGAAATCAAAACATAAAAAATTTAAGAAGAACAACGTTTTTTATTGGAATTTATTGAAAAATTTGATCCATCATCTGATGGACATTGCTGATGTGTTTATACATCAGAAGTTTCTATCATTTTATTAAGGGCAATATGAAAAAACTGATGTAAACATACTTGTACGTGTCACATTTTTTCACACTCATACTTGTAAACTTCAATATATATCAGGGACCGTAAATAACAGTTATTTGGAAAATTTAAACATAAAAACTCTTCATGTTAGTGCCAACGGAGACTTATAGTGTCATATATGAATAGATTCGAGCTGACGAGCTCTTTCAGAATCTGTGGTGATCTTAAAAAAAAGAGTTTTATTTTTTCCGTCTAAAGCTAAACTCATTTAAGGAGTTTTATTTTTTCCGTCTAAAATAAAACTTATTTTAGGAGTTTTATTTTTTCCGTCTAAAGTAAAACTCATTTGAGGAGTTTTATTTTTTCCGTCTAAAGTAAAACTCATTTTAGGAGTTTTATTTTTTTCGTCTAAAATAAAACTCATTTCGCCCTCATAAAATAAAACTCTTTTGAAGAGATTAATTTTTTTGTCTTAATTACAATTCATTTGTTTACTTTCTTCTTTTTTAACAGACTTTTTTTATTTGTTTAATTTAACAAACATTATTTTTTCCAAATTTTTTGGTGAAAGATTTGACACTTACACAAAGTACACCCAATCCTGTTTTAACACGGTATTTTTTACATTTATATTTAAGGGTTTTTAGTAGCACTTCTTTTTATATTTTGGCCGCTATTACTGTTTACAACTCAACTCAGTTGAGTTGTTATTAAGACAACTGTTTGTGATCAGTTGTAATTTTTGTTAATTGAAAAAAATCAGATTTTTGCAACGAACTTAGTGAAAAATAAATTGTATTAATATGCAAATTTGTTTCTGACGGAAAAAATAAAACTTAAACGAGTTTTATTTTTTGACGGCAAAAATAAAACTCCTAAAATGAGTTTTATTTTAGACGGAAAAAATAAAACTCCTAAAATGAGTTTTATTTTAGACGGAAAAAATAAAACTCCAAAAATGAGTTTTACTTTAGACGGAAAAAATTAAACTCCAAAAATGAGTTTTATTTTAGACGGAATGGCAAAATAAAACTTCATTTTTAAGAGTTTGTTTCGACCTTTTATTTTTACGTTGAAAAATAACTGTTAAAGATTGAGTTTTTTTTTAATTCTTAAAATAACTGTTATAAAATAACTTTTTTGATATCACTTATAACCGTTACGGTCTCTGATATATATATATATACGTCAATTTAATATAAAATTGCAAGTGTGTTAGTTTATAAGTTTTGTACATATGTGTTAGTTTACATCAGCAATTTATTGTAGTGTTGTAAACCGAAATTGCGTGTTTCCTAAGCCGTTTGTGTGATTTGTTTGACTCTTAAAGCAAATAAGGTAAGATTATGGCTTAAGAAATAAAACATAATGTAACAAAATTGAAAGTAAAAAAATTTTATTGCAAAAACTGCTAAAACTGCACAATTTACAAAAAAAATAATTTTTAAGCAAAAAACTGCAAAACTGGTCAATGCTTAGAAAAACTGCAAAATGCAGATAAATCTGCACATTTGGCAACGCTGGTTGTGACCCTAAATTATCAATTTGATTCTTACTTGAGAACATCGCCCCATTTTTAACGTAAATTTTTAACCCTTTTCGATATCATTTTACGAAATTTTATCAAGTTCATGTAAAAAGAATAAAGACAAAACATTTTAAGAATTTAAGATACATTATTTTTAAATTGGCATCAATTGCTCAATAAATTATAGACCCACGAATTGCTTTGAAAGTTTTATTTGTCGTACTGCTTTTTAGTTAAAATACAATATATTATTTATATATATAATATGTATATAAATTTTCATATTATTCGAATGTGCATTCTAAAGGTACGGTCACACTTATTAAATATTTGACCAAACAAGCGTAACCCCTACTTTTGTTAATAGTAAGTGAGATTTAACATGGTCTTAATGTCAAAAAATAAATTTTTAATACTACTACCCATATCAAAAAACTGTTTTTTTAAAGATGTGTTATAAGAATCAAAATATATATTGAAATTAAAGAAAATGATTATTTAGTGTGTTTGTTGGTCCCGTTTTTTCCGTCAAATATTTGACAAGTGCGACCGTAGCTTAAGTCAAATTACAATCCTCCAAAGCTTTTATACTTTAATATTTTCTATGCACTATCAGAATTTTCGTTTGTATACTTTAGCACTCCTTTGGATTGTAATTTGACTTAGGCCCATTTTCACAACTTACCGACAGCTAAAAGTAGACTTTACTTTGACCTAAAGTGAGCGATAAAGTAAATTAAGGTTCATCATGCTTTAAAGTAAAGTTAAGTAATAATGGAACACTTTTTATACGTCCGACAAAATCCTACCTTTAGCTATCGGTAAGTTGTGAAAACGGGCCTTAGAATAGACATTCGAATAATATTAAAATTTATATAATAAATGGTAATCACCATGAGAAATAAATTCCCAGATTATATATCAATAATATATTATTTAATTATTTGTAATTTTTTTTTAATAAAACCTAAATAAATCTTATCTTGTTTTTGTTAAGATTTTACCCTTTTTGCTTTAAAATAATCTTTTTGTGAATTCTTTTTTTTTAAAGAAAATACCCTTCAAACGTAGGACTTAAATATTTCTATGGACCAGAGATGCCATTAATATGAAAAAAACAATACTGAATGATTTTTCACAAAATTCTCGGTTTGTTTATTAGAACGGATAATCAAACATTCTTGAAAAAAATTACATAGTTAAAGGTAGAACTCCATAACACTCGTTAGTGCGTGCGTGCTCTGTAGACTTCTGCCAAAAAAAAGTAAAACTGGATTTTTTTCAAAGAATTTGGTTAACTTTGAACTTTTTAACGCGTTGTGTATTTTTGACAAGTAATCAGCTGACAATAAAAAAAGAATAATTCAACAAATTTGTGAATCATGCAGGAAAAACTTATTGAAGAGATTAAAAAAAAGAACAAATTCAATAGAATAAAAAAAAATTGACAGGAATGGCTTTTACAACGCGCGATGTGCAACTTGCAATTTTGCATGCGCTAAAGTTTTTAAACGCACGAGACACGTCGACGAATAAACGCGTGCTTTTACCTTTAGAGTAACAGAAGAATTTACTTTTTGCATTTATTAACTTTGTATATTAAAGATTGGCAATTCAATACGATGAAACATTTATGTTCTATCGAATCTCTTATGATCGGACACCGAGTTGACTATCCAAATGTGTCCGTACAGAGGGGGATGTTCTTTAAAAGAACTCATTACTTTCCTAATTCCAACATTGCCTCTCTAAAGGGAGTGTCCGATTATGGAAACTGTCCATTGCGGAATATTACACTGTATTTATCTCTCAATAGGTTAAGATAGTTGAAAACTTTTTCTTCTTAAACCTTCAGAATTTAAACTTAAATAAGGGGTCTTGCAAATCCCCTCGAAGTTCCCGAGCAACCCGATATTTGGTTTTGTTTCAAGCTAAATTCTTGATGTTCCGTAAGGTTAGTCAAGGTTAAAGAGGATAGATAGGCACACTTATGCCAAAGACCATTAAACACGCATTTAAGCATCCTGGTGCTAGTAAGCCGGAGGTTGCTTCACCCATAATGAACCCAATAAAATCTATCTGTGGAACTTATCTGAGATATTCCAGTTTCTAGGCAGAAGTATCTTAAGGATCTACGTATCCTAAGGACATCATCAGGAACTTTAAATTAGCTCTATGTAAAGAATTAAAAAAAATCAAATAAGTATACTTCAAACTAAAGTAAAGGCGAATAATAAGGTAAATATAAAAATGTTGAAATTTTTACAAGATCGATTACGACCATTTTTAGAAATCGAATATAAAATTTACTTGGTAACCCTTATTACAAACTATATTTATACCAGTTATTATATTTATATCTGTTGAAATCGTATTTGTTAAACTTCAATTTATGTTTGTTGCCAGCCAATGTGTACGGACCAAACATTGGCTGGCAGTTTAAAGCTTTGGAATTTTATTGAAAATTATATTCCTTTGAAAGTTGTCACACAGACTTTAAATACATAAGTACTAGTTAAAAGTGTTAGCAAGACTATTGTGATTTTGTTTTTAATGTTGCATTACTATTGCGATTTTGTTATATTATTTTTTTAGAATCAAGCGAGTTATAATATATACAGACTTTCATATACATATAAACATACACTGAAAATAATAAATATGGATTTCAATTAAAAAATTTTTGATATTAATAAAAAACTTAATTAAATTTGCACCAGCATCAATTTAATATTTTTGATACTAACAACATTTTCTGCAGCTATGTTGCTGATATAAATAAACGATTAATCCACTTTATTACATTTTTAATTATAACTTAATATATTTTTGATCAATTAAAAAAAAAATTGGCGAAAATCTTTTCTGTGTATATTCATGTATTTTTTTTTTGTATTAACAACAAGTGACCTAAATGATTTCTACAAAAGTGTAACATGATTTTATTTTAAGGTACCGGTTTTGGTGTTTCATTAAAGCCACAAAAAAACTTAGAACGCTTTTAAAATTTCTATAAATATTTGTAGAGTATCATTTGAGTTACTTATACCAAGCTAAACAAGTTTATTGCTCTCTCTCTCTCTCTCTCTTTATATCAAAAATTACTTAACTCTCTTGTATCTCTGGCATTTTTGTTTGCAAAATTTTATCATTTAATGGATGCTCCTTAACTAAATTATTTAAATGTCATTATTGAATTAATGAAAACTTTTGTAATTCTTGATCGGCACTGGTAATTTAGCGTTTTTTTAATGCTAAAAATTTGTGTCTAATAGATTTAGCTTATTAGTAGAATTTGACCGATTTGGTGACGGAGCTCTTCAAAAGGCTATACCTATTCGGCGTTTGGGAATTACAGCGATTTACGTACAAATTCCTATTCAGGCTATGAATGCTAAATTAAACTTAACCAACTCAACTTTGGACCATAATGATTGAATTGATTTATCAGTTTTAAGAACTTTGCAAACTGAAGACGTGTAAAATATTTTGTTCTTTTGGGTTCTTTCGTTTTCAAAAATTGTATTTCATGAAAAATTTTTGCATTAGAGCTCAATTAAATAATGTAGACCGATTATGCTTATTTTCACCATTTACCATGATTCGGCCTATATTTTTACTTAAGTATTACTTCTGTGGAATTGAATTCTTTTTGGCTTAAAAGATTTTTCTTAAGCTGAAATCACACGATTACCGCAATGCACTTTTTAATACCGCAATCGTGTGACTGCACAACAAAATGACTCATGTACCAATCGAGGACAATATTGTGCTTACTTTTACCAAAGGTAATTAAGATAAATATGTATTTATTTATTATGCATTTAAATGTTTTTATATATTTTGCTGTTTAGTGCGAATATTTTTATTAAAGATATTTCGATGCGAACCTTAACATACGAAATTTTTGAACAGACTGTTAATTTTTTGAATTTCTTAAAAAATTAAATAAAACTATTCAACAAAAATTAGTTTAAGTAACCATTTCGCTTTGTACCAACAATCGTGTGATTTCAGAATATTTGATTTGTGCAATTTCATCATTGTGCGTCAATAAAGCACAATAAAAATTGTGTTATATTGGTGCATTTGCGGCAATCCTGTGATCCCATTTTTAGTGTAATCTAAAAAGCTTTTTAGAGAACAGCACCTATACGTATTAGCATTGTAAAAAGTATGTTTTTACTTGTAAGAATTTTAATAAGAATACGACATATATTTTACGAAGTGCATAATGTCTTCGTAGAACTAATTTTCTTAAAGGTTTTTTCTTTAACTAATCTAGATCCAAAGTTCTTATTACAAAAGAGAGCTGTACTTATTAGCATTGTAAAAATTCAACTAAGATCCGGCCTATATTTTTAACCAAGAAGTATAATTTTCGAATTGAACTCCAAAGTCTTTAACTTTTTGATTCCTTTTATTGTTGTTTAAAAATTGAATTCCAATGTATCTCGTTGTCTTGAAATCGGTATAGCTACATTGACTTTTCTGATTCCTATTATTTTTTAAGAAATGTTGGAGAGCCCCGGGGTTGCGAGTTCGATTCCCCCCAGAGACTCTGGGGTCTTGCCTGCAGACAAGCACAGAGCGTCGCGGGGCTTAGCTTAGGGAATTAAAAAAAAAAAAAGGTCTAGGGCACTTAAAGTTCGGTCTCGCCGTTTTCTTAAATGCTACTTGAAGTTTTTTTTTTAATTTTGTTCTTGATTTGCTGTGTGTTTTTTTTTGTCTCCACACTGTGCTCTGTTTCTACAACAATGTATTAATTGTATTGTTGTGTTTTAATTTCAGAGAACTCATCGGTGCAATTATGCGGGCTGAGCTAGATTTTTCAGTTTCTGCTGTTGTTCTATTTGCCTTTTTAGGATCGTTGTTGCTGTTGACAGTGGAGCTTGTTGTCAACATTTGGCGTAACTGAACGAAGAAAAAACTCAACATAAAGAAAAACAAAGTACCTAAATATGCGAAATTTTTTAGTGTGAGTTACTTTTTTTAGTTCGTATATTGCAACCAGTTTTAAAATGTCTGGATGTTCGTTATTTATTGTCGTTGCTGTTTGTCTGTGCTAAAAGAGATAATAATTTGTTTTTGTAGTGCGATAATTTCTGGCAAGAGCAGCATTGTGGTATCGTGATGAAGTGTACTGCGTCTGAAGCACGTTGTTGAGCATATTGATCGTGCGTGGAGTAGTAAGTGATGGGGCTGTTTAGTTCGATTTAGATCAATTCAGTTGTAAACGTACAAACGTTACGGGTTTGTTCGTTCATTCGTTATGCTGTGCTGTATTATGTTTTGATTGTTTTCAAAAATGTGTGTAAATACCTATCGAGAAACGAGAAAAAAGCCGAATAATTTTGAAAATAATTTGGAATATTAGTGTATATGTATGTGAGTTTAAGTGTTGATTTTTAATTTAAATCTTAAATTAAAAAAAAAATTAAAAAAAAAATTAAAAAAAAAATATTTGTACAAAAAGAAGTTGCCAAGCCAAAAAAAAAAACAATTATAAAGTTCAGAGACAAAAATTATTATAAAGAAATAAAAGCAAGTTGCAGTAAAAACAGATTTGTGATTTGTTCGGTTTGTTCTTTTTTTTGTTTTTATTTAGTTTTAACATTGTGTTATTGGTGTTGTGTTATTTGCAAGCGCGGTAGACTGTAAAATCAGTCCAAATAGGCTGTTTATGCGCTTCTACTACAGTGTTGCTGCACTTTTGGGCGTCATAAGTTCTAGTTTATCATAAATTTTGATTGGTTCATTGCAATGGATCAAGGCGAATTCAACTACAGGTGGTGTCGGAACTTAAACAATCCAAAAACAGCAGAAACAACATAGGGTTTTTTGCAGTGCTTATAGCACGAAATGTCAACCAGCTCGAAATGTCAACCAGCTCGATCTGTCAAAATCAGATGCCGTTTCGACACCACCTGTAGTTAATTCGTCTGCAATGGATGTAGTTTTCTAATTGGTACGTTAATAACATAATATTGTACACTTTTTATATATTCAGATAAGAGGGTAGACTGAAATGTCTTTAAAAAATTTTAAAAGTTTATGTTACTACCAAAGTTAATCAGTTTTGATTAAAAATTTAATCAAGTTAATTAATCGTTAAAACAACTAATTCAAGCGTTTAATCAAAAGAATTAAATGTTTAATTGTTAATATGAATTTGTTTACTGGTGTAAGTTCAATTAATATCACAAATTTTTTAATTGAAATCTATTTTTAATATTTTTTGTGTACGGTGACCATCCATCCGTTCCATATTATAGATTAGGAAAGGTCTTGTTCTGTGTGAATTATTTTTTAGTTAAATACCTTAATTTGCTCTGTATTTATTTAAATGTTGTGTATTTGTACTGTAGGTAGGTATCTGATAGAAAAGTTCAAAACTTTGGGATTTCCCGTTTGGCATCCCTATTCCATACTCATTCGCTTAACGAGCATCTTTTAATTACATTTTAAAATGGCGATGTTAAATTTAAAGTGAATTTTGATGCACAATTATCGCTGCCAAATGTGCAGAATTATCTGATTTTTGCCGTTTTTTTTAAGTTCAGAACAGTCTTGCAGATACAATGAACAGGATACACTGGGCCAAAACCTTTACTTAATTGCCAACTTCCAATTCAGAAAAGGGAAACATCTACTAGATTTGAAGCCTGTTATTCCATCAGAATATCAGTAATTGTATGGTAATTTAGTTCGGATGAAGTAAAAGTAATGGCATTGTGTGCAGGGTTGTCAGATAGTTTTTGACCTTTTTCGCCAAATTTAATGTCAAAAACTGCCAAAGCCTTTATTTTTTAGTGTTTGACAATAAAATATATAAAATTTTTTATTCAATTCCAAAAAAATTTTTTAATTTTGTCAATATTTTGTTGTTTTGTTAAATTTGTTTTATAAAAAAATTGTTAAT
This sequence comes from Pollenia labialis, assembly GCA_949318255.1. NCBI lineage: Eukaryota > Metazoa > Arthropoda > Insecta > Diptera > Polleniidae > Pollenia > Pollenia labialis. Next base: position 28,592,021 of record OX439139.1, read on the forward strand.
TTTTTGTTAAAAAGAAAAGAAAAAAAAACCCTGAAGAAGGCACTCAAAAGAAGTGCCGAAATATTGGTTTTTAATAAATTTATAAAAAAAAGTTTTTTATATAAAAAATAAGACCTTAAGCTCGAGAATTTAATTTATATATTAAAATAATAAAGGTCGAAGAAAATACATATTATAGTGTTTTCACACTTAAGGTTTTACCACAAATTTTGGTTTTAACGATAAAACCAATCATTAAACCAGGTTTTACCACACAAAATAATTTTGTTAAAACCATCTTAAAACCTCTTTTGATTTGGTTATAAGTAGATTTTATGAAATACAACCATGTTTTAGTTGTACTAAATTCAGTGCTACCAAGTTAAAAAGATTGAAAACAGCTGATAATGTTTAATCCCAACTAGCATTTTATATCACAATCGAATCTTTTAGGAATGAGCTCATATTTCGATCATAAATGATACTCTTGTTGGGAGAAAAAGCTACACTGCCGATGAATCACCTCAAAGAATTATTCGTGATGCAATTATCTGATTCTTTTTTGATGAATTTAATGGTAGGTTTTATATTTAATCATTACTTAGTATATTTCGTCACAGTTTTTAATCGTAAATTATAAAGCTTATAATTATATATTAAAAAAATTTTTAATTGTCATGTTTTTAATTTTTTTTTTAATTTCTTTGTTAAAAGTACCCCCTGATTATTTGAACAAATTTTATTTTGAGCCAAACAAATGTTACTGGGTTCTCGAAAAGGAAATAAGAAACCATATTTTTCTCTTTTAATTTGACAAGACCAATGAACAAAAATACAAAATATAAAGAAATAATAATAAATTTATAATTAATTTTTCATCTATTTTCCTAATAAAACCCTTTTCAGCCATTTAGCGTTAATCATTTACGGCCTAATTTATAAAAAAATAAAACAGGTCAATAAAGAGTTTATAAATTGGATTTTCATACAAAATCTGTTTCATAAACCCTTTATTAATATGTTTTATTTTTTATAAATAAGGCAGTTAATCTTTTGTATATATATGAGTACATTTGTGTTAATGCAATACATCAGAATCAATCATTTTTAATTTTTGGTCAATAAGGCCTTTTGCATTTTAGGTAACGATATATGAACTCGCAATCGTTCAAGTAATAAATCAGGTTGTAATCATCAAATAGGATCTAAGAAGACTCATTTAGGTAATATTTACAAAATATTATCCCCCAAATGCTAGCTGGGATGGCGCTCAATAAAAATAAATAAATTTAAAAAAATAAAAAACGTCAAACCGATGAAATATTCTAAAATTAATTATTTATACAAAAATCCAAGCATTCAATTCATTCACTTCTTTTACAAATTTTCTTATTCCTACTTGAAATTAATTTTATTTTGGAGAAAATAATTAGCCAAACTGTGATTTAAAACCTGATTTAATAAAACTTGTAATGTGAACGCAAAATCAGCTGTTAATAGATTTAATGTTAAAATCTGGTTTTAACTTTAGGTGTGAAAACACTATTAGATATATTTTTTAAATTGTTTAAAATATTTTTTATACGTCCTAAAAGAATAAATTTGTTTCGTATCACTAAAATACGCCGAAAATTCAAGAAAAGTCCCCATGATATATATTTTGTTATATATTTTGTAAAAAGACTAGTGAACACAAAAATGGTACACTGTTTACCATAAAATAGTTAACAGTAGTGTATTATCCCATTGGGAAAATAAAGAATTGATTACATAAATAACTAAAAAAAATAATGTATTATTTTCGAATGAATAATAATGCATTTATTGGAATCGAGAGTGTAATATTATTGACACAATTATTATGCATTGATAACAACGTATATTCCCACATTCGTAGAACGAGGAATGTTTTGTTTCTGTTCGTAACAATTATTCGTGTTTTTCTTCCGTTCGTGACAATTATTCTTATTTTTTTTTTTTATTAATTATTTAATTCATTCCCAGCATACATTAATATAATTAATTACAATCCTAGGAAATATTCTGTGTTAAGAGTAATTAGTTCTGGAAAGAAATATTAATCAAGAAAGTATTGCATTCTCGTTTCCTATTGATTTAATATAAATTTGTATTAAGTTGCAATTATATTATATACCTAAAACGCTTCACCGGCGATTATTCACTTTACTTTTGAATACATTATCAGGGTATTACGCGTCAAGACCCAGTAAAAACTTCGCCTACTTTTTTAAAATGAATAGCTTCTTTCACTCATTATTTAGTAGCTTTCTTCTATAACTACTTGTATAACAACTTGTATAACTACTTTTTTCTGGATGTATTAAAGTAAAAAAATGGTGACTTACTTTTGAATGCGTTCCTTTTGGGACTTCCCTTGTAAAATTCATTGGTTCTTTCAGTAGAATTGTAAGTATTGCTTTTCTGTTTTTCTGATTACTCAACACTTTATTTTGTAGGCGAAGCTTTTACTGTGGAAGTTCTTATTGCATTTTACTTCGAAGGCGAGTTTTAGTTTCAACAAAGGCAATACGTTTTGTAATTACCAGCATATAAACCACATCCACAGCAAGCTCCCTAAAATGGGTACATACCTGACGTATCCTTGTAGCTATGAAATTTTGGCCTAAACTGATTTAAATTAGATGGATTATCATAATTTAAATACTCTTCCCATTTAACAAACTGTAATTTTGTCCATTGTGTTTCAACAACATCTAAAGCTACGTTAGAATTCATAAAAATCTTTTAAATTTCTTTAATAGCAACGAATTTTATATGTGATAATATATTGCCACATTTAATAATGGATAAATTTTCATAAATAAGTATGAAAATCGCACATCTGACAACCCTGAATGTGTGTTATTCTGATCATATCTTATTTTAACTTGACTTTAAAGTTTTCCGGACTAAATGTGATATAAATATGCATATCTAGGCTATTGGGAAACCCCATTTCAACCAACTCACAAACAGACGTTTATCGTTTAATCAACTCTGCTATTATAAGAAGCCAAAATAAAGTCTAGGATCAATGTTGTAGAAATTACAAACGGAACGAAAAACTAATACACCACTGGTGGGTGGTAACAAAAATAAGAATATCTTATGAACATAGTAAAAATAAATTAAATTACTGTTAACTTGATCTAAATATTTCCTGCAGGAAATGTCACTAGTGAATTTGTACTGATTCACTATTGACACAGGCACCAGTACTAGTGACTAATTATACCCCAGACAATGTTATTTACTATAGACATTTAACATGTGCGTGTCATTGGAAATCTACTAATGACGTTGGTACTACTGACTAGGTAGTTCCTTTGGGAACATGTGTAGACATTGGAACCAGAAAATCTCTAGTACATTTGAGTAAATGTAGTCTACACTTGTGGTAAGAATGCGAAATCATAACAATCTTTTTTTTTGTTAATTCTTCAACTATTATTAGAGGCCTTTTTGCCAAAATTTGTATATGTTTACATAGGGAGTGAAATGTCAAATGTTTTTATAATGTTGTAAAAAAATGCAAATGCAATTGCGTGCATAAGGCAATACAATGAACGACCATTAGGGAAAAAGACCTCTAGACCGATGAAATTTTTTGTCGAGAATCAGAACCAATTAAGATATTATCTAAAGTTGCAAAAAATATCTTCTAGTCCCTGCTACTTCGGTGCTATTCAGCTGCCGGTGAATATTTAATAATTTAATTTAATAAAACAGGAGAAACTGCCTTAAACCAAAAAACATGCTTGTGTTTTTGCAAAAAAATCAATTTCTTATCAAATAGTTAATGTATTTTTATTTTGAACGTAAACAAATACACCATTTGCACGTGTATGAATTGCTTAAACATTATTTTTTTGCTAACTACCATTTTTGTTACGTAAGAAATTCTATTACGAATACAATTTTTGGTTAACCTTTTAGTTTAGTTCTATTTATTTACTTTTGTTTTTTTTTTAATAAAATGTTATTATGGTTTATAGTTTTTTTTTTCAAATAAATCTTAACTTATTTTATTGAACATACATTCTAAACATGTATGTTGCAAACAGAATCAAGTACGTAATTGAGCTTGATTTCGTTGTTTATTAAATTATTAAAATTTATTTTAGTTGTTATACAAATATAATATTTTAAGAAAAGAAAATAAAATATTTTTTAAGTGACAAAAGCGCAATTTTTCAAAAATAAGTTTCGAAACATTCAGTTTTTCCTTATAGGATTAAGACCTGGTGGCTAAATTTATACTGATACGATTGAGTTATTATTATGTATTTCGAAATTCGGCTCTTTTTCTTTTTAAAGAAAATAATTAAATTATGCAGAACAGGGTTATTTTTCCTTGCACATGTAAATGAGAAAATAAAATTGGGTAGCCTTTGTAATGTTAAAGAAATGGGAATGGGACTTCAACTTCTCGAATTCTCTCCTATGCTTTCTTAGAACAATAAAATGTTCTTCCCTTCTATTTTTCCGCTTCCAAGTTAATCGCTACGCTCACTTTAAAAAGTGTGAATTGAATTTAAAACAAACTATTCGTATGAAACAGGAGAAAAAGTAAACAGTATTAAAAAACATAAATTATGTTTGCAAACATGCTGTTTTTTTATGTTTAAACTGATAGCCGACGTTCGTTTAGTCGTCAATTGGCAAAATGCATTTAAGCGAAAACTTGTATACTTGAGTTCGATCATGTGTTTATTAAAAGCGTCTAAGTGATGTCAACATTTTTTAGATTAAAAAAATACGATTTTTTTTTTTTAAATGGAACGAACAAGAAAGTGGAAGAAAATTTTATAAAGAAGAATTTTAAGCAAATGTAGACCAAATGTTTATAAATCATATATCAATCCAATGACCGGTTTTGGAAAAAAGAGATATTGCAAAAAAAAAAACGCAAAATATCGTAGCTCTTTTATTAAATTCAACAAAAAAAAAAAAAAAGAGTTTCCGTTAAATTTCATTAAAAAGCTACGATGTTTGCCCTATTGTCAGAGCACTTGTAGCAAAGACTGAACTCTGCTAACATTCAAATGGAGAAAAAGATTATAACTAAAATCGTAGGACGAGCTGCGAATAAATGAAGGTAAAGTAGAAATTATTATTGGGTATTCTTAATTATAAATCAAGTTTATTTTAAAATTTAAATCAAAACCTGCTCCGAATTAGCTGTTATTTTTGAATTTTTGTAGCACAAATTTAATTTGGCATTTGCACTACTTTAAAAGAATGATTCCACGAATTCATAGGGCTCAGAGATATAGGGTTTGTTAAGTAGTATTATACTAAAATACATTAATGGCGAATTCAGCTTTTACTTGAAAGAAAATTTTTCTCCACACAATTTTTTTAACCTCTATCTCTGTGCGAAAGACTCTTGGTTTTCGCAGAAAATTCTTTTTGTTTTCCGCAATTGACGATTGGGGGCCTTCATTTACGATATATATGTTTTAGATCCTTTAGATTTCGCACGATGTTGTTTATTACATTATAAAATCTCTGCTTTCGAAATAAAGTGTGGCAGTATTGTGCATGACAAAATAAAACATGGGTTTGCTCAACATTTGCGTTGCCACATAAAAAAATTTATTCTACTTCATAATTTTATGTTTGCAAAAATTATAATGTGGCAATACTTTGATTGAAAAAAACTATAAACATCAGTTTGTTTTTTTTTCAACAAGTTCAAGAAGTTAAAATGTTTATGCATAATTTTAACTAAATCAATGTTATAATCAAACATACTATTTAATCCTTAATTTTGACTTCATGCCGAATAAGTTTTTCGTTTTCTAAAAACTCGACTTTCGGAATTTAAGCCACTTTCGTTCGGAATTAGGTGACATGGCTGTAATACGACCGTACCTAAACAAGAGCGGAAGGCGGTACGGTTTCTTCCGCTTAGCTTTTACGCTGATATGACATACCTAAATAAGAGCGTCAACGTTGTGCCACATACAGTAGTGTTAACTTTCTTGTTTAATAAAACCCAAACAATATAAATAAAAAGGAGAGAAAAAACCACTAGATTGACAAAAATTGCTAGATTGCCATTAATTATTTACAATAGCGGCCAACTTCACTATTAAACGCGCTGCCGAAATCTGGCCTTCCAATTGTTAAGCGTTGACGCCGCGCTATTTAAGGATGCTTCATACAAATTGCATGGGCAGGAGAATTTTTGACAACTAGAAAACGCTTTCCGCTCTTGTTTAGGTATGGTATGTAAGTCAATTTGTCTTAACTCGCAAATGGTCTGTCTACAGTATAATATGGTAGTTGTTTGTTTAGCTTAACTTTTTGTACATTCGCGTTGTCAACACTGCTTCTTCGTTATCTTTAGAATGCAGTTTTTTCCATTTCTGTTTCACATAATACATACTTAGTTCAATGCTTTATGTTTTTTGTAGTTTTTGTTTAATTTAAGTTGTTGCGGTCTGTATATTATTATATTTTCTTTTTTTAAACATTTATTTTTGCAAGAGCTGTTCAGTATTTTTGATGCATTTCCGTATTTGAGGACGTTTATAACAAAAAAAAAAAACTCTCGAGTACGTACGAAAGATCTCTTGTTTTTCTGGTTCTGTTTCTTTAAATATTTTGGTTTTTATTATTGTTTTCTTTATTAATTCGCTATTATCGTTTGTTATCAATGATTAAACGTCCCAACATTGTTGCCATAATTCTGTGTACGCCTCGCCTGCTCTCTATCATTCTCTCTGTACTACAATATTAGTGAAGTAACGAATATTTGTATTGCAGAATATTCGCATATTTTGTGGCACTCGTGTTCGCCAAATGCAAGATAATATTTCGGGAATATTTTTAATTACATAAAAAAAAGGTCAAAAAATACTTAAATTAAACAAAAAGTATTAATATTAAAAGCAGTTTTCTAATTGTCGTAATAGAATTATCGACAACTGGAATCGGCCAGTTAAATACCAAGATAATTCCAATACCGTTGCAAAAAATGGAAATGCGTTCACTACGGTGGATTGACGAATACCTAACATCTCTGCAAAATCTCAAAACTTTTTAGTATTTCTACAAACATGCCCTAAATGTTTGTCGATACAGAAAACATGTCAATTAACAAGACAAAATATTTGTACACACGTAAAATTTGGACATGCTTGTCAAGCAATTTGTGTAGTTTATTTTGCCCTTAAACGCACAAAAAGCATGAGAAAAGTAAATTCTAAAATAATGTTAAATACATTTAGTAGTGTGACGCTTTTTTTTTTAATTATTGTTATCAATGCAAACGGGAAATTTCAGATTGAATATTCGTATTCGGCGTAGATGTTCGTATTCGCGAGTTTTTAAAAACTGATATTCGCAACATTACTACTACATATGTACCCTAGTTTTTTTCTCTTTACTATGCAAATTTGTATTGTTATCAATTTTTATTTTATTATTTGTTTTATAAAATTTTAGATTACAAAATTTAAAAACAAATATAAAAAGTATCATGATCAGCGTTGCCAAATTTTTTTGAAAGAAACTGTAAATTAAGGAATAAAATATTTTACTTTAAAAAAACTGAACAACATAAAATATATATATATATATATAAGTATACATATATAAATTATTTATTTTTTTACGTACAGAAAAAATGCAATATTATATTTTTAACGAAAACTGTTCCTTGTTGGCTTGAGTAGAGAGAGAGGGGAATTAAGCGGGATATTCCATTCGCGCGATTCGTTTTGTTTCTTCATTTGACACAAAATTTATTTCAATTTGAGCGCAAACTTGTTATTTGTCAAGTGAACTTGAAAAATTGCTGCAATAACAATTTCACAATGTAAACGTAAATGCAACGTTAATAAGTAAACAACAAAAAATTCAGCGACAAATATCACATAATGTAAACTAGGAATGGGCAAAAAATATCGATACATATATCAAAATATCAATATAAAAAAAATATTAATCGATATATATCGCCGATATTTAAAATACATCAATATATCGATATTGAAATACGACGATCGAATTCGATATTTTTTAAAGTCAGTCTTCATGGCCAAGGAGCAGGCATTTAAATTCAATTATCTTTAAGACTAATTAAATTATTTTTAATACAATTAAATGGGCTTTCAAATAAAAGAGGATTGAATAGATTCCATGCTTTACAAACAAGTTATTCCAGTTGCTTAATGTAGCAAAATACATAAGCCACCCTGTACTTGGCAGTCAAAGATAAAAATATATCATCAAGTTAAACGAGGAACCGTTTGGTGATTGTGTACACATCGATAACTTTTTGGTGTGCTTTGGAACAGATAACATTATAATAATCTTTATTATTGCATCGTAAAATGCATTTAAGCAAGCGAGTTGCTTTGCAAATGACGTTTTGATAATCGCCCTTTTTACTAAAATTTATTGAAATATAAGTAATAAGGTGCGTGTTTGTTAAGCAGTTTGTGTAGTATATTTTGCTCTTATAGATTTAAATTTTTACAAATTACAAAAAATCTAATTATTCCCACACCACGATGGTGAAGCGGCTTTTATGCATTTGTGCTGATGTTTGTAACACCTTAAAATATTGGTCCTTTAAGTTTACCGTTCGACTCAGAATCACTTGTCCGATGTCCGTTTGGACTGATGGCCGTCCATGTAAACCATGTCCTAAAAGTACAGGGGCCTAATTCTGGCAGTCTTGATCGAGTACTTTCTCGATTCGAAATCAATTTTATTGCAGTAAACTGAAGAATCGGAATTATTTTTTCGGTGAAGAAAACTTTCTTATTATTTTTCTGCAAACGATAGATTCAAACGTATCGATTGCAATCTCGAGAGATGTATAGAACATTTACATGAATCTTATTCTCAAAATAAAAGTAATTTTAGGTAGGTCCTTGATTGTCCATGGGACCCAAATACGGCACACAAGCAAAAATACTTTACTTTCTAAACTACACTTTTTAACTTGTGTTTTAAATAAGATGCCTAAAAAATCTGCGAAATGCAGATAAGTCTGCTTATTTGGCAACGCCGACCATGATTTGGAAAGAGAGTGTAAAAAGAAGGGGGAGTGAGAGAGAGAAACAGCGAGAATTTTAATATATAAATAAGTTGTATCTACCTATTCTTATATTCATAATTCAATTTAATTTGTTTATACTTAAGCGATTCCTTTATGTTTAGAAGCGCTTTAGTACGCTGAATTCTGTAAAGAGTTCAATGATTTTGGCAAAAAAAAGGAAGAGTGTTGCTTATTTGCTGTTTCATTGCGGTTTTAAGCGTTATTTTTCTTAGCTTTATGCTAACAATAAAAATATGGTCATTAATTCTTATAAAAAAACTGCAGCACAATGAATTAGCAGTTTTCTTTTTTTTTATTTTTTTTCGACCAGAGTTTTAAGGCCATCTGATTTTAAGAAAAAGAAAAAAAAAACAGCAGAAACTGGCAGTTTAAATTTGTATTGAAGTGTTAGGTTTAAGAATTGCTAATAAACCAAATAATTGTTTATAGTTAATAGTAAACGAATTAAGGAGGTTGTAAGAGCTTCAAGCACTCTATATTCTGCATTTGATACAATTTAAAAAAATTTTATTTAAAATTTAGTAAATTTTTTTGTTGGCCTAAGGAATTATGGCTGGGCTAGTTAATTATGATATGCGGTCCTCGGAGTAAAACAAAATGACAAAATGCAGTTTAATGTCCACTTCATATTAATGTTCTGCGTAGGGCTTTTAGACAACATAACGGTTTTTGATTTTTTAGGCTTGGATCCAGTAATTTCCTGAAATATTTCCTCGAAAATATAAAAAAGGAATATGTACCCTTTTTATTAATTTGGGATTTTTATAATTTCGAGCTCATTTTATATACAGTAGGTAACGGATAAAGGAAAATACAAAAAAAATACCACGAATATTTTTATATGAAATTTTTTTCTTTTTAAAAAAATATTTACCGCCCCTGTCGAGATTTAAGCTCTGATCTTTTTTCGTGGATTTTTTTAATTTATGTGCTCTAGCCAACTAAGCAACGTTTATATGGACAGTTTCATTGTGACGTAAATGACATTTGTACGACAAAATGTAAAATAATGAAATGAAGAAGTCAAATTTGTAAAAAGAACTTTTAAGTAATAAAGTAGCACTATATTTAGACAAAAATGCAACAATTGAACCTAAGGATTTAAAGATATAAGCAAAAATAGGAGTTGGCGTGACGTTACAAAAAACAGAAGTTTGACTTGCATTACTAAATTGCACAATTCTGCGAATTGGTCAAGACTTTTTGTATAAAACCTTTTTTAGTTAGCTCTGTAGTTCTATAGATTTATTTTCCAAGTTATCAAATTTAATAATCTTTGCTTTTTGTATTGGGACGTTATACGAAGTTACGTTACTTAAATTCTCATATAATATTTTTTTGGCTAAGAAAATAGAAAAATGTATACACATATACATATGCATATAGTAAAATATGCCTACTATAATTTTGGAAACATTTTCTGGAGAAATAAAAACGCCAACTATTGTGAATATAAAAACGAATTTTTCTGGGTTTTATGATTAATAAAGTATGAATTAATTATTCTATCGGGAAAAACCCGTTGTTTTATTGGATATTTAAATGAAAATAGATTTTAAAAAGGTTAAAAAAGTTTGGGTCAATTTTGCCCCCAAGTGTAAAGAGGGTTATATTTTTTCTTTTGAATTAATTATTACCAATTAGAGAAAAACGTTTCGTTATAAATTTCATGAAATTTTCAAAATTTCCAAAAACAATTTGATCTTTAGCATGGTTCGATATTATCCAAATTATCATAATATACTCCTTGTAGCTTGTGTCATAGAACTCTTAATAGAACTTAATAAAAATACATTCTCCACTTGATACATTTTGTGTAAAAAAGGATTTTCCTCGAAATCCTTGAAAATCAAATCGTTGCCATACCCAAGTGTACCGGAGGATATTTCTAAAATTTCTCATATTCATTCTCAGAGGTGATTTAAACAAGTCCCTGTTGTGAAAATTTTAATTTTTTCGATTTTGTTGAAGATAATTTTTCAAAATTTGAAATAGGAGATTTAAAAAACACCCCAAAAGTATTGTAAGGTTTTGACATCAGTTGAGGACAACGCCATCCGCAAAAAAATCCTTTTCCCACATCTCACAATTTTGAATAAAAAAAAAAATTATATTACAGAAATCAATTTCAAAAATCTTTAAGGTTAATGCTCGAATTTCTCGGTCAAGTAATAATTGGCACATTAGTGGTCTTCGGAAATATTTACTACTAAGCTTGTTTTTAACCGATTAAGAGTCTTTACACCTTTTTTAAAACATAATTGTATCTACATTTCGATAAATTTCTCATCTTTAATAAAACTTTGACGACATTAAAAAAAATTGGACAAAAACTGAAAAAGTCACTTATTGGCATGTTTCGCTCGATTTACGCCTCGACTTTTCTTTATCCTATCAGCACCAAACTTCATACTAAATGTTGTTATATTCACTAAAATTTAATTTAATTAGTACTTTGTGAGTACAGAAACAAAAGGAAAAAATAAAACTGACTGATACGGTCAAGTCTCTACCCCTTTTCATTCTTTTATTCATAAAATCTCAAGACTTGACGAGTCAAATTCGATGTGTGTGAACCAGCACTAACCTCAAAAATTTGTCTCTGAAATAGTTTGCTGTGATTTGAATCGCTTATTAAGAGTTTTTTCTGGTATTTTAGTCTCCGGATAATCCAATTTTTTTTAAGTCTCGCCATTTTTAGAAAGGTAATGCGAAAAAGTCGTTTCTGTTTTCACTTTACATTACACAAAAAAAAAAAAAATAAGAAATATCGCAAATAGTAAACAAAACAAAAGTTTCTTTAAGGTTTAAAAATTTCTTTACATCATACAATCTTGCACTAAACGAGAGATGGCATACGCTAGACTATTTTAATTCTTCTTAATGTTAGTATTTATGCCTTAATGCAGGCGTATAAGCTGATGATCAAACTGCGGTGCTGCAATGTTTTTTGGAACCCAATATCAGCACGAATTTTGTATACTGTTGTTTGTTTTTTTTGTATTCTAACATATTAAATTTTCGCATTTTGTTAAGAGCCAAGAAAGCATATTCCTTGCAAATATAACTTATGGAATAGTGCTGTGCATCCATCATAATAACGAGTTTTATTCTTACTACCATAAGACACCTACTGTATCTAGTGCACTATTTCTTTTCAAGTAACAATTTTCTAACCAAATTGAAATGCTAATAATATTCTTTAAACTGGTCATACTTGTATAGTCGTACTCTAGTTGATAGATAAGAGCAAGTATTTTGTATTAGTGGGGATTATCTTTAGTACAGTGCTCTTTCCTGAAATGGAACAGTTATTTGGGCATCTTATTAAATTATTTGACTTTGGATTGTCAATTCTAAAGCGTCAAGTATTACAAATTAACAATAAAAAAAAAAATCAATTAAAACGCCTTTTAAAATAATCAACTGTTAGAAGATGTTATTTAAAAAAATCAGAGAAAATGACTAAAAGTTTGTCTTAAGCACCGTTGGTAAATGTAGTTAGTACAAGCAACAAGTCGTCTCACTGGCTAATAACATTTTGGAACGGATTTTTTTCTTACACTTATTTGTTCAATTAACAAAATTACTTGATAAAACGCTTTATAGCTTTTTACAACTCTATCGATAAAGGAAGCTAAAAAAAACGCCTAAAGACGATTTTAAACACTCTGCGTGAGAAGAGTACGATTAGTTTTTGTTTTCTTACATTATACCTTATTGATGTTTTTTTCATTAAGAGGTTAGAAACGATTAACGACAAGTGTTACTGTACCAAAAGGCTTAAATATAATGAGGATATACATACTCATATTCTCATTGAGTATTTAAGCGGCTACACAAATATTTTATTTTTGTATTCATTTATTGTAAGACATATTTTGGAAAACGCTTATTTTGGACTTTGGGTTAACACTGCTTAGTTCGAGGACCACTTTGTCCAACGATAAAATCGTCTGTTTGGCACAGCGAGTTATGTGATTTATTTAAAGACATGTTTTGGACAACGTCAGTTACAGACTTTGGGTAAATAACTAAAGTCTGCTGTTATGGCTTTTTAGCAATATCAAACTTAATTCGAGTACTACTTTGTCCAACGATCTAACGTTGCTGCGAAGAGCCGGCTTAGGCTCTGCGACGTGAATGAGCCGCTTGGCATTGTCATTTGGCCGCACATTTTGACGCAGCAAATAAGGTCGCCTGTGGCGAAACGATACCTGCGACTGCTGTTTAGTTGGTGACATTAGTAAATGCTGTTTTTTTTTTGCTAGATGTTGAGAACTTAAAGTTAGCAGCACTGTCTTCTGTAACAGCCGTTTTTACATTTGTATGTCACGCCTTTTGCAAATGGGCCAGTTGACCCATAATTTTACTTAGAAATTTTATACAGTAATAAACAACACTTTTAGTTAAATCGATATGTTACGTGACAGTTCTAAAGTTTTAATTCTAACACTTTATATAAAGTTGACTTGTAACTACTTTAACATGACGATGTTCAAGGAGTGGTTTAATTGGCACCTTTTGACACTTGTAACAGGTCACTTAAGTACCCTTAATGGGCACATTCAATTTCGGTTAGAATAATACCTGTCGCAGATATTGTCCTGAGTGAACCATATTAATATGATAGTCGCAACGACATGATATCCAGAAAAAGTAGGAGCTTGGTGCGCTTTATTAGCCTGTGAAATCATTGCTCCATATCCCTTTGCCTATTACGATAGTTGTTGAGTCAACGTTGAAGTCCTAATGCAGATAAACTAGAAACGATGAAGCACTGAAAGGCGATTATTTGACCCGTTATAACCTTAACAAAGCCTGAAACGTGTGTATGAATCGAGATAAAGACACCTTGTTTCCCATAGCCCGGATATAATTCCTGGCAATCCAAATATTCTTCCTAATAATCAAAATTTTGCTACTGACAGATATTTATTCCGAGCAATTTTAGGGAATAAACTTCTCTCGCGAAGCTGATGAAAACTGTGGGGCAAGTTCGTGGGTTTTAATTTCCTTGCAAGCTTTAGTTGATACTAATTTTAATAAAAAAAAAATGTTCTTAAACACAATTTAGCTGGATCTTGCAATAAAGTTTTAGCGACTTAAGCCCGTCACGTGGCTTAAACCATTTGATTCTAAGAAACATTTTTAAACTTTTTCGTTTAAAGTTGGATGAACAAACCAAAGCGAATTTAAAGGCGGATAGGCTTGCTAAATTTGGCAACACCTTACGGGTTTTGACTCGAGTTGTAATGGATCTAGTACCACTTATCTCTTCTAATTCAAGATACCCAGATAACTAGCCCACTATATCTGTACTGTTGAAAACCAATAAAGAAAGATACTATGATTAATGTCGATATTGTTTTCCGTTACACGCAGTCTATAAGTGATATGAAATGCTTAACATTAGCACTAACATGATGTTAGTGTTAAGTATAGACTCATCATAGAGGCGGTTTTTAGCAGTTTTAACAGCGTTTCTGTCTTGAAAGCTCTTTCATAACATCATTTAATGGCTTGTGGAGACCTTGGGTTAACATTCTAATTTCATGCATTGGCAGACCAGCAACAGGGGGAGCGCCTACTTCGAGGGTTGTCTGATTTTTTGCGTATACACTGAAAAAACAAATCAATCCATCCGTACTTAAATCAAGCCGAAGCGGTATCAATAGTGCGGTAAGTACGGATTTCCTTAAATCAAGTACAGAATGATTGATTCAAGTACGGATATTCAAGTGCGAAATACTAAATTTATCCATATTTAATCCCGAATTCGTACTTAAAATAATCCGAAAATGCGATTGATTTAAGTAAACCAAGATTGAATTAATCTCAAAATGCGCTTGATTCAAGTATTATAAAATTTATTTAATCTAAATTCTGATTTAGGAATTTCTAAGATGGTTTAATCTCGATTCGTACTTGAAACAATCCGAGTGTGAGATTATATCGATTCTAACCTAAACACTTACCCCATAGAACCAGAGAGAAAACTATCATTTACTTACCCGTTGCACATGCATCAATTATAAGACACCAGCAGTATGCCCAATATGCTTTTCGTTGTTATTCTTCTTTGCAAATTAAATGTGTTTAACTAAATAATTTTAGCAAATAGAAGATGGGAATTATTGCTTCTAATAAACTAAATTGTTCTTTTTGTAGTGCTGATGTTGTTGCTATACAACATACATACTTATACACACCAATGCGTATGCACGCATATTGGTTTTCGAAAGATATCCCATTTTTGATTGTTTTAAATGGTATTCACACTTAAATATTTGAGTACGACTTGTACTAAAGTAAGTAGAAAAAACTTATATTAATAATGAGTTTTTTCTTTCTGTGCAGGTTTTAAATTTTAATTGCTCTAATTTTGAAAATGATTTTGAATTGCGGTATAATTTTTACAACTGGTCGAAAAGCTATAACGGGATCTGCAGTCATCGGGATGCTGTCTATTGCTCTTGGCATTGAATTCGAGCACCGTAAAACGTTTAAGTTGTTCTGCGTTGCAAAGTCGGTGTTTAAAAAAAAGCCTTTTACTTAACCAAAATCCGCTTATACGCTCTGTTTAAAACAGTTCGCACAACAATACACACCCCTCACTCATCCGCATTGGTTTCGATTAAGTAACGAGTTGTTACTTATTCACATGTCATTTTAATTGAATGTCAAGCAGAAAAATGCATTTAAATTTAAATACATGCTTCAGAAACATACACAATTTCACTGGCAAACACACACACATAAACTTGTACAAAAAAAGAGTTAAAACAAATACAATTAAATTTTTAACTTTTTTAACCAAAATAAACCAAAATTGTAACAAATTAACGGCAAATTTCATCAAGTTCAGCTAACACAAACTATAACTTTGACCTCCAGTTAACAATATATTTTGACAGTTACAACTGATAGTTAATTATAACTGAACTTGGTGAAATTGGCCGTTAGTGAATAAAAAAAAAGAATTAAAACTGATGCAGGCTTTTGAAGAATGCAAAAAGCTGCATACCGTTTTAGTGGTATAAAAGTAAGGCCTGTTTTCACAACTTACCGATAGCTAAAAGTATACTTTAAGCGGCCTTATAAAAAGTGTTCCATTATTTAAAATTTAATTAAACCTAAAGTGAGTGATAAAGTAGATTAAGGTTCATCCTACCTGGTAGGTTAAAGTAATGTTGTAATAATGGAAAACTATTTATACGGCCGATAAAATCCTACCTTTAGCTATCGGTAAGTTGTGAAAACGGGCCTTAGTCTATAAAGGAAAACGTGAGTAAAAAAGGGTGTGAAAGAACGGTAATGACGAGATTTGTAAGATACATGAATAAAGTGAAGAAAGAAAGGAATTTGGGATTGTTTATTGACGTTGCCAGTAAAGGGTCTTTTTTTATATTAACCAACCAACAGTTGGCCTTTATGAAAAAAGGTGAATTCAATCTGTAGTTTCTAAACAAATACTCGAATATACTGTATATAAACGAAATGCTTATGCGCCAAATGTTTACGTTTACATCAAAGCGTAACGTTTTCTAGTGCTTAGCTTTAACGTTAAATTGACGTAGGATGCCTTCCTAAACGTCAAGCAATTTTACTTTACAACACTTTAAAACCAACGCATTGTCCTCTTAAACTTCGAAAAAGCATCGTCAACTTAAATAATGCACTAGTTGCGTTTGCTTGCTTATCAGAAGACTTTAGATTTGCCATACTTTGTCAAAGTTTGCACGATTGCGTTTGAGAATCTGTGACATTGTTGTTCAGCAAAACAACATGCGTTTAGGCAGGTAGCTAAAAAAAGAGCCTCAACGTTGTGTCATTACCAGTACCCAATAAAAAACTTTACCATTATGCGAAGCACTTTTATGCGCAACGCAATAAGACATACATACATTAATGCACTAAAGTAAGTGAACGAACTCCAAACAAGTTTAAGAAAAAAATTAAATTTCTATTGACGCCATTTCCCTACTACGAAGCAGGTTTGCAAGGGAGAATCCTAAAAATAACTGTAACCAAAAATCCTGCGTGTAAAGCTTATACACTGGGCTGCCAGACTTGGCGATTTTATGCGAGCAAAAAGGACAAAGAAAGTCATTTGGGGATTGGGGATTTCAAAAAAAATTCGGGGATTTTTTAGGGATTTTATACATTTTAAATATAATTTTCCCTTCTTTTATTATTTACGCTTATTTTCCTTTGTTTCGTACATAAAATATGAAAACAAAGTAGCAAAACTTTTAGCTTACTCTTATCAACAACTAATACAGTGTAAAGAGTCTTTATTAAGATTACCATTTTTGTTAAGTGTGCAAAAGGTACTTAAAGAACTTATGTTATTATTCTTTTTTTATTTATATTTCACCTTTATTTATATTTTATACGTATTATACAAATATTTACAATTTTCGAGATTTTATCTAAAGATACTACAACGAGTGATTATAATGTCGAAATAGTCCTGATAAAATATGTTAAATTATGACATTGTTAAAAGGAAAAATAGGTAAAACCCTTATATGAGAAAAAAAAAGAAAGAAATGATTTTAAATATAGTTTGAAAATATACAAATATACAATGGAGTTATCTTAATGATAACGTACGTACATATACTTGCCATTTTCAATTTAATAACTAGTTTTTCGGAGATGTAGTCAGGCCCATTGTGTGTGTTTTAAAAAGGATTAATTAAAAAAAAAGGAATCTAAAACCGTTGACAACACATTTTTAATTTTAATTTTTTCCCCGAAAATAAGAAAATATAAAAGACAATGTAAAAAAGTTTGGAAAAAGTAATGCTGGGCTATTGGTAAGTACTTATGATGCGTCGAAGTATTTAATAAATGATGGATGTATGTATTTTTATTGTTGAAACATCACATTTTTCTGCTTGTATCTCCTCCCTGGAATCGCATTAAAAGGATTTAAAAACATTCCGAAACCAGTCGTTACAAACAAAATAAAATAATTTTTTTTCCAAAAATTTTTATATGCGGATTTTTGGTGATTTCTTATTAAAATTTTTCTAACTACTTTTAAAAAAATTTAAAATTTTTAATTAACAAGATTTAAAATTTAGTCAGAAAAAAAACAAAAAAAAAATATTAACTTTTCAAGGTATTGATGTTTTGTTTGAGGATTTTTGGGGACAAGGCAAAAAAGTACCTGGCAGCCCTGCTAATACATACTGTGCTAAACCAGTTTTTATGTGCGTTGAATAAAGCGCTTTTTGTATCAAAAATGTATGGCCTCAATGTGAGAACTCACCACATAAATAGAGCTGCCAGATCAATATGTGAAAAAATCGTTTATGCACTGAGAAAATTAAATCGTAAAATCAAAGAAAATACATTTTGTTGCAAAGACTTTTATTGGTCAGATTGTGCCTAAAGACAAAACGTCTTTACCGGAAAGGCGCAAAGATCTTTAGATTCCCATGAAATATATACTTAAAATCAAAGACTTAAAATTTTGTGGCAAGGATGTACGTCTTTGGAAACACATGAAAAAAGTCCTTAAACTAAGGAAAAAGTATTTTGGCACAAAGACTTTCATTCGTTAGTCTTAAGACTTTAATTTTTGATTTTAAGTACAATTTTCATTGTAACAAAGACGTAATTTTAACATTATTACAAAGAAACGCAATTAAATTCAACGAAATAATTCTTTGAAATACTTAAGACTGATATGTAGAAACAAAAGCAATTTTCTTTAAAATCTGCTATAGAAATGTTTTAAAAATTAAAATTTTTCTGCAAAATAAAATATTTAATGAAACCAAACACAGCATTTTTATAAAATTTTTTAATTTTAGTTTAATGTAATAAAAATAAAAAATAGTTCATATACAGCACATGCACAATTGAGCGTTCCTATCGACTGACTTACAATTAATCACAACCACGAAAACAATTCTTTTTATTTTTTACATATATTGTAATCAATCGGCTATAGCTGATTTCGTTATGCATTCGTATACAAATTTAACTTTGTAGACTAAATTCTTTAAAGATACAGACTTTATCTTTATTTTTTTTAACCGCTCTTGTTTACCGTTGCAAGCAAACATGTTCACTTATGCATTGAAGACAAAATTCTTTAAAGTTACAGACTTTGTCTTTGTAGCAAGGATGCTTAGCTTTAAAAAAACAAAGAAAAGTCTTTAATTTTAAATACGTTTTTCAATCCCTTATTAGCAAAGAAATTAATCGTTGTAGCAAATATTTTATCTTTACGGAAAAGATAATTTCTTTGATTAAGCTTCAAAGAATTTTCGTCGTTTGTGTTGAAGACGCGCCATTTGGTTGTTTAAAGAATATATCATTGATGCAAGGATTTTTTCCTTCTAACAATGATATTTTCGTTACAATTTTTCAAAGACCTTTTTTCTTTGATTTTAAAGCTTTTAATTTTCTCAGTGTGTCCTAAGAAAAATATAAAAATCGATTAACCTAGATTTTTACTTTGTAGATTTAAAAAAAAAACTTTCAAACAAAAATATTATAACTTCGTGTAAGAGCTACTTGTAGTCTCATTAGGAGTCAATTTGCGCATTTCTTTATCGTAGACGATTAATCACACGGAAGACTGTAACACGATTGAAATTTTTCTAAAACACAATGAATGACGCTTACATTAATCGTTTTGGAAAATCGTTTAAGATGTGGGTACTGATTATCTGACAAGTTTTTCAAAAGCATGAATAGTATGAGACTCATGTGGATATTATCTTACAACTCGTGAAATGCTCCTCGTATAATTGTTAAAAATATTATATCTCAGAGTCGCAAAAAACCAACGTCGAAAGTGGATTGAAGAAAGATAAACAAAGAGTAACACTGTGGTTTTGTACTGTGAAAATCACCACTTAAAAATTGCTTTAAGAGTTACATGTCACAGCCGTAGTTTAACAAAAGCGGCACGCGCTTTCTAGTTATCAAATTTGTCATGCCCATATAATTTGTATGAAGCATCTCTAAATAGCGCGGGGTCAATGCTTTGCAATTGGAAAATCCGATTTTGACAGCGCGTTTAAAAGCGAATTTGGCCGCTATTGTTTATAAAGTAAGATATTTTTGGTCGTCAATCTATCGTTTTTACCTCAATATGTTTTTATAATTTTGTTGACGCTCTTGTTTAGGTATGGCATATCTATCAACTTAATAGCTTAGCGGAAGAAAACGTTCCACCTTACGCTCTTGTTAATGTTAAACAGTTTCAGATTATACAAATGAACGTGTCAGAAAATGTAATGTTTTATTTAAATTGACTAGTCTCAAAACTCCCTCTACATTGGCAGAAAAAAAATACGTTAAATATCCACGACTATCGTGAATAAAAAGTGAACAGTTTTTTCTTTGAAAATTTTCTTTTCCCCATAAATTTGTAAGAAAAAAAACCTATCTAAATATAAAAAACATTTAAAGTGTTCTTTTCTTGGAGATGGACACAAATCGTCACTTTTTAGAAAAAAATCTGCAAATCAACACTTTTCTAATTTCAGAGCAAAAAATCGTCAAAATTACGATAAATCGTCAAATCTGGCAGCCCTGCACATTAGATTTATGCCTTCCGTAAGCGAGATGGTAAGCGTAACTTTTATATTCTTGAATAATAATTATTTTGTTTTTTGTCATGAAGGCGTGAATTTCTTCGATCCAGTAAAATTCAAAATTTAATTCCGCTTTCCCCGGAAGTAAAAAGGTAGCAAAAACACCATGTTTATAAACCCCGACTTGTTGTTTATATTCTTTTATGTACATGTGTATCGGTAAAGCAAATTTGAATATGCAGTGAATTTTCTTACTGCACATTTATTTCTTATTTTTCTTGTATCCCCCACAGAGCAACTAACCGACCAGGCACCACCGAACAGACATAAGTCCACAACTATAACAAAATTCCCGTATGTTTTTTAACAACACCCTTTAAAAAGACAAAAAAAACTTAAGCATAAATCAGAGTGAGACAAACACACACCAACTCACACAAGCGCCTAGAAATGCAAATAAACTAAAAAGCTAAAACTCAAGAATGCAATGAAATGCATAACCAGAAATAAAAATTGTCAACAATAAAACAGTCCAAACCAGCAGCAATAAGTTGTTAAGTTCGCGTTTGATATCCAACGTGCTGGCTACAAGCATGTTGTGAATGCAAGTTAGGCAACATTTAATGTAGACCAAGTTGAACAAGCTTATCAAGTTGCAACTTATATTTGAGACTAGTCATGTTTTTTTTCAACAAACAATGTGCTAATATCATTGCTTGCATACTCATCCATGCAACACAAATAAATAAGAGGAAGTAACATACACCTTTAAGAGTAAAACGTATATGCATTGGTTAAATGTCTGGCTTTAATTGCAACAATAGCACACTCACTCATACACACACGTGCGCTTACACACTCACTCCCTCTTACATATTTACTGAGAGCCAATATGCTCACAGACACACCAATTGCATTTGAGTGCAGGAGAGAGTTGATTTTTTTTACAGTTGACAATAGAAAACAAAACCCAAGTAAGAAAATAAGTAGGACTGGTTGCCAAAAACCTTCAAAGAGGGGTCAGTATATAAAAACCAAAACAAACAGAGATAGGGTGTTAAAAAGACAGATGAAATATTTTGTGTAATTATTTTGTAAATAAATAAGCGCGGCACCTTTATAAATAGTTTTATTTGGTACTATTTGAGATTTTTTTTTAACTAAAACACATTCCAAGGGGAATGGACTGGAAGGTTGGGTCAAGTTAACATATGGTGTTTTTTTCGGTGGTGGACTTGTCAAAGTTTGTATACAAACTAGTTTTTTATGTACACATACCTATTTTTTTACTAGCAATATTTTTGACAATCCGACCACAAAAGCAGTGTTGTTGTATAGTTGACCTCACCTTCGAGTCAATTCGCCTTGACAAATTCTGAAAATTTGCTAGTAATACGCGATACAAAAGTCCTATCTATAGGAACATCTAAAAGCCACCCTAAGATCAATATTTAACCCATAGTGATTTTCGAATGAGGCTTAACCGTCACCGGTCAAGAATCTTTAGGTCTAAAAAAGCTTCTTTTTTCGTAGTGGCGGATTGAAGTCGGCTAACCCAAGTCCCCACAGATAATTCCCGATAATTTAAAGTCAACAAAGTGTCATTTTCAAGAGACATAAGTTTTTCGATTGTGGCCTGCAATTTTTTTCTTGTCTAGTAAGAGTTCCAGTTTTACTCGGGAAATAATCTTTTCAGTTTTAATCAGTGTCTTACCGATCTGGAATACGCTTTCATGGTCATTTCGCTCCAGTATCCCTGAGCGGCTTGGCAATTTTTCCTAACATTAAAATATTGAAAAATAAACAGCCTCTGTCCACATCTATACAGTTACTAGATGTGGACAAGAATTCTTCAGTATAAGTTAGAAGCTTAAAAAAGCAACAAAATAAGGTCGGTACTCGGTCCTGTATACGGTGAATGGCTAGATCGTTATCATGTTAATTGGATATTTTTTCGGAGCGTTAAATACGAGTATCTATCATAGGAAACAAAAGTTCGCCTTCATTATTTTTGTAACCTACTTTATTCTTAAGATCAGTTAATGCCATCACCTGATCGGCAGTAACTTCAAATTCTCTCTAATTTCTTTTGATTTCTTTTGTTCTTATTTTTCTTTGTTTATAAAAAGTATGAAATTGAATGAAAGCATTGTTAAGAGAATAAGTGTCTATATGTGAGAGCAATAGAAAAAACGTCTTCAAAATAAAATTGATTTTATTTCTCGACCGCATTCTCTATCATAATTTTATGTCAAACTGTATGAAAAACATCGTTCAGCCCCAGTTCTGTTTCATCATTACCCAGAAGTGCAGGTTTATCTGCATTTTGCAGATTTTGTAAGTAAAATTGCCAAAATGCAAATTTGAAGATTTCTGGTTTAAAAATACAGATTTTTTAGCTCGTTGGAAATTTCTTGGAATTTTATTCACAAAAGGTTACTTAAAAATTCGTACTTATTTATAAATATCTTTAATAGTTGCAATATTTAATAAAAAATATTTTAATCTTTTGTAAATTTTTAATAAGACACTTGATAGTTTTAATGACATGTCAAGCAATTAACTTTTAATTTGTTGTTTAAAATAACAAAGATGTGATTAATCCTTCCTCAGACTGAGTAATTAAATTTGGATAGATGTTTTTAATGTTTTTTTATGAAAATCGCATTCGAGTGAAATTAAAATCGAAACAAATTTTTTAAACGTTTCTGTATTGAAAGGTCAAACAACTATTTCCTTTTTTATATCTCATACCTCGAGGACCACTTTGTATATTTCGAAGTGAATTGTTATATCCTTTATTAAATTAACTAAATAAAAAATGTAATAAATGTGTTCTTGACGCAGTTTTTGCAGATTTTTTGATAAAAAGGTATGTGTTTTTGCTGATTTTACCTCTAAAAGTTCTGGCAACACGGCGTTCAGCCCAGTTATGTTTCATCATTAAGTTTGTATAAGTGTGTGGGGGTTTTCAATAGTTAACGACAGAAAATTATAATGAAATGAACTACACAAATAATTGCACAATTCACATGTGTAGAGCGAGTCACAAGTTTCATTTACGCAGTGCCAGACTAAAACACTGAACTAGTTTAATATTTGTCCGGCATAATATATGATTAAAAGTCATATCGAGCCCTAACTGCGAAAGTAACTTAAGCGCCAAAAATCAGATTTAACAGGAGAGAGTTTTTTTTATTCTATTTCATATAAATTTTGTATGAAATTTGTCACTTACGATAAAATTGTTCTTGCTATAAAATCGTAACGGCACCTTTGTGACCATGACATTTTATGAGATGATACAAGTATTGCCAATAAAATCATTTCTTAAAAAAAAACTAAAATTGAAAATGGTGTCAGTTACGTTATTTTCGCGGTTAGGACTCGATAGAGAGCACACATTTCTAAAATGCTTTCTTTGAAGAATGTGTTGAAAAATTTAGTAATAGAATATGCTTGTTAAAATAATATACTCCGAAAATATATAAAAAAAATTTGCATTTAAAGTCCGTCAAAAACCAAGTACTTTTTTGCAATTACCCTCTTAAAAAAAGTACCAAGTGTATGGTATTTTCCAGAACTAACCAAGGCAAAATCAAAAACGCAACGTAAATAAAGAAAGTTAAAGTGCACATACAATCATAAGAGCATGTTTTTTTTGGTGAGTAACAGTGTGTGAGGGTTTCTGTATATAAAAAATTGCATGTGCATTGCTAAAGTAAATAGAGAAAAGCGCACAAGTCTCGGCAACTGCCAACAACTACAAATCAAGCAATCAACTACCGGCCAACCAACAGAATCACAAAAACAAATTAAAAAATGATCAACAAACAACAAAAATATTTCTTTTCGGAGAAGGGGTGCACATGGGCTCTCGAAATGTTGCTGTAGGTTTTTTGGCGTATGGAAAATAACTAAACAAAGTCCGATGAATGACTAGAGACAAAAAACCCGCTAGAGAAAATAAAATATTAGACACTACTACTACATAAAGTCTAAGCAATGAGTACATGAATGTATTGATGGCATATTTTGTTGCACATAAAGTCTTACAGTACTTTCCGTCACCTCCAACGTGATGGTTGCTCGATTTTGTTTCTTACGCCGTAATAGCCGTCGTTGTAGTCGTTGCCGTTGCGTTAATTTTCGCTGTGTTTTGTGCATATTTTGAGCCAGTAGAGAAAAGTCCAATGTGTTTGCTTATTTATTGTCATCGTTTATGACATTGACACACACAAACCAACTTAGTTGACGTACTCGTGCATTCAAGTATTTACTTCTACCGCTCAATACGTGTTTGAGTATGTGTAATGAATATAATATCATTTTTATATTATTCGTAACCGAGTAGATGTGTTTGATTTATAGAAAAATAAACAATTTTGCCAGTAACTTGAACCGTGTGAATTCCGAAACAACAACATAAAAAATATATATGTATATAAAAAAACGTGGTGAATTTTAAACCAAACCACCAAACGAACACAACCAGCAACTGCAACAAAACAAAGTATTTTATTTTAAACCCGGTGTGAGTGTGTGTATGAAGTTGTTTAGATGTATGAGGGAAGGATGAAAAGTTATTGTATATAAATACGATTACTTTTCTTATAACTATAAATATAATTGTTTCATGTACCTGAGCAAGTGTAGCGATGTGAATAGCAATACCCTCTATGACTCGTTAGATCTTAAAGTGTTTTGTACGGTCGTCTGGGAATGCTAAAGAGGACCACGTCTGGAAGTTTTTTAGAATGCGTACCTTCTGCCATAAAATCTAAATTAACATTATGATCTCGGTCATTTTGCTATTCTCGTTGTTTTAAAAGATGTTTTTAAATTCATAATGATTTTTAAAATCGTTGTTGATTGCAAATAAAAAAGGGGGCAGGTATGTTCAAATGCAGAAATCAAAAAGTGGCGTTAAAAAGTTGTTCTTCTTTAACTTAATTCACTTAATTTCGAATGAAATCCAAGTATGCCAATAACGTTGCCTATCGAAAATAACTATGTAAGTAAGATGATCTATCTAAGATTAATTAGATCATGAGATCATTTCTAACAGTCTAAAAACGAGAAGAACACAACTGGTAGACTTTTAAAAACAACATCTCTGTCATGGATTCAAAAGATCCTAAGACCCCATAAAGTATATATTCTGGCTCCTTGAGTAATTCTAAGTCGATGTAGCCATGTCCGTATGTTCTGTTCTGTTGAAAACGCGCTCACTTTCGAAAAATAATTTTTGTTATAAAAACTAACATAAATGGTGGAATAATGCACGGAATGATATACGCACGGATTAGTTTTATTTGACTGGAAATTACACTGTTAAATCAATTTGGTACGTCACAGTTTTATATGACTAGAAATTACATCGTGAAATTTCTTGCAGATCGGTCCATAATTTACCTTAGGACCAATATAAAACCTACTCCCAGAAAACAGTTAAGTACGCCTAAAACCGTAATTAATAATGCTACTAATATAAAATTTGGTACGTTACAGTTTTATAAGGCTAGAATTCACACTAATAAATTTCGTGACGATCGGTCCATAATTTACTATTGGCCCCATATAAAGCTCACTGTGGTAAATTAATTTAATGCTTCTTAAACCGTAGCAGTTATTGATATTGCGGTAAAATTGCTTCCAACTTATCTCTATATGTCAAGAAAAAATGTCATGCAATTTTGTAATATTCGGTCCATAATTTTCTTTAGATCCCATATTTAGCTGCATTCTGAAATTCACGTTAAACGCTTAAACTAATTTCACCGCTGTATTAAAATTTACTGAAATTTTTGTTTTTTAATACCAGGAATCACTCTGCAGGATTTTGGAATGATTGTTTCATAACTTACCATGGCTCAAATATAAATTACCCTCCTGAAAATCATTTAAGTTCGGCTTAAACTGTTACGAAGCATGGTATTTTACTCAAGCTAGTTAAAATTGGAAATAAAAAAAACATAAAACTTTCTGATTGTCGATCAATAATTTAATATATGTAGGTCTAAACTGTAACCAGATTTAATGCGGACGTCTGTTTTTATAGATTCCACTCCTGAAATATGCGAACTGTCGGTGGAAAGTATCAGAGATTTTGCATAGCCGACACTCTAACTTGTTGTTTTAAGGAAAGAAAACAATAATATCAAGAGTCTTAAATTGATTACCGTTCTTTAATTCTAATTAAAAAAATTGAATTGTTTTTTTCGTTCATTTTTATAAATATTATGGCGGATAAAACCATATTTTTTATCACCGGGAACCATATTATTATTTAATTTATCGTTTTTTTATGATTGACTCTCAACTACTTATAACTATAATTTGTTTACAGCTAATAAGTGTATAGCTTTAAAGTAGCAATAAAATGTTTCTCTTTTTTAAAGCAGCATCTTATGTATAAATGCAACTATACTATTATAAGTGTTTAAAAAATTACAGTTGTTATTAATTAAAACATGTTCGGATGCAACCATAATATGATTGTGGCATCTTGATGCATGTCTAATTTAACACTAATATGGCCTGGTGGCAATAATATGGTCACAGTAAGCATACCATGTTAAAAAAACTTCGATACAAATAGTTTTTCTGCGGGTGACCATATCGAATTTGTGCTAATACATTTTGAGGAAACATCTACCCCTACCTCTTTTATACTCATGGGGAATGAAGCTGTAACCAAAGCAAACTCGTTAGAGCTATAAGATAGACAAATATGCAAAAGACCAAAACTTGACCGAATCCGAGGCACATTTACACAAGGTAACATCAATTGGGAGAGTATTACAAAAATACCTGACTTGTCGAAATTGACGCCATATAAATAAAAAAAAAAAAAATTTACGCACACATGCCCATATTTTGGCGCATACAAACGAATTTGACACTTGGGGCTTATGTCTGTCTGCTAATGAATCTGCCTTGTGTAAATGTACGTTGACCGGGTCCAATTAAATAACAAAGTTATCAGTTATCATAAGAACCTTTTACAAGTATGTTGGTGTACCTATTAAATGCCATGCTGTTGCTATTTCTTTCGTCTGATCCTTGATTTTAGTTCAGTCTGCTGACGGTTTTCTTTGCAGACTGTGCAGTGCAAATTTAATAGATATAACTTCCGAAGTTTATCTTGGACAGATCTAACTGGAATACTTTTTCGTTTCGGTCCTAAAATATAAAAATTGTTTTTTGTTTTTTGCGCAATAAAATTGTTTTAACTATTTAAATATTTCTGGCCTAAAACCATTACATTCATGCTTTTTTTTTTGGTGGCAAAAAATTACGGTCTTATTTAACGAAAGCTATCAAAACTAAATTTTAAATTATTTTAATCTTTTTCAAAACGGCCCTCGTATGTTTGTATGCTTACAATCATTATACTACATGTCTATAATCGATGGTCGCCTAAAAATTAAGCAACCCGGCAGCCAGACTTGCAGCCAGTAATGGTTCATACGAGCATACAAGTACGATTTTTTGCACACATCCATTTATTTGTTCGTTCATTCATCCGTCCGTCTGTCTGTCCGTCGGCCTGTCTTTTTATCTTTTCATTCATCCATCCAACACAATTTATACAAGACGACAGACAAGCAGCCAGCCAGCCAACAATCTAACCAAACCAAACCATAAGCAACCCAAACCAAAGCAACCAACCAACCAACTATTATTGTTGTTGTACACAGTGTTGCTTTTTCTTTGTTTTCGCTGTTGTTGCTTGCACCCGATTGCTGTTGCTGTCGTTGTGTTATTTTTTATTGCTTCGTTTTATTTTTATACTCAATAGTTTGTGTATTTTCTTTTGCAGTTTTTTTTTTGTTGTTGCTGTTGTTTTCAACAAACTAATACAATATTGTTTTGGTTTTTTCGTTGTTTCTGTTCACATCACAGCCAGCCAGCTCGCCAGTCAGTTAGACAGCCAGCCAGCCACAAGTTGCTTTTTCAGTTAAGTTTCGCAAACTACACCGTGAACAGTCGTTCTTTTTGGTTAAACGGTACTAAAGCGTTTTTAAGCTGCGCATTAAAACATAAAAAAATCAAATCGAAACAAAAAAGCGTTTTTAGTTTTCAATCGTTTATGTGCTTTTTCGCGTGGTCGGTTTATGTTTGTTTGGTCTTTTGGTTTGTTTACAAAACAAATCCCGAAAAAATCTGCAAATATTTTTTGGAATTCACTTTAACCTTAAAAAATTAAAAAAATATTCGAAGTAGATAAAACTTAAAAAAAAATGATTTAAAAATTGTTTCAAGAGAACAATTGATTTGAATTAATTAAAAAACTATTTTATAAAAAAGCCGACGGATTTTGAGTGAATTTTCTTAAGTAAAAATACAATTGAAAAAATTAAAATTAAGAATAAAAAAAATATGTACCTATCTAAATCATTAACAAACAAAAGAAAAATGTATAAAAATTTTTCAATTTAAAATAATATCAAATTCAAGTTTGAAATACATACCTAAAAACTATAATAAACTAAAAAAAAAGGTTTCGAAATTACAATAAAAATTGCTACCTATAAAAAATAATGTGAGTTTATAAAAAAATAAAAAATTTAATTTTAAAACAATCCAATTTTTAATAAATTTTATGTGAAGTTTAAGAAACGAAATTTCGGAAAAATATTTTAAAAAGCGAAAATCTTGAAAATAATTTTAAAGAACTTATATTTGAAATTTTGAAGGTTTTAACTAAATCCTTAACCGGTCATAAAAAATATGGTGGAATTTAGTCCTTCGATTTATTTTATCGAAAGGTAACTTTCTGGAGATTATAATCAATCCAATTATGAAAAAATATTCCCGGCAATTTTTTCCCTTCTACTATTTTTGTATTAAAATTCATTGGAAAAATTTGAAAAAACTTCAGGAAACGTTGAGTCACTTTCTGTAATCAAATTTAAAAACAACTTCTTTGTCACTGCGCTTTGGGTTTTTTTTATAATCCTTACAACAAGTGGTAAATGTTGGTACACTTACTTTGCCATTAATCTAAGACCTGATAAAGTATGTACATACATATGTATGTATATTCTAAATCCTAGAGTAATTTAAAGTTTATTTAGCCATGTCCGTTTGTCGGTCTGTCTATTGAAATCATTTTCACTTCCAAACGACTGGACAAAAAATAATAATTTTATTGTCAAATTGTTTCTAGTTCTCCTAAGCAGTTTGAGATTGGAACTCAGCACAATCGATTGAGTTGGATAATAATTATCGAACCACATGTGGACCAACCTCCCTAAAAAGTTTAAACATATTTCTACTCTACACTTACAACCAACATTTAATACGTTTTCAATGTATCATAACGATACATATATTAATTCCATAAAAAACGATTTTGAGCCCAATAAAGTAGGCGCTACATCGAAAAGCCCTGGCCTATGCGTTAAAGTAATACACAACCTGTGCTCTTTAATCTGCAGTAAAAAACGACACAGTCGTTTACGAAAACGACAAGCATAATAAGGCTGATTGTCTTCACCGGCGAATTGAACAAGTTGTAAATTTGTAATAACTCTAGGACACGAGGTTTTTAAAATATTTCACAAGCACCGGCTTTTAAATGTTTGTGGCCTATGTTTAATTGTTTTGTGTTTGCTGTCGTTGCAACAAGGAGTTTTTTTTTTTAATTCTATGTCGTCCATGTTCGTAGTAACTAGGACTAGGTCGTCTGCATAATCGAGGTTTTCGAGCCAAATCTTTATTCTCCACTGCCGTGCTTACTTTTATCTGACACGGATTATCAAGCGGATACTGTAAATTCGGTCAATGCAGGAGCAGTAAGTCCGGAAGCTGGCTGATTACCTTCCTAACTGTTCGTCCACGGCGTTTAGGATGCGGTTCACCTTTTCTATTTGAACCCACGCCACAATACTGCCCTCCTAAGAAAGAAAATCACCTCAATATTTTAGTAGTTTTGAGTAAGTTAGAAAAAATTCTACTCGCGAGCACAATTCGAGTCAATTCGCTCATTTAAAGAATTGTGATGGAGAGTTTAAAAATAAAATAAGCGAGCACTGTTTTTAAAATTAGAGAATTAACGCGAATCGTGTTCGCGAGTAGAATTTTCGCCTACCCTGCTTAAAACTACTAAAATCGAGATGCGATTTTCTTTCTAAGTAGGACAGAATATGTGAGGAGCGTTTGATTCAACCATTTGGTGTTGAATCCTCCGGGGGAATCCTGGGATCTCAAGAGATCTTTACGATCTCTTGCCATCGCGGCCGACTTAAGATCCTAGCAAGTATCGTGTTTGTGAGTAGGCCCTGGTGGCACGGCACCGGACTGACTTTTGATTGAGACCTTTGTTGGTATGCTTTTTGCGAGAAATGCTTTTTGTCTATCAGAAAAATTGTTTTTGCGGTAGTTTTCCGTTAAAAATATACTTTTGGGTATCGCGTAGAGATTATGGTTTACTACCTAAAGTCGCAGGGAAGGAAACCCACTTAAGAGGACTATCCCTAGGTGCTATTACTACTCAACAGGTTCTGCTATCGTATGTCCAAAAGCAGTGGAGGTTAAACAGCGCCAGCTCTTAAACAAAGGGCAAGTGTATTTAGGACTATGCACTAAAATTTATACCTGGGTGTTTTAGTAGCGCTCACACTCAGGGACGGTAGTTAAGCGCATTGTTTTTACCTGGTGGTTAAGATCCACCAGTAAAAGTAGGCCCTAGGACAGGTATCAATGTAAATATTTTCCACAGATGTTGCGTTTGATGTATGTAACACAGGGAAAATTTGTTTCTAGAGCAACGATTTTACATAAGTTCGAACAATTTCTTGGTACTTCCAAGGCCTCTAAATAACTTGCGTCCTGGATTGTTATTATGACTTTT
Source organism: Pollenia labialis (assembly GCA_949318255.1). Taxonomy (NCBI): domain Eukaryota; kingdom Metazoa; phylum Arthropoda; class Insecta; order Diptera; family Polleniidae; genus Pollenia; species Pollenia labialis. The sequence continues at coordinate 28,623,528 of OX439139.1, forward strand.
TTTCTAAGGTTTAAAGGCACGACTTTGCATTTTGTAGGTGACGGTTAAAGAAATGATTATTTACACCTCAAGGTACAAAAAACGTGATACTTAATATGCATTCTTTTAAACCTTAAAGAGTTTTGCTATTTTGACCTAACCTCAATATTCTTTTTCAGATAAACTAAAAGAAAAAAACAATTAAAAATGCTGATAAAATCTATGAAAGACATTGTAGACAATTTTTAAAAAGTGTAAACATTTTAATTAAACGTGTTAAATCCAAAGATATTAAAAAAATATTGTAACTAACTGTTCAAATTAATTATAAAAATGTATAACTAAAATAAAAAACTTTAAAAATATTTTGAAAAATAAATAAGATTTGTTATTACATAATATTAATTATAAATTTAATTTATAATCAATAAATAAAAATAATTAAAAAAAAACAAATAAAATAACTAATAAAAAAAAATAAATGAAATAATTTTTAGCCAAATAAATATCATAAGCTAAATATTTTAAACAAAAAAATATAATTACAAACTTATATAAAAACATAATTAAAAAAATAAACTTTTTAATAGTTAAAAACTGAAATACGAATAAAGATCGCTTTAAAAAATTAAATTGAAAATCTTTTAAGTATCAAAAGTTTGTTATTTTAAATTAACACTGGAAATTAAAAAATGTATCTAAACTGTTTAAAAAAGTGTTTAATTTTTGAAGAACAGCGACAATTTTGAAAACCCCATAAATATTCTGCTTGAAAAATTGCTTTATAAGTTTCAAAACTTCATACAGACTCTAACCAAAAGAATTTTAAAATACAACAACATCATCAACAAAATCACCATCATCTAATAAGAACAATATACAACAAGAAAATTATAAAAAAGAACAAGAACAACAACAACAACAAACCCAAAAGGTAATTTGATATTTTATTATTCCAATAAAAAAAAATAAATAAAAATTATTGAAAACCAAAAACCAAACAAGGCATATTTTTTATACAGAAATCATATTGAAATTATAATTTTCGAAATCACAAATATTAAAGTTGAAGTGTTAATTATGCGGTTTTCTTAAATTGTTCCTTTTTTGTATGCCCTACAGTAGGAAGTGGGTGACATATGAAACATATTTGATTTATTGTTATTTAATTTGAATTGAAAAATTGTTGCGGGAATAGAACCCATAAACACCGAAACTTATAAAAAAGCCTGCAATAGGATTCTATAAAACAAATTTATCAACATCAAACAATCGATTTAGCAACAGTAGTTTTATTTCACTATTGCAAAATCCCTTTTTGGGTGACATCAATAATATTAAACCGCTCACTTTAATCTTAATCTCAAAAATGCTTAAATGATTCAGTGGGGTCCCGATAATTGTTAAACGTATGACTTTTTACCAATAAGAGGAGTTTTCGAAATAAAGAGATTTTGATTTAACGAGGTTTTCTTCCAGAAATTTTCTATTGAAATTCAGCCAGACCGAATCGCAAACAGCAGCGATAAAGGCAAAAACCACAAGTACAAGTTCGAAAAACTCAATACACTCACACTTTTTTACTAACACCATCACATTTTTCGTACTTTCAGCCAATCGGCTGCTTCCTTGATTTTTCGTCGATAATCCGTATACACTACTTGCAAGTAATTACTTGCATGTGGAAACGCCGGGTTATATTTGCCCGTTAATATTAAATTTTTTATCTTTTTGCAAGTTTCTTATAATTTAAAATCATTATGTTTTCACTTTTACCAGAAATAATCTTAGTTGAACAAAAACAACTTCTTTTCTTTCCCAAAATAATCGTTTCGGCAAATCTGTAGAAAAGGTAAATAATACTTAAAACTTTTATAAACTAAAACAAATTCGGCACTTAAAAAATCGTAAAATTTAAGGATTAAATCGTCAAATCGTCGATGATCAATTTTTGGAGCCCAAAATCATTAAAATGATGATAAATCGCAAAATCTGGCGGCCGTGAAACGAAAATATAAACGATACCTAGTAGGGTTGCCAGAAACCAAACATAAAATAACTGGTCAACGTAAACAATCAACCTGATTTTTGAAAAAAATAACTGGACAATTTAAAAAAATATACTCGAACGACAGTTCAACGGGACCAATTTATCTAGAACGATTTAGTACTTTTGTTTTTATTGCATTTAGAAAAAAAAAAAAAAAAATCTTATTAATTGATATATCTTTCGGCTAGTTGTAAATATTTTCTTTGTATTCACTGGATAAATTGTTTTTTAGCTGGTAACTCAACAAGACCCTAAACAAGTTTACAATCCAGGCCGTCTGGCAACCCTAGTGCTTAGCTAAGCACAAGAGTCATCTTAGTCCGAGTTTAGAAACTTCTGGAATTGTCTTTTGTTTTTTCATTCGCGGTCACACAGACGAACATGTTGCCGGAAACATTCTGTTAATATTGTTGTTTTTTCTTAAAAAGCAAAGAAAATGTCAACAAAGAAAATGAGAACAAAACGTGTCGCCGAGTACCGAACACAAAAACCATTCTCTCTTCCCCACCCGTAATTTGCTACCAAACAAAATGTTTCCCTTCCAAATGTTTCCCTGTCTAAATGGGCACTTGGACTTCTTTTCAGCGACAACTGTCACAGTTGCAACGAAAGGAGACAATGAAGAAACGGTTTTAAATTGTCTCTGCGTGGTGCCAGCCCTAACGCTCAAGAGAAATAGTTTTCTGGGCAACTACTTGCTACCCAACCTTGGCAAGTTAATGGATATAGACTTATGGCCAATTTTCGGGATTTATATTAAAACACATTTATTTTTAAAATCGATTTAAATACAAAATTCTCTTCTTCACTAACAACTTAAGTGGAACTTAAGTCACCGATGTGCTACACTTAATTTCAACTTAAGTTTCCATTGTAATATTTTAGCAAGGTGGCCTCAATATCACAACAATACAACAACAGGCAAATCATGAACAGTCAGCTGTTTTTTCAGACCACCTTGTAAAAAAACTCACTTGCTTATATTTTTTTTTTGTATTTAGTAGTGCTACCATACTTTTCTCTTAATTAAATAAGACTTTTCAAATAAAACTCAAAAAACCAATCGGTATTTAAATACGATTTAAGTTTTTATGAAAATTAACTTAATATAGATTTAAATACAATCCTGAAAATTGGGCATTAGTGACCAATATTAAGATATCGCACAGCTGGATCTGATACCACATTAGTATACTTTGAGATACATTTGCATAAATAACAAAACACCTTAAGAGTGGTGTGACGTTATCAAAACAGAGTCCTTTCGGCCCTACTTTACTGCTTGCGAGCAGTAAACTACTGCGATAACCAAACCATGCAACAATTGTTTAATTGTGTTGGCAAGATATTAAAGTTCTCCATAGATTTATTGAATATGTCTACTTATTCATCATAAATCAAATAAAAACTACTATAAGGTTTAATTATTTCCTTTAGTCAGGTTCTAAGCCTTTCGCTGGTATAAAAGGCGTCATAACGCTGATGTATTTTGACATCAGTACTTTAGTGATTATTGAATAAGTTCACCACAGCACTATTTCATGAAACTTTTTATTATTGCGACGTCAGGCTTAACAATGCTTGGCCAAATTGTCATCAGGTTCAAACATTGAAATTATGTCATCAATCACATCGCCATCGCAGAAATAAGGAATCGGAGTCAGCTCAATAGTACGATGACTCAGTAACATCGGAAAAAGGGCTGATTAGGCTCAATTAAATGGCAAACTGTCATATGTAACATACATATGTTTTCCACTTTTGTTGTATTCCGCCCTTTGTTTATAAAATAACACTCAATTATATGATACCAACAGCATGTCCGACATGGTTTTCGTTTCATCATTCTACTTTGAAAATTTGTTGTATTTTACTAAATAATTTAAACAAATAGAATATGAGACTTTTTGCTTCTTATTGTACTTTTTAAATATGAAAATAATGTGACATCGAACTGATGTCACTGTAGTCAAAGAATAGAATCACGCATAAAATATGACAACATTTTATGATGACGTTCGTCATTGGATTGATGTCACTTTTTGCCACACAATTCTGATTTTAGGAACACCTCAATACAGAGTTGCATTTTTCTATAAGTGTAGCTTATCTACGATTCTTGATAACTTCCTTTAAATTTAATTTTATTTCGGTCCAACTTCTTAAAATAGAATTGTGTATTTTCTTATTAAAAAAAAGAACCAAAGCAAAATAAAAAAATAAAAAAACCAACAAGATCTCTGCTCAATAATCGATATTGAGTCAAGTGCCGTCATGTGTGATCTACACCCAGTTTCATATTTTTTTTATCGGCTTTTCTTTGGTTTTATTTTTTTATACTTTGTTAAGATTTTGACAACGTTTGTCATAATAAATTGTATTTATATTTTAATATTAATTTTATTTATTTTGTTTTTTTTTTGACATACATGGACGCCTCAAAACCAAAAATCTATGTACATATGTATAGAAACAAATATAAAATAAAAATTTTAAGAACCAAAAAATAAGACACCATTTTGGTTTGAAATTTAATATTTTGTATTCGTTCCTTTCGTTTTAACTCCTGGCTCAAAATCTCTAAATGATTTGATTACAAAAAAAACCAGCGACAAAAAAATTAAATTTTCTGCTTCTTTAGTAATCGAGGGAAGAAAGAAAAACAAATCACGTGTAAACGGGTGATCTACTCTAAAATATGCTACTGAGATGTAGGAGGATTTTTAATTCATTTGCAGGCGAAAATGAGTAGAAAGATAAAAATCAAACACGCGCAAGAAATAAATAATCAAGAAAAGATTTTTCGTCATTCCGGTTTTTTTTCAAGTAGAGTAGGGATTTTGGGTTATGTAGAAATTATTAATACGTTAAAGTTTCAAAACCCCATTTTAAATAGGCTGAATGAAATATTTGAGGGATTCACAAGGTGTTCTATTAAGTCATACCATCATAATGTCGTAAATAATATGTTACAATTGTTTAAAAAAATTATGTTGTGTTTCTAACAAAATAAAAATGTTAATGCTGTGTTCATTGATTCGTCATAACTGTGCAGTAGAAATGCAAATTATAAGCGGTTGTCCGCATCAGTAATAATGTTTCTTGTAATTATTTAAAGACATATGACTTTATAACTTTATGACTACCCTGTGATTCCCCCAAATTGGGGGATTGAAAAACGTTTTTATTTGGTTGAGTTATCAACAACCAACTACTTTCATTATTTTTCAATGCCATCTGAGAACCAAGTGACTGCAATACTGTTCCGAAAACTCAGAAGGCTTTTTTTAAGTACATTTGGTTCTTATTTTACAACCTCTACTGCAGAGCAATCCATGTTAAGTTACGGCAAAAAGTCAACCACATACCCATCATTTTTAGCCAAGGATATAAACAACATCCACCATGAGTTAAACGAAAGGCCGTTATCAGTTACCAGACTTGAGCCCTTCTTATAACCAGGGGGTATTTGTTTTCCTAGAAGATCTGCCAATTTCAAACCCTCGTCATGTAGGTATTGGTTGCACGAAGCTCACAAAAGAGAGCCACGCCATGATAGTTAAGGGCAAACTCCAAAGGAGTGGAGCCAGTATTATAAAATTTTTTTTGTCAAAATAGAAATTAGTGCATTGTCTTACCTTGCTCCCAAATAAATATCCCTTTGAAGGAAGAGTTTTGGCTCAAGTGTGACCACACAAGATTAGGTAAGAAGATGAAGTTTGGGTTAATTTCTCTCTTTAGAATACAATTCCGACTTTTTTTGTCGGCGTTTCTACCAGATATCTGGAAGACGTCGAACTTGCTGCCTGGGTCGTCACTCTTATGTTAACGTATACGATGTGCATCAGCTGTTACGTTTTCTTTATTAAGCTTTTGTATAAAAAAGTACTTTAACGTAAACGTGACGTTGCTTTGCTTCAGGTCACTGAAGTCTACCGCAAATTTCACATGACAGCAACATTAACGTATTAGTAACGAGGCCTTTATGCTCCCATGATAATACTTCTGCTCTTCATAAGCATAGTAAAATCTAAATTATACCCTTTGCGCATGGTGTTTTTTATAGGCTTTATTGAAGAGAAAATTTAATGAAATTATTGTTTAAATATGAATTCTGACATGTGGCCGCCACGGCCAAAAACTTTTCGCAGCATTTGCGGCCGTATTTCACCGATAACTCTTCGAATGTTGGAACCACATATCGTTAAATTAATGCCATGTAATTGATATTCCTATAACGTTCACCATTGACAGTAACATTCTTACCATCATCGTTTTTGAACACATATTGACCAATGACTAAGCCAGCCCATAAAGCGCACCAGTAATTTTCTGTGGATGTAATTGTGTTTCGATAAAGGCTTGTAGATTCTCCTCACTCCAAATGCGACAAATCTGCTTATTTACGTACCCATTCAACCAGAAATGGGCTTCATCGAAAAAGAAAATTTTGAATGGAAATTTCAAATGAATAAAATCAATTTGTGCTTCAACTCATTCACCGAATTGACGGCGCATACGATGGTGGTTTGGCTTTAATTTCTAAACAAGTTGAATCTTGAAAGCTTTTAAGCCAAGATACTTTCGTAAAATCTTCCATAAAGTGGAAGGACACAACCACAGTTACTGAGAACGGCGACGAATTAATTGTCGTCTCACGGGATGCACATTATCAGCAACAGTAAATGTGGTCCGAAAGCGATAAATTGTTCTTGGAATTTGCCGCTCTGAAGGACGATTATGTAAGCCATAAAATGTAAGAAGTGCACGATGAGTTTGAGGAAAATAACAATTATTAATTATTTTGATTAAAATGTTCAACAATTTGCACACGTTGCTCCGGTGTAAGTCGATTCATAATGAAATTTTAAAGCAAACTAAACGAAAAGCAACAATCAGCTGTTAAATGGGTGCTCAAATAAAGCAGTGACGCCAACTCAAAGTTGTGACACTCTGAAAAAAACTCGCTTTATAAGCATTTTCTTACGTTTACAGCACTATGCTCCTTATAGGAAAAAGAGAAATTAATATTTAAAAGGTATTCACGCAGATTTTATTTACCCTGGCAAATGTGCAAAAAAGCATAGTTGCACTTATTTGACGCGAGTAACCCATTTTGTAACCCAATATTCCAACATTTTTTTAAAATAAATTTGAATCGTAAGTTTGTTGTAAAATACACAACATGATAAATTTTATCTAAAACCGAGGATTTTTGGTCGGATTTCGGTTTCGGTTTTAGGGAATTAAAACCGCGGTTTCGATTTCGGTAAAAAGCGAACAGCAATCCCTACGTCCCACAACCACATCTATAGTTTTCTTAATTACATTGTCTCATTATCATACTAAGGTAAAGGATACGTCGAAGTCCACACAGTCGGTACTTAAACTCATTCATGTTTCATGTTCTTTCACCTCTCCATAATGCAAATCCCACTTTTCTTGCCTCAACTGTATCTGTCAATAAATTTTCGATTGACTGTGCTACAACTCATAATTATTTTATCTGCAACTCCAATCATAATTTTGAATATTTAACATTAAAAAACTCGTTTACTTTACAGATTTTTCTCGTCTTATTAAATTATACAGAATGTTTAAAAATTAAAGAAGAAAAAAATTCTCCGCCTGTCATTTTACGTTTGTAGTGACATACAAAATTATACAAATGAAATAATGTTGAATAATTGTATAAAATAGTTTATTGTAAATTTCTTCTCCCTTCTTTTCGATCTCTTTTAATCTTTAGCTTGCATTTCTGAACATCACATCCGTAGCCAATTTCAAATCGCTTGGGAACAATATTCGTAAGGAAATTAATGCAAATTTTTTTAGTTTTATTAATAAGTAGTGCATTATCAAATTGAAATGATAGTAGGGCGTTTAATATTAATTGTGATTTCTTTTTTAAATTGTTCTAAAGCAGAGAGAATATCACAAAATAAAAAATAAAACTCACAAACAACAATCGTATTTTCTTAAGGTTCCTATTCGGAAACAAATTTTTGGGAATTATCAAAGTTATTTCGTGGGAACAAAAAAATTTTTAATTTAAAAGATTTTGTTTATCGTGCTTAATTCCCAATTTTTATTTTTGATAAAAACACTGAAATTTATTCTTGAAGGGAATTCCTAGACGGAAACAAATAAAAGTACAATATTTATCGGCCAGAACAAATGATAAGCTATCATAGCGTAAATCGAAAAGATAAAGGGTACGTTCGCAAATGCATCAAAACTGTGCATCACGGCTGCAGTGATGAACAATTTTGTTGCTGACAACAGCTGTGCAAAGTTTAAATTTTTGTACATGAGCAAAATTTAAAAAGTTTTATAAGCGAACATAAAACAATACTAAAAATGTTATCATTATGTTAGCCCCTGGATTTGCGAATAATTTACTTCCATTCTAGGCTTATATTTACGTTCTAGGGGCTAATGGTTTCCTTGATACTAGATGGGACTCATGACATCCCCGATCTTCTCGCGATCTGTTAGCTTCAGATATTGGATGAACTTTTGTCGCCAAGGTAACCATTCCAGGGGGAGCACACGGATACACCACATTTTTTTAAGACTTTCTCTGTATTTTTCTTTCCTGAAATAACAAGAAATCGTTTAAAAATGCAAATTATAACAAAAAAAAAAATTGTTAACCCCCTAATACTTTCAGCATTAAAGACTTGTTAATGCTTCTGCAACAAACTTATAAATGTTACAAATTCGCGAATCATGTGCCCGACTGTTGGCTTAATACATAGTACATATTTTGTCTGTTTAATTGGTCGTCCGTATGTCTGTCTGCGTCTGAAAAAGTTTTCGCTTGTAGGTTTGCTGTCGCTGTTTTTGTTCTTGTATTATTTCTTTTCTTAACTAAACATCAATTAAAACAATAAACATTTATCTGTTGTTGTTGTTTCTGCTTTTACTACCGGTACATTTTGTTGTTTGTTATCTTACAGTTCAATACTTGTTGCTGTGCCAAACAACATCAACAATGACAACACGAAACAAGTTGTTAGAAACAGGGCTGGAAAATGGATGTTGTTTAATTTTGTACACACTTTTAAAACAAAATTGACTTTTAAGACCCATTTCAAATTTTTGTTTTTGCAATATGTAATTCTTGTTTAAGACTAATGGCCGTTTTCTCATTACACGATTAACTTTTTTCCCAACGAAAAACTGCACATTAAAGATATTTGGTTTTCTCAATGTCTCATTTGCTTCCACTCTGTCGCACAGCTAACCAGCACTCATCTGCCGATTAATTATTTTCCTTTTATTTGCCGTACAGATAAATTCAATCAGCTGACTCCCAACTTTAACATGTATTTTGAGAGGTGCTGCCAGCTTAAAACCATGTTTTTAGTCGGTATATTGAGAAACCCAAAATTGTTAACAGACAGTTTATCAGTCTAATAAATTTATGTTGACATTAAGTAACAGGCAGTTTGACGGTACATTGAGAAAATGGCCATAAATATTATAGAATTTGGAGCACTGAAAAAAGTCTCCACAATTTTTCGCCAATTAAAGCATTAGTCAATAATAAAATCAGTTTTAATTAAAAATTTAATCCAGTGAATTAAACGTTTAATCGGTTTTACTAATTGGTTAAATGGTGCAAATTTAATTAATTTTTTTAATTAATATCACAAAATTTTTAATTTAAATATATTTTAGCAAGGTTTCGTTTAAATGTGTTAAATTTCCATTTCATACTACATACATATGTATTGATTAACTGACATTTATTGTTGATAGGATAAGCTATTCCAATGCGCATTTCACTGGTTGCTTATGCCAGATCATAAGGAAACTTCATCCAAAGATTTAAGAAAAACTAAACATATTATTCAAATAAAACGATGAAGCGAATAAGAATTATAAACACCAGTTTTACTTGTAACTATATCAAAGCTTAAACAAAAACAATAATCAACAATAAATAGTGAGTTCATCTTTTCTTACAGTCCCCACTACAATTGGTTATATGTATTTTTATTATTTTTTTGTGGACATTTAGAACAAAATTCATTATTCATCAGGGAAACTTTTGACTACTACTAACAGGAAATATATGGCTATTGGTTGGTTTTAAGTTCCACCACATTCGTTAAAGTTTTTTATTTTATTTATTATCAAGTACATTAATGTAACAAGCTAAAATTTTTGTGCAGATCTGAAAAATTCTTTAACAGAAGTGGTAATTTTTAATTATTTGATAACTATAATTTCTCATGAAAACTTTATACAAAGTATTTTTTAATTAAAGTCAACTTTTACTAAAAATTATTTAAAATATTCGACCACTAATTGTAGTTATTTAATTGAGCTTAATTCCCAGTTTATTGCCGAAATTTCGTTACGATGCAAATTGAAAATTTTAAAATGGCCACCGTAGTACCATGGTACCAACAACGTTTAAAATGTACCAAAAAAAATTACAATTGCTATTTTTTTGATTTCCATCCCTGTTTGGAAAAAAAACAAACGTTGAGTCAGTAATTTCATATAACTTATTTTCACAAAAACAGATCTGGACAATTCACTACTATTTTAGTTTTTAAGATAAAAAAATATTAAAAAGAACCCTCTAAACAAAAAATGCCTTGTCCAAATAAACAAGTACATACAAAAATAAAAGAAATACTTTTATATCAATTCAATAGTTTATTTTTTTAACCTTTACCAAAGGTAAAAGGGTATGCCTACATGAAGAGGGCGGACGCCCTCCTTAAACACAACTTATCGCTATGAAATTTTTTTTTGGGGAAGAGAAAATAAGAAATAGAAAAAAATAACGGCCACGCTAATGTAAATGCTGGGTCCTTTTGAGTAGCAAAGTTAATTTAAAGATGTCAGTCTGTCTGCTGAAATGGGGTTTCCGAAGAGCTTAGATATGATAGGGACTCCTGTAAATTTAGCTATTAAAAATCAACCATTTCGGTCATTAATTGGCTAAGATATGAGCAACAATTTTTAAATTTTTATAAAATACTTTTTTGCGTTCTTTTACGCAAAATAAAAACATAGATGTACAGCAAAGTTGATTTAACGATGACCGCCTGTTTTTCTGTAAATATAGAGAACGGCAATAGCTACAGTGTCCAAATTAGGTAAAAGCATCTTATGCACATAATCCAACAAAATGCAGTGGACGTGGCACAAAATATTTTTATTTATATCTAAAGAACGGTAACTTTTTCTTCTTATCGCACTATGGTTAAATGTATATCAGATTCGGCATGCCATAAATCAGGACAGATATGGTAGGTCAATTTGTTTATTATTAAAAGGCAGGAATTTTAAGCTGCATTTTAAAATGTCCATGTAGAACCTAAAGAGAGGTTTCTGAACCTACCACATGACTCTGACAAGAAATATAAAATTACAATGATTTCTCCTCAAATTTAGAATCAACAAAATGATTCATCAGCTAGTCTGGTCTGGTCTGGTCTGAACTTAAAGGACTGCACAGCAGGATGGCAGGAAGGAAACTTGAATTTTGGGAATGTCATAAAAATTTGATTTTATAAATTTAAATTAATTTTGTGTCAGTATTGTATATTTTTTAAGTAAATATGCATAAAAAGTTATGTTCTATTTTTCCAATACTGACTTTTGGTAGGTATTCGGTTTCATTTAAAAATCTGAATTTTCCATCCATGCACAATAATCAAATCTGACTTAGAAAGTGAGCTGGTTAGAGAGAGAGGCCAACACACTGAGAAAAAAATAACCGGTAGCTAAAATATTTATTTGTCTAAAGAAATGCAAGTAAAGATAATATATATTTCTACAGATTCTGTAACTAGTTTGTGTAAATAAACCAAAAAGCAATAAAGTCATAGATGGGCACTTTGCCATACTAGTAAAATTGAAAATGCAATTTAATTTTCATTACCAGTAAAATAGAATTTTAAAAAATAAATAATGAGTAGGGATGAGATTTTCATGCACTAAAAAATCGAAAATATGCACTAAAGACTCCAAAATATGCATTAAAAAATAAAAATAAATATTTTATATTATATTTTATATTATATTATATTTTAAATTTTATTAAAAAAAAAAAAAAAAATAAAAAAATTATATTGTTGCTTTTATTCCATTGTTATTCATAATTATATTTTTTAAAACTTATGATCTCTCAACGTCCACCGAAGTTGAAGCTTACTTGAAGGATGCCAATTCATTTGGAGAGTATTAATTTTCTAATTTAGATCCCACATTTGATTCTAGATCAAAAATAGTTGAAATTAGTTTTACTGTCTGAAATCCCATATTTTTTTTGCAACAAGTTTTGGATTTTTTTTCATTTGTCGGGCAATTTTTCCTTCCACATTGTTTGCCGTATGAAATCAATAAATCAATATTATCGAATTGGCTTCTAATTTCTTCTGCAACTCGATGTTACCCATGTTCCTAGCAAGTAACATGTATCAGTTTTGGTTTAATTTTTTTTGGCCACTTGGCAGCCTTAAACCCGGAGGTCCACACCGCGCGTTACTCGCTTTTTCGCAGCATACGCAGCTGTCAAAAAAGTAGAATCTGTGCAGTTATACGTAGTAAGTTACATGCACAAAAGCGTAGATGCCTTGAGGCGAAAAGTAGGTTTACTTTCTACTTTTGTAAGCGTCACAAGTAGCGTTCAAACAAATCAGCTGATTTTGAGAAATTAAATTTTATTTTTACTTGTGCTGCTGCTGCATAAAAAACGTTGGATGTAACTTGAAGCGTAAAACGCAAGTAAGGTTAGAAAAACACGCACTGCGGGGAGGCGAAAACGAATGATATGCACCTGCAGCTTAACCAGCTTAAGGTGCTGCATCGGTTAAAAACTGAAGAATCTTTTGTCAAAATCTTGTATTTAATGCAGAGCTCCATAAAAAATTATTTATTGATTTAAAAAATTTTTATTTTTGAAAATCGTTTTTATACAATTTTGAAACTTTTTTTTATAATATGGAAATTTAAAAAATATGTCACTTAAAAGTGTTAAAATATGCAAAAATATGCATTTTAAACCAAAATATGCAAAATTATGCATTTTCACCAAAATAAGCAACAATATGCAAAAACAAATCGATGCCATTTTAACGCAAATTTAATGAATCGGAAAGATAATTGGTCGACGACATCAATCTTAGACTATCGACAAAAAACATGAATTTGCATGAAAATCGCATACCTATTAATGAGTAATTTTTACCGATTACTGCAAAGAAAGTATAATTCCTAGTAAAAGTTTACTGATAACTTAAATTATCAATGCATTTTTTGTTTTTGTGTATTATTCAAAACTTCTAATAATTTTTTTCCTTATGGGTAGGTATTCATTTTAATTTGCAATTATTGTTTTTGTTAAATTTGTAAAAATAAACGCTTGAAAATTCAAATTAGTTTTTGCTTTTACTCTCTATCATAATACGAAACAACAACAAAAGAAATTAAAATATAAAAAAAATAAAAAAAAATAAAATAATTCTTGACTCATAGACATTGAAAATAAAGAACAAGGAAATTAGCAACAACAACAATAATAACAAAATCGAATGCAAATAGTGCAACACGCTTTACCCATAATAAATGGCACTTAAAGTTGCCAGCTTTTTTTTTTTTTGATTGTTACTGTTGCTCTTAATAATATGGATAATCGTGGCATAAGCTTTCCTTACATTAAAGAACATGAAAAATTGTACGTTTTCTTTTTGTGCACATATATCAATGGATAGTCTGGACGGTATGTTAAATGCTTTTTACTTATATCCCTTTACATTAACGCGAGAAGTTCTGTATTTTACGTTGATACAAATATTTTTTAATTTTTAAAAGAAAAATCATTTTAAAATTATTGTTTTGTTTTGTTTTTATGCGTTTCAAGTCAGGTGGAAATAAGTTTGTCATTCCATTTTTTATGTCAACAATATGAATCTTAGACTGCATTAATCAGAGATTCTGGGTTCATATAAGCAGCAAAGTTAATTTAGCAAGGTCCCTTTGTCTGTGCGTACGTTGAAATGGGAATTCAGAAGTCCCTAGATATTTATGCTGCAATAGATTCATAACTAATGTTTTTAATTTTAGCTAATAATTTGGAGCAAATCGCGATTTAGTTTCTTCATATTGCGTAAAAATTCCCGACAAATGTTTAACTCTAGGGAGAAGAATTAAATTTGAAGGTGCTAGAAAATTCAAAGTTGGGTTATGAGTCTATTGCAGCAAAGGCTCGATATATTTTAATTACATGTAGTCTGGAATAGGTTTCCATTGGCATTCAGCCAGATCGTTCTTATATGTAAAAACAGAGTCGTTAAAATAATGAGACACTTTAAATTGTTGCTTGCTGTTGTATGCATTCTTTTATAATAATATGCCGTGTGACCAGCGTTATTCGCATTTGTAAGTTAGAAAATTAACAACGTAAATAAAAATGCCGTGCGAAAAAAGCATATAACTCAGCTTTAGCTATTTTTGGCAACATTTTCCATAACAAAAGTCTTTAGAACATTAAACTAGGCGAATTTCAGTGTATAAGTTGGCGACTAAAGTAAAAAATCTGGCAACCCTGTTTCACAGTCACACTAAAAAAATATTAGAAAACCTTTTAAAGCTATTTTTTTGTTGTTGCTATTTCTTTTGACTTGTTCAATTTATACGTTACAAATGCAAATTTAATGAAAGAAAAAAAATTTAATTAATCATTTTTGTGTTTGTATTGACAAATTTTTGTAAAATTGTTTACGACTTGGAAGAAAATATTACCATTTTACAAAAAAACAATATTCGGTTTAGCCGAATCTTTTATAGCCTTCCCCATGGTGCAATAAGAACGCAAAGTTAGATATAAATAGATCGATTTTGTGCAACGCCCTCTCCTGCAATCCCGCTTACATTTTGCCAGATGTTGTCTATTGATAACTAAGTTGCTTGTATCTTATTTGGCTCTTGCCCTTATCCAGATACACAGAAATCTATATAGCCTTTGTGCAGGAAGTGCCATGCCCGCTTCTCTAAATCCACCCATTTTTTTTTGGAGGGGTTGTGTATTGATAACCAAGATGCTTGTAAATAATTTGGAGACTTTGCAACTTGGCGTTCACAAGATAAACAAAAAAAAAAAAAAAAAAACAAGAGAATGATGGGTGAAATAAGAGGCAGTCTTAGCCATTTGTGCAGCGATCTGGCTGAATTACAATAGCTTACAATTCTGGACCTTAGGTGATAGAATTATATAAAAACCGAGTCCCCGGCGTTTCTGGGGTTCCTCGGAAAACCCATTTCAGCATACTCAAGGACAGATGCACAGCCGGTCATCGTTTAAACGACTTTGCCAGAGCCCAGAGGACCCAGAATATATATACATCGTAGAATCTAAGATCAATATTGTAGAAAATACAAACGGAATGACAAACTTGTACTATATACCCTTTCCACCTGTGGTGACGGGTATAAAAACAATTCAAAGATTTTCAATATATTTTAGATTCTAATACCACAAATTTCTTAACAATTTCATTCTTACTTGTTTTCATTATGTTTTTCTACAATATCTGCTCCTAATTTTAACGTTTTTAAGGTCAATTTGTTGGTTTTGTATTCATTAATTTTTTCTTATTGCAATTCATTAATTTAAATTAAAAATAATTTTCTAAAATTAATTATTGATAATGTTTATTAATTGCCAATTTCACTAATTTTACTTAAATACTAATTCATATTTAAATATAGTTTTTCATATAATTTTATTTTTATTTGACATTAAAAATTAATTTTAAACATAAATTTATATATAAGAAATTGGTGAAATCGGCCATACGAGTTATTAATTTCAAATAAAATAATATTTTTCTGTAGCAAAATATTTAGTATTGGAGGATAGTTTGATTACAACGTTAGTTTTTTTGCACTTTTTAAGTTTTATGTAGTAAATATCAAAAGCTTCACAAATCCTCGGTTTGTGCCTTTAAACGGATCTAACCTTAATATTCGGTTTATAGGAGGAACTACTTACATATGTATGTACATTAGGGGTATAACTTTTGAACAATTTTTTAAATTATCAAAAATATCTATCCATGCCATATAGACCATGAAAATCTATGATAAAAATTGGGGTCCCTTTTTTGCGGGCGTTAAAAAAGTTCCCCCCCAAATCACTTTGAAGTTTAGTATTTGTATTTTTTTTTGTTAATTAAAAATACAATATCTCTATTGTAAAAACAAAAAACATTCAGTTCTATTTTACTATTTCACAAATAAGCCTTATACCACCAATTATACTACATCCAAACAGTTAAAATTATGTTAAAATAACACGGAAACTCTTTTTTTGAACAAAATGGAAAAAACGGTTTGGGGGGGAGGTTTTTTATCCAAATTGATCTCAAAAAACTGTTTTCTTGATATATACATCAGTGGCCACACCGTCGTGATAGGTATTTTTTTTGGTTATACCCCTAATGTACATGTTCTGTTCCCTAGCAAAAATTAAGTGAGAAAATCTAAGGGAAATGTGAACATATTACGAGGGAAAAAACTTTTCACGATAAGGGGGATTTTTTCCCGAGAACATTTTTTCACGTTATTATTCCCCTTTGAATTACTTTTTGTTCATGGACGTTTTTCATGATCGCAAAAATGTGAAAAGAGAAAAAATTACGAGGCAAAAATTATTCACGATAGGGGTGAATGTTTGTATGTTTGTGTTTCATTTTAACTCATATTTCATTCAAAGAGAAAATGAATTACAGTATATTTGGAGATCGTTTACAGTAGATGTTTTCAAAGTTTGGCTACAAATACTGACCGAAAAGTGGGCTGGATGAATATCTGGAGAACGGTTACAGTAAAAGTTTTCAAATCTGGTACCAAAGGTTTGGCTATCAACACACAACATTTGTCAGGAATTTCGCTAGATCGGAGAAGTGTTGGTGGTACAAAGGCAATATAGATTTTTAAATACATAACTCGCTCATTTGCTGCAATGTCGTCATAACTCAAAATTAAATTTTGTAGTTAGAGATGCACAGTTGTTCGCTTTATATTGTGTATAAAATTCATCTTTATATCTTTAATACCGTTCCCGTTTGAAGAGAATATGTCGTTATATTGTCTAAATGGTACGAAAAGTATTTATTTTTTTGAGTTACGACGACGTTGCAGCAAATAAGCGACATCTGGAGAATGGCAGCAGTGACAGTATTTAAATGTAATCCAAATAACTTGGATATTAATACATAAAAGATCTGTGAAAAAGTAGGCCCAATTGGACAAGTGGGCATGACACATCGCGTACAAAGAAACTATTAATTTTTTGTACATCTAGAGCGCCGTCACAGCAAATTAAATTAAAAAAGTCTGTCTAAAAGTCGGCTGGATTAAAGAAATGGCCATGGCACCATTTCGGTTTGTCTGGAGTAGGGTACACTCAAAAGAAAAATCAATCCATCTGGGGGGCTAACGCGTATTTCGATTCAAAAAGTAAAATTTTTTGAAAGCAATTTCCGATTCGAAAGTTAAATCGTACTGCGTAGCTCATTCGAAACGATGACAGAGTTGTATTTATAAACAAATGGGAAATTAGATTAAAAGTTGGTAGCACTGCTATTAAAATACCAAAACAAAACAAATAATAAATACTATTTAATGTGTGAAAAATATTATAATTGTGTTTTTTTCATACAAATTTATTGCATTTCTTTGTGGTTTAAAAAGTCTACAGAAAAAGCCTGTACTGCTTCTTATTTGTAAATGTAATTTTTTTTAAAATATTTTTTTAAAATTTCAAGACCACAAATATTAAAACATTTTCAATAATAACATTACTTTACATTTATTTTATGTATATCAAATCTAATATTGTTAGGTTTAATTTGTTTGTTTTACACTTTTATTTATCTTGAACTTTGTCATTTGCACTTTGTCACTAACAAAATAGCTTTCGAACAATTTCCTAACGCTTTTTACTCAACTGACGTTTGTTTTTGTAATACGGAGTTGGAGTTTCGAAAGGGATTTTAATTGTTCGTAATAGAGAGTTGCCGTTACGAAAGGGACTTTTTGTTACCGAAATGTATAAACAACTTCCGTACATTCGAAACAAATAGTACGAAAATCGTAATACACAGTACAAATTGTTCGAACTCGTAAATTATTTCTTTCGAATCGAAATACGCGGTAACCGCCCCTGTACTCACATCAATCCGAAGCGGTATTAATCAAGTACAGAAAGATTGATTAAATTATGCGAAATACTTTACGTATCCATATTAAATCCCGAATTCGTACGTGAAATATTAAGCAATTGGTTCTTTTTTATCCGGCCTAAACCATTATGAAATCTTATAAGATACGAAATCTTGTGTAAGATTAAGATTAATATGAAGAAATGTGTTCTTTCATTCTCTCACATATTAAATCAGATATTATCTTAAGTGGAGACTCCGTGTAAAGACCCATCTATCGTATTTTAATACCAACACCACAATAGTGGAGAGAGCTTTACGCATTTGTGCTGATGGTTGGAAACAACTTAAAATATTGGTTCAAGACTCACGTTGAAATATACCGAACCACTCTCTGAGTCGATCTAACTATGTGCGTCCGGCTGACTGGCAGGCAGGCAGGCAGGCAGGCAGACTTTACATGTAAACCTTGTGCGCAAAGTGCACCTCGCAATTCTAGAGATCATTTAATGAAATTTGGTCCAAACTTATTTTATTGCAATCTAAATCATCCTATAAAATTTTATTGGAATCGGTCTATATTATATGCAGAACGTTAGGCTGTATATGGATTTGTTTTGACAGTTTCTCTTTAAATAATAAATGAATATTTTATTAATTTTTAAAATACAATTTGAATATTTTTAAGCCTAATATTTAAATGTATGAAATTCCACGCCCTTTTTTTGATTTTATTTTAATATTTGGGGGATTCACAAGGTGTCATAAAGTCATATGTCTTAAAACAATAACATGAAAAATACGACTGTTGTGAACACCCCTCATAATTCAGTGTGCTATTTTGTATTTAAGTCAGCTAATTTAAAACAAATGTAAAAAATAAATATTTACCAAAAATAAAAAATTATTTTTTAATTCTAATCCATGAATTAATAAATTAAATTCGATCTTACCTGACTATTTTCTATTTTTCAGACGAAAATCAGAAATAAATTTTATTTTATTTGTTTACCAAACAGCAGAGTATTAAGCCGCCGCAAGGGATTTTGATGTAAGCCGGAAAAATTTTACTATCAACGGCTACGGCTTACAAAAATTAATGCGGTTCGGCTCAGCCGTTCACCGCAATTTCCTTCGGATTAATTCCGACAGCACAAAAAACATAGCAAGCAAAGTTCTTTTTATTTAAGACACTTTTTGTTAACAAAGCAACAACAATATTTTTAAACCATTGTAAAATGTTAGAACATTATGACAATATAACATGATAGCACACCTTGTGAATACCCCAATTATGTCACAGATGAAAAAATCTTTTTAAGAATGACCATTGCGTGTTGTAGAGGATTTCAAAATTACCTCAAAACCACATGCACATGTGGCTTTTTACATTCCGTAGATTGTAGGCTTAAGAGTACATTTTATTTTTAAAAATATTTGTTAAGAATTTCACCACTTATTTTAATCTTTAAAAGAAAACAAACTGGTAACACGTTTTGAAATTAAGAGAGAAAAAATCGACTAATTTTATCGTTTTTATTTTAATTAATTAATTTAAATACTTGCACACAAATGTTTATTGAACTTGTTGATATGTTTACAAAATTTAAATAAACAATTAAAAAAATAGTACAACTTAAACGTGTCAGTATCGAGTTTTTCAAATTTCTAATAAATAATTTTAATTTTATTTTTTTTTTTCATTTAAATAATTATAATTGTTCCCAGAGAATAAGAAAACAGTCAAACTTATTGTCACCCAGTTAATTTAAATATGTAATTGTTTTTGTTGAAGTATTATTTTTTAATAAAATCGCTGAAATCGTAAGTTAGTAAAAGCGCCTGTATGTAAATTAAGGCGCACAAATTTGTTGGGGCACTTAGGAATTTAAGGGGTGTGTCTGTTTTATGGAATAAAGTGTGTGTGTTTGTGTGTATGTGTGAAACAATAAAGATTTCAAATCAAGATATTAATTATAAAAAAAATGAATTAGTTGTAATCCAGGCGAATTCATATAAGTGACCGCACAGTTATGCTAGCTCACAATTTTTTAATGGAGTTTGGCATTAAGAATACATAACGCACTGGTTGGTTCCTCTAAAAGGGGTTAACACTAAATTTATAAATTTTCTTTTTAAATGTGCACTTTTACAAAAAAGGAGGATACAATTGTAATTTTTTTTTGGCAAAATGCTAGACTTTGTTTAAAGATTGACTGCCAGCAGTCGTCAATGACTGTGAGTGTTAAACGGCAAAACCCTCTAAAGAGATGGACTGGCTGCAATTGAAAAATGTAAGGGTAACCTGTCCGTGAATGCCTGGGTTCGAGCCTTGTGGCAGTCAAGAATGAAACATTGTCAATAAATTTTAATTAATTTCATGTTGTAAAACTCCTTTCTTCATGAGAATTATTTAATGGAAATTAAATTTGATGAACTTTAGCCTAATTGAAGATATCAACATTTGGATTAAAAACCATTAACAGTTCAACAAAAATAACTACAATACTAATTACTGAAATTGATCTAGGATTTTTATCGTGTGTAGATATGGCCACTGTTCATCGATTTCTTGCAAAAAGCGAAATTTTAAAAATTTTGAGTGGACTCTCTTTAAACAAACCTACCTATGTACATATGTATAATAAAAGGGACAGCTAGTATAACTCGCTCGCTCTCTCTCTTGGATGCGGTCACCTGTATGGATTCAAGCCGCAATCGTGTTATGGTTACCTCCAAACATAATATGGTAAATAATAACTCTTGAACCATAGCATGTTGCTCTTAGAAAAGAGGAAAATACTATTGTGAATTTGAAAACATATTATTGTCATATTTAACCATATAACATCTTTAGAGGCAACCATAATATGGTGGCTTCTTGATGGAGGACTGCTATAACCATAATATGGTGACAATAATATGATGATATTAAACATAACATGTTAAAAAATTACCATTGATGGAGTACTAATTTAATCACAATATGGTTGTCGGTGACAATAATATGGTTATAGTAAACATAACACGTTTAAAATTTTCTTTAAAAGTAGTTATGTTGGAGGTGACCATATTTAAACATGTTTTTCTCTGCGTGTATAGACTAACTATTAAGAATAAAATTGAGAAAACTAATCCGAAAAAATGGAAATAAAGCGTAAAAATTACAAAAATATCGAAATATTTAAATTTTTTTTATAATTTTTTCACAATTTTTGGCCCATAGCTGACAAACCGTGGGCAATTTAGTAAAGTAATATTCAGTAAAAATATTCCTTATAATGAAGTGTAGAACATTATAATACTGCAAAATTCGTTTTTTACATTTTCCAGTTGCAATTTACATCGAAAATTTCGAAATATATGAAATATGTGGCAAAAATTAAAAAAAAAACATGAACTAATCAATTTTCATTTTTCATAAATTTTTCGAATTTTTGCAGCTGGAAAATGTAAATAAAGCATTATAATGCTCCGAGGTATTTTAATTATTATCATTTTAAAAACCGAAATGACTGAATTTGAAAAGCAAATTTCTCCAGAATTTAATTGATAAGAGTTTTTACCATTCTAGACCCCATAATGTCTACGAGTCTTTCGAACCTTAATTTCATTTAACAAAGGGACAGATGAACATCGTTTAATCAACTTTTTGATTATAAAGATCCAGGGTTTATAAAGGGTCTTTCATTAAGCGATTCCTATCTTTAAATTTAAATAAAGCAGACTATGTGTGAAATGCCATAGAATTTTTTTATTCGTTCGAAAGGATTTTAAATGCCTTAATGTATGGAATATAAAATCGTTCCAATGGTCACGGTGGCCGAATTTGCTCTTGCCGAATATATCAAATGTGGCATAAGTTGTGTAGCACGAAGTGCAGTCCTGGTCAAACCAGATGTTGTTGGTGTCCATATCATTCAACTTAGGCTTATTATGTACTCGCTGTTGGTGGCGAAGCTGTCCTGGTCAACGTTGTTCTCAAACAAATATGAACCAATGACGCCGCCTGCTTAAAATCCATGCAAATCACTGACTTTTTCGTCTTGTTTTTGGATGCTCTGGAATCTCTTGTGAGTCAGTATCGTCGTAAATGCAATAATTTAGTGGGTTGGCGTTCTGCCAGAAATGTCCCGCAACGATAATGATTATTTTTCGTAAAAAATTTGATTAATTTTAATATTTTAAAAAATATAAATTCTTCTATGGTGATTTGGCTTAAAATGACTAAATAAAATGAGAGCCAATTCGATAGATGAAGCTTCATACAAATTAACGCAATCAGTTGTTAAAGTTCGATAGCCCCTATTTGAAGACCCTTTATATGCGAAGGTCAAAAAATACTAAGTCGATGAGTTTAAAAAAAAATCATTTTTTTTTTTAAATCAATAAACTTATTAATATAAAAATACGGATCATGCGGTTATCAGTTTATTATACAAAGTTTTTACTGAGCATGTGTTCAAGATTAATTAGAATTAGATGAATTATAAAAATAATGACTATACACATATCAAATTAGAGCTTAAATTAGGTGTATACGAAACATAATTGAATGATAATTCATTTCTTTTAATTTATAGGACAAGAGATTCATAACTTATTTACCAGTTTTTAACTTCGTGTTTAAATATTATTTATTCTTAAATTCTATTTCAATACAAAATTAAGTTTTCCAGTAATGTTTAAGTTTCCATGGGGTATTCGCTTATCAAGGTGGCCTTACTACTACAACAATACAAAAACAACATGCAGAGCAAAAATAATCAGCTGTTTCTTTGAGGTTATCTTGTAAATTAATACACTTTGCCAGCATAGTTGCCAGATAAAATGTGTCGAAAATCGACAAATTTTGCGAAACAAATGAACAAATTGACTTACTTATATCGTCATTGTAGAATACTACTAACTTTTGTTAGTTTTTGAGAATTTTTAACTATTTTCCGTTTCCGTATTCCTTATTTCAAAAGATCTCTAAAAATAAAACCGCTGTATTCACTCCTAGTGGCTATAAATGCAAGTTTTAACAATTTGTGATGATCGACCTCTAGTTTAATATGTAAAGCTGACACCTGCAATATTCCAACTTATAGGGGAGGTTAACAAAGTTTCGCCACAGCCGAGTATTTTGATATTAAGAAGTGCTACAATACTTTTAATTTATTTTAACCAGATTAATCAACTCTGATTTAAATAAAAATTAACTTAAGCCGTAGTTAAATACGAAATCTAAAACTGGCCACTAGTAACATTTTCTAGCTTTTTCTTTTATAAATGTCGTATAATATAAAATTAATCATTTATTTTTTCTTATCTTTATCATTTCAGTCCCAATTTGTAAAAAAAAATCTAAATCAAGCATCAAAGACAAAATACTTGTTTGGCAACAAAGAAAACGAATTTTTAAACATTTCAACAATTGCAGCAAAAAGATAATCTAAAATTTTTGACGAAATTCAAATCAAATTTTCAAAAAATAAAATAAATCATTAAAGTGTTAATAAAATAAGTAAAATATTTTAAAGAATAAAAATTAAATATTTTATCAGTATAATGGATGACCCTTAAGCGGAAAGTGTGTTTCAATAAAATTGAAATAACTTCTAACGAATAGAAAAAAATATAGAAACAAAAATACAATACAATTATTATTTAAAACTTAAAAAAAAAAAAAAAAACTTTAGAAAATTATAGAAAGAGATTTTGTTTATCTTATCTAGTCCATAAAATCTCGTTGTGGTTGATATTGCTGCTGTTGGCATCATTTTAACAAGTTTTTTAAGCTAAAAAAAAAAAAAAAAATAAATCGTGTCAACCGTGTCACTTTTGTTTGCCCTTTTTGTCTTCGTAGTTGCAAAAGGGTGGTGTGTTTGTGTTGCCGTTGCCTGAGCTTCGTTTCATTCTTTCCAGCCAACTGTTGAACAGTAAGTGATTTTGAATGGTTTCTGAGGACACCAACTGGAATAGCAGTGACACAATGTCCGATACGGACATGCACGATTCGAAGAATGACATTTGTGGTGGTGCTTCTAGCTCAAGCGGCAGCTCTGGCACCCCGCGAACCAAACCGAATTGTGCACGTTGCCACAATCATGGTTTTAAAATCAAATTGAAGGGCCACAAACGCTATTGCAAGTTTCGCAATTGTAATTGTGAAAAATGTCGCCTGACCGCCGATCGTCAGCGTGTTATGGCCCTACAGACGGCACTGAGGCGTGCCCAACAGCAGGATGAACAGCGTATATTACAAATCAATGAGGTGCCACCGGTGGTTCATCCTCCCACAGCTGTACTAAAGGCCCACTACCACCAGCATCATCACTTGCAACATCATATAACAGAACAATTATATCACCGTCATCATCCCCATTTGGTGGACGTTACAGCCGCGGCAGCTGTTGTGGGTGCTATGCCGCCTCATCAGCATCATCACATGGCACATGCTGCTGCGGCAGCTATAACAACAATACGTTCCCCACCACATAGTGATCACAGTGCGGGTGGCGGAGGCGGCGGCGGTGTTGTTTGCAGTAGTGGGAGTGCAAGTAATATTGATCGTAATGCGACCAATATTAATGGTCTGGCTAGTAGTAGCAGTGTTGCTTCAAGTTCTTCGATTGGGCCACCACATCACGCCTCACCGGATCAACACCAGCATAATAATCAACATCATCACCAACATCACCCCCATCCACATATGTCCGGCGTACCCGCAACTGCTCAATCAGTTGATAGTTCTTGTGATTCATCCTCACCATCGCCATCATCCACATCAGGAGCAGTTTCGTTGCAAGTTAATCGTAAAGCTGTACCAGAACATCATCAAAATGGCGCTGATATGTCTATAGGTAAGTGATAATTTATTTTGCTCATATATTTTGCGAGTTTTATTGTTGTTTGGGAGCCGAAGTTTAAAAAGAGAACATGAAACTGGCTGTAAGCTTTAAATTAACGCTCAAATGTTTGAAGGAGTCGATTTTTACCGTTTTTTTTCATTTACTCGACGAATATAAATTAATATTACGAAAAGGCGTGTTGAAATTTTTTCAGTTTTTTTTTGGAGAAGGTTGATTTTTATATCAGGAATGGAAAATTCAGATTTAAAAATGGTAGCGATTTCTGACTGAAAGTGTAATTTTTGGAGAGCTTGAAATAATAAAAAAATTTTGTTGTGAACCTGTTTATCCTTGAGACCATGTTTACGACTCCGTCCTGATTTAAATTGTCTCGTTGAATGTCCTCCACACTTATGCCTTTTTTTTTAAATGTCTTAAATTAGTTTCAAAATATTTCCTTAATTTTATTTATTGAAAAGTGTGAAGGTGTTTTGGAAAAGGTACTTTTAATATCGTGGAGGTAGTGCAGTAGTATTTTTTTCTTCTTAAAAACTACTGAATTTTTAATGCCAGAATTAAGGCGAAATTATTGGAGAAGAAACTTTTACTCACTTACGTACGTGTTAATTTACAATAACAAATACTCACATTTTTATGCTAATCAATGAGATAATTTTTTTTGACACATGAGCGGGCTTTTTCTTTCTTCTATTTGTGCCGTCATTTTCGTTTTTGTCTTTCAGTACATGGGCTTTATTTAATATTAATATAAATTATGTATTGCTCTCATAGAAAATTTAAGAACATTTTAAAACTTACCTCGCTTTTAGCTTCGGTTCAAGATTGTTTTGCTTTTGTGTGGAAAACCAAAAATGATTTTTATTAATCGCCGGCCTTTGATTATGATTAATTCAATAAATCTTTAACTTCAAAACCGGCGTTGCGATTAAAATAAAACTTTCGTGGATTATGACTGATAAAATATTTAAGCATAAGTTTTGACAATTGATTTTTCAAACCTGATATGAGTGGGGTTTAAGGAGTTATTAAAGTGGGGTACCTTAGAAATGCTTATTTTTCGTTTAAGGAATAGTTTAATGTTCAGGTTTTAAACACTTTATGTTTTTATTTTCTTTATTGTTACATCTTGACTTAAACCAAATTATTTAGGTATTTTTTTAATAAAAATATCATTCCTACTGAGATATTTAAAAAGACTATACATTTTTTATCCCCACTTGTTCCCCTGTTTTTGTACGTTTGCCTCATGGGTAATCAATCATCTTTCTCTGGGCGTTGTAATTTTAAGTGTAGAGGAGGACCAGACGAATATAACGGCTAACGAAATTCTTATCTAGTGCCTCGAAAGGCACGCAACTTTATAGGTTACTCGACTCTTTGCTACACTCAAAAGAAAAATCAATCAATCCGTATCCAAATCAATCCGAAGCGGTATTAATTGTACGCTGAGTACGGATTATCTTGAATCAAGTACAGAAAAATTTATTCAAGTACGGATTTTCAATCGCGAAATACTTAATTCCATATTCAATCTGGAATTCGTACATGAAATAATCCGAAAATGTGCTTGATTAAAGAATTGTAAAGTTGATTCAATCCCGAATTCGTACTTGAAATAAACCAAAAAAACTTAATGTACGTGTATAACTGAAAATGTAAACTAAATGAGAAGCAAGAGTTTGTTATTTTACTTTTTAAACATGAAAATAATGTGTTTTCGTCTTGTTCTGTTGTTTTTCATATTTCTACACACAACAAGCAAATCGTTTTTAAGCCAACAAACTTTAATACAGTTATACGAAATTAAAACGCCAAAGAAAATTTTAATCTTTTTTTACATGGTTTAAGAACAACAAACTTAAATACAGTTAAACGAAATTAAAACATGGTTTAAGAATTTTGTACTTATTTTAAGATATTCCGGGATTGATTGTCGAAAGTAATCCCATTTAGGATTGTTTCAAGTACGTATTAGCGTTAATTGTACTTGAATTTTTAAGTACGATTCGTACTAAAGGAATGTATAAAAACTTAATGTATCCCCATTGTTTTTCTTTCGGTGTACTGGATTACAGAATGATAGTGGGAGATCTTTAAACGTTCTGATTAGGATCTGTCAGTTGCTGTGGATTATACACAAATCGCCGGAGTAGGTGGAGCTCTTGTCTAAATATGGTTGATTTTTAATCTTATTGTATGGCTTAAGTTCGGCTTGGCCTGCCCACTGGGAGATGTTTATATTCAAAAAACATTTTTGTATTGGAAACAATTGACCTTCTTTATGTTGGAGCATAGAAAGTCAATGATAATAATAAACACACCTACCAGCATCGGATGAAAAATCGGTAAATACTCATTATACAAGAAGCATAAGTTTGTATAGAACTAAAATTTTCTTGAGACACAACAAAAATGTCAATCTAAATAGGACGGACATATTTTTATTTGAATTTTGGAGTTATACACTGATAGGTTATAACGCCTTTTCTATCAGTGTATAACTCCAAAATTCAAATTAGAATGTGTCCGTCCTATTTAGATTGACATTTTTGTTGTGTCTCAAGATGTATTTTGACATCAGTTCTATAACAAGTGTCTTCGTTTTTGACCCCATGACACTTTTCATCATTGTAAAGTCAACCTGAACATCACTTGGCCAAAATGACGAAATTGTACGAAGACGTTAGTCATTGGATTGATGTTACTTTTTGCATCATTGATGCCATTAGTAGAAACATTGAAGTTACAATTCTGATGTTAGAGCATCATCAATATGAAGATGGATTTTTCTTTCAGTGTAGTTGAGTAGTTTGCCGCATTAATATCACTTTGCCCTTCTAGAAGGTTATAAAAAAATCCAAATAAAAGATAATTAAAGTTGTAATTAATACATAAGCGATCAATTTATTATATCCTTTGGCCTTAACCAAACGTTTTTTGCAACCCAAAATACCCAGCATTTTTATTGTAGTGTTCCACATCCATCAAACGACTGATGTATTAAGCCTCTGGCTATTTAAACCGCCAAAGAAAATAGTAAAGTTTAATAAACCAAACTCGTTTATCAATTCGAATACTGCACATCATCCAATTGACAATTCCCCCGGCACGAGTTGACTTTTAGAAAAAATATACTCCTTTTTTTCAACAAACATCTTTTATGCCATCTCCTCATTACAGTTGAGGACTAACATGACATATCTCAAGTATTGTTTGTAGTTAAATGGTTGTAGTAAAAAGTCTGTTGTACTATCACGTGTGAAGAGTTAACAAATTAATTTTCTCTTATCCTTTAGAAGTTATTACAACACAATGTTTGTGGTACGATAAAAGATACCGAAAAGCGAATAATTAGCTGTAAGAAAATATGTTTTCTTTTGTAAAATGTTGCGAATAGAAGTTCGTGTGGGGACAAATGAATTTCTTCAGTACTGTAGACTTAAGCAGAGATGCCTGTTGCAAATGGTCCAAATGCTGATTAGGGCTTTAGTCATGATCTTAAAATCTCCGGATATCGTGCCCTTTTTGCGATTATGGCGTAAGCGTGAATTTATCAAAATTTGGTTTTTTTTTTTGGAAAAAGGTCATAAGTACCCGTTAAAAAAAATTCATCGACTTTGAATTTGTACCGTTGCGGAGATAAAGCCCATTTAATTCCAAATAAAACGTTGCATTGCTTAAGAAAAAAATATTAAAAAATTGGTATTTTGTCGCTTACGATATAATCGCAAAAAAGGATCGATATGTTAGTGTTAAGGTTGTTTGTCCCTATTCTTATTCAAATTTCGATAAGTTATATATAACAAAAAAGGGGAAACATAATTATATAAAGATCGGTCCATAGTTGCATTAAGAAAAAAAAAATACTTAGACCATTGCGGAGATTTAGGTACAATAACTCACATAGGACAAAAACTGTTCACACAAAATATTATTAGGATCAGTTCACAATAGGCCATCCTTATCAGTATGAATTTAATTGGTTTATAACTAAATACTTAAAATAACTTAGAGAAAAGATGAACACTGTTTGTTGTTGTTGTTTTGTTTAGGCTTTGATATTACGACGGGCAAAACTTTTGAGTTCTTATAATTCCTATTCGCTTAACGGTATTATTTGAAATCTTTAAAATCTTTGGATGAAGTTTCCTGATGATCTGGCCTAAGCAACCAGTGAAATACGCATAGGAACTAGCTTATCCCCCCACAAAAAATTTAGCACAACTAAACTAAATCCTATTAGAGAAATGTTTCGACTCCAAAAAAAAAACCTTTGATAACTCAAAAATTGCTTTCAATTTCTTTTAAACAAAAATTACCGTTTCCGGATAATCGAATGGGACCAAGGCTGCCGGTACTTTTTTCATTGTCCCCAAAAAATTAAAAAAAACCCCAAATTACAAAAAAATAAACTTAAAAAGTTAATATTTTATTATTGATTTTTTTCTGACAAAATTTAAATTTTTTTTAAAAAATAGTTTAACAAGAAATCCCCAAAAATCCCCACATAAAAAATTTTTGTAAAACAAATTATTTTATTTTGTTTGTCGCGACTGGTTTCGGCATGTTTTGTTCAATCGATTTTAGCCATCCTTGAAATCAACAATAAAAATACATATTTTTTCAAACTTTATTATCTTGTCTTTTATATTTACTAAATTTTGGGGAAGACATACATAATTGCTTGAAAACTGTATTTAAGAAATCAAAAGTTTTAAGCGTTTTTAACGGTCTTGGATTAAATTTTTTTAATCTTTTAAATTTGTCATTTTTAAAACACTCACTCAAGAATAATAACATAAGTTTATGTAATATTTTATGTAACAAAAATATAAATCTTGATTAGGACCATTTACATAAGTTGTTGATAAGATTAAGATAAAAGTTTAGCTACTTTTTTCATATTTAATATACGACACAAAGAAAAAAAAGCGTAAATAATTGAAGAAGAAGGAAAAATCTATTAAAAATGTGTAAAATTCTCAAAAATCCCCGATTATTTTTATTAAATCTCCAATCGCCAAATGACTTTCTTTGTCCTTTTTGCTTGCATGAAATCCCAAACTTTGAGTATAAATCGCCAACTTTGGGCATAAGTCCCCAAGTCTGTCAGCCGTGAATGGGACAAATATGAAGTTTTTCTGGTTTTTTGCTTAAAAATAATATTAGAAAATTTAAAAAATTTTTTACTTTAAGAAATTGAATAAAGAAATTCCTAGTTGTTATACCCTCAACGACTAGTAGTAAATTTTGGTCCTTGAGTAGTTTAAGTCCATTTAGCCATGTCCATCTGTCTATGTGCCCGTCCGTTGAAAGCATGCTTACTTTCGAAAGACTCAACAGAAAATAATCATATTGGTCTCATAATGTTTCTAGTGCTCCTAGGCGGATTGGGATTGAAATCGTGCGCAACCGGTTCAGTAGGCAAATAGGTATGATACCAAATGTGGAACAACCTCCTTAAAAAAAGTATATTTTTTATAAAAAAAAAACTAACTTAAATTGATATCAGAACGCACCGATTCTCATTCAAATTGCACAAATTTATTTTTTATGACTTTAAATCACACTACTAAATCTTGTGTAGATCGGTCGATAATTTTTCATAGGACTCATATCAAGCCCTCTCTGGAAAAGCATTTAAAAATGCGTATAGGCTTAAAAAGTAAATATATTGTGGTGAAATTAGGTCAAATTTAGCTTCATATGGCACTTTAAAATGCAAAAAAAATGCTGAAAAATATTATATTACTGTATCAATCTGTCTACCGAATTTTGTGAAGAATGATCCATAATTTACCAGAGGCCCAATAAAAAATCCTTCATAACAATCAAAAAATTGCTGCGATTTGCCAAAAAAAATTTTTCTCGAAAATAAGTCTATTGGTTTTTAAGCCAGATAGAACAACTAACAAAACGGTTAACTGTCAAACTAGCTTTTAAACTACGCCTACATATTGATCAGTATATTCTAGCAAATCATCATGAACAATCCAAATTTTGTTTAAAAATCAGTCATCATTTTGCGCAACTTATATCGCAAAATTTTATTCCGCTAAATTACTAATTTTGGGTTTAACGGGCTTGCTAATACACAAACTTGGCCACATACATATATACACCTATCAGACCTATCCGCAACATTCCCGACAAACTCCATTACAGCCAGAGAAGTACACTATTTAGTGCAGTTTTCACGCTGCAGGCATCATTGGACTTTATTTTATTCAAACTGAAGCCAGTGACTGCGTAACGATCAATTAGAGATTGAAATTTGATTTTGCAAAAATAGATGCCATTGATCCGGACGAGGAATGGCTCCAACAGGACAGAACAACGTGCTTTTCGGCGAACGCAACTACCGACTTATTGCAATCAGAATTTGGCGATACGTCAATTTAGAAAAAAGTGCCTCCAATGTGGTGCGATTTTCAAAAATTGCTCGAAAAAGTAGCCAATAACAAGACGTCCATAATGCCCTTCGCTAAGAACAGCCGCGATAGACTTATGACCGAAATCAAATACACATGTTAATGCCATTTCGAATACTATAAAACTTTTTTGATTAAATTTATTTTTTAAATAATTTTTTTCAATTTCAAATTCAAAAAAAAAACACCCTTTAGAAAAATTATTTAAGTATACTGTTGTAATATTAAAATGTAAGCCTTCAATGTCCTGTTAATTTTTTCCTTAATTTCCGTGGAATATTGTGTCTCATCTTCCATTAAAAAAAAATGTTCAAACATTAATTACACACTTCATATTCAAATTGTATTTCTAATAAAACTTCATTTAAATAAAAATAACTGTTATTATTGCAGTGACACGCCCTTGCCTCTCAAAAATGGGCGGAGTTTTAATTGCGTATAGATTTACTTTTTTTAATGTTCTCATTGTGTCTCGCATCATCTGTACACATGCATAAAAAAAAATTACTGACTTTACGCACTTGTAATGCTTCATTTAGCATGTAACAACTACAATTAAATAAACCTCGTACAGGTAGACATAAACTCCATTAAATTGTAAAGAATTTAAATAGAAACAAAAAGAAAAGAGTGAGAGACAGCTAACAAAAAAAAAAAAAAAAAAAAAGAGACTGAAGGGTAAATCATAAAATAATGAAGATATGCAGTCATACACACAGGCAATAATTAGCGGTTAAAAAAAGAGCAGTAGCTTATGAAAAATGAATGAAAAAGTAATGCAATAGAATGTAATTATAAGTTATGCTACAAAAAAAAAAAATATGCAAATAATTTATTGCACATTTTATTATTGAAGTTAGTGCCGATATGAGAGGGAAATAATTAGACAGAAGAAAAGTTAAAATAGGAAATTAAATGGGATGTAAAAAAAACTTATTACGTATAATAAAATTTCAAGACGCTGATATCCTTCAAAGTTATAGCAACAATATTATGCCCCTAAAAAGATTATTTTTTTATTTCTTCTCCATAAAATAAAGTTCAATACCGATATTCTGCATCTTTTTAACGGCAAAAATGTATCGTTACGTAGTCAAAATTATTTAAGAGAAATTTTGAAGTAAATATTTTCGTTAATTAAAGTCGGGAGCCAACCAAATTTGTCGTTTACAAACCTACTGAAAAAATTTCTCGTCAAAACATAACGATAACGATAATGTGAGAGTGGAAATATACTTGTTTAGATAACACTGCGGAACAGTCATTTTGCGGCCTGGAACTTTATTGCAAATTTTTACTAATTTGAGGTGGCTGATTTGAATTCAAATCGAGATACAACGTTATGTCAAAAATTAAGGCATTTTCGCTACATTGGTTTTATTGGTTTTTAATTTGGCCAGTAGTTTCAAAGATATCGTTTTTCATAAAAAATAACAACAAAAATAAATAAAAAATGTTGAATCTTTGATACCCTTCACCGGCAGTTCGAATATTTCAGGAGTGGGATCTATATAATCAGCCTAATTGTGGTTGTCGTTATCGTAAACAAACGTGTCGTTTTTTGTAGTAGATTAAAAAACACATGTTGTGTATTACTTTAATCTATTACACAGTCGTATACGACAACGACAACCACAATAAGGCCGAATATCTATTTATTATTAATTTATCTTTAAAAAAACAGACAATTGGTTGCGATTTAGGCCAATTTTAAATTATTGACCGATAGTCAGAAAGTTTTATGCTTTTTTTTTAGCAATTTTAACTAGCTTGAGTAAAATTTCATGATTCGCAACAGTTTAGGCCGAACTTAAATTATTTTCAGGAGTGGAATTTATATTGGAGCCAAGTTATGAACCAACCATCCTAAAATTCTGCAGAGTGATTTCTGGTATTTAAAACATTCATTTCAATATATTTCAAAACAGCGGTGAAATTAGTTTCAGCATTTACAGAGTTTTTCAGAAGGCTGCTAAATATAGGATCTAAGGTAAATTATGGACCGAATATCACAAAATTCATAACATTTTTTCTGGCCGTATGCAACTAAGTTGTAAAAATTTTTACCACAATAAATATATTTGCTACGGTTTTAGGCGTATTTTATTAATTTACCAGAGTGGGGTTTTTATGGTTTTAAATTATGGACCGATCATCACAAAATTGTTTGGTCTTAGAAGACCCCTGGTGAAATTTAATGCAGAAAATATTTGTCGAACATTTTAACTATCTAAATTGTCGTTTTAGTGTACTTTTTAGAAGTTAAGAAAAGACAAAAATAACCCCTTTAAATTTGTGTAAAGAGGGTTAATATATTCTAAGAAAATAATCGCCATACAATTCTAATGAAGACATCTCAAATAGTATTTTAGCTCAGAAGTACATTTAGTACATTTTTTTGACTTATAGAGTTACAGCACTGACAATCATACAAATTCCATTAAAAATTGATAATTTCTAATTACAAATTTCGTTGTCAACTCTCCTTAATCTGTTATATCGTTATTTATTTATTTTTGTAACAACTTTATTAAAAAATTAAAATACAGTGCAAATACTTATCACACTTTTAAATCTTAATAAAAATAACACAAATAATTAATTTCCAATTAATACCTACAAGTGCCATCAAAAATTTATCATCATACACGATGCATGATGACATGCAGGTGTAACAAAAGTCTGCGATGAAATTTAACCCACGAAAAGGGGACTGGAACAAAATAACTCCAGTAGAAAGTATCAAAGTATATTTAAGCTTAAAAACGTACTCAAAGTGTAATTTAGCAGAGAAAGAGAGATTGGCGGATTTCTTAACATACAGCAAAGTTAAGGCTGAGTGAGTAACAGGAAGCAAAGATTGTCCATTTCAAGGCGAATTAACCGCCTAACATAGCGATGGCAAGTCCAGACGGCATGACATGTAAATAGTGCGATGTCAAGTCGCTGCAATTTAAAAAGCCGATATTGACAGCGCGCTTAATATTAAAGTTGGCCGCTGTTGTAAAAAAATAATGAACATTTAGCTACTAGCGGTTTTATTTTCATTTTTTATTTCTATTACGTGGGTTTAATTAAACAAGAAAGTTAACACTACTTTTCGTGGCACAACGTTGACGTTCTTGTTTATGTTTGTTATGCGAATGAAAACGTTCCGTCTTCCGCTCTTGTTTAGGTACGGCTGTTACATGGGGTCTTCACCTGTCAATTTTTTGTCTTAATAAACGTCAAACTTCATATAAAAAAAACGCCGACAAAAATTTTAGAGTTTTTTTTATATTGACTTTGACGTTTGGTATGGCAAAAAATTGTCAGATCAAGACCCCATGTTGGAGAAAGAAACGTCAAGAGTTGCTTGGGGTTTTGACGTATCGGTCAACTAAAGCAAAAATGAAAAAAAAATTTGGTTTTTATTATTTTACTAGATGTATAATTGCCGTCACCGTTAACATGTATTTGCCTTGATCTTTCCATTTATTGCTTTCAAGCTTGTTCGTTACATCTCTTTCGTTAACACCTCTTTCTCTCTGCCTCCCTCTAATGGGTTAATTGTTATTTCTGCTGTTAGTTTTTTTTTAATTATTGGCACAAAACCTAATCATGCATTAATAACTGTGTTGCATATAAATAATGAAAAGCATTCAATATTTCATATCTGATGAACATGCCATCAGATTTTAACACACGATAGTTTTTTTCTTTATGCAGTTTTATGTTTTACTTGGTGAAATAATCAAATTTTTTTAACTGTTTATTTTCAATTAAAATTAAAAAAATAAATTTGCTTTTAATTTACAGAAAGTAAAGTCGGTTCAGCTCGACCATTTGATACCCTACACTTCAATATTTTAAAACAAATATTCGATAGTGTAGCCTTTTAAGGAGCCATGGGCCATATGGACTCACCAGATAAAATTGTATTATGTTAGTTGTGCTGAATATTATTTAGATACCCTAATCTATGTAAATGAGATAAGCTTGCCTTTAAGTGATTTTAAGATGGGGTTAATTTCTGACGTACCAGCACAACAGTTTGTCATGTTATAGTAGCCGCCGTTAAACTTATTGTCGCCACTTTGTTGTCAATACCAAAATTTATAAGAATGTTGTATTGAGTATAATTTGTATGGAAGCTGCGGTTAAATATGGACCGATTCCAATAAAATTTTACCAGATCATTTAGATGGCAGGCAAATAAACTAGGACCAAATTTAATCTAAATACCCACATAAGATGTTTTATGGTGGAATCATAAATCGATTCTCACCATCAATGGGCTTTTTCCATGTGACAATTAAGAATTATGTACCAAATTTCATCAAATTAACTTCAAAATTTCGACTTCTACTTTGCGAAAAGCTTTATATGGACAGGCAGCCAGCCAGCCGACCGAACACCGTTAGATCGACTCAGAAAATTAATCTAACTGGCTGTCTGTAGAAAACGATCGCGAGACTCGTTTGCTTACCTAACGTTAAAAAAACACTAATTTTGAAGTTTTGATTTTGTAATTAAATATCGTGTTCTTCAAACAGGCAGTAAGTCGATCGGCATACTTAAACCTTTGTCTACGACTAATATTTTAAGGCGCTTCAAACGTCAGCACAAACGCATAATACCCCTACCACTAATTTGGTGTGCGTATAATAAATTCATAAAAATAAATCTCTTTATTCATGTCTTGTTTCATGTCAAAACGCTTTTCTATTTAAAAATTTTAAATTTAAAAGTTAATTTCTAAGCCGCATAAGATTTTTTTTAGGTGTTCCTGCTGATTATTCTAGCATTTATTGAATGAATAATTTTACACTAACAGCATAATTTCTACAAAATTGCTTGTTAATTTTTTTTTATTTATAGATAATTTTAAAACAACACGCATTTTTAGAGCAAAAAGTTATTCTCACCTTTCTGGAACATACGCTTTTTTCTGCGTACGTAACTGATAAAAACAGACAGCGATTCACAAATTAAAGAAGCAGATAATTAATTTAACAAGTGCAAATAAAAAACAAACATAACGTTATGCATTTGCAAGTATAAATACTTTAAAGTGTATTCCCGTAAGTCAAATATTTAACGTGACCACTAAAGTAGTTGTTAAACCCCTGTAGTCAAAGTGACAAGTATTTAGTTAGAAATATACTAGTTGATTCAGACTAGTTTTATATCTGTTTTTTTTTCATAAATTTAACTATCGATTTTGCTGTTGAATTGTCATATGAGCTCAACTAGATCATTAATATGCATTTACTTATAGACTAGTTTAAAACTAATTGTTTTATTTATAGTATTTAAACAAACAAAAAAAAAAAGATATTATAAACCTTATCAAGTAACACTCTAGCTTTGGCCTGTTCGATCTAAGTCTGTCACGCTTGGGTGACATAAGTCAAGATTGGTCTAATGTCTTACCGAAGAGTCTTAAGCAGGCTTATATTGCCCTAGTTGCTCTTCTGGTGGCATTGGATATCTGAGCGATCCAGTTAAGAGCTTTATCCAGAATGAGCTCAAGTAGTTCACCTCGTTAGAGCATCTGCTAACTGTACCGCTTAAGGCTGGCACATTTATGGGACTAACTCTACGTCTGGTGAATAGAACCACCGTATTTTCCTGGGGTTAATAATAAGCCCCCTCTTTCTGCACCAACCACCCGGGCCGGGCTAAAGCAACTTATTATTTAAATCTTAAAGAAGACAACCGATAAAATTCAATTAGGCTAAATTTTTACCGTCACTCCTCACCAGGGCCATCAGATATGGCGATTTCTCGCCAAACGTGGCGATTTTTAAACGACTAGCGATTTTTTTTTTTTACCGATTTTTTAAATAACTTGCGATTTACTTGGCTATTTTTAGCAATTTTTTTTAACAGTTTGTAATTTTATGTTATTATTACTAAATTAGAAAAAATCTGGCAACGTTTTTTCACATGATTTTCGTTTTGTTATCATTTTACGTGAATTTTATATTACATCACTATTTAATTCTAATAGTATGTATGCAGGTCAAAGCACTAGTAATGCAATCGATGAGGCTGAAGTGTAAATCTTATAGACTTAGGCACTAATTGTGTAAAGCGCAAACGCAAACGCAACGCCAAAAACTACATGGCAAGAAAAACAAAATCAAAAATATTTCATAATTTCGTTGTTGCTTTCTACAGAAATTCATATTGAATTTTTAAATTTTAAACGCTGCAAATCTTGTGGCGTAGACAATTTCAAAACGCAATATGAATATCTGTAGAAAGCAACAGCGATTTCTGACATCTGGTTGGACAATGGAGCTCAAAAAGATCTGAAAACCCTGCTGCTCACATTTTTCATATTTAAATTTAATTGTAAGAAAAGGAGAAGGTGAAAACTTCTGGAATATTGAATTGTATGTTTTTCTACTTAATGAGAAATCTGCTGTCTTAAAGAACTTGCCAAATGTTTTCAGCATTAAATTGGAAGTTTTTTTTTTAAATTGTGTGGCGTAAGAAAGTTGGTGCTAAAATGATATTTTACAAAAAAAAGGAATTTCGCTGTATCACAATGGATCGATATATAAACTGAAGAAATCATTAATATAAACACTTAAAAGCAGGAATCAAAAGTGAGAAATTCAGAAATTCCTTTGTCACTAGCTAGTTAATCTGGGTATCAGGCTTGCAAATCTAATCCCATAATTATCTGCTCTATTTTCTCATTGGAAAGTAAATTATATAAATCATTAAGTGGTCTCATTTACTTGATCAGACCGATTGTTCATTTTGCCAAGATTAAGAATACAATCGTAACTTATATTTTAAGTGGAATTAATCTTAAATGTTATAGACCATCAGTCTAATTAACAAGCTAAAACAATTTTTTTCCTTAGCCACGTTTATTTTTTTAATTTTTTCCCGTTCGGTTCATTTTTGCTTCTCAAATTCAGTCAACACAAATGTTGCCGTGTCATATTAACAAATAAATACGACCATAGAAATTGACTCGAAAAGAAAGAGAAAGAGATGAAAAAGCTTAACTCTGCTGTCAGAAATAACCTAACTCTATGATTGGGTTAGTAAGAAGTGTGAAACAAATTTTCATTTTTTGAAGAGTGCTTCCATTCCAGTCGTTTTTTTCTAAAAATACGACTACGAAATTTTTAAGGGGAATTAAAAAAATGTGAACGAAATGCCTGAGTAGCAAAGTGCATTATTCATGAATAAATATTAGTAACATAAACATATAGCATTGCATCGTACATATTTTGCAATAAATGTACATATGTATACATATCTAAACATTTTTTTTTAACATTTGCTTAAACAATTTATTTGTTTTTAAAAGAATGTGTTTTTATCACGCATTTCCACACATGCGGAACAGTGAAGTGCAACCACTTGTTGGTGTCGTTTTTATACCCACACACCACAATAGTGGAGAGGGTATTATGCGTTTCTGCTTGTGTTTGTAACACCTTAAAATTTTGGATAATGACCCAACTTTTTGAATACCGATCGACTAAGAATAACGTTTTTAGTAGTAGTAGTAGTAGCAGTTATTCTTTATTTTTCCAGTAATTCGTTTTTAACGTTTTTAACGGCTGGCAGTCCATTTAAACCTTAATTTGACGAAGTTCGCCGCCTTGCAAGCTTCTTCCGGAATAAAGATTCTGTGATTACAAGCCATTTTATTATGTTGGTATTTATATTAAATTTGGTCAAAACTTTTTTGATTGCAATCTGAATTATTGTTATATTTATTGGTATCTTTCCATATTTGATCACAGCTACCATACAAATACTGCTCCCAAAAATAGCGTTTAATGTCACGACTTGCTAATAAATGCTAATTCAATATATGTCTCGGGTGATTTAAGTAGAGATACTTTTTTTGACAGATGACGTATGAGTCGTTGTATGCTGTCATGTTATTTTTATTTAGTATTTCATGACCTTCCCAAGCGACATAGCTTCGCTCTATGGGCTCTTGATAAGTTCTTGAAAAAGAAAGACGATTCGACATTTTCGAGGCAAATTTTGTTCAGCGATGAGGCCCATTTCTGGCTTAATGGGTATGTTAAGAAACAAAATTGCCGCATTTGGGACGAAGAGCAACCTGAAGAGATCCAAGAACTGCCACTTTATCCAGAAAACAACGGTTTGGTGTGGTTTGTGGGCCGGTGGAATCATCGGTCCATATTTCTTTAAAAATGATGTCGGTGCGTACGTAACCATCAATGGCAACCGTTATCGTGCCATGGTAACCGACTATTTGATGCCTGAAATTGAAGCTCTTGATCTCGGCGACATTTGGTTTCAGCTAGACGGCGCCACTTTCCTCACATCGCATCAATCAAAGGATTTATTGAGAGTACAATTCGGTGAGCACATAATTTCACGCCTGGTCAATTGGCCACCAAGATTGTGTGATATCACATCGTTAGACTTTTTCCTGTGGGAATATGTAAAGTCTTAAGCTTATGCGGACAAACCCGCTTCGATTCAGGCCTTGGAGAAAAACATCACGCGTGGCATTCGCCAGTTACCAGTCGAAATGCTCGAACGAGTCATCGAAAATTGGACTCGACGGATGGACCATCTGTGACGTAGCAACGGCCATCATTTGATAGAAATAATCTTCAAAAAATAAATGCCAAAGAATATTCTTTCAAATGATAATAAACATTCCCCATTAAATTTGAATTTTCTGTGTTTTTTTCTTTAAAAAAGTATGAAACCTCGAAATGGACGCTTTATATACATCTTTATAAAGATGTCATCATGGTAATAATATCGAACGACTTTAAAAGACAATGGTGCTTAAACGGCCCTAAAACCCCAGATGTTTATATTTAGATAATATCGGGCACAAAGAACACTTAAGTGAGTCTTATACTGTATTCACACTTGGGTTCTTAAACGCGTTTAAGCAACCCGAACGTGATTAAGCTCTAATCACATCAAAATCGAGATGATTTCCCATACATTGAAGTGATTCAAATTGACATGCTTACAACTAAATCACTTCATTAATCACATAGAATCCACTAAACATACCTCTAAATGAGTATAAAGTAGAATCGGCCAACATGAACTGAACTACCGGCCACGATTTCTGCTTAATGTTTTTATTTTTTCCCTTTCATAAATTTTCACAATTTCATCATTAATATGTTTAAAATAATCTTCTGATAACTTTATAAAAGTATTTTTTTTACCAATTTTTAATACTTTAAAGAAATATAAATTTGTTTGTTTTGTTTTTTCCTTAATCATCTGTCATCTTAATCATCTCAAATGTAATGTAAACGGCTTTGATTAACTTAATCAACATTTTGCTTAAACGCGTTTAAAAACTCAAGTGTGAACATAGTTTTGCCACTTTCATGATTGGCCCTGGGTTCCAAATAGGGAACACTCTTGAAAATTTCTTAGTACATACCGTGGTATAGGGTATCAATTGTCAGGTATTGATCGACTATACTTTTTTGTTTATTTGTTTATGGCTGATTTTCAGAGCTACCACGCAATAAGCAGGGTGTGTGTCTATTTCAGATTAAGTATTTTATTTCTTTTTTGTTTTACGAAAAGATTTTCATTCAGACATATTATTAGTCAAAATGTGAAGAATTCAAGAATTTTTTATTCCAGTTAAACAAGCATCAATTTTAATTTATAATTAATGGAATTTCAGTTTTGAAAACGGAACCTTCATTTCATTGAAATTTATTTAATTGTTTTTTGCAAAATTAGCGAAATATACGATTATCTTAATAATTAAAACTTAAATTTTTAATAGTGGTATTCACACCGAACTTGTTAATTTGTTACTCGGTAGTTAGTTAATTTGTTAAAGTTACCAACTGAACGACCTCCTTTTTAAAACTTTGTTAGTTTGGTAACTTTCGTAGTAAACCAGCTGATTTATTGTTCTGACAAAATTTATTACAATTTATGTACACGAAAATTGCCAAAACACAAATATTTTTGTATAAATGTATTACAAATGACTTTTTCATTATATTTATTTAGAAACTGCAACAGCTGATTATGAGTTACCAACTAACAACTATTTTATCAGAGGTGCCGTGTCGTTAATTTCTTAAATGTTAATCCGGTAGCACGTTAAATATACAAAAACAAAATGCGTGTAAAAAAGTAACGATTAACGACTAACAAACTAACAAGCTCGGTGTTAGTACCACTAATGTGTTTTATTGGGAATTTGTTAATTTTTTTTACGAAATTTTTTTATTATGAATTCCATTATTTTTTTAATAAAACTATGTTAAAAACTATTTTATATTTATTTATTTTTTTTTATCTCTTGTGAAAAAAACATCATAATTAAATCGGTTTGAATAAGCAACCAATATTTTTCCTAATCTATTCACCGTCTGTCTTCTCAGTAGTTTTTGGTTTTCAGATAAACATTTCCAACATAAATTTAAATTATAAATTTGCTGCATTTTCTTTTAAAATGAGTGCCTAAATAAATATGAAAATATGTATAAATAAAAGCCCGATTCACAATCTTGTGCAGATGGTTCTGCAGCGTAGCATTTTTACAATAGTATAGTAAATACTATAGTATACTTTTCGGGTTTTAGTAAATACTGTACAATTTTGCAAATGCTACGATGCAAGACCATTTGCACAAGATTGTGAATTGGGCTAATAACATAATTTAATAACTTTAATTTAGTTTAGTATACTTATTTCGCACCACGGAATTGCTGGGCACGATAAACGAAATGTTTTAGTGAAATATAAAATAACTTTTTAGAATTATTCGTATATTTTACAAAAAAATTAAATTGAAAAGTATTAATTTAAATTTCCAAAGGCTTAAGTAAACTTTAGAGGCACCTTTTGTAAAAACTAAAAAAAAAACGATTGTATGAAAATTTCTATCGTCAATTGACATATAGATTATTTCCGGCTTACAAAATCGTTACTTTCGTAAAATTTCCAAAGGTAACAGTAAATTTTTTTTTTATTTTATATACAGAACTTTGGAAAAAAATACAAAGGTTATTTCCTTTTAACGTTCTATGCATAAGTTTCCATAAGCAAAAGTCTAAAGATTTTTTTATAACATGGTCACTAAAGAGTTCCAATGCTAAAAGAGTTTAAATAAAATCATATTAAGTCTAATGCTTTATAGAAAATTTTTACATATCTGTTATACTAATAAACTTTAAATTTAAATCGTCTTTTTGTTAACACCACTAAATGTGGAATTTAAGCATTCTAGCATTTTCAGGCTAAACGTTAATACGTTAAGAAATCTTCGTTTACACTAATCGGACACCTAATCTTTATGTAAAATTACCCTTTTAATCCATTGCGTTTTTAATAAAAGTTTCTTTGAAAAATTTTTATGGATTTTGTAATGCTTTATTTGTTTTTAAAGATAATAAAATTACTTAAAAAACCACGTGACGCTTGTAAAAATTGTTAAAGGATGACGGCACTACAACGGACCAAAGTTCAACTTTCACAAAAATTTTAATGATTTTTTGCAATTTTGCTCTTTTTAACTTATTTTTTTTTAAACTAAACAATACAAATTTTTCAAGATTTATAACTTACGACGTTAGTTTATTTTAATACGAACATTTTTATCTCCGTCAGCTTTTGCGTGCTTTTGTATAAAATATTATATGAGGAGCTCCATAACAAAATGGAACAATTCCACTTTTACAATTTTTGGCTAAACGAACAAAACAAAATAATAATGTAAGCCAGTACGATGTATGTATGTTTTGATCCGATTCAAAGTAAAAAAATTCGTTATAACAATGACTATAAGGATTTTAGTATGTACAATATCATTCAGTGAAAAAACATTAACAGCCGTATTCAAAACGAAAATTTGTGTACTCCGACTATACTCCGCTCATCGAGTGAGCAACTAAAATGTTAATTAAGCTTAATCACCATTTAGTCATGAGGTTATTCAAAACACTTTTAAATCGCCCGATTAAGAAAAATTTTTACATCTCTGTTTTAGTTAAATTCAATTGATAGAGATAACAAATTGACAGCAGTTAATCAGGAGTTAAAAAGTCTTTGATCATGCGATAATCATAGTTTATTAAAAAGTGTTTTGAATAAGAAATCCTTAATCAGGGGATATGCAGTAACTAAATTTTAGTTTTGAATACGGGTGTAAATTAAAAAACTGCAATTGTTGCGTTTTTTTATGGACCTCTTCATATGTTTTTAGAGGACAACGTATCTACGTCATACGATACTACGTTCATACGTAAATTAAAGAGCACCTTAAACAAAAATATAAATGTTTTTTTTCTATGCTGAGGAG
Source organism: Pollenia labialis (assembly GCA_949318255.1). Taxonomy (NCBI): domain Eukaryota; kingdom Metazoa; phylum Arthropoda; class Insecta; order Diptera; family Polleniidae; genus Pollenia; species Pollenia labialis. The sequence continues at coordinate 28,667,339 of OX439139.1, forward strand.
CTGTTTCTATTTTTTGGTTTCTTTTTATTTAGTGTAAAAAAGATTTTCTATTTAATTTTTTGACAATCAGACCCTGCAAATCATAGGACCAGACCAAACACGCGTGTAAAGAGTAGCCCACAAGGGACTAGGACTAGTCCAAAAGTAACCCAAACGTATGGAAAAACATGGTCTATTTAACATTACGATGTCCTAGGACAGGACCATATAACCCATCTTTAGACTACAAAGGAGTAGTTTTAAAACTACTCCATTGTGTACACAAGAGGATTAGTTTTAACTTCGTTTAAAAACGAAAACATGTCGTTAAAAAACGAAGACATGTCGTCTCACTACAAACACTTTGTAACAATGACATGGCCCATGCTTGCATTATATCGGACCAGTCCATGGAGTAGTCCATTTTATAAAATTGGATCAGGTGGTCCAATAATATTTGCAGGGGATTTTGTGACAATTGTGGAATAATGTGAACACAGAAAAAAAATAAAAATAGCTTTCAATTAAAAAATTTGTGATACATATTAATTAAAAAGTTAATTAAATTTGCACCAGAAAACAAATCAATAGTAGCAATTAATACACTTGATTGAACGTTTAATTCACTTGATTAAATTTTTAATTTAAACTGATTTCATTTTTGATTAATGCTTTAATTAGTGAACAATTTTATTTGTGAATAGTGCTTTAGTGTTGATTGAAAAACCTAGATAGTATTTTATTATATAGAAAAATGCGCCACTTTATAAGGGTGTGTGTAAATAACATGAACAAAATATTACCCTAATACCTATTACACAGACATAATTTTTATAATATTAAATAAAACACACATAGAAAAAAAATGTTGCACCAGTAAAAGCATTAATCAAAAATAAAATCAGATTAGATTAAATATTTAATCAAGTGAATTAAACGTTTAATCAAGTGAATTAAACTCTTAATCCAGTTAATTAAACGTTTAATTGATATTATTAATTTGTTTGCTGGTGCAAATTAATATTGTCAATTAAACGTTTAATAAACTGGATTCAGAGTTTAATTCACTTGATTAAACTTTTAATTAAAACTGTTATTATGATATTTTTCTGGGCAATAAAAACAAATAAACAGAATCCAAAAGCAAAACTAAAGTTTTTTTTATTTAAAAAAAAGAAGAATATCGGGTTATAGTTGTATGCAGTTGGCAAACAAGGAATAGTTTAAACAAATTTTGTACCTTTTAAAACTAGTTTTGTGATCTCATTCAAAGAAATTTTAAGTTTTCCTATGATCTGATTTAAATCGAAAAAATACATATCTATAATTAAGAGCGGGCATTGTACTCATGTGCCAAAGACTGTATGCATTAAAATTTATCAATGCTAATCTTCATAGCAGATAATTGCATTGCAACTTGAGTTTATAAATCATAAATAATTTTTTTTATTCCCAAATGCAATTTTGGTGGCTTAACTTTATATCGCTTAATGTTCTCACTCTTTTTCTTCCACTTTAGGGCAAATTTGTCTTGCCTTTATTTACGCTATACGAATTTAAAACAATTATTATAAGTTTTATTTTCTTTCTACAGAACAATAGCAAGTAGGTAATTTTTAGTTTAAGTAGAATGCATTTTTGTTGGTCTGCCAGCAACTAGTTAGACATTATGGATTAATGTTCACAACATTTAGAACGCAGGTAGTTAAAAATTAGTTGGGTCTCTTTTGGAAAAAAAACAGCAGCAGACTTTTTTATACAAGGCCTTTATTCGGATTTTCTTGCAAACTTATTTTTTTGTTGTTGATTTATTTAGTCTGGGTTCACGTTATGAAAGTTTTCTTTCAGAGAGTCTGATTGTATAGGTATAGATATGAGAGAAAGCAAGCAGGCTTTTATTTTATAGTGTGAATCCAGACTTAAAGAAATTTTGCAAAGCTTTCCATTGAAATCTTAACTATATCGCTTTAATAATGTCCTAATAATCCTCATTGACGGCTTTTTCTAAAAAATTTTATATGGCGACGTTTAAGACAACATATTGTTAATGTAGGAAAGCAAATTAAAAAAAATGTATGTTTATTTTCCCTTTATTCCTTCGATTAAGTTTTTTTCTGTGGAAATTTTACAAACATCAATACATTGTGTGCCAAATAAGACTGCTGCAGTCGTTGGTTCCCTCAGGGTTTGTAGGGATGCCCTTTAGGATATTTTGCCATCTGGTGTTACATTGACTGCAGTACCAGGCAGCAGAGCTGTAAATGAATTTTTAATTAATTCTTTTCACACAAAAAATGAATTGAATGAAATTTGAGCCAATTCCAATGAATTGGAAATTATCAAGGTTATTGGATAGGTAATAAGTTAATTCAAAGAATATGATGTTAGCAAGTAGAACTTCTGTTAATACGTATACCTCTTTTATTGTCTATGAAAAAATCACTAAAATTACCTAGAAATTCATATTAAGAAAAAAATTATGTAAATGCATTTAAAACAAAAAAAAAAAAAATAATAATTAAAAATAATTGATATATTTCTGTAGTAGTATAAATATGACAGTTTTTACATAAAACTAATTAAAATACCGCATAGTCCATTTGAAATTTGCACTTTGTTATTAAAAGTGATTCCTAAGTAACCACAATGAAGCACATGGATCATCAAAATAATTTTTGCAATATCATGGGAAACGAACAATTGTAGAATTCGATCTAATCCTGGCATTAGTGTTAACCAGCGTGTTTTGCTGTATTAATGTTGACATTTTGGTGTTTTGGGAAAATAAATTTATAGTTTTTTGAGTTTAAAGAAGACAAAATCTAAAAAAAGGACAATCTACTGTCCTTTATTTTGAAAAAAAATCTTAAAGGACATCGTATAAAAAAAGGACTGTCCTCCTAAAAAAAGGACGAATGGTCACCATAGGTATAGACGCAAATCCTATCAAAATGGAAAATTTTTGTTTATTTGCTAAAAGAAACTTAAAATTTTATCAAATTGTGTGAAAATATTATTAAAAGTGTTTAACAATTTTTGTTTAAATAATGAATTCGAAACAAATTGCAATTAATGCATTTTACAAATTCATTTGAATTGGAAAACGAATTAAAATTCAACTCTGCCTAATTCGTTTCAATTGATTTAAGTTTCAATCAATTCTTTTTAGAATTTAGCGAATTCGTAACGAATTAAAATCAAAAAAGAATGATTCATTTACAGCTCTGCCAGACAGTTGGGAAAAATCGAAAATTTTGTTTGCGGGCTTATTCTGGCAGTCGTGATCGAATACTTCTTCGACTTCAGTGATTTCAGTAAAATGTAATATTATTTCAATAAAACAAGTCCTACACTCACAATATTCTGTACGTAAAATTAACTGAAATTGTAATACAAAATAAATGAAAGTTCAATTAAAAACCGGTCTACCTATTTTTCATTTATTTTTAACAAAAAGTTCATTTATTTTTTACTGTCAAAAATTCAACACCATATTCCGTAAAATCAAATAAATATTCAGTTATTTTGTAAAATTTTACTGTCAAAAATTCAACACCATTTTCAGTAAAAACTATTAAATATTCAGTTATTTATTAAAATTTTGCTGTCAATTTTTTACTGTCAAATTGACCCCATATTCAGTAAAAACAATTAAATATTCAGTTATTTTATTAAATTTTCGTTTACTCCACAAAACAGCAGAATTTCTAAAAAATACCAGACAGACACATGTCCGCTTGTTTTTCTTATTATCGAGAGAGGGAGAATATTTTTATTTACTTACCCAGTTACACACGTTTATTTTACTTTTGTTGTACTGACCACGTTGTTTACAGAAGAACTCTCAATTATAAGACACCAGCAGCATGACCGATATGGCTTCGCAATTATTTTACTTTTAAAATTTGATGTATTTAACTAAATTATTTTAACAAATAGAAAATGGGGATTGCTTACACAAAATAAGCAATTCATTTTTTATAGATAAGTAAAAATTAATTTTTGGTAGTAAAATTATATAAAATAACTGAATATTTAATTGTTTTTACTGAATATGGTGTTGAATTTTTGACAGTCAAATTTTATAAAATAACTGCATATTTATTTGTTTTTACGGAATATGTAGTTAATTTTTTGACAGTTAATTTATAAAAGATAACTGAATATTGAAATGTTTTTACAGAATTCGCGGTTGAATTTTTGACAGTAAAAATTAAATGAACTTTTCGTTGCTTTAAATTACATTTTTATTTACTTTAACATAAAGAAGAATTTAACTCAATCAACGGACAATATTAACTGCAACTGAAAATCCGTATTAATATGCACTTAGTTTTTTGAATAACTGTTACAATCAGTTAAAAATAAATTTGCTTGGAATTTTAAATGTTTATTTATTTAAAAATGACTGAACGGAATATTTCTTAAATAAACTACAGTCCGTTACTGTAATAATATTTTGAGTGTAGAATTTAATTTAAGAACCAAATTTTAGAAAGTACCAAAAAATGTGTCACAGCACCGGTGAAGACTGTACTGTATAAGTTTTTCTACCTTTTTGTTCTTCAAAAACCAGTTAAGGGATTGGTTCTTCTTTCACTGGTCATGAGTCCTTTCTTTTTGTACTTGTTCTATTTTCACAAATCTTAAGACCAGTCTGTTGAACCAATTGACACAAATTTCCTGCAGGGAGTATCAACTGCTGTTTGGACCGGAGAGTCATTCTGCAAGTTTATTGCATCATTTATTTCGGTCTGATTAAATATTGTTACTTTTGTTAAAAACAAATTCTTGTGTTTTCCCGTCAAGTCTGCCACAATGTTTGACCTCTTAACTTTTACATCCCCAGCTTGACTATAACAAACTAAGCATGCCGTTTAAGGTCCCTAATGCCATCTTTTTTTTATTGATGAGAGATTGTGAGAAAACGATGCAAATTTTTAGATGAACAATATTTTCTTTAATTTTATTATTTGTTAGGAATTTCCTGTTGAAAAGTGTTAAGAAGGGACTTTTTTACCTTAAAAAGTACAAAAGTATTACAGTTTCTATTGACGGCTCTTTTACAAAACTATAAAACTGTATTTGAAACTATTAGTGTTCTTTCTAATCGCTTTTGGTTCCATGTCGCTTATTGCTGCTGCTTTATTGTTTCTGCCTTTAGATTTTTTTTTGCATTTCCACAAGCTCTAACATTAGATTAGTGTTGCCAGATTTTTCAAAAATACAAAAACATTGAGTTTGTCGTCACACACCAAAAAGGTTTTTGAAATACTGATTATCAAACTAACGAAATACGATAAAAAAAAACGGAGAGTTTTTATTCTCAAAACCTGACAATGATGTGAATTAAATACCTTTTTTTATTTTCTACAAAAATGCTTATTAGATAAAGTACCCACAACTTCAATACATAATTTAAAAAATCTGTCCGATTTACCTCACTTCTGGCAACACTTATTAACATACATTCATTTGTTCGTTCATTCACTCTGTCAGTCAGTCATTCATTCATAGGTTTTTTTTCTTTTTTTCAGCTGTTGTCATTAATATGTCGCTTATAATACACATTTTGCAGTGCATCAAATGACAAACCCCATACTTTTAGGAAATATACACACAATGACTTATATTTATTGCCGTTTTAACGCATGGCCAAAATGTGTGACCGAGTCCATAATAAAAAAAAAATAAAAATACAAGTTAAAGTCAAACATATGAAAGTTACAGTGGGTTATTGAAGTTATGAAACAAGCTGCTTACAGAATTGGAGCGTTACATTTGTGCACTCAGTTTTTTAGTGTTTTTCATATAATTTTTACTGCACGTTAAATTACTTGTATTGTGAAAACATCACATTTGAGAAGAGAGACATATCTTTTTAATAAAATAGCTTAACGCAGGAAACTTCATATTTCATTAGTTCTTTAAGTTCAGCAAGTCAAACACTGAGTCATATAATTTAATGGTTACGGATAAGTAATAAAATATATAAAACAAAAACATTTCCTTAACCGTTTCCTCTTCTCATTCTACAATCACTTTTACTTTCCCTTAGTCAATTCACTTTCAGCACCCACTGTCATATATACGATTTCCCTTTCTTGTGCTACTGTTTGAGTAACTTGTGCATGATTTATTTAATACGTTTGCAACGCACATGAGAAGGTGTGAAAAATTTTTGTGGCATTAGGTTTCATAAACAATGTGGCACAAAGATTTAAAATATTATTTATTATAAAGAGAAATGCCAATAATCTGCTGATGGCAATGACTTGTCTGTCTGTCAGTCTATGTGGTCAAAACGAAGGAAAGATAAACTACACATTCAACTACATATAACCTAACACCATCATCATCATCTCTGTAAAGAGACATAATTAAAACACAGTTCAACAGGTCGCTTAATGGAGACAGACAATATTCAATGGACTGATATCTTCCAAAAAATATTAAACATGAGGCGTTAGTGTTTTATTTTGGGTTTGAAAGGTCAAGGAACTTAGTTTTAAATACAAATTATTTTCATATTTATTTATTTCTCGAAACATCTTACATGATCATAACGATCACTAACACAAATAATAATTTTGTTTACGAAAATGTTCTAAGTTTCTGAGAAAAAATCCTGCCTCAAAGAAATTATGAATAGAAAATGTTTTAATGAAAAGTGTGTAGCTCTTTTAATTTGGTATTTGTTATTAAACGAAATAGTGTAAACCAAGGCGATTTCTCTACAGTTGCTAGCGAAAAGCTGGCTGACTTTGACAGTTCGAGCCGATTGACTTGGTTTACGATTTTTGTTTAAAAATGGTTTATATTTCGAACGGTAAACACTTCTCATGCAAAAACCTAAGCTGTTTTTGCAATGCTACAGTATTCCTGCCACTGTGTTACATTAATTCGCCTTGGTTTGAGCTAAGGGCTGCACAAGACTACCAAATTCACAACCAAAATATTTTACAAAAAAAAAAATTGTTTTTAAAACGAATAAGTCCAAACACCCCAATTAATACCACAAAAGATTTGTACGAACGTTAAATATGTACATGTGTGCCAAGCCATTTGTGTGGTTTATTTTGCCCTTCACCATATTTAAACCTGAAGTACACTTTAAGGCCTTTAAGTTACATTGGTCAAATTTCATATTGAGCTTATGGTTGCTTTAGTAAAAATTTGTTGGCATGTGTGACACTGACGATGCTGGATGGAAAATAAAAAAATTAACATATGACGGCGAATATTAAGTCAAACACACACACGCGCGAGTGAATTCGCCGTTACGTCAAGCACACGTACACGAGTTTAAAGGCCCAAATACATTGATCAAAATACTCATCAAGCATTGTGGTAGTATTAGTGAAAATGTGTTTGTATGTGTGACACCGACAACGCTTGATGAAAAATCAAAAAAATTTAGATATGTCGGCGAATATTACGTCCAGCTACGTACACGTTGCATTCGCCGGCTGGACAAGCATTTGACAAGTGTATTTGGCCCTTAATGTCAAGCCATTTGGAAATATATTGTGCCCTTTACAAAGGCTTTTTAGATTGTCATAACAACAGACTAAAATTCTTTAAAACATTTCTTATGTCTTAAATCTTTTGGAGAGTTCTAATTCTCGTAAGTTATTGAGAAAATGCATAACAACAACATTAACAAAGCTTCCCAATATCAGTCATTATTAAGAAACTAACATCATCAAACTTATTTAGTTGGTTTCTTTTTTTTGGTTTTACTTTTAAACTTTAAGTTTGCATGACACACTTGTACGCCACTGCAACAAAACCCCCAAAGAGGTGTCTTTAGTTGTTCTCAATACAAAGTTAACTGCAACAACTACCACCCAAAATAGAAGCAACCTCAAAACAATTCTTGGGTGTTAAATTTCACAGACCTTGTGGCATGAAGATTTTTGATTAACCAACTTATTAAACGATTTTCACATAATTAACCAAGAAAAATAAATAAACGATTTTCTCCTTTATCTTGGTCTATAAATTTGTTGTTCAATAATGATTTATTCGAGGTTTCTTTTTTTTATTTTTTTTGGAAAACACGCCTAAAATATTTTATCGGACTTTGCAACCAACAACAAAAAAAAAAAGAAAAGAAGAGAAGTGGGTATTGCCAAAAGGTGGTTTTAGTGAGTACGAGATAAATATTTTCTTACAACTCAATTAAAAGATTCAGGTCGTTTACAATGTTTTGGGAATTAAAAAGAAGAAATAATTGTTTGGTTTTCAGGTTAAATTCAAAACATCTTCTTTTTTTGTCTTGATAACATTGAGAAAAAAGAATTTTTTTTAAGGAAAATTAAGGTTATATGAGGCTGTCTTGGAAAGGCTTTTAGTAGAGTGTTTTTCGCAAAATTTTCTATATAATAAGACATTTTTTCAAGGTTCTCAGTGAAAAATAGAGCTTACTGGTAAGCAGTTTTATAAGGGAAAGAGGCATGATTTTTATATGGTGAATTCCCACTTGAAAGCACTACTTTTTCCTCTCTGCTTGCGTTATAAAAAAATGAAATGTCTATTTTCGGTAACATTTCTGGAATGACTGTAAACACATTTTAAAATTATTGCAAGACAACCAGCTTCCATGTAAGGGAATAAGAGGAGCGAGAAGCACTTAAAACATTGTTCGTGAATTTGTTCTTATAAACAATGATTTAAATTATTCCCATACAACTTGCTTACTTATAAGGGATAATGCGAAGTTATCATTTTTATTTACTTGAAATAAAAATTCACTTTAATGTTATTCGCTTCTCTGCTGCCTCTTGGTAGTATGTAATAGCCAGCGCATATTTTAGCACTCATAAACTTTTCTTGCTTCCAGAAACATTGAATTTTGTTAATGTTTTTTTTTATCAAATACAGTCAAATCCCGATAATTCGTACCCCGATAAATCGTTATTCCCGCTTATTCGTAATAAAAAATCTCGTTAATTCGTAAAATTTCCATACATTTCGGTCCCCTCGCTTATTCGTAATTTTTATGCAAAAAAAATCTTCTTTACCTCTTATAAATCGTAATTGTTTTTTAACTACCACTTATAATTTGTAATAAAAACGACAGAAATATGGAAATAATGATTTTTTGTTTACCGCTATTTTTATTTTCTTAAGATCTTAAAATGTTGTTTTTTATCGTTTTAGTAAACAAATTCAAATTGAAAAACCCCGTTAATTCGTATTTATTTTATTTTAACCCCGTTAAATCGAAACCAAGCTAAATCGAAAGCCCCTATAATTCGTAAGAAATGACCGGTTCCTTTCTATTACGAATTATCGGGAGTCCACTGTTGCTAATTTTGTTTGCCAAATTTCCTATAAAATAGTAAATTCGCCACTTTTCCTATCAAATAATTAATGTCTCACCTTATTTTCTAGTAAAAGGTGACGATAATCTGAAAGATTAATGTGAGTATGTACCTGCAAAGACGGTCTACCACCCGGTGGTCTTAGCACCGGGTGACAAATATTGCGTGTATCAACCGCCCCAATGTGTTAGAACAACTAGTATACGCGACAGAATTATTCTCTCGCCCCAAGGCGAATTTATGCACAGGATGTTGGCAATACAATAACGGTAGAAAAAACAGTTTTGTTAAGATTGCATTGTTATACCGTGTTCAGATATGCACCTTAATTGTGTTTTGCGCAATAAATGCCATTTTTATGCTCAATTATCCATATAAAAATTCAATTTACTTATTGTTTAATCAAAATCGAAATTTTTATAATATTGAGTTAAATTAAAATGCAAAACTGTCACAAGTGTGTTTAGTGAGCAAAACACAACTTACTTAACAAAGGCTTTTGACATTTGACAACCTCTTACATTTTGCTTCAGTTAATTGCTTTTAGCTAATTGAGTTCGCTAATTTGTGCATGTGTGAACAGAAAGATAATTTTGTCAATAAACCGAATATCAGCTCAATAAAAAATGCATATCCGAACACTATATTAGTGTTTATGGCTAGAAATGTCAAACATTTTTGAACAAAACGTAGAAAAACCAAAACAAACTAGGCTCGAACTGGCAGGCTTTTTACTGCCACATGTAGCGAATTCGCCTTGCACTCGCCCCTTGTTTTTTGACTGGATATAACAAACATCGGTTGCGAGTTTGAAGCACGTAGCATCTGTTGAAATAACCTCCGCACACTGGAAGCTTCGCCAGTAGCCGAACTTCCCCTCATGATGAAATGTCTGTGAAGCTGACTTTTTAACAGCAGCTTCATGTTTCAGAATTTGTTTAAATATTTTTCAATAAAACAGAAAATTTTGAAATAGAAACTATATAAAAGTTTCTTAAAATATCTCCACAACTTAAGGAAGAGAAATTGAAAATTTGTGCATTAAGCAGATTAATTTACAATTCCAGTTCACTCCTCTTATAAGTACAGTTTGGAAACTTTCTTACAGTTTTCTCAATTGAAGGGTGCTGAATGTTCTAATCAGCAGAATGGCTAGTTGGAATTTATTTTTCTTTTAAAGCCAAGTTTATTTTTTTCCCCTGTTAAAAAAAAAACAAAAACTTCTTCCTAAAAAATGCTTACCAAATTTAAAGATCATGATGTTTAAAATTAAGAGCGAGTACGATTTTGACTCCTTTTGTTTTGTTTTTTTTTATTTTTGGCAGAAAAAATGGGCTGTACTGCAATATGATGATGATACCACCTCGTTTTAAATAAAAATCGAGTAAGAGTGCTATATTCGGCTGTGTCGAATCTTTGATACCCTGCACCGAGTGTAAAAATATTTCAGAAGTCTTTAGGTGGGTGTCTATGATAAATGATGAACCCTTGTATTCGAATTTGTTACGGTTTGTTCCGAGAGAACGCTTTATATGGCTCCCATATTAAGTTATGAACCGATTATCACAAAAATTTAAATGGTTTTATTTCTAGTCATAGTTAAAAAAAAATAATAAAACTAAATTGGACATAATTTTAATTAAAACACATTATTTATTTCGGTTGGTAGTGGGCTAGGGCTAGTCTATCAGTGTGAGGGCTTCGGGTTCGATACCCAACAGAGAACCTTGTCTGTTTCACTGAAGGTCTACATTAATATGGTTCGATTTATTAAGTTAGTATATTATTTTTAACATGTTGCTCCTTTTTCACTAATTCTATTTAAATATCAGTTGATTTTTAAATTCGATTTATATGCCAAATAGAATTTAAATATGAACTGATATTTTTGATAGAATTGGTGAAATAGGCCCTTAACAAAGCTTAAAGCATTTTAAAGTGATTTTCTGAAGGGAACTTTATATTCGACTTATGGTATGGTAAATGTGGAGAAATATGGAGTGATCGTTAATAAATTTGGTGGTAGGATATCTCAACCCGTAAAACTAATTTGACTTCCAAAGCATTTTTTGTTACGGCTCAAGGTGCAATAAAGGGTTTGCGGAAATTGGGATTTACATGTGGCATATGGGTATTTATCGATCGATCTTTACACCACGGCGGACATATGCCGGAAATCATATTTAAAAATAAATGATATGAAAATATCTGCCAGATTACAATAAAAAAATGTTCTATCAACAATTTTTCTATATTATCATTTTAAGTTCTTATGCATCTAAGAAAACACCTTTATTTGCAAAATTTAACGACAGTCGGTGCATTTCGCCACATTGGGAGTCTAACGTTTTTTCCTTATTAAACCGATTGTGCTAGAACACAGGATCAATTCCAATCTGGTTACCAGAACTGTTCAGTTGTTCGGAAACTTAGAATTAAAGTCCAATTAGACGTGACATAACCATACCAAAACGACATAAACAATTCAACCAATTCAATGTTGGTTTCTACGGTCATCATTACCGCAGTGGCATTATTGGTATGCCACGTCTAAATGGACCTTAAATCAAAGACACAGAAGTTATATACTTTATGGGGTATTAGATGAATTAGTATTGAAAAAGTTGCACACGGAATGACAAACATAGTATACACTAATTTATCACAAGTGGCGGAGCGCATAAAAACTCGAATGGAGACTTGAATAAATAAATATTTAATAAAGGCTTGTAGGTTGGCATCGGATGCTGTAACACACATTAAAGTTTATTAAAAACTACTAAAGTACTACTAGGTAATCTATGATCTATATTATTGTTTGTTTTTATTTTTTTTTTTTGTTAAAGACGATTGTAACGGGTTATGCATTTGTCGGTTTCAAAAGTAAAATTCAATAAAACACAAATAAAGTTGTGACTTCAATGAAACTTTTTCATTATAATGCTTAATGAAAACAAAAAATTTATTTCAATTAAAAAATTTGTGATATTAATTAAAAAATTAATTAAATTTGCACCAGTAAAAAGATTAATAGAATCAATTATACGTTTAATTCAATTGATTAATCACTTTTCGCACATTTTGGGCGACATCATGGCAATAACTTATTATAACGTTATTTTGAAAATGGAAGAGGTTGCACAAAACATGTTCGCGTAACTCCAAAATGCTTCAGTTTACTGAAATAACTAAAAAAAAACCGAAATTCCGCAATAAACTTTTTTTAAACAATATGCGCAGTCGTTTTAGAAATATGATTTTTTTTTTGGAAAAAAAAATTTTTTTTATCAAAATTTCGAAATTTTTGTTATTTAAAAATTCATATAAATTTGGAAAATGCAGTTGCAAATAAAACAAGCCATAAATGTTTAAAATCTGTTTGCAACTTTTGATTTTATTCACAACAGTCAAAAAATTTTAATTAATTAAAAAATTTCATAAAACGCAATATTTGGATGGGAGCACCCCTAAGAAGGGGCAAGTATGTTTAAAGAAAATGTTAAGAACAAAAAACTACTGGAGGTCGGTCATACATTTTATCCCATAGCATTCCTTAGCAGTTATGGGGCTTTTTCTTCAATATATTTCTAATCTGTATTGACAATTTTGTATGGGGGCCCCCTTAAGGAATGGAGATAGCGGGTAGGTATGTTAAAAATAAATGATTAAGATGAAAAATAATGTGGGGTGGGTCATACATTTGACCCATCTGCGGGCATCCTTGGCACTGCAGCAGCCACATTTAAGAATTTAAACTATACAAATATGGCGGTTTAATCAAATTCTTAAATTTGGTTTTCCAATATTATCGGCAGTGCGTACATTGCGACGATACACAGGCCTGACCACGTCTGTAACACTTCCAGTCTCTTCGAATTTCTTTAAAATCTTGCCAATTCCTTGAACAGCAGTTCGATTATAACGACCATGTGCCACTTGACGACCATAATCACCCCGTAATGCTCGAAAAGTGTTTAAGTTTGGACCTTGAGATTTTATAATAAATTTAACTATTTTTATGAGTTCTTTACACTTAAGATGACAGATATATAACAACTGACAGCCTTACCATATCGACGGTTTTGAAACCACTAAATGTAAAACCCTGTTTAAAGATACTTTTGCTTGAAACTAAAATAAATATGCCACGGAATTCTTATAAAAATTGAGAGGAGGTGTTGTTTTTGTTCTATTTTTGTTGTAAACGTGATCGTGTCTAGTTGTTTAAAGGAGATTTAAACAATTCGTGTATTTTCGCTTATTAATTTATAGTTGCTGGTAATCGATTAATCGTAAAGCGAGTGGATGTATTTGTAATTTAATAAATGATGATGTTTAAATTAATTTTATGTCTAGAATGGAAGTATGTTGCCAATTCTAGATATAAAATATATCTGTGGACTTGTAACAAAACATCTTAAGTCGAAATAAGAAAATTTTTTAGTTTTTGAATCATAAAGAAAACTTGCCATTACGCTTTGTTAACACTTATCAGCGTCTTAATAGGTATTTTTGTTTTTGTAGACATCACACAAAAATTAATCCACTTAAATAGAACTGTTGTTGATTTGCTGTTGACAAAACAACTTTCTTCTAAAATTCTATAAATAAAAAAAAAAACGTTGATGGTTGAAAATGTGTAACATGCTCTTAAGGCTCAGTTAGGCGAACGTTGCTGTACCGTATCTGTACTGTATCAATCAGCTGTTCGCTTTTTGTTATATGAAACGCAATACAAAAGCTTACCGAAATGTAATGTGCCGTAGTTGCAACGTACCATTCTGTATAAAATAGAATTTCATACCGTTGTTACGTGACATTTGTAAAACAGTGATGGGCGGCTTGTATGTTTCTTGGAATGCGGGTATTTTTGCTCTTTTTTTTTGTACTTTTTTCAGTAAAGCTATGGAATTGTAACAAAACAACATACAGTACAACATTTTTTTATATGTATATACAAAAATACATATGTTAAGATATGTGTGTACACATACAATGGAAATGTGAAACGTATAAAAGGCTTTAAATGGTATCAAAACCTTGTTTGGTGTATGCACATTTACAATAAATGAATGCTTAAAATATGTATGCTAAAATACAAATTTGTTTATGGTAAATCAATAATATAAATATTATTAAAATACTGTTTTAATACCATTTAAATCACTTGGTACATTTTCTGCACAGCGGTCCCTATTTAAACATTTTTGATTCCCATCACTGTGTGTATTGTTTTATGTTTACTATTGCTTTTTGTTTATGTATGGGAAAAACATATGACACGTTTTTAAATGTTCTATAAGTGCACCAACGTGCTTACAGTACGGTGCGGTACATTACGGGAACAGCAACGTTCGCCTAACTGGGCCTTTACACTTGCAACAACTATCATCTGCTATCAATCAAAAATGTTACCATTTTTAAAAAACAAAATTACTTTTTTTTTAAATTTTTTTCTGCAAAAGGTCCAACATTTGAAGAGAAAACACCAAAATGTATTTCGAAATAATTTTGTTAAAAAAAAAAAAAAAAAATTAAACAAAAAAAAAAAAACTTGACAAATGGTAACGCTGCTTTGTAAATTAAATGTAATTTTATTTTATTGCTACTTTTCTAGTGCTGACACTTAAATAATCAAAAGATATAATGGAAAAAAATTGGGGGATTCACAAGGTGTCATAAAGTCATATGCCTTAAAATAATAACATGAAAAATAAGACTGTTGTGAACAACACCTCATATTTAAATTCAAAATAGCACACTAACAATTTTGAATTTAAATATAAAAAAAAAATAAATATTTTCCTAAAATCAAAACATTTTTTTATTCTAATCCATTCATTAATAAACTAAATAAGATCTTTCCTGACTATAAATTAAATAAGAAATTTCCTGACTATTTTTCAGACGCAAACCACAAATACATTTTATTTTGTTGTTTACCAAACATCAGAGTCGTAAGCCGATCTAATTTGACGAAGCAAGTCTTTTGTTGCAAAAATTGCTATCCGCAGGGTAAATTCGGATGTTAGCCAGACAAAACTATACCATCAACGGCGACGGCTACAAAAACATAGCCGCTCGGCTCAGCGCAGGTCTCTTCTGATTAATAACGACAGCACAATAATCATAGCAAGCAAAGTTTTATGAATTCAAAAAGATTCTTTTTGGCAACACAGAGATTCTGCTCCAAAAAAAAGTGGTCATATGATTAGCCAAGGCCGTATAAAGTCAAATACGAATCATAAGTTCTGAACTATTATATTGGTTTGAAACATGTTGCCGAGCGTTGACATGATAGAATATTACGACGTCATGTCTGATTAAATGCTTGGGATGTTTTTCAGCCAATGCGTGCTTCAAAAGAAACAACTGTAATCGGTACAGGGCCCGTATCAAAATAGATTGCATCATTCTAGAAGCACCAAATTCAGAGAATTTCGTTGGTGTCAATTCGGTTGATTGTGTGGGCTAAGCATGCGATTTCTTTCGCTTTGTATTTTTTTTTTTTCAATTTCAACTTAATTATACGGATTAAGCTAAGAATATGAATTTAAACAATATCTTGTTTTAAAAGAATATTTCTCTTAATCAATTCCATGACAAGAGCGCTTGACGGATTAATCAAATGATATAGAAAAAAAATACTTTAGAAAAAACGCGATTGCCTAGAAAATACCATTAAAACGTTAGTTCCGAATGCGAATAAACCAGAACACTAACGGAATTTTCGCAAATTCAAAAATGTAAGCCGTATAATGATGATTAACATAATCATAACGCGTCTGATATTCCCCACCAGACAGTCGAACAACCCAACTGGTGAACTGTTCGCATAAAAGGCAATCGTGCAAGAAGTGTGTGATTATGTTTGGAGTTAAAAACTCAAAACAAAAACATGTACCGGTGGGTCTTCTTCCTCTTTAGTCTGCTTTAGTAAATAGTGAATGTGTTTTTGCTTCTACTTCATCATTATCATTTTGATTTGGTTGATTTTCTATCTTTTACACTCTACTCAATGGGAAGATGGTTTTTTAGCTTATCGGTAACACGTATGCATAACATGGAAATTACAATTTTGACGGTTTCAGAGATCTCATAAAGGATAATCAGTATTCAAATTTGTTAAATTTATTTCTAGTTTTAATAATTTTTTTTTTTACGTCATACACTTATTTTAGCAAACAGAGCTTATGCCAACGGATATAATGACTGAAGAGCTCAATTAATTCGACCTTGTCCATTAAAATGGCACTATTTTTTTCGTTTTCTTGTTGTTTTTTTTGGGGTCTGGGTATGAGGTATGTACGAGCTTTACTCGTATAGCTGTTGTTATGATTATTGAAAGTGTATGACTTCAGACTACATTGTTGCAAAAGTGCTTAAGTTTTAATGCTTATGTTGTACGTACATATGTGTGTCTGTCTATCTTCCTCTTTGTTCGTCTTTTCATTTATCTGCACGTTGAAACAACATTCATTTATACCCGTTGTTGTACAGTACAAGTACACATTTGCTTCAATTCCTAAAACAGTATTATTAGCCAGTTGTCGTAGAAGCATCATGTAGAGGAAACAGAACAAAAAAAAAAAAAAAAAAAAGCGATACGTATGGGCCACAATGCCGGCTATTGCTCTTTTTAGTTTTTTGTTTTTGTTTAATGCTGAAAAAATAGAAATTATACATGTTGCAACATGAATATTTATTAAGTTTTGTTGTTTTTATTTCTTTACGAATTCGCAATACTTGGACAACTCTTACACTTGTTGTGATTATTTTTAAAACACAAAAAAAAAAGCAACACAAATTATGATCTGTTTATTCTCACCATATAGGAACCAACTGGTACTTTAAAAGATCTGCTTAAAATTAATTGGAATAGATTTTATAAAACAATAATTCTGAAGATCGGCACTCGCATCGATCGCCAGTATTTGCTCAAATAAATTCATTTTCTTTTTTTATCGATTTCAATCAGAATCTTTTTGATTTAATGCGACGGCACTTTTTATTTTATTTTTATTGGATCGAATATAATTTTTCTCAAATCGATCGAACAGGATCGTACTCTATTCGATCGGTGGCAGTATGGTCACAATAAATTAAGCTACGCCTGGGAACAACACACTACTAGCCGCGCGATGAGGACTGGCAAGGTCTTAATAATTTCCGACTGTGTCTTCCAAAAAGGAATTAAGAAGGAATTGTTACCGGAGCAAGCAAGTCAACATATACCATGAAATCGGGTGATCACCGGCATACCCCTTCTAAGGACTCTAACAAAGGGGAGTTAAGAGGGTGAGGTCAGGTGATGCACAGAAATCCCCAGCGGCTAAGAGGTTTGGCCAGGCTGCGGCCACCTATTTTAGGGATCCAAGCAGAATCTTAAAGAGGATCAACACTCCACTTCGGAAAAACTGAGGGTGTCGTTGAGTAAGAACGGTGTCGACATAAAGTGTCGAAAGATGGCAGGTGCTAGAGAACAAACTTGCCGACGAAATCTTTAGTGTGAGAGGGAGGACGGACGAAGTAGCGTTCAGAGGAACTGACTGGGCGTTAAATGGGGCTGACTGTTCAACTAAAACGGATCGTAGATATTTGGATCCAATAGGATTGTTTTCAAATCGATCAAACATCTATTCCATCGAATAGGGTCATACTATATCAGCTTATGTAGGACCGTACTCTTTTTTATCAAACAAGATTCGATCGAACAGGTTCGTACTCGATGATTAGAGCGAAAATCATCGAATTCATTCTCTCCGATATAATTAAGTCGAAGTATATTTGATCGAATCGATCTCATTTTGATCGACTAGAATTGTAATCTATTCGATAAAATTAGGTTTATTCAGTGAAAAATGAACTCTCTTTATTCGATCGAGGAAAGTGCAATTATATTCGTTGAAAAATTTCTTACTTAATTTGACCATAAAGAATCGTTTGCGATTCGATCAAATAGGAATGTACTAGAGTCGATACCAAAGCGGACCCGAAACAAAAGCGGACCCTTTTGTGTTAGATTGTACGGTAGAATAAAGTTATATAAAATATATGCAATAGGATTTTTCTATATTCCAGATAGTTAGATTTTCGTACTTAATTAAAATGGCCCAGTAGCTAATCTATTAGCGCTGGGGTTGTGGGTTCAATTCCCGCCAGAGGCTCTGGTTCCTGCAGAAAACCATAAAGCTTCGCGTAGGGAACTAAAAAATACTATCAGGGGTTTCAACAAGAACTTTGTTATCTAAAACTAAATAAAGCAAAAAATTTAGATGAAGATGATTTAAATTTTTATTGTATTATGAAGAGAAAAGTTCGGCAATTATGGATGCAAAATTATGTCTGGCAAATGTCCACCACGAGCACGCTCACAGATGTCGATTCTTTCATCAAAGTTTTTAATCACTTTTTAGCCAAATGGCGGGTCTATTTCGTTAATCGCATCACGGATTTTGAGTTTGAAGGCTGCAATCGTTTCGGTTGTCCTTAACTTAGCCCTTCAAAATGTAATCCAGTGGCGTTAAATCACACGATTAGGCTGGTCACTCAACAGCTGATGTTCGGGAAACTAGGTTTGCAATAAATTGATCGTTTCTCTTGGCTATGTGTAATGTTTCTTTAACAGAACCACCATTTTCATAGTGGATTTTAATTATTAAAATGCGATATTCGAGCGAAGTTGAAGTCATTGAAACAATTGCCAATGAACAAACTACGAATACGTCAAAAAACTAAATCCCAAAACTATCATGTTTTTGTGTTGCCACAAATAAAAAACCAAGTTCTTGTCAAAAACCCCGATATATTCCAAAGCATAATGGCATACACTAATCAATTGTACGTGGAAAAGTCATAAATAGTGGTACACATGTAAACGCTCGCACTACGAATGCAACATTGGGCGCATCCATTTCATATTTACTGCTATTTGACAGCAGGCGTTTTTAGGATTAATTGTTTTCAATCATGGGATGAGGCGATATTGAAAATGCAACATGGAAAAAAGTGACATCTTTAAGACGTTGCAACCGCTTGGAATCACTCGGAATTTCGTGTATCGTACTGCGAAGTTATTTAAGGATACTGGTAGTGTACGAAACTGCTCCGATCCGGCCGTCTGCGCACAGTAAAAACTTTGAAAGCGATCAAAGCAGTGAAGAAACGAATCGACTGAAATACGCTGCGAAAACAGCAAATCTTGTCGCGTAAAATACAAATTTAACAGAAATCAATGTCTCGCAGTATCAAAAAGGACTTGGGATTCAGAGCGTACAAGGGACATACTGGACATCTGCTCATGGCCGCAATGAAGGAAAAACGCAAGCGAAAATCAAAATCGATACTCAGCCGGTACGCGAAAAATGCTCACAGCAAACAGAACGGTAGTGTTTATTCTAAGATAAGCTACGATGGCGTTACCAAGCTCCATTTTTGCGAGAAAGGAGTAAAAAAATCGGCCAAGGTATATCAGTCGACCGTCTTGGAACCCATTGTGAAGCCTCTCTGCCAATCAATATTCAACAACTAGCCATGGACCTTCCAGCAAGACTCTGCTCCAGGTCACAAAGTGACCCGTTCCGGATATCATTGGCCAGCTGGTAGTCCAGATCTCGACCCGTTAAAATACAAGTTGTGGTCCGTATTAGAGGGTATGGCTTGCTCTAGTCGACACCCAAATATTGAGTAACTGAAGCTAGCCCTTGTCCGTGCAGTGGAAAATTGTCCCTTGCATGAAGTGCGTCTTGCGATCGATGAGAGGCCAAATCGTCTCAGGTCGTGGTGAATGTCAAATGGCACCCATTTCGAAAAAATTGTTCTAGGATTTGTACCCATTAAATAACTCAATAAAAACAAAAATAAATTTTTTTTAAATATTCATTCGTTTTCATTTGGTCTCGATTTTTCTGTGCACCAGTATTTACGACTCGACTAGGTATAGGATTATGCTCTGTTATATCGATAGGATTAAACACTTTTTAGTCGAATAAGATCATGCACTATTCAATATAGCAGGATCAAAGTCAAATTGGTAGAGGGGGATACTTCTCAATTCGAGGTGGATATTTCTCAATATGTTCATATAAACAGAGTCATGCTTTATTCAACCCTAGAAATCCCACTGTAAGGTTTTTTTTGGCTTATGATGCCAAAGCTATTAGGGTTTTATGATTTATAATTCGTTACGTTTTCATATTTTTTAAAGACATTTAATTTTATTTAAATAAATAAATAATCGACCTTTAGCTATCACAATATTTTGATTAAGGAGGGGAGAGTGTTTTTAAATTTTGTTGTATTTTCCCCCTTTTGTTTAGTGATAATAAAGAAGGATCGTACGGATCCTTTCTGATCAAACTCTATTCGATAGAGTACCATAATTCTCAATTTAAGAGAGTTGGGTCACCCTCAATTTAATGGATTATGATCATATTCAGTTGATAAAGTATAATTTTAAAGAATTTTAAAGAGTGGGATCTTGCTTAATTTGAGACAGCAGGATAGTGCTAAATAAATAAATTTCAGTTTATCAATAGTATCAAATGGGAATTTAGCACATTTAAAAGAAACCTTGGAAAAAAATATAGTTGGTCACATTGATTTCTAAAAGAGTCATCCGCGACCAAATTGGATTTTCTAAAGGTGTTCTGTTGCCTGTCACATTAGTGTGTCGCCTTTAGAAAGGTGTTAGGGCCTACCGGCGTTTCTGTACTACGACTTGATTCTTGACATAGAATAATTTTCATTCCCCTCTGCATATACAAAATTCAACGATAGGATTTTGCTTCCAAGAGGGGGAAAAAATTAACTAAGCATTGGGTGTCATCATTTTTATAGGTGCGTTTGTTGCACTCCAGCTCACGATTATTTCAAACAAGTAATTTATTTTCAATAAAAGGTATGCACAAATAATAAACCAACTTGCATTAGACTCTGTTTAGTTTTAATGTCTAACATGTCTTGTCTTGTCGTTACGTTTCATTTCATCTTTTTTGTACGTCATTTCTCTTTTCCCCCGTTTTAGTTGGTTCGGCTGTGATTTCCTGGAATGAGGCAGCTGAAAAAAATACTTTCATTATAATTATATTTAGAAATTCAATTTGAAATTCCTTTTTTTTTTTTTTTTTTTTTTTTTTTTTGTAAAACAATTCAATTTTAATTTTTATGTGTTTTTTTATTGTGTCTTCTTCAATTTGTCGAGATTTATATTTGTTCCGCTCAATACAGTTGTTTTCTGACCAGCAATCATCATGGTTGTTATTGGTATTGTGGCCTATTGGTCCCAAATGCCAATGATCAGGTTGCAGGTTGCTTTGCATTCGCAATATTGCTATGTGATTGCATTGTCTGTCTGATCTGCGTCCATCAATAATGTTGGGCTTGAAAAATTGTTGTTTATGTTGCTTTGTTAATTTTATAATACAGAAAGATCAACTGGGTCAGTTATCATCAAAATCACATCAATTGCTAAAATATATGCAAAAACAAAAAAAAAAGAAGAGAAAGAAATTATTCAATCAAATGTTGTTGAGAAAAAAAAGGAATTGATTTGAAATTGTACGCTGTTGGCATACAAAGTATATACATTTGAAGGGAAAAATGAGCGTGTAAAAAGGGTTTGATAAAAGCAAAAACGTGAAAAGTTAATAAAAGTGATCACGTTTAGAGTTCGAAGATTGTATATTAAAAAAAAAAAAAAAAAACAGTTATATTTGCCACCTTAAAGTAATACCAAAATATCCACATTTATTCACACAGAATCCTTTTTTTAAGAAAAGGACTTGGCGAACCAAATGCAAATCCCAGCCTTTTTTGTATTAAAAGTTAGACTTTTTCAGGTAATCGGATATCAAGAACCGATTAGTTTTAAAATTTTGTTTAAGTTGAACAATGACAAGAAGGAATGAAGTCCACAATCTTTTAAAATAAAGTTTACATTTAGGAATGTTCTCGATTTGCTCTTTCTAACCGAATAATACTCTATTGCTGGCAAAAACCCAACCCAGCGGATTTTTTATGGGTTTTTTTATTTTATTGGGCGCTGCTATTTTTATAAATTTTTTAACTTCAATATCGGCCTTTTTAAAATAAAATTCCGGCGTTTAAAAAACAAATTCAGAATTATCGAATTCAAATTAAGTATTTTACATTCGGCACTTTAAAAATTAAAATCAAATTCATTTTGAAAAAGCCTGCGTATTTCGTTTCGAAAGAAATAATTTACGATTTGGAAAGATTTCTACTGTGTATTACGATTTTCGCAATCGTTCAAAACGATGACAGGGGTTGTATTTAAAAAAAATGGGAAATTTGATAAACAATTTTTGTTCGTAATAGAGAGTGGCTGTTAAGTCCGTTTATTCGGAACAAATATTACGAAAATCGTAATACACAGTACAAATTGTTCGAATCCGTAAATGATTTCTTTCGAATCGAAATACGCGGTAAACCCCCTGATTTTCATTTTTAAAATAAATTAGATTTAGAAAAGGAAGTTACCTTAAAGTGGAATACTAACTATTTTTCAATTAATAGATGGAGAAAAACCCTCTAACGTTAAATATACATACGAACAAATGGGCATATAAACACATTATATTTCTGTAAATAAAATGTAAAAATTATACCATCTTTGTTTAAATGAATATAAAGAAAAACCCCACTTGCGATTTTTTAAACAAAATACCCATTAAATTCCGGGTGGGGTTTTCTGCGTTACCCAGTGGGCAGCCAACCCTGTCCAGTTAGATCATAATTTATTCGATCAAGTTGTATCATACTCTCTGATTATACTCTGGTTATACTCTAATCAACTTAGAAGAAACACATTCCTTATAGTATAAGAGATATAGTAATAGATTAAAGATATCCTAAAAGAATTTCATTTAATCTATTAACAAACTATCCCAGTCGTATTTTAAATCCGCCAACCACGATAAGGGTGAGTATCATATTGAATTCAATGAAGTTCAATCATATTCAATGTAAAAGACTAGGATTAGGCTAAAGTCAATAAAGTAACATCGCACTCAATTCTATTGTGTAGAATTTTACTCAGTTCGAAATAGTGTGATCATATTTAACTTAATAGCGTAGAATAATAGTATACACAGAGAAAACAGATTCGTGATCACAACCGAATTTGGCGCCAATCGAATTTCGTCAGTTGCATGTACTATCACACAATTCGGTTACAATTACTGAAAATTTCGTTCCTTAGCATAATATTTTTGATAGCAACATTTGAATTTTAGTACACTTTCAGTCATTACAACAGATATTGTTAGTTGTAGTATGATTATTAGAAACAAAATTGTGCTTATAGCCGAATATATGATAGTTACAACTGAATTAACACATAATTGGTGTTCATAACAAGAGATTTGATTGTCGTTATCAATATATTTTTTTTAACCGGTTGCATAAACCTTTCTCCCGATATATTCGGTAGAAAATCAAAATAATTCCAATAAACTCCATTTTTTAAAGTAAATTTATTTTTTAGTATTTTTATTTATAGTTTTTACATTATTTAATTTTATCCAAACATAAAAAACGAAGACATGTCGTTTCAGTGCAAACTTTTTTTAACAATGACATGGTCCATACTTGCATTAAATTGGACCAGCCCAGGATCAAAATGGATCAAGTAGTCCAATATAATTTGCAGGGCATACACAAATAATACATACATACATATGTACTTGCTTATGTACATACTTATAAGAAATATCGGCATACGGCACAGTATCCACAAATGCAGCTTCTGTATTTGCTGGAATTCCACCTGTAGATCTCTTGGTGAAAGAAAGAGAACAAATTTATAACGTATCGAAGAGCGGAAACACTGGGCTAACTGCAGCTACCCATTATAGATTTAAAACTTACAAACACTGTGATGAATGCGGTGGTAAAGAAGATAATTCTAAAAACAACCTCTTCCATTGTCCAAGATGGGAACATGAGAGACTTGAACTAAACGACAGACTCCATGTGGTTTTTTCTACTGACAACATATTAAATGAAATGCTGGGCTCTATGGAGTCGTGGAAATTGTGTGAAACCTTTATCTGCCGCACAATGAGAGAAAACTGCCGCATAGTTCCAAACCCCTAATCTCTTTGGAGGACGGAGACTAGGATCAGGACACCTATGTGATGAAGACGTGTAACAACACAAAACCACCGACCCTGATGGAATGTTACAGTGGTACCGGAGTGGATTGGAGAAAATATAGTGTGGCCACTAGATGAAAGCGCGCTATCACTACGACCACTAAAAAACGTTCTTATAAGAAAAGAATACGTAAATTACTTACCCCCATTTATTAAGTTTTTGTACATTTTCCGTTTTTGATCGCAAAGATATTTTTTAAATATAAAATTAAAAATTATTTTAATTTATCAAATGTTTTGACAGAGAATTTAGTTAGCAATTGGGGCTTTTAACTATTTGTTGGTTGTGAATTCCGAATAATTATATTTTCATTTGTTGTACTCGAATTTAAGCTATTCCAACAATCAATAATTAGCTGCAATAAATGAATTAACATTTATATTACAAAATTTATTAAGGAAAGCAAATAATTAATTGCAATGACCAATATTCAGTATTGCCCTCTATTAAATTCGGTTGTGATTCTAACCATTTGTACTAATTTTTAGAACCAAATTAAATTAGTTATCATAACTAATAAAAGAATTGAAGGAATCATATTTCAGTTAGAATAATCAAGAGAATTAAAAATCAGTAAGAACTATACATTTTCAATAGTTGCAATAATAAATTATATTTCTTGATCAATATTTTATTACTGCAACCGTTTCCCAACCAATTTGTTTTCTGTGTGTACTTAAAAGCTGAATCACTCCAAAAAACACCCTTTGAAAGTTTTAAATGTGCGATTTTATTAAAAAAAAACGATCCTACCGTACCGAGTATCATGCCGAAAGAGAAGATGAAAAGCTTCATTTTTTCCTTAGTTCATGAAAACTGCTCCAATGTCTTAAAAACGGAATCCTTATGGGCATTTTCTCAGTGTATCAACAAAGTGCATGTTACTCAATCTTGACATAATTTCATTAGACTGATAAACTGTCCGTCGACGATTTTGGTTACGATTTACAACTCAACTGTTATGTTGTAATTAAGACTAACGGTTATGATCAGTTGTAATTTATGTCATGTTTTGGTTCGTCGCAATATAGCAAAGTTGCAAACCATAATACAAAAATTAAGAAATTAGAACTCAACTGAGGTCGATCTTAACTACTGGGTTACCATATTTGCATTTACCAAATGCCCCCGCCTGTGCACGGATGCTTCACACACAGGTAGCATTTTTTAATATATAATCCGAAAATTATACAAACACCCCCTGTTCAGGAGCCGGAACTATCTAACCTCCACTGCTATTTTAAATTCTAGCAGTATCTGTCGAATAGCAACAGCACCTAGGAAACCCCGACTGACCCAACTTTCCAACAGGGGCGAAATATCAGCGTTCCATGTGGAGTCTCACTCCCCGCGGTTTTAGGTATTAACCACAGCCAACGTTTTTCTGGTCAAAAAAGTGCAGAATGGAATGTTCCAGGCGGTGGAATGTTCCAGGCGGCTACTGACTCCCATAGCATCAGATTACAAGGTACTGTACTGAGTACCCCGGTCTCCAGAAATCACGATGACTTCTTTTGAATGTTTGTCATATCCCTGTCAATCTCCGAAAAGAGAATATGGACGCATCAGGAACTTGCATGCTCGTTTAGTCCATCCACCATATCTCTCTTAAAAGAACTCCATCGTAGTATGACTATTATACACAAAAAATAAATCTTTCGATGCCTTCCGATGGCTTCTCTATGGACGTGTCCTGTTGACAGGCACTCGATTAGCTTGAATCCGTTTTGGTTTCTAGGCATTGACCATATCTGTTGGTCCCAGTGGATGTAACATCAAGAGCTCGAGTATCCTCAAGATAGTTCATTAGACTTCCTGAAGGGTGCAAAACATACCCCGGGGGAAGGCAAGCATTCTGAATTTCATATTTGGAGGTTCGAGATAAAAAGGCAACCGATACCGAATTCGAGATGTCCACGGCATATTTGGCTCTAGTTAATTCAGATACCTTTTCGTAGAGTTGAAACAATGCGCAGGAAATCATACAGGCGTCAAGTTAAATTTTATGATCAACTTTCAGGGCCTATTTCTCCAATTCTATTTTAATATCAATTTATGTTTAAAATTCGGTTTTAATATCATTAATAAATAAAATTTGTTTGCCAAAACTTTTGCGGAGAATTTTTACAGATAATTTAATTTATGAGATAATAAAAAAGAGCACGTCGTTTTTTTGTGTTTTTAAATAAAAGTTTACTTAAAAAGAATTTTTTTGCTTTATTTAATTCAAAATTCAATTAACCCCCAATTTCACCAAGTTCAGTTTGAACTAACTATTCCTTTAACTTGCAGTTAACAATATATTTTGACAGCTATAACTGATATTTAATTATAACTGAACTTGGTGAAATTAGGGGTCAGTCTTATAAATTTTTTTGTTTAATGAATTAAATTTTCAATAACTTTAGATTTTGAATTTATCAAAGGCAAAAACCAACTTTAACTACTTGAGCGAATTTAACAACCTGATTGATCGACTTTCAAATATCAACTGTCTATTATAGTGCTATACTTTCACTCTTTTGTCTGTCCGTAATTCCGGATTAAACTAGGCCAGTCTTGCCAGACTATTATGCCACAACCAAAGTTTATAATCCCAGTTTCCTATGGATGACCAAATAAACTTTTTTCTTAATTTTTTTTTTACAAAATTCGCCAATTTTTTTTCGTATTAACACACAAATTGGCCGACTTATTAGTTATGCAGCAATAACATTTAAAAATCTATTAACCTTAATTTTCCTTCTTTCATTTTTTTCGTCGCAGTTACGTAAATTTGAGGCTATTGCAATTTAAAATGAAAGCCTTTTCTAAATTATTGAGCAATTAAATGCGTGTGTTTTTTAAATAACCTTCTTGCCACATGCCCCTAAAGGCAAATTTAGATTATTGCCACTACCACTACCTTGTCTGCTACTCGTTGTATTTCTGTGATACGTACCCCACATTAGAGTTTCGTATAAGCGGTCAGCATTTTTTACGTTAATTTTTAAAATATTTACACATTCATTTAACATTTAACACACAGTGGCGCATTAACAAGCTCTAGTACACTCGTTTATTGTCTCCTAGACACTTGTGGCATTTAGGCAGACAGACAAATTTATGGACAGACAGACAATTGTAGAAATGAAAGGTTGGTGAACAAAAGAGCCACTCTCGTCGTTAAACATTATGTTAAACAAAACCACTCCGTGACTCTTGAAAATAAATCATATTTAAAAAAAAAATATTCATAGTTTTTAGTTGAATATTGCCTTAAGACATATAAAATGTCCCTTACGACTTTGATAACGATCTGTAGGCCAGAAGTTATTTATATGATTTTCAGTTTAGATGACATTTTAGGGTTTCCAAATGGAAATTTGCAAAATACTTGACATTCACTTAAAAAAAACCCATGATTTTCAAAGGAATTTTATAAAAAAAAAACACAATTGTTTAAACCAGCGAAAGGTAAAAATAAAAGCAAATTTACTCACTATTTGCACCAAAAATTTTTGAACGCTTTTGCTTTTAGTCAACGGTTTTCTTTTCGCTTTTAAGCCCCTAAATAATTAGTGTAGGGTATAGACGGAAATCCATGCATGTCTTGATACGGTTTTCTGTTTTAAATCAGTATTTTTGAGTGTTGAATATAGAAAACATGGTTTTGATAGTTTAAACGGTAAGCAAATTAAAAAAATAATAACGTGATTTTGGTTGGGCCTTAAAAACTGTTGAAAAACTTTTTTTTCTTGGTTCTTGACAAACACTGAACTTCTTGTTAATCGAGCGAAACCAACACCGTCTGGCAAGCCTAATTAATACACAATTTTATTTGGTTTAGTTTAAATTTGTATTTTTGTTTTTTATTTTTAATTTTGTTTTGCGCTTAATTTCGCATATAAAAGACAAAATTATTTTAAAACAATTGTTGTATGTATTTACAATTTGTCTTATTCTGAGAAGAAAAAAAAAATTTTTTTTGATTCTATAAAATTCGCCTTTGTCTGTTAATTTAAGATGGATTTACGAGACATTTTCCTAAATCAAAAGTGTTGCACAGAAATAAAGACATTCATTTTTATTATATATTCTATAGGGTGTTTTTTTTAGCTGCATGAGAACTTAAAATGATAATACAAGTCAGAAATGTTGTTGAAATTAAACTTGAAAATAATGAAATAATTTCATGGAATTTAATTTTTAAGTATCATTATTGGAATATATCCGCCGCGGCTACGAGTAACATGATCAATTCGATTCCTTTGTTGTGCAAAGCTGGGTTATATGGTCCTGCCGTACGACATCGTTAATTTAAATAGACAATTGGGGTATTCACAAGGTAGTCATAACGTTGTAAAGTCATATGTCTTAAAATAATTACAAGTAATATATATGACTTCTGTGGGCTATCGCTTATAATTTAGATTTCTACCGTACAGTTATGACGTATCAATGAACACAGCATTAAATTTTTTTTTTTGTTTGAAGCACAACAACATTTCTTTTAACCAATTGTAAAAAATTATTTAGGACATTATGACGATATGACTTGATAGCACACCTTGTGAATCCCCCAAATGTTTTTCCCAAAAATTTGGGTTACCTTTGGACTAGTCCGAGACCCTTGTGGGCTACATTTTACATGCGTGTATTAACTAGTCCCATTATTTGCAGGGTAACTACTGTTTTGGCTCTCCATTATTTCGAACATCATGTAAATTTTCACGTCTTTATAAATAAATTGTTGTTTTAATTTAAATTGTAGATTTTTCTAGTTTTCCGGCCTCAATATTTTTTCTGAATAACTTTTTTCGACATTGATGTGATAACATTTTTACCAGTTGAAGTTAGAAACATCCAAAATTGGGTTGTACCTCTTAGTTTTCCTCAGAATATTAAAAAACTTTTAACGGGAAATTTTTCGTAAATAGAATTCTTACATAGAATCCTGTTCGAAGAGCATTCGTACACAGAAAGAAAAACACTCGGGATAAATCAAGTTTTTTATGATACACAATCGAGCAACGCGTTAAAGCTATTCAGGCTTATTATGAAAATGGGCGTTCAAATCAAAATCAATATATTGCACTTCGTGATTCAGTGTTGAGGCACATTTTCACCTTAGTCAACAAGCAGAATTGCCGCATTTGGGCGAATGATAATCCAAGAGTGGTTGTCGAAAAGAGTTACTGTTTGGTGCGGTTTATGGGCTGGCGGCATCATCAGGCCGTAATTTTTCCAAAATGAGGCCGGTCAGGCAGTTACTGTGAATGGTGTTCGCTATCATGAGATAATAACGAACTTTTTATGGTCCGAACTGCAAGATATGTATGTGGACGATTTGTGGTTTCAACAGGACGGTGCCACTTACCACACAGCTAACGAAACAATGTCTATTTTGCGCGACAAATTCAATGGCCGTTTTATCTCACGTGGTGGCGATGCCAATTAGCCGCCAGGATTATGTGATTTGACACCGTTGGACTTCTTTCTTTTGGGTTATTTGAAAGAAAAGGTGTACGTCGTTAAGCCAGGAACAATTCAAGAGCTAAAGAATGGGATAATTCAGCACGTTAACGGCATAGAACCTCAGTTATGCCTCAGCGTCCGATGGATGGATGGCGGTGTGTCGCCGAGGTGGCGGCGGCCAGTTGGCCGATATTTTGTTCCAAACATAACTGAACCATACCAATATTATCTTAATAAAAAGAAATTACAATAATTTCCTAAATAATTTATTTATTCAGTTTTATTCAAAATCAACATCGGCCCTTAAAATGTAACCACCATTTACATAAATAATAGATAAAACGAATGTAATTTTGGTACAATAAAGCTCAAATAAGTATAATTTTAGTAGCCAGTTGGTGCAATTTAAAAATTTCGTTTTGCCATCCCTCGTATCGGCGCTGATTGGCGACTGTGATCGGCACACAAGTGGCCGTTAAAAATCGGTACATATTAAACAATTGGATTGCTCCACATTGTGCAAAAGAGTGTTCACATTATTGGCGCATCAAGGTTAATTTTGATTGTCCACAGTCAGCACAATTTCGGCACAGATTGTCGCATATTCAAAAATTTTGACCGTTTACACAATCGGCCCACCGATAGTGGGATCTTAGCTTTAGATACATTTTTTTCTAGTCATTGATAATGGAGAATATTGAGTTTTTTATCAAAGGCCAAAGTTGCTTGACGATCCTACAATTATTGTATTGTTTTTGCCCATCTATAATTACAGCAACCAATACACAGAATCCGTGCCTGGAAAACAGTCTAGTGATACAGAAGCGATCGCGATATAATAAGATTAAGTATACAGCGAAGATAACACCTTTGTAAGGAAGCCTCTATTTCTTATGCAGGCAGCCTTCATTATTTTAGCTTATTTGAATGTTGATTGTGCAACCGAAAAAGTTTAATCTGATATCAAATAGGAGATTATTGTGTCTATTTGCCTTACCAAAACGGCTAGACTGATTAAGACCATAAGCCCCGACACCCAAAAGTTATTTTGTGCAGCCCAAAAGTTTAGTGAAAATATGGGAGACAGCAAGGTTTTTAGAAGAATGGAAGAAGGGTATCTTGGCCACCATCCCAATTAAGGCGTTCTTAGTCAATGCTTAAACCAAAAAGGTATTATGCTGGTGCCGATCACGTCAAATTGTTATTTAAGATCCTCATAAACCGCTTAAACGATAAATTGGACTCAACCATTCGCAGATAACAGGCTGGTTTCTGAGCCAACCGTTATTCATTCATACATCTCGAATGATAGTAGAACAGTCCGTAGAATTAAGGACAGCCCTCCAACTCTTATTTGTCGATTATAGCACAGCAAGTTTAGGTTGCAATATAATGGCCACGGAGTACGAAAAGGCTGTCTCATGACATCACATGAAACCTCCAAAACCAACCTGGAGATCAACAGGACATATGCAAGATAAAATCACCGCCCTTATCTCTCGGTGTCTAGTAGTGCTGACCTGAGGTTTTATTTAGCGAAGACTACAAATAAACGCGGTCAACCCTGCTGCAGCTTCTACAGCTGGAGATGACGTTTTAAAGAATTGCAACTCTTTCAACTACCTTGCAAGTGTTAATGTCTCAGATAGCGGAGCAGCAAACGTCATTCTTAGTAAAATATCTAAGGCCCGGAATAGAATAAAGTAGTTGTAATAGTAGCTGAAACTGAAGAATGCTTTGTAGCGCGACAAAGTTCAAAATTTCGAATTTTGTGCTTCAACTTCAAATGCAACGACTACTACAACTACGTTTTCTGCTGACAGTACTTTGAAACTGCCGTTTTTAACTTTTGACAGCTTGCAGCGCTATTCCTTACGTTGTACTACAGCGACTATTCTGTTCCCCACTTAAGTCTCATGGTGCCTTTGCAGAGCTGTGGAAATTTTTGAGATATTCATCGTTCTATACCTGCGCTATTACGTTTTGCGATTGGAAGCATTGTATAAATTTGGCATATGTTGTTTAATTCTCTTCAATGTGTGTGCACACGTACGTAATAAAAGAGAAAACGCGGCGCCCCGCCTTAAAATAAGTCCAAACACGCGTGTAAAATGTAGCACCCAAGGGACTAGCACTAGCACTAGTGCAAAAGTAACCCAAACGTATGGAAAAAATATGGTATATTTAACATTACGATGCCCTAGGGCAGGATCATATAACCCAGTAGGCTTAAACCAACTCCATTGTATACACAAGAGGATAAGTGTTAACTTCGTATAATAACGAATACATGTCGTTGAAAAACGAAGACATGTCGTCTCACTACAAACACCTTTTAACAATGACATGGTCCATGCTTGCATTGCATTTTACCAGTCCAGGGAGTAATCTATTTGATCAAATTGGATCAGGTGGTCCAATATTATTTGCAGGATAATTTTGCCGATCGGAGTTCTATGCCAATACCAAACCACGTATCTTTAATTCTAATGTTAAATCGGTGCTCCTATACGGATGTGAGACCTGGCTGATGACGAAAGCGCTTGTGAAGAAACTTCAAACGTTAATTTATAAATTTTTTTCTGATTATTTTTTTATTAAATCTGGTGCTGTCAATTCTCTTTAAGATGCTTTCAAACAAGTTAAAGACTTTGTTGAAGACTTTCTCGGCTATCTCATACTTCAGAAGGCAGAGATTTATTTTCGTTTTGCCAGCACTTACTGCGGCTTAACTAGATCATTAGGAACGATACCGTAGACGGCTTTTTAGAATGTTGCACCATCGGCAGCATAAGATACAACCCTGGAACCACATGTTTTCAGGAACGTGAGATATAGATTCGCAACTAAGTTTTTTAGGACTGGTAAAGCCTACCATACAGGAAGGACATGCTTTTTTTTATCGATTTCATTTTTTTTTTCTTTTATGCCCATAAATATTATAAATTAAGTGGTTAATAGAATTTTTGGTATTTAGGTGGGGATGTAATTTGACAGTTGTCAGTTATTATAACTGTTTTCTCGATTGACAGTAAGGTAAAACATTTGCTTTGCAGTTCATAAGATCTTGTATGGGAACCTCTGTCTTGAACTATGTTTAACTTGCAAGTTGCAGCTCATCTCTAGCAAAATGTCAAAGTCTTGAAACCCACTCGTAAAAGACATTTTCCTTTTTAAATGTTAAATCTGCATGCACACGACATGTTTCTTACATCTGACTTGTCAAATGTTCCACTGCAAAATACAAACATGTCGTGTGTTACCTTTATAACATTGTTTCGGTTAAAGTCAGATGCAAGGTCATCTGACGTGCTCTATTTTCTTCTGACAAACCATCTGACATTAGAAATCTATGCTGGGAAGAAACTGGCAGCGGCGGTCCAGTTTACACTATCGATAAATGTATGATCATTTCACCATTGAATAGAAATTATGTAAATATAAATACAAAACCTTTTATTATAATTTCCCTAATTAGTATTTTTAAATTAAAAGAAAAAAATGTTCAGATGGCTAAACAATTTTACGGCGCAAATAAAAATTTTTGTGACGGCTGCAAGCTATTTCGAAACCGAGAGCTACTTTGGTTTCTGCAATAACTATGCGAAAAAAAAACAGAGATAATATCAGAAGCAACGTTTGTGACTGAATATTATAAACTTTCTGTAAAACAGCAATTTTGACAGACATGCACAATTACATGTGACTTAAAAAGTTGACAAGTCAGATGTAAAAAACATGTCGTCTACATCCACCTTAACTTGAACTAACAACAAGTTTTTGTGTCACATTAAACTATATTCCCTCCCACCTCATTAATAACTTGACTTACAGCCTGATAACTACAACTCTGTTGATTCCTTTCTACACAGCTAACGAGTTGGTCCTCAACACTGGTCGGCATTTGTTAAGATCTTCGGTTCAAGTGTTGTCTTTAGGCAGGTGATAGAGATCTTAAAATGTTTTACATTTAAAATAATTAAAAACAAAAAAATTATTTATATTCACAAAAGAGAAAAAATCTTATGTTCGCTTTACGCATTTAAACATGATCCGCTTATTTATTTTCCTTTTAATACCAAATTATAAAAAAAAGTTATGAAAAGAAAGAAAAAAAACGCGGCCAGAATTAAAAGACTTTTTAGTTATTCTTATTAAATTTTTATGACAACATTAAATGAGAAAATTTACGAGAATGTACACATTAAAACAAAAAGGTGCAACATTTTTATTTGGAACAAACAGTGGAAGCTTCTTTAACAGGGCCAAGCAGCCCCTTTCACAAGTACTCTTTTAAGATATTTTTTCACAACAATTAGGGATATTTGAAAAGAAGGCAAATACATAAAAGTGATCACATTTTTTAATTTTAACTTAACGGTAGCGAAGATGCAGTCGAGGCTAAATCTTGAATTTGGAATCAACAGGTGTAATGGGGACCGACCTAGAAAACTTGAAAACGCTGTACTTTAGGTATAATGAACATTCAAGAAACGATTTTATTTCCGTATTTTTGGCCGATTTAAAAGATTTACCATCCCATAAAATCTAGCAGATATTCGACTATGAAAGTTCAAAATTTTATTTTTTAAATCACCCTGCTCCTATGCTTTGCTTAATTTAAGAAAAACCCAGCTTAAAATCAGACCACCTGATTCGCAACTCTAGACAAGTATTTTTTCCTTTTTTTTTATATCCCCTACTGTGCGTTATTCCACTGTATTTATTTAATTATTTGTTGGTGCTTAAATTTTTTTTTTGTTTTTGAGCATGTCACAACTAATACAAATTAAAACCAATCAGCTGCAAAAATTAACCTGCAAATAACTGGATTAAAATTAAACTGTATCTCAAGTTTGCCAGCGTTTTTTTTTTTTTTTTTTTTTTTGTTGACAATGTGAACAAACCATTAATTGATTCATTATCAGTTGCAATATTAAAGGAAGAATATATGACATTGAACATATTTATGATATAAATTTTTTGCCTAAATGAACATTTCGAAAAAATTACTGACAACCATGCTAAATTGAAATCTTTAAGCAAGAAGTGATAAAGACATGAACAACTCGAAAGATTTCACGAAGTGCAAATTTGAACGTTTGTTTCTTTAAGTTATAATCTGATTTTCAAATGATTACCTTTGTAGCTTTAAAAAAAAAAATAAAAGATTGGTTTGAAAATTAGTCTTATTCTCAAACGTAAGAAAATGTTTGAATTTGAAATAAGTAAAATTCTTAACAAATTCTCAATTTCTTTAAAGTATCTCGATAGAGCATATGATTTCAAAGGAACAAAGACTACTTTTTATTTATTCGGTATGAATGATTTAAGATTAAATTTGATTGGAGACAAAAATGTTTTTGAATAATATTTTCTTAATTCAATACTGTTCTCCAGTTCTTTTCGAGCCTAAAAATAATACAATAAAAAAAAAAAATAATAATATTTGAAAATATATTCATTCTCCATTTGATAATTAAGGTAATTCTCAAATAATTTTCAAATCTAAACTAAATAAAAACCATTAACAAAATATGTTCTTAAACAAAAGGTTTATTCAGTATAAAGTAGTACAAATCATTTGCAATTGAATATCAAATCGGTGTTTGAGAAAAAGTTGAGAACGACTGTATTTCTCAATACGTATATGAAAATTTTCAACTTTTTATTAGGAAAACTTGAATAATTACTTGTTTTTACTTTTGACATTTAATTAGATTATGCTCGATTTTAAGTCAATATCAACAGGGACTTAATTGTCGTTTGCTCTTGCTGATTTACTCTTTAATTTTTTGGGAAAGTTGAGAAAAACAGCCTCACCCACAGTGTCGATCGGCAACTTAAGCGGACGACAAAGTCACGCATTATCGTTTTCAGAAGCGCCCCACTGAATATCGGTTTGCCAGTTTTTTCGATTCTAACGTAATCCATTTATTCATTGTCACATCAGCTATTCCAAAAATTTAATTTGAAAATAAAAATTGGCAAAACATGTAAATAAGCCATAAAAATGCAGCTCTGTGCTGCATGATATGCTACAAATGACAGCACACCAGAAAACAAAAACATCTGTTTTCAACAATAGAATTTTGTGAAAAGATCTTTATAAAACAATTTATAAGTGGTTTTATGTTAAAGAAAAATTATTATAAAAATATTTATTTGTGCTTCAAGTGATATTAAAGTAATAATTTAGTTTAATATTGCAACAAATTGTCTCTGCCGACAATCACAACACAGGACTGATTTTGACATTTGTGGTTGCAAAATTCATAGTGGGGCGCAAATTAGTATGAACACAATTAGGTTATTGCAAGTTTGCAATATTGATCTAATTGTCTTGCAAAAAGTAGGGCGCAAATCAGTTTTGTTGTGCAATCTAGTGATATCGGTTGACATCGTGGGCCAGGATTAAAATGTAATTTAATTTTTTTTTGCTAAAACGTTTATTGCGACTATAATGTAAATGTAACCTTTGAGATTAGGCTTAACTTCAAATCATTCTCGATTCTTATTCAACTAAACGTGACTTTAAAAGCGTTATCATGATATTTATAAACAAAAAAAATAAAAAAAAGACTTCTCTTCTTAATTTATTCCAAACACAAAAAGTGTGCAGCCTTCAATTAGTTTCCAAGCAACCGTAAATTGTATTTTAATGAAACTTAACCAACAAAAACTAGATATCTCAATAGCATCACCAACTTTCCCCTCCCACCAAAATTCCAAACCATAAACTCCTTTCGTTATAACAATTTTATGTTTGGCGGCTAAATAACAACTTAGTACAAGTTATAAAAATATAAAAACCGTCGGACCGACCAACAGGCAAAAAAAGATCATAAAATCCACTAAAACTATTTTCATCTCAATAGCCAAAAAGTAGTAGTGGCAAGTTAACACGATTAGTTGAGAAATATCGAAAAATAATTTAACATTGACACGGCAAATAAAATGTTTACATGTTCCTTTAAAATCGCAGTGCAGTAGTTTATTCAGTCGTTGGTCCTGGTTTCAGCTGAAAAGTTTTTATAGCATTTCCTTAACTTCTTTCTGCTCTGATGCGTTCATTTGTGTTTAAGGCCATAAAATTCGTAAAAGTTGTAAAATCATACTTTTGTAAAGTTTCTTTAATTCTCTACATACAAAACATAAAATCGTATGCGTTAATGTTTTTTTTTTTAACAAAAAACCACAGTTAAGGGTAAAAAAAATAGCAGCAAGTTAATAAAAATAATTTAAATCAGTGTTCGAAAAAAGACACTAAATATCGTTCCTTAGTGTTCGGTTCGGCAGATTTGTGGAAAACACAAACGCTAAAAGTGTTTGTGTAGAAAAACATTAAAAAAAACGTTTCCCTGTTAGTCATCTTTCGAACACAAAAATAATACTGTTTTTATCAAACTCAACAAAAGATAAAAACATTTACTTCCGTTCAGTTGTTTTTTAAATCTACAAACTTCATTGTGTTCGGTGCGGCTCATTAACGTTAGTCCCTTTGGGCTGGGAAAAAACCCAAAATTATTTACAAAAACAAAATACACATACGAAAAAAAAAACAAAAAGCCAGCAAAGAATTTTACATAAACACAATTCACACACAAGCTGATCGTGGTGCGGTGGCTGTTAAAATTGTTTGTTTTCTACAGTATCACTACAATTGTTCTGTTTTTTTAACTGTCTTTCAATGTCTTACGTCTAAAATTCATCTTCTGCACAGCACGAACCATTTATCGCACAATAAAATCGTTAAAACGTGTTTAGGATACGCTTTTTCGAATTGAAGATTTAAAGCAAAACTTGCCGTAAAACTTTCTTAGTTGGTTAAAAATATTTTCAAAGCAAAATCATTAAAAACAAAACTGGCCTATTAACTCGGCAATTAGGTTGTAGGCAAGAATACTGCACTTTAGTAATGCATTTAATTCAGCGAACTGGGGGCAATAATCGAAAGATTATCGCTACCCTCGACCCCCAAATTTTCTGACAAAAATTATATAAGATATGGCTTTACTGCGGGAGTACTTAAGGGATCGATTTTTGGACCTCTGATTCAAATCAGAGGTTTATGCACAATGACGTACTTATGATAAAAATTGTATAGAAAGATTTTTTGTTATTTTTTAATACTAAAATCAAAACATAAAAAAAAAAATTAAGAAAAACAAATTTGCATTGCGAATATGAGCGCTAACTTTAAATTTGGCGTACTCGTATTATCCTTACCAGTTGGGTGCCCAGCTCGTTACAATTTGCCACATACACAATGTAACCAATAGAGATAAAAAAAACATTTTTTTGGAAAAAAAAATCGGCCAAAAAATATGGAATATTGTTTTTAATTGAGTTGGATTGATTTTAATTGAACGTTGATTCCAAATGTATAAAAATATAGTTGTATGGTATATTAATTTGTACACTGAAAGAAAATGAGTCATAATGATAATGTATTTTGACAAGTGTCTTTTTGTTGACCCCATAAAACTTTTCCTCATTGTGATGTCACCCTTAAAATTACTAGGCCAAATTCTCATCAGGTGAAATTTTTTGATCAATTGGGTAACACACCGGTATCACAGAAATGAGGATTCGGAATCAGTTTAATTCAAAAATGTCATCAGTGCGATGATTCAGTAACATCAGAGAAAGGAATCATGAGTTGTTGTCATTGGAATTGGATTAAGTCAAAGTGAAAGAATATCATAATTAACTTACCCGTTACACATGTTAATTTCACTTTTGTTGTTTACCGCCCTTTGTTTACATCAGCACTCTTTGTTTTAAGACAGTATGCCCAATATGGCTTTCGTAATCATTCTACTTTGAAAATTTGATGTAGTTAACCAAATAATTAAAGCAAATAGAATATGGGAATTTTTGCTTCTTATTTTACTTTTAAACATGAGAATTATGTAAATAATACACAAAATGTAACAGCGTCACTGTAGTCATAGCATAGATGACGAATAAAATATGACAACATTTTAAGATGATCAATTGATGCAATTTTTAATAGCATTGATGTCATAATTCTGATGTTAAGGCATCATCAATATTAAGATGCATTTA
Source organism: Pollenia labialis (assembly GCA_949318255.1). NCBI lineage: Eukaryota > Metazoa > Arthropoda > Insecta > Diptera > Polleniidae > Pollenia > Pollenia labialis. Next base: position 28,706,353 of record OX439139.1, read on the forward strand.
TATTGAAATTTTTAATCGCGAATACGTGCGCTATCTTCTGAAAATTACTAGCAACATTGAATTCAGCGCACTCAAATTAGCTTTAAAAAAGCGTCAAATTTATGCAGTATTTTTGTTGAAAAATAAAAAAAAAAAAAAAAAATAACAACTTATCATAGCAGGGTTGTATTTTATTAAAAATACTTAAGACTTCTATTAAAGTGTAAAACTTCCTTAAAGGCAGTATTGCGACTTTGTAGAATCAATAATATGTATATGCAATTCTCTTTGTGTCCCAGAAAAGAGAACAAAATTCTGTTGTTAGTATTTTTCATGTTTACACGGATAATTCTATCCGTAAAATCAAAGCAAAGATATTAAACAGCTGAGTTAATAACAAAACCAACTGATGGTTACAGTTCTACATCATTTACAAAAACAACATAAAAATTTTCTGAGTTGATTTTTGTTTGATTTTGTTATTGTCATTGTAAAAAATTGTACACCTTTAATATATACATACTGGTTATGCTGTCAATGTTTACTTCAAACGAGGCTTTAAAAACTGTCGAACAAAAAACGAAAATTTGTGTTTAACTTTTAACTTTTAACAGTACATTATTTAGCGTTCGGCTCACACAACCAAGAACATCTATCAATCATTGTATTTTAATGTTTTACAATGTTTCTTTTTTCATTGATAAAGAAATGAACAAACAAAAAATTTTAGCAACGACCGCACTGCGATCAGCTTGTGTGTGAATTGTATTTATGTTTTGTTTGTGTATGTGTACATATTTTGTTTTTGTAAAAAAATTTTGGTTTTTTTACCAGTCAAAAGGGACGAACATTGAAGTTTGTGGATTTAAAAAAAAACCGAACGCAATTAAATGTTCTCATCTTTTGTTGAGTTTGATAAAAAAATAATATTTTTGTGTTCGAAAGATGAAACGTTATTTTTTTTAATGTTTTTCAACACAAACACTATTAGCGTTTGTGTTTTCCACAAATCTACCGAACTGAGCACTATTAACGATATAACGATATTTTGTGTTTAATTTCGAACACTGCATTTAATGAATCAGAAGTAAAAGCAACAGTTTTTTTTTTGCCAATGAGAAATGAAGATGTGGAAGAAATGGCAGTTTTTCGACTGTAATTTTTAAACGCTGCATTAAAGTACATACACCGATAGAATGCTGAGAATACATAAAATTCTAAAATGGTTTTGAAAATTAACATTTACCGACCGCTTGCCAAATTTGCGTTTCATTACTTTTGTATTGAATTTGAACAATCAAATTTTTTTTTGTTAGCCGTACATAGATATTCAAAGAAGGTCTGGCAATGCTGGTCTTTACTACAAATAGGTTGCTTTTAGTAAGCTAAAGAACAGCCTGCATATAAGCAAAATCATATATTAAAGGAGAAGCCTTGATTTGGCAAATTTTTTTCGTAAGTTTTGTTGCATACAATTTCCGTAACACTAAAGTCTTAAAGCTTGCTTATCAAACTTTTGAGCATTTCTAAATTTATATTTTTATTCTAGTTTCATTAAAGAATATTTTATTAAAAAAAAAGAAAGACGACTTACAAGTTATTAGAATTTAAGTGCATTATTTACAAGAAAACGGCAGATACAACACGCGTAAAGAACGCGTCATAAAAATAATTATTTTGAACACGCGTAGGACATGAAGAGACAGCACTTTAGTTGCCATTCTGCTCTGTATTGTCTATTGTATAATCTTCATGTTTGCACAATATGTGAAATGAAAGAAAATCGATTTGAATACGCATTGACTTTGGGAATTGGTTGTGTTTTTCGTTCAGATTAAAATGTATTAAAATGTAAAAGAAAACAATATAATAAGTCTTGGGGCATTTTACAAAAGAAAAAATTGCGTACACAAAAATAACTAAAATTCCTCCTTGTAGTTCACGTTTACTTAGTTCAAAAAATATTTATTTGTTGTTAAAATAATTAAAACTTAAATTTGTTCACATAAACTTAACCATTAAAGGATGGGAAACAAATGTAACAGTTTTTTATTTCTCCACCTTTGTTGGCTCCTCTTAATAGTGTCCCAGGGAAGCCACACAAGTGGTGTTAGTTTTACAATATTTTTTTTGTGTTGAGCTTTATAAAAAAAAAATTCAAAATGGAAATGCGTTTAGTAGAAATGGGCGGGTTTTATAAAAACAGTGTAGTTAACACGTGTATTTGAAAACGCCAAGAAAGATTATTTTAATTTAATTTTGTATAGTGGGGCAAATAAAGGTGAAATCTATATTAAAAACATTAAAGTCAATTATCTTTTTTTATACACAGTTCTAGAAAAACTCCAAAAATATTTTATTTTCACCTTCCTTCTAAATGTCTGTATAGCTACAAAGTGTAGGATCTCGAAATCATGTGCGCTCCCTGACTTTTTAGTTTTGTAATTTTGTAAATGGGATAGAAATTGATTATAAAGTAATAAAACGTAAACAATATTAACTAAAGTAAAAAAGAAAGAGAATATCTACACATGCAACATATTTGTGGTTCTTGCGATGGATGCTCGGTCATCACATAAAATTTCCATGGTCAATTGCTGCAGCCATATTGAAGTGAAGTCAATCGCCACCTTAACAAACAAATTAATTTTTTCACTTTCTGGTTTTCCTTTATAAAATATTTTCATTTTCGATTTTTTGTTGCAAATAACGTGATTTCAATTCGTGTTTATCATCAAGTGTTTATTCTGCACATCAAGTGACCATGATCGGCAAAGCAAGCTTAGTTTTTTTTTTGCATAAAAAAACGAGAAACCCTAAAATTAGCTTAAAGAAATTAACCGCAAACATAAAATTAAATAAGTGCCAGAGTATTTTAAAAAGGCGTTTGTTAGTGGGAATAATATATTTTTTTTAATGGAAATGCGTATTATTCATACAAGTTCAAACTTAAAGGTTTTTACACTGAAACCTCTAGTAACCAGTCTAGCTTATAGTCTAGAAGCACTATATCTATCTTCATATTCTGTTTATAGTTTGCAAAACCATAGTCATGTCTGGTAAAGTCATAGGCAAGTCATAGTCAAGTTATAGTTAAGTCATAGTTATAGGCAAGTCATAGTCAAGTCAGAGTCAAGTCATAGTCAAGTCATAGTCAAGCCATAGTCAAGTCATAGTCAAGTCAGAGTCAAGTCATAGTCAAGTCATAGTCAAGCCATAGTCAAGTCAAAGTCGAGTCATAGTTTAGTCATTGCCAAGTCATACTCAAGTTATTGTCAAGTCATATTCAAGTCATCGTCAAGTCATAATTAAATCTTGGGCAAGTCATAGTTAAATCATAGTAATATTCAACTAAGTTTTCCGCCCGTATTTATAAATAATTTTTAAATTTAATAAAGGTTTGCATAACAAATTTTGTATGAAAATTTGGCTTAATAAGCGTTTGTTAAATTTAATAATTGTTTATAAATACGGGGGTAAAACTGTAGTTACTTTAATACCTAAATAAAATAGCTCGTCAAGCGTGGTAATGGTGTGCTATATTAAATGTTAATGTATTTTTTTTTTTGTTGCTCGAATTTTTTTTGACATGATTTAGTATTCATTGAAATAATTTTTAATTGAAATTATGGTAATAAATATTGCTGGGTCAATAAATCATAATTATTAGCTTTTCCATACTTGTTTGGCTGCAAGAACTGACTAAAAATGTATTTTAATCAAAAATTAAAATAACCTGAAATCAATGACAAAAGAACAAGCTAAAAAAAAAATAAATTACAAATGATACATTTACAAAGAAATATGTAAATATATTTAATGAATATATTTTCTATCAGCACATCACGTTTTTGCATAAAATTTGGTAGACGTTGTCACATAAACGTTGTAAAAAAAGTTTTCCGCTTTTGAACGGGTGATGGGAAGACAGCCGTAAGTGAAATGAATGCACCAGCTTAAAACTTCACTGTCACATATGGCCGCTTTCGTGAGATCGTGTTAGTAAAATCTAAATGTTCCGCTAATGTGTTTTTTCCGATATCCTTCAATTAAATGACCTAAAAATTAACTTCTGTTTTCTATTCAATAACTTATAAAATGAATTTTAATTTAGTTGTCCCTTGAATTATTTAATATAATTGTACTTGGAAAAATTTTTTATTGGTGTTTTTTTTTTATATTTCAAGTATGTTTGCGTTAGAACTTTAAACTACGTTCATTGAATAAGCAATAGATGCTTAACAAATTGAGAAGAGGTGGAATCGTTTTCGACACCTTAATTCTTAAAATTATGTGATATCTGGTAGCTCTTAAGTAAACACCCTTTACTTAAGCAGCAGATTTTCCAAAAATGATAATACGAAAAAGAGTGCTTCTGATACTCGAATTATTAGCCTCAATTGGTACAAAGAAATTTAATTCTAAAATAAAATGGAAATCTCAAAGAAACAACTTATAAAACGAAAAAAATTACCAAATCAACGATGGCAGACAGATAAAATGCTCCCACGATTTTATTTTGGCAACTATTAAAAAAAGTAGGAAAAAACAGCAACAAACACTAGAAATGATTTCACTCTAGTTTACAGTTGAATTATTTCAGTTGCTTTCGTTACTATTTATCTATTTACTATTTGTTGATGTTTTGTTATTGCTTTTTGTTGCTTTACTATTTGCTTGAAATTCAGGTTTTTTCCTTTTGAAGCTAATTTGGTATTTTTCGGAAAAATAAAGAAAAATATACTGACGGTCATTTCGACGGGCTAAATTTTTGGTCATAAAAAAAATTACATGAATTTATGAAGCCACATAAACAAAAATTATAGGAATTTTTTAAGTCACTGACACTATCAGTGAACAGGAGCCAAGAGTGCAAATTAAAGGGAATGTGATTCCCTTACAATCTTAATTCAAAATCAAGTTAAATTCAATTAAACTACCAAGTCATAACCAAATTATATTCAAGTCAAAATCATGTAACGGTTAAGTTGTAATCAAGGTGTAGCCAATTTAAGTCATAGTGAAGTCCGTACGTCAAGTCATAGCCATGTCATAGTCAAGTCATAGTCAAGTCATAGTCAAGTCATAGTCAAGTCATAGTCAAGTCATAGTCAAGTCATAGTCAAGTCATAGTCAAGTCATAGTCAAGTCATAGTCAAGTCATAGTCAAGTCATAGTCAAGTCATAGTCAAGTCATAGTCAAGTCATAGTCAAGTCATAGTCAAGTAATAGTCAAGTCATAGTCAAGTCACAGTCAAGTCATAGTCAAGTCATAGTCAAATCATAGTGAAGTCTTAGTCAAGTCATAGGCAAGTCATAGTCAAATCATAGTCCAGTCATATTCACATCAGAGTCAAGTCATAATCAACTCAAAATCAACTCATAGTCATGTCATAGTCAAGCCATGGTTTCCGATTTATTTGCCGAACATTTATAACTTTTAGGAACTCTTGAGGCAAATTACCTTCTCTGTATAAACTTTTGCTTAATTTAACTTTATTCAAAATTACATACGAAAATATATTTTAAACAATTTTTCATTTATTTAAAGCTCTCTTTAAACACAGTAGGATTGTTTGGTTTTTATTTCAACAAATTTCTAACTGCTTTAAGTACTGGCTGATTTTGGTTAACTGACTAATAAAAGATGCGTAACTAGTGAAAAACAACTTTAATAATAAATAAATCAATAAATATATAAAAATATATATTTCATGCCAATTTAACCAAAAATCTAGTTAATACCAGTTTTGGAATTAAATTATGGTTTTCTTTTGATTGTAAACACTTTGCCAGTTAGAGCGTGTCGTGTGTTAAATAATTATATACTTAAACTATCAATAAGGATTAAATTAACATGTGGCAAGCTCTTGTTTTTGTCGCAAATACTTATACGCCTGCAGGTTTGACGGACTGGAAATTACGATAAGAAAATACATGGATAAAGTTATAATGTTTGCATTCAACAAACGCATTATTTAGAAGAAGAAAAAAAATTGTAATGAAAAAAAGGAACAGTACTGTGGTAAAGTCAGCATTAGTGTCAATGGCAATAAGTGTATTGACAGTTAAATTTGAAATGCGTGTTTAAGACCTGAAGCTGGATCTTAAAATAGAAAAATAAATTTAAATATTACTTAGCGTTCTGTTTATTGTTTTGTCTTCGCAAAAACAAAGTTTATGAAAAGACATAATAAAGCTTTATGAATATTCCGACTTGTTTCCTGTAAAAGCTGTTATAAATCTGGGCGTCAATTGTTTGTGTATTTGTGTAAGGCCTTTACAGCCCGATTGTTTTAGAAAATCTGGTGCAGTAACATGCGTTTTCGTGCGTGCATTCATATAATTTGTCGTTATCATGTTGGGATTATAATTTATTTGGTTTGGTTTTCTAGTTTTAGAAATGTTAAATAATTAAATGTTTTGGAAATAAATTTGGCTGCTTACAAACATTTAGTTTCAATGAATTGAAAAAAATATTATAATTGTACGTTCTAAGAAGTATAATTTTGAAAATTAAAATCCAAAATTGTACTTCTTTAACACGTTTAAGTGATGGCACAAAGTTTTCCCCTCAGTGCTAATAAATTTGAAATCTAAATGACCATTAAAGAAAACAGGTTTCCTAAAAATATGGATATCTATATTATCCTGGGAATCGGGATTCTGTTAATTCCAAAAAAATCAAGATTTTTCAAAACGCAATCTAACATTTGGCAGGTGATTTCGTAGGTTACATGGGGATTTCGACATAAATTGAAAATATTCCTTCTATTTTAGTTGGTGATGATATGCATCATTCCCGATAGGGACAACTGTGCATACCAATCTGGGTTGTAAGAGATTGCAGGTCAAAAGTGATTTCCCGATGGTTCAAAACAAAGAAATATCACCATTTCTTTCCGATATATTTGAGCCAAATTTTTAAAAACGCCTTCTTATTTATGTGTATGCAACCAACGATTTTCATGTCGAAAGTTTAGGCCATCCTAAAATGTGCTCGCGATTGTTTGAGCTGAAACTTTTCTTTCGATTATTTTAGTGTCATCACTAAAAAGTGGCAATAAGTTCTATTATTATTGTGGCATCACCGACAAAAAAAATTGGTTTTGAAAGCAGCGTTACTATTTGTCAAGTTTTCTCTTGAAATGTTTTTTTGTTAGGTATTTTTATACAAACTGAACTTCAAATACATTTTTGTGTTGTCTTATTAAATTTTGGCACTTTTGTAGAAAAAAAAAATATTTTTATTTGAAAAACATTTCTATTCAAAAATGGTGACATTTTTGTTTGATGGTAGATGTTAGATGTGACCAATGTTAACGAGTGTTTCACATTTTCTACATCTTTGATGGTAGATGTTAGATGTTGACCAGTGTAAAAGGCTATAAGCTTCAATTGAAGAATGCAAAAAAAAAATTTCCCAAATAATTTTTTTTTTCTCAATTAAACCATTAATCAAAAATAAAATAAAATCCGTTTTAATTAAAAATTTAATAAAGTGAATTAAACGTTTACTCATATCAACAACATAACTGCTGAAAATTTTGTTATTATCAAAAATATTTAATTGATACTTTTAATTTATTTACTGGTGCATAATTAATTAATATTTTAATTAATATTACAAATTCTTTTATTCAAATCAAATTTTTTTTGTGAAATATATAAGGCACCATTTAGACTTCAATCGTAGGTCTTTATAGTCTAGTTTTTTCTTTCGCTGCAAATCTTTATATAGCTTAATTTTCGACTTCCATCAAAGATCTCTAAATAACCCGACCATGGAATTACATACTCCAAATTAGTCTTCATATATTCCAATTTTCACTTCAAGACCTGATTCTTACACAGACAAAATGAAAAATCAACTTAAATGATCGTATTTGTTAAACATGTGTACTATTAATTAAATTCCGTACTGATTTTCCGCCTGCAAACAAATTGATCATATCAATTAAGATATTTGTAAGTTTGAGCTTTTCTTGCTGTTCAGTTTCAATCAATAGGTTTAATTGAAATGTGACCACCAGCAAAATCGTAAACACAAATCAAAATATTTGTTTTCAATCAACACAGTTAATTGAAACAATTAAAAATTGTTTAAAAATTATAAATATTTTTTTAAGTTTTTTTGTATGTTTTTATATTTGCTAATATACACACAAACATTATAATTTTAATTTTCAATTAAGGCAAATTAATTGGAACAATTAAAAAGATTTTTTAAAACAGCAGTATTGCATTAATTAAAAACATTTTTTTGAAAAATTTTTCTGTGTATATAGACAAAATAGTTATTTACAAAAAAAAATTATACTATACATTTTATAATAGGAATAAAATGTAATGGTGTTTTCTTTTCTACAAAAAAATGTGCCTTTTAAAAAAAAAAATTCAATTTGGTGTCTTTTTCTTAAAAATTTTGCTCCCGAAAAGGGTGACTTGTTTTATTCTAAAAAACTCATGCTTTTCGGGAGCAAAATTTTTAACAAACAGACACCAAATTGCATTTTTTTTTTAAAAAAATGCACATTTTTTTGTAGAAAAGAAAACACCATTAAAAATTTGATTAGTAGCATTACAAAATCTAATATCACCAATTCTGTATTTATTGTTATCTTTACAGGTATGTACCAAAATAAAAGTCATTAACGGAAACAGAATCAATCATATTTAATCCGTAAGTCTCTGAAAATAAATATATAAATATGTGAACGAAATAAAAATTGTTAAGCCATTAAGTTTTAATTTAATGTTGTGCGAACATTTCAAAATATTTTAGAATAAAATGTATTAAGTCCAATTGAAATCAGATATATAGACTTACCGTCAATCAGAAAAGTACGTGACCCAAAAGCAAAATATTATAAAAACTAAGCAAAATATAAGTTTATCCTCATCGTCCGTCGTCCATTTGGCAACAGCAGCAACAGGTTTTATTGCTGTTGGAGAATAAATGAAAAAAAAAAAATTAAATAAAATTTTCAAAATGTATAAAAAAATTGCAATGTTTATATGAAGCATCTGAGTATCTGTATATACATACTTACATATAGATATTCCTTATGCCTGTTTTGCCACCGAAAGCAACATCTACTTGGCAACAACTTGTCCAAAAAATAAAAGAGCAAAAAAGTTGCATGATAAAATGTCATTGAACTTGAGACAAAATATAAAAAAAAACACACACAACGGTTATGATCTGCTAACAGAGTTGCACGAATTGTGATTAATATTCCAAGGCCACTAAATTTAAATTTCGTGACGCCGCCAGTTTCAATGTGTTTGGGAAAATATAAAAAATTATGGCGCTAGTTTAAGTTGAAAAAAGTAAAAGGAAGCTTTAAGTTGGTAAAAATTTATCCTTAACAGTTATTGCTAATTTAAAAGCACTTTTATTTAAATCGGACATCACTTTGTATTAGTCGTATTTCGATAAATTTTTAAATTTTGGACTTGTTCGTAGGTCTTTCGAAGATGTAATAGAACTTATTACAAATCTATTTATATTCTGCCTTAATTATTTTATATGAAAAACTTTTCTTTTAATTTTATTAAAACCAATATTTCGGCACTTCTTTGAGTGCCTTCTTCGGGGTTTTTTTCTTTCTTTTTAACAAAATTAACAATATTTTTATAAACAAATTTAACAAAAAAATTATAATTTTTACTATTTATACTTTTTAAGGTTTTCAAAATTTGAATTATAACGTTGATTTTTTTATGGACAAATATCAGTCTTCGTATAACACAATTTTAATTTAATCGTAGGTCTATATTAGCTTCCATCGTAGGTCTTTGCATACTAGTTCAATTAAAGTTTCATTCGTCGTATGTCTTTATAAAGTCCAATTATAGCGTTAAACGTATACCTTTAAATGGTTCAAATCTCGCCTCATTCAAAGGTATTTATGTAGTCTTACTTTCTCTTCAATAGTAGGTCTTAACATAGTACAATTTTTTAATTATAGGGGCTTACACGATCCAATAGTAACCTCATTTGTAGATCTGTATAAAGTACAATTTTAGCTAAAAGCGTACATCTTTTAAGATCTAATATTTAGTTAATTCTTAGGCCTTTTATGATCTTATATTATTTTAATTCGTAGAGTTGTATATAGTCAAATTTAAGCTTCAATCACAGGTCCATAAATGATCTTATATTAATATAATTTAAAAGTCTGTATAAAGTCTAATCTAAGCTTTAATCGAAGGTCTCTATAAGATCTAATATCAACTTAATTCTTAGGTCTGTATATAACCCGATTTAACTTAGGGGTAGTAGGTTTTTTTACGATAAAATATAGTCTAAAATTTTGTAGGGCTTTAAATTAAATTGTAGGGATTTATATCGGGTCCCGGCTTAATTTAAATTATTAAATTTTGAGTGCAACCGTTATCATTGTATTAATTAATTTCGGCTTCAATTGTAGATCTTCATAAAAGCACTTTTTAACCTGATTATGTAAGTCGTTGTCAATGTCGACGTCAATATTAAGTTGTTGTCACATCAAGTCGAAGTTTACATCTCAGCGACGTTAAATCGGTTTTTTCTAAGAATTTTTTGTTTAAATCGACTGATTACCTAAAAACTGACAAAAAAAAAACAATCACATCTTTAGTGAATTTTTTCTTTTAACGTTAAGTGTTTGTTTTGTTGAAAATCTAGATGTTAAAAACTGAAACTAAAGGTGGATTCATCCATGCGTTCCGAACAATATGTTTGTCCGGAGAAAAATTTGTTTACTGATTCCCCCATTTCGGATAGTTTGTCCAGAAAAACAAAGCTACCATATTGGTTAACAGATTATACAAAATGGCAGCACAACTAGCAAACTACTTCAATTCAATTGTTTTTTAAAAGTGTGTTGAAGAAACAGGACGAAAAAAGGAAAGTGATTGCATTATTTTTGATTATATTTATTTTTTTATTTAATTATTCAGCAAAAAAAAAAGAACAATTATTGTAAAATAAATGTGGCAGCTCCGTTCAACTTTTATGTACAAATTTAAAAAAGTGGTATCTCAGAAAATTTTGTTCTGAACAAGAATTTAAATTAAACCAATTCAAGAAAAAACTTGCGGAACAAAATAATTTCTTTCTCTCTCTCAAAAGTAAGACGTCAAACTAAATTTAAAAATAAAATTGTGAGTACAGAAATATTTTTTGGAACGCATTGGTAAATCGAGCTTAAAAGTATTCATCCTAACGGCTTTAGTTATTCAAGTGTTACTCCAAAGTGGGCATTTGGCCGAAGTATGTATAAAATGTATTTTATGTATATATTTAATACACAGATGGTTGGCAAACAATTTGATGGCCTTATTTCAACAATTATAAATAAAATGTGTGTCTATAGGTTCTCTCTAATTTGTAATTCTTTTTTTATAAACGTACTAAGTAAATGTCTATGTATATTGACTTTCTAAGCACAATAACTTTGACTTTTATATGAACCCTCGCAATGTTTCCTGCCGACTAAAACAGAGGCAATTCTACTAGTAGTCGACCTTAAATCGCCTTATAAAATACCAATTGACTGTCAATAGTAATCGATTGTTGTCAAAAACGACTAAGAAAATTCAATTATTGTTCCATTGTCCCATCGACTTATGTTGACGTCGGCTTGTATTCTCAAACCGAGACCTTTGTATGGATCAATTTAAGCCTGAATCAAAACGTTTTCCATAGATCAATTTTATTTTATTTAATTGATTAAAGAGCCCATTTAAAGATCATTAAAAAGCCTAATTTACGCTGCAATTGCAGGTTTTAAGCTTAAATATACATTCACTTTAAGCCTTATGCCAATAATCCATTGTGGTGTCAATAAAATCACTTATTTCAGTTTTATTCGTAAATATCAGGGCTGTGGAGTCGTCCGAAAAAAGTACTAACTCCGACTCCAAATGCTGAAATTTTTTAAGTGCGACTCCGACTCCGACTTGATGCTAAATGTATATGAGACTCAGTGATGATAACTTTTATTTTTTCATTACCGTACGGCCTTTTAAAAATTAGAGTTTTTGAAAAGAAATTACCGTACGCAAACATTAATGTGCTGTTTCCAAATGACAGCCAATTGTAGTAAAATTTATATGAAAAGCACTCAGTCCATCGCCTGTCATTTGGAAACAGCGCATAAGAGCAGTATTCATAAACCATTTATTTAAATTTTAAATGTGTTTTAAGTAGATAATTTTTATTTTGGAAAATTTTTCTAAAATTTTTTATGCCGAAAAACTTTTGAGTCGGAGTCGCGAGTTTTTGTGGGCACTACGACTCCGACTCCGGCACAAAAACCTGAACTCCGACTCCAAAGCCCTGGTAAATACACTGAATTTCATTCAAAATTTGGCCTATTCGGGTATATCTCTAAGCAACCATCTTCTTAATTACAGACGGCCTAAAAACGTTTCAAAACTATTATGACTTTGTTATCTACCAATTCAGACTATTAGCAACGTCATCACGATTATATTAATGTTATTTATTTCGCGGTTTTCTTTTCTTTTTTTTTTTGTTCTACCAGATCAAAACAAAAATAACAACTAAAATTTCACAAACAAATAATAACGAAAAATGTGCTTAAAGCGAATCAACTGCTAACTTCTTAAAAAAAAACTTTTTTAGCTGCAGTGGCGGCCTGAAGTCCACAAGATCAGAACAAACAATAAATAACAAATAAACCACTCCGTCTACCGTTGCTGCAGTTACATCAACTACAACAGTGGCCAACGAAAACTATATTGGCACAAATCATTGCCACAATTAGGTAAGAATATACAATAAAATCGTGATTGAGTCAAATAGTAGCAGGGCAAGATAATTTAGTAGTTGTTGGCGTAATTAAATTTCATGAATGTTTTTAAATTAAATTAATGTCCGATGTTTTGCTCTTTACTGTATTTAGCTTGAGTTAAGAGTTTAGCGGCAAAGAATTTGTATTTTGTGTTTAAAATTTCTCGACCTTTGGACTGATAAAAATGCAGTTTACTGCACATAAAGCAGCATAATGCAAATTCGTTATGTTATTTTAATGTTTTAACATTCGAGCAGGACTCTTTTGAAGTTTTTTAAGAAAAGTTTAGTTAGTTCATTTACTTGAGGAATTAGCAAAAGCATGTTACAGGTTTGATTTCACTCTATTTTGCTACAATTAGACTGTAAACTTATGTTTTAAAGAGTCCAATTATGACCTGAATCACTCTAGCTAAATTTTGATTTTAATTGCGTTTTTAATATAGTCCAATGTTTCCTTTAATTGAGGCTTTTATATAGTTAAATTTTGACTTCATCCTTTGGCCCAATTTTTACTCCAGTCAGTAGTTTTTCTTCGTAAGTCCCAATTATCACTTTGAACTTTTACCTAAATAAAGTAAAAGATTCATTTCTATCTTAGTTTAATATGGATCTCAAAATAAATTACAATCTTGGGTTCGTATACAGCTTAAATGGGGCTTTAAAATCCATTTGATCCTGGACAAGATTTTGTTTTAATATTTTTAGCATGCTTATATAGAAAGCCTTTAAGTTGCCCAAATTTTGCTTAAGTATTAGGTTTTTGTAAAGTCTAAACTGATCTTGTATCGACTTAAATCTGATTTTGACCTTTAACCATATTTGTATAGTTCGAGTTAAGCTTTCATTGTAGATTTTATTTAGACCAAATCAAGCTTTATTTTTTGTTCTGTTTATAAAGATCTTTTAGAATTTAGAATGTATATATTAGAATGCAATGCTGAGAGATGAGACTAATAAGTTCTCTGAGAACAAAAAGTTCAAGCTTTTTTTACTTCATTTTAGAATGTGACTGACTTTCTTAACACAGAGTAACAATGCAATACTGCATTGTAACCGTATTTACTGCGAAATGGTTGCAAGTTTTGTGCATTGTTTTTATTATGCTTTTTTCGATTCATTTGCTTTAAGTGATGCTTTGCAATACAACGTTTAGGAAGGATACCCGGTAGGCTAGTTGGCAGTGAGCTGGCCTATCCGTGCGGGGGTTGCGGGTGCGGGTTCGAGTCCCGCCAGAAACTCTGTTCTCCAGCAGACTAGCGTAGAGCTTCGCGGGATTAGAATAAGAAAAAAATAATAGATAAACGGCAGAAATTAATCCTGTTTCGAATGGTTTTAAGTACTTTTTTATTCGTAAGTACTTAAACTGTCTGGATTAGTTTTTAGTCACAATGTGTTCGTATAGTCCATATTAAGCTTTTGAAGAAGGGGCGGAAGTGGTTTATAAAGTCAAAATTGTTTTTTTAAATAGTTTTATTTTTCAGGTTAGTTTCAGCATTAAATTCCTTTAGATATCTGTATTAAGTCACAACATGTATTTAGCAGTTTGTTAAATATTTTAAGGCGTTATCTCGGCTGTAAAATCAATCAACTAAAATGTCAACATTTTTATTATGTCTCTTGACTATTAATTTGCATTTAAATTATTGTAGTTGACGCCAAATGGTAACAAAAAAAATCACTATTTAAAATAATTCCATATGCAAACAATTATTTAATTGTGTTAATTCTAATTAAAATAGGAACAATTAAAAGCAATTGCAAATGCGTAAAAAAATTAATAGCTAATAATTTTATTATACCTTAAAAAGCTTTAAGCTTCAATGAACAAGTCAAGAAAAGCTTATGTAGACATTAAAAGGCCTACAAAAAGACTGAATAAATTTTAAAAATAGGGGCGCATATTCAGAAATCATAACTTAAGTCGCAACTAACAAAACAGAAACTCAAAAATAGTTCATAGTAGGGATGGGCAAGTTGAAAAAATATATCGATATATATCGAATCGATATTTTTTTAGAGTATCGATATTTATTATTTCAAAAATATCGATATATCGATATATCGATATATCGAACGTATTTTGCTGAAACTATTACCAAATTAAAAAATTCAGTATACCTTTGTACAAACATATGTATGAACAAATTAATTATATGTAATTACATTGTTACTTTTTATTTAAAAAAATGAATAAAAACAAAAAAATTTAATCAATACAAAAAATTCAATTATAACAAAAACAAAAGGGAAGAATACAAAAAAACCATAAGAAAAAAAAACTAAATTACGAAAAATTTAAATGGAAGTAAATAAGTCATGGAAGAACCAACTTTCCTTAAAATTTGAATTTCACCCCAAAAGTAGTCAAACCAGTAATCATCAGATATGGACATCAGGAGCACTCTCTGTTTTATGTGCACTCCAGACAATCTGCTTCTTGTATCCGGCACTGCTTCTTATAAATGCCAATTATTTTAAATCTTCATATTTGTTTAAAAAAACATATGATGCATGCAATGATTCCAATTCTTAAAAAACATATTGTTTGAAAAACGGCTAAAATTTTGAGTTCTTAATGAAGACTGACTTTAAAAAATATCGAATTCGATAGTCGTATTTCAATATCGATACATCGATATATCGGTATTTAAAATATCGGCGATATAAATCGATTATATTTTTTTTAAATATCGATATTTTGATATATCGATATTTTTTGCCCATTCCTAGTTCATTGAAAGTAATAGATCTTATTCATAATTTATAACTAGCTTTGCAACTGATTTCAGCTGTAGTTAATTTAAAAGCTTATTAAGCTATTAAAAAAGCAATTACTGTTCTTAAAAAATGCATACAAATTCTAAAAAAGTATTTTTATTGTTATAGTTTTTATATAAACTATTTAAAATAGGGGCCTGTAAAAATAGAATTTTTCAATTAAATTTAGTGACTAAAAACACTTCTCAAGGTTTTGGACGCAAGTAGGAAATGTAATAAGGCAAGTTTATTATTTACGAAATTGCAAGAGTATTTATTGTTTTCTGTGTTTTAGAGTGACACAAATTGGTCGCCAAAATTGTTTTGCTATAATTAGAAGATAATATTAATCAGCTGTTCTTTGTATGCATTAGTTAGTTGACATTTAGTTACAGCTTTACCAATAATATGGTGTAAAGTTTTCTTGCTGAAAGTAACCAACTGTTAATAACTTAAATAGGTACTTTAAAAAGTTAACACTTACCCAATAAAAAGTTGTATCATTTTGCGAAGCACTAATGGTACATTTAAAAAATAAGTGCACAATTTTGCGCTACGCAACAAGACATACAGAAATGCAGTAAAGTAAGTGAAAGAACTCTCAACAACTTTTATAAAAAAAAAATAGCATTTCAAGTGCCACGGCATTCCATTACTACGAAGCAGGTTTGTAAGGGAGAATACTAAAAAATAACTGTATCAAAACATTCAGTGTGTAAATCCAACAATTTTTTTATCTGCTGAATAATGCGCTTTACGTGTCAAAAATGTATTGCTTCAAAGTGGGAACTCGCCATATAAAATTCATGCCTTCCGTAAGCGCAATGGTAAGCGAAGAAGCTTTTATGTTTCTCCCTTACAAACCTGCTTCGTTGAAAGCTTCATTTTTTATTAGGTAGTGATTATTTATAAATATGCGGCAGGGGTATTAACTCAAAACAAATTGAACTCTTCGAAAATGATGCCTTTACTATATTTCAAATTGTAAGAAACTTGTACAACAATCTTTAGGATTCACGTGCCTTGTCGATCTAACCCAACGGTATTTTAGAACAGTTGGTTTTACACCAGGAAAGAAAAGCTGCAGTTATGTGGATTTGACATATACATATAAGATCCGGATTTGCCATATAAAATCCTTACAAAACTACATACAAAAAAAGGGACTGCGAACCACAGAATATACAGAACTGACACGAGACGGAAGATTTTGCCTTTTTTTTTTGTCTCTTTCTAAGAAAGCTGCCCTTTTGCATTTTTTGTTTTGATTACGCAATTCGTATTGATAGTAGCGGCCTGTTTTTACACATTGCCACTTTACTACCAAAAAACATTTTCTTTCTCTTTCTTCGAAAGCTGCCCTCGCAACTGATTTGGGCCTTTTTCACACGTCACTTTTTACAGTTCTGTGTATTCTGTGCTGCGAACATAGGCTGTTTAAGTGCTGCTACCTTGTGTAAGTATAACTTGAGTGGGTTCACCGACTTCGCAATGTGTGACTGAAACATGACATTACCCAGCTGGAGATTGAACTAGTGCCTAACTAGTAACAAACTAGTACAGATATATTGAGTACTAGTTTTCAACTGTAAACTGTTCTTTACCATCTTAATGCTCAAATTAGCATTGAGTGTGCTTAGAAAAAACACTAGTACTATTGGTTCAAGACGTATTAAGAACCAGTTTGTTACTAGTCTTGTGTATAGAAAAAATTTAAATTTTGCATTTTAAAATTTTTTATAATAAAACTGGCAAAATATAAATAAATGATTTGAAATCATTTTTCAGTTAATTTTTCTTTGTGAGCTAATAAGACCTAATGATGTTGATGTAAATAACAACAAATTAATTACATTTCATCCGACGTTTCGTCACTTTTTTTCTGACTTTTTCAAGGGTCGTCTATTAAAATAAAAATAATAAAAGGACAACATTAATATAAAATATTTTTCACAACAAGCAAACACAACTTACAAGAATTAAATATAATTTTTCATTAAAAACATCAGCAGAATTTTAATAAAAATTTAATTGCAATAAAACATTTAACAAAAAACAATCAAGCATAACTTAAAATTACTATCACAGAATTAATTATATTGCGGTTCTATAATTCTCTAACTGACGTTGTCATTGTGGTTCATTGTTTTCATTATGTTTTGTTGTATTCTCAAGCTTTCTATCGTATATCTCTTCCTCTCCCCTCGTTCAAAATTCAACTTTCACTTGTTCTGTTTCAAAGGAGTCAGATTTTGAAATCATGTGTTGTGATAATGCACTTGTTTCTCTCCTCTTCAATATGTCAATTCGACGTTCTCTTATTCTCGTTTTAAGTTTTGTTTTTTTCTATATATTTGACATCAAATTTAAGAAGCAGTATCAAAATACAAATATGTACTTGAATTTTAGTTTTGTTACACAAAGATTCTATCAGTCTACAGGTGGTGCCCTCGTACTACATCAAGTACTGGTACGCAAAAGCACTAGTATTTTTATATACAAACTCTTACCCCTTGATCACTAGTGCATCTTCTTTTTGTAATTATACTAGTGACATTTTGACAATTAACTCTAAATCTCCTGCTGGGTACCCACAAGGGTCGCAATCTGCCTCTTTTTCGCAAAGATGTTACACCAAAAGGTAAAATATCCCCAAAATGTGTATATACACCGGGGACGAGAGGACTTGAACATTAAGTTAGTGAAAACTTTAGTAGGTTCATTTGCAAATTTATGAGTTACAAAAACTTCCATCTTTGCGTTAAAAAAAAACAAACTTATGCCGCTTTTTAACCTCTTTTTTTAGTTCCTTTATTTTATTGTTTTTGCCGTTTAATCACATTTAAACTCAGGCATCATTTCACTTAATGGAAAAGAATATTTTTCTGTTGGTTGGTCGGTTTGAAGGAGGTAAAAAGACCTTTCCCTTTGATTAAGTATTCAATTGTGAACTCGATTTCATGGTCTCAAATTGCATGTTATACCTACTAGTTGACATAATGTGACACCTTCTTATTTTGTTTCGAGCAAAAACAATCACTTACATACATACATACACCCCCATATAATTTTTTCGAACTAAGGAAAACGGCTTAAATTCAAACAAAACATTGCTCAAACTTGTATGTAAATTCAAAATCATTTACATGAACAGCGGGACACTACGGTCATATCATGTGTGTGTGTTTGGCTGTGTGGTGTAAAATGTGTTACAGCCTGAAGAAGGAGACAACAGGCCTCATTTTTTTACACCAAAATCTTTGCAATTGAAGGCAGAAAATTACGAGCATGCCATCTGGATGACAGATAAAAATACGGTTGAATAAAGATTTGTTTAATTTAAAAAAAAAAAGAGAAAAAGAGGTCACGAGTATATAAAAATGTTAAGTTTAATCAGGATTGCCACTAGTGAAACGAATAATTGGGATTGAAAGGGATTGAAATTATTTAAAACTATATGAAAGTAAAACAATATGTTTATACGTGTTATAAAAACGCGATGTTTTTTAGTAATTTACAATAATTGGAAAAGTTTTTGAAAAAAGTATTATCGCGCAGATGAATTTTATTGTATCACTCCGTCCATAATTTGAGTTGTCTAAACAACTGTGTTCTTCATAGTTTTAATTAAAACAATTTGTTAACGAAAAATTTCGTTCAGAAATGACTAAATTTAGGTCAAGAATTTTTCTGCCAAGAGACTATATTCTCTACTAACGAGTTTTTCAGAACCCAGGCGGAGATTGAACTAGTACCAAACTAGTACAAAAATATCCAGTACTAGTTCTTAACTGTAAACCTTTAAAGGCATAGAAAATGCTCAAATTAGCATTGACTGTGCTTAGAAAAATCACTAGTACTATTAGTTCTAGACTTATACTAGTACAATCGGACCAACTTGGGTACTTAAGAACCAGTTTGTTACTAGTTCTTGTGTATAGAAAAATTTTTCATTTTTTTATAATACAAATGGCATAAATAAATCATTTGAAATAAAATTTAAGAAGCAGCCTTGACAGCGCTCGATTCGTTGAGCGAAATTTTTATTTAGAATCCCAAGTTATAGAAACAGGTATGACTTTGAATTTTGAAGCCGAAGGTCTAAGAAATTCTCAAGGTACCTTTGCACGTCATGTATTTTGCAGTGGCTTTGTTAGCTGCAAAATCCAAATATACTAATTGTGCATGTCTGTCAAAATTAACAAACACGAAAGGTTTATAATTTTTGCTTTGACACGTTTGTTTTTGGTTTCATCTGACAGAACCTAAAATCGTTCACAAACAGCACAAATTATGCACTGATTTCTTCCTTTTAATTTTATTTCAGTTAGTTTAGTTATTTTTTAAAGAATTTTTGTTAATTAATAGATTTTAATGGATATTTGCGATCTTAGATAAATGTCTTGGAAAACAGCTGATTGCAGATGGTTTGTCAGTTCAAAATAAGAACACGATCTAATTAAAAAATTGTGCAAATTCGAGCTGGCATTAACAGAAGCAAATTTTATACAGGACATATGCATGAATGAAAAGTTGACAAGCACACTGCTTATTGCATGTCGTCTAGAACCACCTTTAAACGGGCGTTTTGTTTTTTTTTTTGATATTATTATTTTAGGTAAATAAGTGGATTTGCATGCTGTTTTAATAAGTCTATCTTTTTCCTTTCAACTAAAAAATGCATACTCCTGTTGATATCTTCATGCAAAAATGTCATGAAAGTTTAGTCTTTTATGAGGCTGAGTTTCAAAACGTCAGTAAAAGTAGCTTTTTTACATGCATTCTAAAATACAACCGTGTTAAATTTAACAACGTTATCTTTCCCAAAGTGCATCAAAAAAAAGTTATCGATTCAAACACAATAAGCAAAAGGTGCATTGTTCAACTTGATGATACATTTTGACTGCAAAGTAATATGATGATTTGGAACTCAGCCTGCCCACATGTCTTTCTTTACCCTTCGGCGAAAAAATTTCATGTTAAGCATGTTCCCCCAAGTAAAAAAGTCATCTAGTTTCTGTACTTAAAGAAACTAGACTGATGTCATGTAAATGACCTTAACAGCTTTGTTGGAATTTTTTTTGAAAATTTTTGCATCGCATAAATACAGGGTGGCCTAAATAAGGCAGTGCATGTACAATTTAAATTGTCTATAGATGCATCTTAAGATTCAACTTTAAAATGCTCTGCAATGTTGTTCTGGAAATGCCCAATAGGTCGGAAGGACGACAGATGGATAATTGTCTACAATATGCCACACAGCTTCTACGTTGCGATCAGTGTGAATATTTCGATGATCACCCCTTCCAGGATGGTCGATCACTGAACCCCATTCCTCAAAACGGCCGACTAAATTCGTAATCATTAAAACTGTGACAGCTGAACTATTTTCGCTGCGTGATCACAATTAAACGTTGACAAAAATTGCCAGATCTTATTTGGGCCACCCTGTATTTATAGTCTAAACGTTATCGGCAGACCACCAAATACAAAATTCGTTTAAAATTCGGCATCCTAAATAAATATCCCCATTTGGAATTTTTGTACAATACTAAACATTTAGTCTTTATCTGCGGAAAAAGGCAATAAAAAAAAACAAATAATAAGCAAAAACTACAAACAATGACAACAGTAAATATGTTAGTACAATTCTTAATGAAAATTCAAAGCAACATTCAGACAGAATTCATACAGATAGCGCCAAATTGACAGCCCAACATGTTTGTGGTGTGGCCACTGGCGAGTGCCACTAACAGACATGTTAACAAGAACAACATATTTCCATATGTATGAACACACTACATACATACTTACGTACTTAATAACTGTACGAAATGATAAACGACAGGGTCAGTACGATTTCGACATTCTACTCGCTTTTGCAATTATCTGGCATTCGTTTTCATAAAAACGAATAACAACAAAGTTAATATGTGTTTTTTAAATTTATATTTTTTTTTACTATTTTCATTTTTGCTTCTGTCTTGAATTAAGACTGTCAAGCAAAAATTTAATCATTTAAATTTAATAGCTCCAATTAAACAGCATTTACATTGTTTTGTTAAACTTATTAATACATAGAATTAATTTTGGTGGGAACTTGTTTTAAGGAACTTCTTTGCAAATTTGTATTCTAAGTCAAGTACTTATCCCAGGTTTGTCTAACCGTGGCCACATGCATTCGCTACTTTCTTCTCTCTCTCCCTCTCTCTCTCTCTCTCTCTGTTTTCCAGCCATTCCCTGGCTCCAGTCAATGTTTTAATTAAATTATTTTGTTGTCATCATTGCTGAGGTGAATTTTAAATAATTTGCTGAAAGTTGAGGCAAAAAAAAAATAAATGGTTAAAATTAATTAAACAAATAAATTAAATATTTAAATATTTGCTACTGGCTAATTTTTTATTTTTTTTTATTACAAAGTTATTATTTTATTTTGATTTATTTGTTAAATTTATTTTTTCACACTACACTAAATAGACAAGTCTGAAGCTAAAAAAAATCCATATTAATTATGATTAATTATTAAATGTCTAATCCTTTTACGCTTTTTGCCACTTGGTTGGCTTTTAAGACCCCCACACACAAAATTTTCTTTCTGTCTAAACGTTCTCTTGTCGCTTATGCACGTTTCATACTCATAGATACATCACACATTTGCATTTTACACTACTGTAAAAAAATCCTACTAGTTGATATTCGTTGTTTGACGCAATATTTTCAAATGAATTGTGTGAAAACTTGTTTCCTATTTGTATAAATTTAATTGAATATTGCCTGTAGAGTTCTAAGTAAATTCAAGATTTTAATAGCCACAAGTTTCCTTTATTAAACAGGGTGTTCCAGTACGAGGTTTAATTTTGTTTTAACACGCCATTTTAACAGTTGTCATGAAAGAACATGTAACTAATTGACAGATGCCAAGTAAAAAGTACGCGATTAATAAATATGGAAAATTGTTTAAAAATTCACTATAAAAATGGTGAAAATTTCGCGATTACAGTTCGAAAGCTAATGCATTTTTGGGTGGTCGTTAAGCAAATATTCGGCCAGCAATTGTGGCCGATAAGTTGCTTGTGACAAGTTAGTGATATCGAAATCAGGAACGATGCGCAAGAACAACTGAGAATATTGCTGTTGAGGAACATTGTTGCCAGATTAGGGGGTTTGTCTCCATATTTGGAATTTATAAGGGGATTTAGGAATTTTTGCAAACTTTGGGGATACGTAAAACACTTTTCTTATTTAAAATATTTATAGTAATTATTATAAGATATAACAAAATATAACAAAAAAAATTTATTTTTTTTATGTCTTATATTTTTTAAATCGCACAATTTTTTTTTTTAATTTTGCATAAATTTGTTTCATAATTCTAGAAATCACATAATTTCGAGGAGATCGGTTCATATTTTACATATGCCCCACATAAATCCAACTTACAAAAAAACGTAATACATACGTCTAAAACTGTGACTAATAAATAATATTGGTTTGTAATTTTTGATCAAATGGTGCTTTTTTGAAAAAACGCCTCAAACTATACAAAATTTTATTTAGGTTACGTGCCCTTTTTAATACCTTGTGTCACTGTCTCGCGTACGTCATGCATTGCTTTGGTGATAACCATATCCCTCAGCCAACCGTTCGATAAAGGAATGAATCAGTGCTCGAAAATAAACATTAAACACTATTGTTTCAAAAATTGGGGTTGAGATGTTTTTCCTTACTTGGTGGCCACACGATCAAGTTTTGCCTTTCAATTCCATTCAATTTGCAATACGCTCTCACTAACACACTCACACATTTTTCAATTGACCACGAGATTGCTTTCAATTTCACCTTTCCATTTGTGTGGCAATTTTACTTTCAATTTAACAGCTGATTACAAATTTGTCTTGATAAATTGTTTTCTTGATGACATCTTGAAAGTAAATTGCTTTCAAATTGAGGGCAGCCTACGTCACAGCTCTCAATTTATATAAATTTTGAAAAACAGTCAAAACATCATATCAAGAAAAACTTGACTGTGTGGCTGCAAGGTTACCCGCCTTTTAAGCAAATGTTGCACTGCTGACAGGGTTTTCGAATTTGGTTTAGTATGTGGTTTCCAAAAATCGAGCATATCTTTTAGAAATATAGAAAAATGTCATAACATACGATGGCCAATATTCTGGATAAATTGTTTATAATGTACGAAGAGACGAAGTCTACAAAAAACAGGTATTTTTAAGTTGTAAAGGGTGTCTTTTTAACCCAAAAGAACTTACGAAAGAGTAAGCTGATAAACGAACTATCAAACTGCAATTACTCTTAGGCCAATTTTCACAACTTACCGATAGCTAAAGGTAGGATTTTAGCTGCCGTATTGTAACGACGTGTTTTCCACCTTATGCTGGGGTAGAGCTCGCGGCTCCCAGGTAGGATGAACCTTAACCTACTTTATCACTCACTTTAGGTTAAATTAAATTTTTAATAATGTAACACATTTTATGAGGCCGTTTTAAGTCTAGTTTTAGCTATCGGTAATTTGTGGAAACGGCCATTAGACATTTATTATCAGTACATTCGGCCAAATTATCTTGAAACGTTCACAATTGAAGGTTACTAAATTAACTCAATTGACTTTGAAACTCTGCGATCGATGTTTGATCGCAAAACCAAGTTGAGGGAAGGGGCCCATTTTTTTATCGCGTATTGAGAAATACGAATACGAATACAGACTTAGTTAGATCAAGAAAAATGCACCGTTTGGTGCGGTTTAGACTCTGGTGGCAACATCGGATTTAATTACCTCAAAACTGAAGCCAAAGATCACGTTGAGGTCAATGGAGACTTTCTTAGTTTACATGATTAACAGCGAGCGATTCGTTAGATTCATTTTGAACCATTATTAATAAATTTTTGTTTAAAAATAATTGAACCGGGCGAGGTGTGGTTTCAATAGGATGGCGCTATGTGGCATACGCGGCGGCCGCAATCATCGACTTAATGAAGATTAAATTTAGCGACGGGTTGGTTTCGAGAAATTGACCAGTCAAGTGGCCTCCAAGGTCGTGCAATTTTAAACCTTTCAATTATTTTCTGTGGGTCCACGTTAAGTCACTGGCCAAAGTTAATCGTGACACATGTTCAGAAATGTTGGAAAAAATTTAACGTCCAGAATGCTGGTTCTCATGAGCAGCGCCCAATGTTGATGCTGTGTAGTAGAGGTCTGCTTTGAATAACTCACTTGTTTGCCTTTACTCAAAGTGCACAACATTTATTCAATTATAAAACATTCAAAAAGATAAGAAGAGAGTAAACCATATACAAAAATAAGAATGAATGTATTGAATAAAAAACTTGTTTACTGTAAATGAATATGAGAGTAATTCATAAATAACAAAACATTGGAATGAGAGAGCAAGTTTACAAAAAATATTCAAATAATTTTTGAATTATTGAATGTGCATACATTTATTTGAATACCTTGCCATAATATGTGTGTAAGCTTGTGGCTTCTTTTATTTATAAGAATTAAGCTTACACATACATACATAATGTGTAGGTACACATATTTTACATTCAAATTATATTTGAATAATTTACTCATTTGACTTGATTTGACTGAATAGATTCTATTCAATAGAATGAGTTTTTGTTGTTTTGTCTCTGGTTATTTTTTCATTTGTTTCGTTATCATTGGGTGATCGACACATTGTAATTAAAAAACAAATGAGTATGTTGAAATTGCTTTTTATTTATTCTTGCAGACCTCTACTGTGTAGTAGTCTTTCGAGAAATTTTTTACAATTTCAAGTTCTACTTTATTTTAAAACAAGTAAGAGTGCTTTATTCGGCTATGCCGAATCTTATATATCCTTCGCCATGGCGCGTAAAAAACAGAGAGTTATAAAATACAGTTGTTTAATTATAAATAATTCAAATCTGTGCCACGCCCACTTGTCCAAACTCGCCTACATTTTGTCGGATGTTGTGAATTGATGACCAAGATGCTTGTATCTAATTTGGAAACTTTGGCTCCTGCCCTTTATAAAAATAAAATAAAATAAAATAAAATAGCCAAACTCAAAGCTCAGCTATTTGTGGCCGATCAAGCTGAATTTCAATAGCAAACAATTCGGACTATATGTGACATAAACATCTAACTGCCAAGTCCCCATCATATCGTTAAATCATCTTTGTACTGAGATCAATATTTACCTTCGGTAAACGGTAGGTATAAAACACGGATCACTGTGCAGGAGCAAAAGAAAAAACCAAAAAATACTTATCTACACCTCTTTTTGTTTTCGAATTGTCATTTCCCTGTTTGTATGTATATTTTTTGTTAGATAATAATTTACCAAATCAAAAGTCAAACGTGATAAAATTTAAAAAAAAAACTAGGAAGATATTGAAAGTAAAATCAAAATAAATTATTTCATAAATAAATTTTAAAGCGAATCCTCCAAAAGAGTACACAATATATTTAAAAAAAAAATGGTTACAAAAACATAAAGAAAAAAAGGAAATAAATAAAAATATCGTGAACATGACGTCAAATTTACAACTACCTGGCAATTTATATTTTTTTGGTTAAAAACCAAAAAAAAAAATATAAAAAAAACATGACAACAAAAAATTCATGTTTTTAGGCCTTTTAGTAAGTAGCACCTGTAATATTAACCGTGTCACTGAAATCTAATTAATTATATGGATGAACTTAATTCATTTTTCTCTTCAGTTTGTCCTTTAAAATTGCATACGTCTTTCTGTCAAACTGGTTGGAATTTCCAGAGATTGGCGCGAAGTTCACCTCTACACTGTTCTATAATTTTATGTAAATTGTGTGTAAAAAATATGTACATTTTCAAGGTAAATATTGAAGTGTTTTGTAAAGTTTTGATAAGAGCCATTTAAATAATTTAATATTGTCGAAATGCAATAAATATAAATTGAAATGTTAAAGTTTTATTCAACAAACATAAACGTTTTACAACATTCGGTCGTAAAATTAAACACCTTTTTCTTAAATTTGAAACAAGTATTAAAGCAATTTTTACATCTGTGTAGAACTTGTGGGTTTGCTGAGCGAAAAACTGATCCAATAACGTTTTGCAGGCCTTTACGGAATTAAAATTTACACCACGAAGAGAGAACAAATGACAATCTGTAGGTGCAAGGTCCGGGCTATATAATGGATGCATTAAAACTTCCCAACCAAGCCCCGTTTTAGCAGTGAATTAAAAATGTAAATCCGGTCCATTAAATTTTTTAAATGTTAATTCATGCTACAGCCAAACATCGAGCTTCTTTGTGTCTCCAGTTTACTTTAAATGTTTGATAATTGTTTGAAAATGAATGCCGAGTTCCCTAGAAATGTCCACGTTGCTTATGTGTCGGTCTTTCTCAATTATTTTCATGATTTCATCGACTTTTTTAGTGCATCTTTATCATAAAAATTATCAGATCAAAAACGAGCAAATCATTTCGCCGCTATTTTGCTAGTTTCAGCATTACAATTATCGTCATAAACAATTAAATTTTTTTTTCAGCAGCCTGCGCCGCATTCTTACATTTTCTCTAATAGAAAAGCAAAATTGGACGGTACACCTACACGCAGAGAAAAAATATGGTTGGGCATGGTTACGGCAACCACACTGTGTTTATTGTAACAATATATTGTTTTTGTACACAAATAATTGTTATTTTTATTAAATATCAGCAATATTATAGTTACTGTAAACATATTAATGTTTATCGCAATTATAAATTTGAGTATTGTTGACCGAAAAATAATTATTTTTCTAACAACTAAATTATGATAACTGTCAAAACATATTATATTAATCACAGCCATAACATGATATTTAATAGCCATAACATGATAACTTTATATACATTTATCATAATAAGTTTAAGATGCAATCAAAATATCGTTACTCTAATAATATTTTGGTATCGCCATTTGTAAAATAATTTTGTATCAGTTGTGTCGTATTTTACATAAACATATCGAATTATTTGTTAGTGAGTGGCTAAATAATAAAAAAATAACCATTAAAATAAACAAGAAATTAAAACAAAAATATTAAAAAAAATGTAACAAAATAACCATTAAAATAAACAAGAAATTAAAAAAAAAAATAAAGAAAAAACATTAAAAAAGGGTTGTAGTGTCACAAAATAAAATATCTTTGCTAAAAAATTTTAATAATCTTAAAGTGGTGGAAAAATTTGTGAAATATTGGTGCAAAATATTAACCATTACTGGTAAGTTTTGTGTTATTTTAAGAGACAAATAATGAAAACTCCATAAAATAATTTATAAATAATTGCGACCTACGAGAAAAAGATTACAGTAACTATATTATGTTTTTTATTTTATCATAAGTATTTTTTTCCAATAAAAATATTATGTTTAAAATTGTATCATATTATGATGTAAAAAATTTATGTATAACAGTTCATATCACTTTGCATCATAATATGATTACTTCTAAACTAATTATGATTGCCATGACAATAATTTGATTACTTCTAAACTTATTATGATTGTCATAACAATAATATGATTACTTCTAAACTTATTATGATTGCCATGACAATAATATGATTACTTCTTATCTTATTATGATTACCATGACAGTAATATTATAACTTCTTAACGTTTTATGATTAACAGGATAACAATATGGTTAAGGGAAAAATATTATGATGTAATACTACGAACATATTTGGTCATAATATGATTTAATAACAATCGTAATATGGTGACTACAATCATGAATCTTATCATAATATGTTGCTCTTAGAATATGTTTACCACAACCATGTTTTTTCTTTGCGTGTAGAGAAAAACATGTTTAAATATGGTCAATAGGGTTGAGGTGACCATATTTTAAACTATTTATTTATTATAAGCATATTATCGTTAAATAAGACCCCCATCAAGAACCCCAATCATATTATTGTTGCCTCCAAACATGTAATTTGTTAAACACTTACAATAGCGTGGTTGGTTTTCAACCATACTATGTTGCTCTTGGAAAAGAGGAAAATACTATTGTAAAATTAAAAACAAATTATTGTCATATTTAACCATAACATTTTTAGAGACAACCACAATATGGTATTGGGTGCTTAATGGAGGACTTATTTAACCATAATATGGTTGTCGCTCAAAATTAAATGGTTGTACATATTAACCATAATATGTTTAAAATTTTCTTTAAAAATAGTTTGGTTGGACGTGACCATATTAAAACATGTTTTTTCTCCACGTGTAATGTTCCGAATTTTGACTAATTTTTAACCGTAGATAACTTTTCACAGAATATTTTAAACATTTTAAAAGTCTGAAAACGAGTCGAATAAAGCAGATTTGCAAAAAAAAAAATTCGACATATTCAAATTGGTCTACAAGTTCAATGACCGATTTCAGACAAAAAATGTTTTGATTCTACAAATTTTTCGTTTGAATTAGAAAAATAATTTTTTCTGTGTAACGATCAAACCATCTTCTACAGAATGTGTTTTTGTTTGGCTGCAGCAGGTCCAAGTAATAAATAAAAATTAAAAACTTGTGATTTTTGTTTTTATATTTTTATTCCCAATGTTTCGGTTAGCGTCGCTAACCATCTTCAGGGGTATGTAAACAATTAAAAAATAATCACAAAACTTCACAAAAACAATTGATTTTCTTGCTAAAGGATTTTCCCAACTGGGGATTTTTGCACAAAGATAAGAACAAGTTTTAGCCATTCTCTGGTAAATGCCTTAATATTTTTTAAGTTCAATTATTTACAAAATTAGCAATGAGCGATATGCGTTTGTATTTTTATTTATGAATATACTTTTAATAAAAAATGTAACTGAATTAAAAATAAGTTACTTTCGTTATGTTTTAATTCCTTAGCAATTTTTTAAATTTAAAAAAAAACCGAAAACCCCGAAACCGCGGTTTTCAAATTTGACGGTTTTTACGAACTAAAGTCAACTCACACCCTCACCCAGCGACAATTATGGTTTATTGTGGCGCCTTAGTTCGATAGAAGGCACAGTGAAGAAGAGTGAAAAAAGGTGAACGAAGAAAACAGAGAGAGTGGGACAAAAGATCGAACTAAAAGGGAGAAACAATGCAACTAAACAAAGCAAAAACTGCCCTATGCATGTAGATGCCGCTTTCAGCCTCCTGTTGCGCAGCCAGGTCATTGCAATTACGATTCTCGAGCACGCAACCTAAGACATCTCCCACTACGCCTAAGAATCTACTACCTAACCACCTCAGCCTACTGCTGTGTAGCATGAGACAGTGGCACAGCATGTGCTTAACTGTTGCCAGCGCCTCCGGGTTAGACTCCCCTCAACGCCATCCTGCCTATCATATAGTGGCCCAAGATGATACCTATTATGGTTCTTACGTAGGCCGTACTCTTGCCTAGCAGCGCTGCCCGGTTTGGCCTATCACCGGCCGCAGCGGGCGCGATACCCAGCAGCCCGTTCGGTTCCTCCAGGCCCGATTTGTCCCGCTCAATATCCATTGCCTGATATTCCCAAAAAGGAAGCCTATTGGAGGCATGAACGCCTCCAGACAGTCAGTATCCTCCATTTCCGAGCCCAGTCTCGCCAACACATCAGCCATCTCAACCCCACCAAAGCTTCAATTAAAGTTGGGTTTTGACAATGTCTATTTTCGTTTTGATGTCCGTTGAAAATATATTTGTTATCCTTGACCACAAGGAATTACTTTCCTTTTTTGCGTCTAATAAGACATATTTCTTATTGACTATTTTTACTTCTAACTTTTAACAAAATAAAAAAATTAAGTGATCGCTTAACAGACTCTTGTCGTTTTATTATCAATCCAATAACTTCCTAACAAAGTCTGCCAAATACACTAACAATTTCTTACTTTTACCTTTCAGCAACTCCTATTCTTTTGAAGCTAAACAAATTAGCTTAAAAATAGCTCCGTAATTACATTTAATCTTTGCGTTTGATCTTAAGAAAAGCGTTAGAACAAAATCCACCAACCTTTTTTTCTCCTTATGGGGCAAAGTAAGAAGTTAAGGAGTTATAGCGGTATTTTTAAACTACCAATAGTTAGTGTTAACTAATGCTAATCAAAGTATGTAGAGCATGAATTATGCTAAGAATGAAAACCTTTTTCCTATTAAAGTTAGAACACAATATGAAATCGTTTACACTAGTCAATTTTTTAAGCAGGAAAATGTGAAAAATAAAAACTTCGCCTTCTTTTATAAAATGAATAGCTTCTTTCACTCATTATTTAGTAGCTTTCTTCTATACAACTACTGTTAATACTTCTATAACTACTTATTTTTCAGATGTATGTAGGTAAAAAGGAATGATTTACACTTAAATGCTTTAATTTTGGGACATCCCTTGGTTCTTTCAGTAGGACTGGAAGTATAATTTTTACTTTTTCCTAATTACTTAACACATTATTTTGTATGCGAAGTTTTCACTGGGACGTTTAATGTAAACGAATTGTTCGCCTGCCAAACAACGTATTTATTTGCTTTTATTACAAACTTGTTTATTTCTTGCAAATTATGTCTGGTGTAAACACTTTACATACGAAAGTAGCTCTTATTCCCGCTTAAAAATGTTTAAGGTAGAAAAAACATTATTACATGTGCGGCACTCGTGAAACACTCCTTAGATTGTTGCATAAAAACGTACTAGGAAAACAGTTCATTTAACAATAGAAAATAGCAAAATAGAGGGAGAAAAAAAACCATCGCTGACTCCTTGATTACCTTAAATTGTTGCACGTGTTTATTGTTTTTCCAGCACTATTTCTTTATAATATTGCACTATGGCTTTAAAAGTTATCAAAAGAAAACTGCTTTAAATATCTGTTAAGAAACTCAAATAGGCTTCAACCGCAATTTGAAACAAATGTTTTTTTTTTTAACATTAGATACTTTAAGCATTGAAAAAATGTACAGCCTCTATGCCTTATGATTGACTTCAAGCCAGTGTTGCTGGCAGCGCAACAGAATTATACACAGCTATTTGTGCAGAACTATTCAAAACCATATGAAGTTACACAGCAAATATAAAAAAAATTCTTCTAGTGCGGCAAATTCTTTCGGTACGAAAAAAACTGGTTGAAAGAGTTGTCGCTAAGTTCGCAATCTTCGGATAAGTGTAACTAAATGCCTAACCATAATATGAATAGCATTGCTTAACCTACTGTCAAAAATTTACAAAATGACTCTCAAATGTATTTAAAAAAACAAAAACAAAAAAACATTTGATTCCGTACGGAATGTTCGATTAGATTCGCACATTCCTTAAACAAGTGACAGTTTTATTAAACTTAGCAAAAAGTTTGCTTAAGTTCAATTTGGTTTGCCTCATATAATTAACATGTATTCGCACTTTTGCTTAAGCTAACTTAAGGACATTGTGGTTGGGCCTTAAGGACGTTTCTAAGCAAATAACCCTTGTACACCGAAAAAAATTGAATTCAATAAAAAAAATTGTGATATTTATTAAAACATTTATGTTTAAAAAATAATGCCAGGGCACACGGGATAGCAGATGAGCTTGTCAAACGAGGTGGTCGTCTGTATGATAGATTAATAGAGTTTTGTGGCCTGGCTATGATAAACGGACATACTCTTCACCGCAGTGCAACAGAGAAAAGATCAGGATAGTGAGCTCGGTGATAACTGGGCATTGGCTGGTAAATATTTATGCCAATACAAAAGGTCTGGTATTCAATGACTACCAAAAAACTTGTCATTTTCTGTTCCATTATTCTCGAAAAGAGATACCTGGGGAAACAAGTGTTTATCTGTTGAGATGGTCATCTTAGATAGAACTTAGGTTGCTTTTTCTCTTCAACGACTGCAGTAACTGCTCTATAGTATGAGCATTGGTGCTCAGTATCAGAAAGGGACCACTGAAGGACCCAAGTGAGTTATCTTCTGGGTAAATGCCCAAGGAACCAAAGCTGTGCATTATTTCACGTTGCCCTATTTTCAAAACCCTTTTTGTAATTAGGCTTTTTCAGAATCTATTGTTATTCGCAGTATGTAATTGATAATTTTCTTACAATAACTATAAAAATTAGGAATTTAGGAACTTAATTTTTCTAAGTTGCACAAAAATATCAGAGTACGAAAAATATTCAAAAATTTATTTATTTTGTTTACTTATTAAGAGCTACAAATACAATTACAAATTATATTCTAACTTAATTATCCGAGCAACAGTAACTTAAATCTTCGGCCCGTTGTAGTGAAACAGACAAGAGCCTCTGACAGGAATCGAACCGGCAAACCCTGCACTACCAACTAACCTACTGGGGCATCCAAATTTTTTTTGATGATTATTCAGAAAGTTATCAGTACTTACTGTATAGCTGTAGATAACTACAAACTAAATTTGAGAAAAATGCAATATGAATAACTAATCGATAATTCAGACTTTTGTACAGACCGGCACGCTAGGAAAATTCTTCTTCTTATTTCCTTTAGCTCCCTGTGGAGCATAGGGCCTCATGAGGTTTCAGTTGTAGGTATATTAATTTCTAATCATGGGTTCTGCACCTCCAAATCAGATGTGCATGCTACCTGTGATAAATCAAAGGTAGGTGGATTAACCGCTGGGATGCGGCGACCACTTGGAGACTCAATATTTTGCTGGTTTAAACTCATGATATTTTAGAAAGTAGTATTGGTTAAGACTGTATTCCGGCGATATGTTACAAGCATAAAGCTGGGTCTAACGAATTCAGCCATCACGTGGTTAGACACACCATAAATAGGCCGCTCCTCTGGAATCAGACGCCTTTTGTAGCCGCCCGCTGCGGGTCCAGACGCTACGTTTGCATATTTTCTAGGTTCGCCCCGCATATTTTATTTTTGCGGAATCCGACATAAATGTCGAACGTGCCCCTATCCACCACCCGGGGAGGCGCCCTATGGGAGAGAAATAGCAAAACTCCGCAAGAGGAAAATTAATCAGGGTAAAATTCTTATAACGGAATATCAATTGTTTAAGTTTAACCTACTTAATGTGCCGGGGTATATAAAAATGTTTTGGTTCAAGAACAATGTTTTTGATATTAGAAAAATCAGCAAAAACTAGCGTTGATAAAATTATTCTCTCTCTTTACTTTTTGATCATTTGATTAAAAACGAATCAAATTAGTGTGTTTTAACCCACTGTGTCATTCCCTATTGAAATGTTACGTAATATGCCATTTTCAAAAAAGAAAATTATTTCTTCTTTTTTACAATGTAAAAAAGTTTTTGTTTTCACTCCTTTCACATACGGAAATGCCCTCACGTTTGAAAAACAAGCCATATAAGTAAAAGTATGAAATGATTTTGCTAAGGAAAGGAAAAAAATCCTAAGCAAAAAGCCATTGACTACAAAATCTTTCAACTTCTATTAGAATTAGAATCATTGAGAATATTTGTAAGATTATTTTCAAAATGCTATTACACGTTTTAAGTTATGTCGTTTTTTTTCCTTTCGTTTGCAAACAAAACAATTGAAAAAATTATAAAAATAATAGTGGTTGTGGTACTGAATGGCAGGTATATAATCATGTAGCATGATCATGATATTATGGATGCGAAGCATTCATAAATTATTGAACGTTTAAAAGCTTAAGGAAATAAATATATTTTTTTTTTGTTTTGCTATTAAATTGGTATTTCTTTCATTGCTTAGACTTTGATTTGATTGTGAAAAGTGTAGCATAGAAAATACTGAATTTTAATTTAATGAACTTTTGAAAAAGGGGGAATTGAAAATAATCGTTTTGAAATTGAATGTAATTTTAAATGAATTTGGAGTAGAAAGTAGTATGCCAACTACAAAAGGCTTTAAAGTGTTATTGTCAAGAAGAGACATTGTGCAATTGAGCATCATACGTAGATATTTATAAAGTTATGTTTCAATTGCAGGGTTTAATATATAATTTAAATCTGATATCAGCATTATTATTCAGTAACGGAATAATACAATTAAGAAAGGTTATTTTTTTTTTAATTTAATAATGTACAGATGTGTCTTTAATTAAAAACAAATAGAATACAACAAATGTGTTAGCACACCCAGAGAAAAAACATGTTTAAATATGGTGACCTCCAACAAAACTATTTTTAAAGAAACTTTTTGACATATTATGTCACCGACATCCATATTATGGTTAAATTAGGCCTCCATCAAGAAGCCACAACCATATTACGGTTACCTCCGAACATGTAATGGTAATAAAAAACTTAATTATGTTTAACATTTATAATAGCATGGTTGGTTTTCAACCATAGCATGTATGTTGCTCTTGAAAAAGAGGAAAATACTATTGTTAATTTAAAAACAAATTATTGTCATATTTAAACATAACATGTTCTGAGGCAACCATAATATGGATGTAGCCTCTAGGTGGAGGACTTATTTAACCAAATTATGGTTGTCAGTGACAATAACGTAGTTAAATTAAACATAATACGTTTAAAGTTTTTCTTTAAAAATAGTTTTGTTGGAGGTGACCATATTTAAATATATTTTTTCTCTGCGTGCAGGTAAGTAAAAAATAATATTCTCTCTCTCGATCTCTGGTTCATCTGGTTCTTTTGGCTGTTTATCTTAGAAATAACAACTCACTTTTGTTTTATTTCAAGTACGAATTTCTGATTAAAATCAACTTAGAAATTTTTGAATCAAGCATAGTTTGAGATTAATTTTATCTAAATTTTGTTTAAGTCAATCTCGCTTATATTTTAAATAATCCATGCTTGAATCAAGCTTTCGGTACTTGATTTAAGGAAATCCGTATTTAGAGTACTATTGACACCGCTACGGCTTAATTTAAGTACGGATTTATTTGATTTTCTTTTTAGTGTACTATAAGAGTACTCGGACTAAAGCCTTAGTAAATTAAAATTATCTAAGACAAAATTTGGATTTTACCAAAAGATTTTTGAGTTAATCAAAATAGAACTTAAATCGAGATCTCTACTCAGTGCAAATGTAATCTTAAGGCCCTATTACGGTTTACAACTCGACTCAGTTGTAATTTGTTGATGTTTTTGTTCACCGCAATAGAGCAAAGTTGTAAACCATAATACCAAAATTAAAAAATTACAACTCAACTGAGTTGAGTTGTGAACCTTAATCATGAACTTTGGCTCATATTTGCCCTTAATTGGTGGATATTCAAATTGATCTGCGATTAAAGAAAAAACGAATACTCAGCCATCATTAACTTAAAACGTCCATGTAAACCCTGTTGCCCACCACTCAACTCTGAATAAATTTAAAAAATAATATGCATCTTTAAGACTTAATAAAAAAAATTTTCATTTAATTCAATTTATAAACATAAGCGACTATTTAACACTCTTTATCCAGCCAGATCTTTAAGTTCAACACATGAGAATTTATGACTTGCAATATAAACATAAAACAAATGTTAACACAAAACATTTAACCTTATTTCAAATCGTTTAATTGTCTGGTCATATGTAAATATCTTTATATCTTTGAAGCCCACATTTCAGATACATGAACAGAAAACTTGCAAAAAAAATTCACAAATTCAACGAAATAAATTTCCTTTAGAGTGGCCTAAAAATAGAAATAATGACTGGAAAAAAACAGACAAATCGTATGTAACACTTGACAAAGAAAGTTTAACGGAAGAAATAAAAAAAAGACCACGCCTACAATTTTATGTTCGCTAAGTAATCTGGTCTTAAGACATTTTTCGTTACTAACCGTTAGCGGTTTATATAATCTGACAACTTAGGAATTCAGCTTAATTGCTGAAATTAACAGTTTTATAGTTTAAACTTAACCCAACAGGCCATTTATTTAATTTTTATTCCATTTATGGTTAACATACCATTCTGAATACTTTTCTGAAAACCAAATTTACACACCCATTTTTCACCCCTTCATTTAACTTAATATTCAACTACAATAAGAGTCTCAAAAAAATATTCTCTTTTTCGTCTCATTTCTAATGCAATTACAATTTGAATATTCCCAGCACTGGCAACCACAATGTATGGCCAACAGGTCTGTCTGACTTCCAATGTAGGTGTGAACAACAACAATAGTCCACGGGCAAATCAATCTACATGATATTTATTGCATTTAAATACAGATATTAATGATAAAAACTATTATTTTTATAATTTAATTCAACACCACTCCATGTAGTACAATGTGGGCATATTTAGTTGAAAAAGATGTAAGTCGCCGAGACAAATGTTTAAAAAAGATATTTATCATTTGCCAAATAAGAGATTTAGAAAATGATGAATGGGGTTTAACTTTACAAATGTTTTATAAGTAATTGGAATTAACTTTAAGAGAATATCGTTAATTTAAAAATATTAAACATAAAAAAAGACTATAAACAGTGAGTTTATCCTTCCTTACATTCCCCACTACAATTGATTGGAATTCTTCCAGCATTAATTGTAGTTGTAAGTAAGTAAGTATAAATAAAAAGCACTTCGTCCATTTTTCGGTCAACAAAATCGGCCAAGTGAGCAAGCAATTCGTGCAGTATTGATCGTTTTCGCACTTATTTTACTCTTCTCGATTCAAAACCATTAACAAGACAAAGAAATGTGAGTACCGAAGAGAATATTGCTGCTGTAGCGTGAAGTCTTGAAGAAGACGCCGACCAAGGCGAATTGACTAGAAGGTGGGGTCAAGTCAACATATGGTGTTTTTTTTCGGTGGTCGACTTGTCAAAGTTTGTATACAAACTAGTTTTTTATGTAAACAAACCAATTTTTTTTACTAGCAATTTTTTTGACAACCTGGCCACAGAAGCATTGTTGTTGTAGAGTTGACCTCACCTTCTAGTCAATTCGCCTTGACGCCGACATGTCGAAATGTTGTTGTGTAGTGAACAATTTGCGTGCCTAAAAAATACCGCTCGAAACTAGTCGAAGATCAGTATTTTTATAACAGAATTGTTATTCGTGATAAAGCTATTTTCTAGTTAAATGGCTTCGTCAGTACGATAAATTGCCTTTTTTGTAGTGAAGACAATCCTCAAGACGTTAAGGAATCACATATACTTCCATTAAAATTTACTGTTAAGTGCTGTTCAACGCTGGCGGCACAACTTACCCTACAGCCCAGTTAACAATCGATTTATTGCAAAATCAATTTGCTGACAACTTTATTTCCAGAAGTGGTCGTGTTCACTTGCCGACTCGTTCGTACGGCTGTGTTAAGTCTTTGGTTTATGACGAAAAACCACCAACTCTTGAATCATTGGAAGTTAATATTCAAGCCACCATTGACGCCACAAAGCCAGATTTATTGGAAAAAGTAGGCAAAAATTTGACTGATCGAATGGACGATTTACATGGCGTAGACGCGGCGGACATATTTCGGAAATCATATTAATAAAAAAAGGCCATGAAATTATGTACTAGATAATTATAAAAAAAATCATTCCAGTAATATTTCTGTCTTGTACTGGTATTAAGTCCAAAATTGACAGTAAGTCCCCTATAAATCCGCTCTCCAAAATCACTTTAAGACGAACAGAACCACAAAGAACTCTTATATGAATCTTAACTTAATTTTTTTTTGCGGCAGTGTAGTCTGTATATGCTGTGGTGTAGAGTATCAAATGTTCTGGACTGACCGACTTTCTTACTTCTTTATACTCGGAACAATTGTTCTCAATTTACTTCCAATTTTTTTTTTTTTTTTTTTTTTTATTAATTCTTCATTTACTTAACCGAGCCTATAGGGCCTTGTGCAGTTAGTTAAAGCTACTTACTAAATAGCAAACTTCTATATAAAATTACTCTGAATACTATGAATACTGGCTTTTGCCTTAATTTATTCAATTACCCACGTATTCATAAACGATTATTAAATTTAACAAACGTTTATTAAAGATAATTTTCATAGTAAATTTGTTCTTTAAACCTTTATTAAATTTAAAAAATTTTTGTGGATACAGGCATTTGACTTTAGTCTATACTTAGAATATTACCTTACACTAAGCAGTGTAAGGCCGTCTTTTTGAGATGGGGATTAAGTTTAAACTAAGTTTAACGTAGTCTGAAAATAGGATTGTTTTCCGGCGCAATGTGAGTCTTTTCATTATATCATTGAAGACCAACATGTTAAGCAAAACTAAGCTGTTCCGTCAACATTTTGTATGCAAACTTGGTAAGGGCGGCATAAATCTGTTTTCAGATTAACTAAACCTTGTTTAACTAAGATCTTGAAAACCCAGCCTTAGAGTATATTCAATCTTTTAAAATTAGTTTAATCTTATTTAAAGGTTCGAACTTATTTGTTTCATATTATCAAGAATTAATTTCAGATGGGGTATAAGGGAATTTATGTTAGTACGACTGGTGTTTTACATTTTTCCATAAAATTGGCAACATACTAGATACAGTAGTCAGTATTAAATTGATTGAATAGACAACTTAAAAATTCAGATAAAGACCCGAGTTTTCTTACATAAAAAAGACTTGAAAATTGCCAAGTGCAGTACTTATGAAGTGTCGCTAATCGATTGAATGCGATAACACAAAGTAATTAGCTTTAAGTTATCTCATTATCTCAAATAGATATAATTCAGTTTCAACTGGCGTTTCAATTAGCCAGACAAGTGCAAAAAACAATCGTGTATCATGAGTAGCAAGTGTTTCAATTAACCTCATTGTTTATTCATTGTTGGTTTGTTTTGCAATATTTGTTTTAACACTCGAACGGTGTAAAGTGAATAAATAATTCATAACAAATAAAGTAAAACACAATAAATAAAATTTATTGATTTTAACTTGTTGATAAAATCTTAAATATAATAAATGTTTTTGGATTATACTCTGCATTTATTCATTTAAAATTCGCAAAAACAAAACCAACAAAAAGAAATTTATCTGGTCAAACAAGTTCATTAGTTGATCGTTTTCGTTACTCTAAAAACCAAAATCGCTCGTTTGGAAACTTCTAAATGGCGGGGTTTTCCTTTTAAAACGAACCAAACTTTTTTTAAAAGAAACAGAAAAAGACCGTAAAAATTCTTTAACAAATTGTTGCGATTTTGTGTGCGGCTGTCAAGAATAATTTTTCAAAATGTTGAATGAGTGAGCGAGTGCCTAAAGAGAAAAATGCATTGAAACGCAATGGACAGTAAACTACTCATATAAATTGAACTGTCAGATATTGGAGTTTTAGTGTGTTCAATAAATTTTTTCTGCATAAAGATAAAAAAATTAACTTTTATAAAATTATAAAAATTCGTTAAAGAAACATTTAAAATTTTAAGTTTAAATTGTTGAATCAACACGATGCACAGGCAACGTTCCTTTCAGTTGTAAGTCACTATCTATGACTGCAAGTCCACATTTTTCTTTGTCAGCACCTAATAAAAATGCGCTCTTTAAGAAAGCGACCTCATTGAAAATTATTTATAAAATTTATTTAAAAAATTTTCCGATTTAAAGCCTTTTTGGGACACCCTTTTTATATGATGTATCCAAATAAAAAATAAATTCAAAATGATTTCAACTTTAGATGTCCAGAAAAAACAAACCAACATAAATAAATGCGGTGCGTAACACTGCTAATGTTTTGTTGAACTGACAGATATGATTTCACTTTAAAATGCACAGTGGTTCGAAGAGTGAAAAAACATCTGATTTTAAAATCAAGATGAAGACAACGTAATTAAAATTCCAAAAATAAATTACAATTAAATTTTTTTTTTATTATTATTTTAAAGAATATTTTTCACAATTTAGACATTCTCTACTACTTGTTCTATACTAATATTTCAGTTTGCTTGTACCCAACTAACAATCTTATATTGATACTATGCACTTCAAATATCGTGTTGTACTAGCAAAGCCTTTTTATACGTTCGATGCTTTTTTTTTTGTCCAAAACTGAGGCATAATTTTAAGTTTAATAAAAAAAGTTTTTTTGATATTTTAAGAATATTTTTATTTTAGTTTTTAAAAAATATTTTACGGTTAAAAATTATTTTGGTCAAGTGACCCCTCTACTGGTTTGTCAGGCTCCTAATTTTTGACCAAAATTCTCAATCATGTTTTTCAATAAATTGTTGTCAATTATGGATATCTGCTCGATAATCTTGATTTGAAGCACTTGAACTGTTGTAGGCTTATTGCTGTACACTTTCAATTTCAAAAATCTCCATAAAAAATAGTCTTAAAGTGTTAAATCGCACGATCTGTGTGACCAATTCACTCCTCCTCTACGAGAAATAATGTTATTATCGGACTATTCTCTCAAAAGATCCAGTGTTTCTCTTGATGTTTGGCAAGTGGCACCATCCTGTTGAAACCACATATTCTCTATGTCTAAATCATAAATTTTCCGCCACAAAAGTCTTCGGATCATCTCCCTGTAGCGATTTCCATTGACCGATGATACCTTAAATTGGACACCCTTTGTATTTGATACATAGGCCATCTTCTTATACACAGAAAGAAAAACACTCGGGATAAATTAAGTTTTTTTTACATACTTTAAGTACGAGTTGTACTCAAAAATTCATTTATAATTACGTACTTAAAACCATCCTAAATGGGATAACTTTTAAAAATCAATCCCGGAATTTATTAAAACAAGTACAAAATTCTCAAACCAAGTAAAAAAAATATTAAACTTTTTGTTGTTAGTGTCACTCTGAGATTAAAATTAAAAAGTGAGCGTTTTAATCTCATTTAACTTATCAACGTTTGTTGTAGACACTACAACAACACCACAGAAAAAGTTACAAAAAGATTTGATTGATGTGTGCAGAAACAACCAAAACAGCAAAACAAGACGAAAACACCTTATTTTCATGTTAAAAAAGTAAAATTGATATCTCTTGCTTCTCATTTAGTTTATATTTTCTGTTATACACGTACATTAAGTTTTTAAAGTAAAAAATTCTGAAATTCTGTAAGATTTAAAACGGATAATTAAATCCATCATAATAAAATTCTCCTTTAACTTTTGGTTTATTTCAAGCACGAATTGGGGATTAAATCAACTTTATAATTCCAAAATCAAGCGCATTTTGGGATTGATTCAATCTTAGTTTTACTTTAATAAATCTCACTTCTGGATTATTTCGTGTACTTGAGTCAATATGGATAAGTTAAGTATTTCGCGATTGAAAATCCGTTCTTAAATCAATCTTTCTGCACTTGATTCAAGAAAATCCGTATTCAACGTACTAGAAATACCGCTTCGGATTGATTTGAGTATGAATTGATTAATTTTTCTTTTCAGTGAACATAGAGTTCAGTCCTTCATTCTAACTAAAGCCTTATTTGTAAACGAAATTTTTTGTCATAACCTTAGATTACTGGTCCCACAGTTCACTTATAGTCTTACTTACATATATTTGTTAGTGTCATATTAAAAACGCCTCGTGCCTTGCGTTTACCTCTAAAGCGTTTCGCTTCATCAATTTGTCTTAAAGCAAAGGGAAATAGCAATTTTTTGTTTATTTTCACAAATTAATAATGTTCTTAATCGAGTGTTGTGGATAAAAAAAAGATCGATAATAAATTCATACCGATTTAATTTCATATCATTATTACTACACTTTAAAACATGTTGAAAAAAAACGTTTAAGCGTTTAAATAAAAAGTGCAAAATGCCGGAGGGAAATTACAGTGTTTAACTCAATAAAGTAAATATATGTATAATTTATTAAATAACACAATAACAAGGCGATAAAATAATATAATCAATTATGATCTTTATTTTAAATTATAAAACTTAATAGCCATTGCATTTCAATGGATATTTTTGCCTAAAAAAAATTAAGTTTCTTCAAGTTAATTTTGCATTAAGTAATTCGAATTTGACAAGCGAAATTTTAAATTATTTTTAAACAAAATATATTGTTTTGTTAAAGTCTTAAAGGAATAAAAATCAAGATTAAGAGATTAACTAAACACTCTAAAAGCTTTAGGGATTAGCATTAGTTAGCACTTTAGTGTTTGCTCGTTTTATTTTAGGCAACAACAAAAAAAGCCATAAATTATTTTTAATGAATCTTGTAAAACTGCCAAGACACAAGTGAGGCAAACTACTAGACAATTCCCATACTAAATAACAGACTAACAGACGGCTACAAAATGATGGAAATTTTTTGCACACGCCCATGTAGATGACTAAATTTTTCTCTAAGTTTCACTTTCACTTCTAACGATAGACATGATTATAAGAGTTTTTCCATTTTTGGTTTCACTTTTGCATTCTTTTTAAATTTTAACCAAAAAAAAAAGAAAACAATTTTAAAATAAAATCCAAAAGTCTTAAGGAAAATAAAACAAATTATTGAGATGGTGCAAGAACCTGTTGCTTACAACCATAGTGAATGGCAGTTGACACCTTGTAATTGTGTGGCTAAAAAAATTAAACAATATTATGCTCTTTTAATAAATGATTTCTAAAGATGGTAGCAAAAATGCAACAGGTTGCTGTCAAAAAAAAAAAAAACAATTCAGGACGCATCAAATGGTACATCATCAGAACTTATAGGCCTTTGAAGATGACGCTTAATGATACGAAATCATCAGGTAAAATGTAAATTGACCTCACTGAACTATTTACAACTAAAAAAGGTCTAAGTCAGGGTGACAGTTCATCGTGT
The DNA here is from genome assembly GCA_949318255.1 of Pollenia labialis. Lineage (NCBI taxonomy): Eukaryota > Metazoa > Arthropoda > Insecta > Diptera > Polleniidae > Pollenia > Pollenia labialis. The sequence continues at coordinate 28,749,552 of OX439139.1, forward strand.
AATTTCTCCAAAACATTTTGATAAAGCAAATTTTGGAAACTCAAAGGTTAAAAAAACGGGTACAACTAACACCAAGGGCCATCCACAGTGTCACATTGTCGGGAAGGTTGAAGGAGATGTGCCTCTTCTGGGATCCGTCTGATTTAACCCCGCCCCCACTGTGTGGAATCTCCCTGTGTAATGTTGCTGATCAACCAATGCTGCTCTTAGCAGCTCTCAGCCAAGCGGTAAGCGTACTGGATTGTTCGATGTCTTATATTGATGAACGTACTGGGTCCTGCCGAATAGCATATTCTTAAAAGGTGGGAGTGGGGTCATGCTATCATCAAAGCTTCATTTGAGGGTCGCTTTGTTCTCAAATGGAGGCGTTTGGTAAACGCAATATTTCCCGGCCAGTGGTTTAACCACCATGAGACTTGGTGCACACGTCTGCAGTTTAGAAAAATCATGAAATTTAGTTTTAAACATAATAATTCCCAAATAGTTTGTTCGCATTGATTGCCTTGAACCGACGTGTTGTTTTCATATAATTGCCCATAAGTATCAGGTCTAAGCGCCTTTAATTCTTTTTTGATATTTGCCTTTAAGTGTTTAATGGGTTTAATTATACATCTTAATCTTAAGGTCGCCCAAAAAATAAGTTTCGGGAGCTGTTAAATCGGGCGTATGCGCATGAACGTTGATGTTGAGTAAATATTCTTGGATTTTTCCACCCCATATGCAGCAATTTTGATTATTTACTTGACCAATGACGTGAAAATGAGCCTCAGCAGTCATTATTTTCTGGGAAAAATCCTTGAAAAATAAATTAAAAACTTTCTTTCTTTGTTCTGTGCGGAATATTTCGACATGAATTTTTCGAGTTAATTCTGAAAGAACAAAAAAAAATATATCAATAAACCTAAACCTAAACAAAAAAGTTTATTAACTTATTAAATCATATCTGTACTTTGAAGCCACCCTGTACATGCTTAATTTTTTACACTATCCGTGAATTTATTTCCCCTTTTAGTTAGCAGCCCATACACAAATGCTTACTTTTCAGCAACCGCCTTCTTCCGATCATTTTCAAATGTCATTCAACCTTTTACAGCCCGTAATTAAATGATTTTCGTTAACTATTCGGCCTATTTGCTCACAGCTCATTCTCATAGTTGTTGTTAACTGATTTCATTGGACACTTTATATTAATTGCTTTTATAAATTTCTGATTGTCATTATTTTCACTAAAGTGTTTATGGGGTTTGTTTTAAAGGAATTTTAAATATTTCAAATCAAGAAAAAAAAACCTTAAAAATTCTTCTCGTTTTAAAAGCAATTAAAGGGAAGATGACGGTATGTTTGTCATGGTGCACATACGTACTTACTTGGTATATGGATATTTCCACAGAAAAGTCTACTGTTTGCCACGTTACGACTCCTACCAGTTTTAATTGTTTCTCAAAGAATAATGAAAATATTATTTACTTTTTTGCATTTTAGTGTAAAGCGCGACTACCTTTACATTTAGTGAAAGAGAGGAAAAATTTGAACAACATGGTTCTAAAATACAAGACTAATTGCTTTTCTGTGGAAATACCCATGTATAAAAAAAATTTAACTTGATTTGGTTTATTTTGTGTAGTTCTTTGCTCTTTTGCAACGTAAACTGGTTACAAAATCAACGTCACTTAAAAACTTCAAATATTTCGAAAATAAAGTTACAACATCGTTTGTCAGGGAGGGTGGCATTTAGCGATCACCATTAACACAGACATAAAATATCGTCCTTTACACAGACTAGCATTTTATTCATCGACTTCGTTTGATACTCAGACACGATACGAATCTTATATTAAATTAAAGTGCTGGTTCATACACGTAATTTTAAGCTTATCAGTTTTTCTTAAATTCTCTATCAAACCTGCGTGTACGTATGTTCATACACAATCAGAATGTGCCTTCAGTTTTCTTGCAACTTTCCCTAAACCTAAACTCAACCAAAATATTATGAATACAAAAGAAAAAAAGGAAACTGACATCTCTCTCCTAGAAACTCAATGAGTCAAACTTGATGTGTGTGAACTCAAAAAACAATATAAAATTTGATCCACCGCCCTTTTCCTTGTTTAACACTTTAATTTTAGTTTTTAGTGTCACACTGTCTACTCCCGCTTCATGTTACAAATGGCCGCCACCTGCTAAAACTACCTGCCGCTTATGTAAATTTTAAATGATGCAAACATATTGCTGCATTTAAATTTTATTTTTCGTTTACTTACGCACTAAGTGTGGCCAATTTGCACAATGCTGTGGAAACACTGACCACATAAACTGTCTCTTACAAATTATTAACAATCTTACGAATACTTGTTTTTTTTTTTGAGGTTGTTGACTGGTGGACGAGAAGATGCCTTTTGATATAGAAGACATGTTATATTTCCGGTTTGCTGAAACAAGCAGAGATGGAATAGTTACGTAAAAACCACGGAACTAAATGAAACTTTTTCCAAGTTATCCTTGGATCTAAAAGAAAGTTATAATTTTAAAGTCTAATTTAAAAGCTGTTATCTTTAAAAATCTTTTAAAAAAAATCCTTGGAATGTAGATTAAAAGGAAAATAGTACTAAAAGAGTAAACAAGGTACTTTTTAAAATATCCTTGGTTCTATGGAAATTTTTTAACAATTATAATTGAAATTTAGCAATAAAATTGTAAAAAAAATCTATTTGAAAAGCCTCGAGGATCTTCGAAAAATCTCAATGTATATAGACAGGGACTTTTTGCACTACCCTGCAAATATTATTGGACCACCTGATCCAATTTCATAAAATGGACTACTGCATAGACTGGTCAGATGTAATGCAAGCATGGACCATGTCATTGTAAAAAGTGTTTGTAGTGAGACAACATGTCTTCGTTTTTTAGCGACATGTTTTCGTTTTTAAACAAAGTTAAAACTAATCCTCTTGTGTACACAATGGAGTAGTTTTAAAACTACTCCTTTGTAGTCCAAAGATGGGTTATATGGTCCTGCCCTAGGACATCGTAATGTTAAATAGACCATGTTTTTCCATACATTTGAGGTACTTTTGGACTAGTCCTACTCCCTTGTGGGCTACTCTTTACACGCGTGTTTGGAGTGGTCCTATTATTTGCAGGGTAAATCTTAAATAAAGGGTGTAAATGTAAAATGCAACAAATTGAATGGAATGACCCAAAATGTGTTCTTTATTAGTTCACAAACTTCATGGCATTTAATGTTAAAAAGCCGTCCACTTATTCGAGTATACCCAGTGTCTTATCCAAATTTTTATATTTAATTTTCATTAAATTATTTTGGTGAAGAAAGGAATTTTCTTATTTTATCAAAAGTGTGTTAATTGCTGGCTTACAAATTATAAATGGTTGCTGGGTTATCAGCATAGACCAGAGCTTTGACTTACCCCAAAGGAGGTGCCAATTCACAGGTCCATTTCTTCAGATAATTTGGTCACCCAACTTTGGCACAAGAAAGTGATGGCTTCACGCGCTGTAATGCAAGCTTTGCCGTCGTGTTGAAACCATTTTCCCTGCCAATGATTTAGAATGACATGACGAATAAAAAAATCATGCATAATTTGCCTGTAGCGTTCGCCATTCACCGATTTCGGATTTTTAAGGCAAATGGGTCGATGACGCCTTGAGCATGTAAACCGCACCAATCATTGATTTTTCGGAATTGTGCACTCTTTAAAAACGACAATTTTGCTTGTTTGTATACCAGTTTAGCCAGAATTGAGTCCCATCGTAAACTTGACGTAAACTTAGAAATAAATGTTTACGATTTCTAAACGTTTTTATGGTAAAAGTCTATGAATTGTCTAAAAAAACACCCTTTATTTGCTTATTCATTTAAAAAAGCACTCTGCTGCTGACTTGACCTTATTTTAACTATTCCAATGACGTTGAAGTATACTAGACATCATTTCGACGGCTTATGCTTCGTTTTTTGTCAAGAAAGTACCAAAAAGTCCCTAAATACCAAAAAGTACTTTTAATTTTAGTCCCTAAAATCCTATCACTTTTATGACAGCATAAAGATTTCTAAAAGTTTTGACAAAACATTAAAACAAGAATACGCACTCTATTTTGCAAATCTGTTCAATACACTTTTGACAGTTTCTGTCAACTAGTCAGGTTAACCTGTCAGTTTTGTACGGACTTAACTTAAGAAATTTGCTGATGTTGTATTTACTTCATAAAAAAATCTTTTTTTTGTTGTTTCCACCGTCAGGAAGATTTGTTTATGTTGTCTGCCCTGGTTGATCGTAATTCAGCCTACAGGTGAATACAATGTCATTAATCAAAAATGGTTCTTTTTAATTTTTTTTTCTTTTAACTTTTATTTTAATACATCCAGACACAATCAAAATGTTGGAACTCAACCGAAATACAAGCTGGTGGAAAGAAATCAATTGTGGTTTTAATTTTGCCCCGATATTGAAATCGATTTAATTTGATTTTTTTTTTTTAAAGCCAGCAGTTAACAGAGAAATTTATAAGCAACCAACCGATGTGAATATTTTGTTTGTGGTCAACTTTTTATCATTAAAAGTCCTGTCACTGTTGGATAAAGAAAATTTGCACCTGTAAGTTGGAAATATGTGTTATGAGATTAATTTCTAGGTTAATTTTTTTCTTTCTTTTTTTGGAAGATGTGAATAAATTTTTTAATGTAAAGATTTACAAAGGAAAAAATTAAAAAAATGAAGCGGGTAGAGGTTATTGAATGCAACACGTGCATTTTGTGTACAATGATCTGTTTATCATAGTTTTATATTTAATGACAGAGAACAGTTGAGCAATTTAATGACAATAAGAACCAGTTGTGACACTTGAAAATACATGTAAAATAGCAGCTGAAGTTTTTGTGTATTGATTCATATTTGTAAGAAAATAGTTTTTTTAATTCCTTTAAATGAACTTATTTATTTGTCATGAAGGTAAAGTTTTGTGAGTTGTAGTCGTGTATGTGAAATTACCGAACGTTTTACTTAAAAATTGAAAAGTAGGTTGGTTGTACCTTATTTGGAAACTTTGGCTCTTGCCGTTCTTAAGATAACTATAATGTCTTTGTATGTGTTGTTCCACGTCCACTTCTCCAATCCCTCCCACTTTTTTCAGAGAAACTGTGCATTGATTACCAAGATGCTTGGAAACTCTCGGTCATCAATAGACCGAACTGGCTGATTTTCAATAGCAAACTAAAAAAAAATGTGTGACATAAATAAAGCCCAACCGAGTCCCCATCGGTTTTGGGGTCTTCGGAAACCCCATTTCAACATACTTAGGGGTAGACGGGCATCGTTTTCAAACTGCGCTACTCATAAGGACCAGGAATAAATTAGCTTGAAGTGGGCATTATCAATATTGTAGAAATTACAAACGGAATGACAAACTCTATCCACCTGAAGTGAAGAGTAGCAAAGGGATAACTCAAAAGATAAATTTTAATCTCTTAAATATGGACTTGTAAACGTAAACATATTTTAAATGATGGATCGAATTGTAGTTTTTCTAAAACAGTGACTAGACACTGTCTTTTAGGTCTAACTGCACTTTAAACCACTTCCTGCCCCACTGCCTTAAGAGCTGATGTTTCCATAAAGGCAATTGACTATCTTATTAAGCCGTACTTATTCGGATATAATTCTATCAGATGTTTGTGCGATTGAAGCGTACACACAACCGGATACTAAATCTCAGCCTTAACCCCATACGTGTGGACTTTTTATTAACAAAACTTAATAAAAGCGATACAAAAGGATAATTCAACGACGAATTTCAATTTTTTTAATGGAGTAAAAGGAGTGCTAAAAGGTATTCCCTAAGACATTTTAAATGGCAATTTGATTTGGCATTATTTTTAAAACGAATTTATCTACTTATCGGCTTTGTACAAATAGGTATTGTCTTTAAAGCAGGGCTGTGGAGACGCAGTTGTAGAGTCGGAGTTGAGGTTTTTGTACCGGAGTCGGAGTCAAAGTACCCACAAAAATGCCGCGACTCCGACTGCGAAATTGTTCGGCATAAGATATTTAAAAAGAATGTTCAAATATTTTCCAATGTAGAAAGAATTAAGAGGGTCTGCTTTAAAAATTATGAAGGCAGACAATAAGAAGCAGTCTATGTTAATAACTATATTCAAGCTTAATGCGGCACGTGTTAGAATTAAAATATCGATTTAAAATTTGTGCAGAATCGATTCTTTGGCTGGATTTAACCATTTAAAAGGTACTGCATTAAAAAAATTGTAAGTCAAATAAGGACCAGTCTCATACACATTTGGTGTCAAGGTTAGAGTAGGATATGGAGTCGGAGTTGGAGTCCGTGTCAGAGTCGGAATTAAAATTTTTTTAGCGGTATCTGGTACCACGGGAACCAGTAGCCAACAGATTTATAGTTATAGGTGAGTTATCTTGGAAATATCCTCCTTACCATTGAAAACATTGGAGGATATTTCAAATTGGCTTTTAGCGGTTGATTTTTACCCATAAGCAGCGTTAAAGTTTGGTCTGTGTGCACGTAGGGAAGAAACATGTTTAAATATGATAATAATTTTTTTTTACACTTACAATAGTATTTTCCTCCTTTTGGTTGAACTATGGTTGAAAACCAACCATGCTATTGTAAGTGTTTAACAAATTTAAGTTATTATTTATCATAACATGTTTGGAGGCAACAATAATATGGTTGTGGGCCCTTGATGGAGGACTTATTTAACCATAATACGGTTGTCGCTGACAATTAAAAGGTTATATTAACCATAATATGTTTAAAATTGTTTCATAAAATAGTTTAGATGGAGGTGACCATATTTAAAGATGTTTTTTCTCTGGGTGTGTGTTCCTATTTAACAGAAGTTGCCTTTCACTGGTTGTAAGGAATCTGCAGCCTATATGCTGATTTTTCTTATCCCATTAAACGTTTGTAGACGCATATTTTTTGACTGTAAGGTAAAGCCGATCATGGCAGAAACTCGCGTAGTACTCTGCCTTACCCTTCTCTTAAGGTATTTTGCTATAACCAATTTTTTAATTGGGCTTAAAGCAGACAGATCTCAAGTAGATTGCGGTTGCCTCTAGTCGTATTTGGTAGAACGGGAACCAGTAGTCCCTAGAGTAACTATTATTCAGGGCTCTTTGTTGATTACACGGAGGCTGTGGTCTGCTCACAAATCGGTAGGATGGGAGTAAGAGACATTTTCAAATGTTAAAAGTTTACAAATTCACTGGCATTTAGCCCGCTACTTTGTAAGCGTCTCTCTTTCTTGCGTGGACACATTTATATGCCAAAGTTTATGTCCCAAGGTTTTAACAAAAAAGTACCTACATTTTTCATTTAAAAGGTTTTAGTTCACTCAGGACCCTTCACCTATAATTTAATGCTTCTTAGTTCAATATTATAGAAAGTTCTAAAAGTATAACATGTCGAACGGAAAAGTAAAAAAAATAAATTTAACATCCCGTTTCCCATTGATGAATTAAAAATTTTAATAAAATAAATGGCGAAAAATGTTTTGCAATAAAAGAACAAAAAAAATGTACCATTTTCATTCCTTAAACCTTCGAATTTAGAAGGGGTACCAAATTGTTGTTTGTATTTTTGAGAAAAGTTACGAATGTGATAAAATTTTTATTTCTATGTTTGGTTCAAAAATAGATGGGGTGACAAAAAAGTTTCAAAATAATTTCTGACCCGTTTTCTTTCTAAAAGGACCGAATTTCAAAAAAGCACCAGTACCGATAAATAAACAATGCCTATGTTATTTAAGTTTATACGTTTTTACCCTTTTTACACCATTTACATTTTAATTTCCAAAAATCCCGTCTTAGTGGATTTAGCGAGAGACCAGCCTCCAGTCCAAATTTTGATTTTCAGCCTCAGGCTTTTGGGCCGTGTGTGATGATGACGTTGCAATTTTTAATATATAGATTTAATACCATTTTTAAAAAATAATGTAAGGGGAAAACTACTCGGGCGGTAATTGAAGCCCTAATACTCACACTGATAGAAGAGTCCACCACACACTTTTAAATTTAAAAAGTTACTTCGTTGCAAAAAAATTAGCACTTAAATCTTATAGATTGAAATCGTAAATTTTTATGTAGAAATTTTTTTGTGGCCTGAATATGAAAACAAAGCTTCTAAAGATTACTGCCCTACATTAATATATTTTCCAAGATAAACGTTTCGTAATTGCACTCTCTGTTAAATGGGAAACATTATTTAAACAAGAAACAAAAGTTTTCAAAGTGCGATAAGAGTAATAAAAATATTTTTTTTTTTTTATAAATGAAAACTATTAAATTATACATTTTAAATGTACTAAGCAGCTAAATTTGCTTGCGAACTATTATCAGCAAAAGAAATTAAAAAAAAAATAATCACTGTTTTCAAGTGCTTACACATGTCATATGGATTTTAATTGCAGTTCAAGTTGTAGCCGGTACTAAATGCCGGTGCCGGCAAGAATTACAGCGGAACAAAGGAAAATGAACCAAAGAAAAAGTGTAAATAAACACAAAAAAACTATTGTAAAAAATCATATTCGCAATCAAAAATAATAATTGAAAATAGAATTTTATAAAAAGAAAATAAGAAAAAATATATAAAATTATTTTAACTGATTAGGTTCGTTGGAAACAAACAGATAATCAAGTGGAGTCTTAAGACCCAGTTTTTATAAAACCAAAGCGAATTCAGTACAAGGTGGTGACATACTTTGACAGTTCGAACCAGTTTGTTTAGTTTTTACAATGTTTTGTTAGTATTTTGCTAGAAATGGTTGATAATTCGAACCGTAAACAGTGATGCCAAAAGTGCAGATTTATCTGCATTTAACAGATTTTGTTCCACCAAAAATGCCAAAATGCAGATTTGAAGATTTTTGGTTTAGTCACGTACTGAGATGGAGAAGATACGATATCGATGAAATCAGTGCTGTAAGACTGCCGAAAAAGATTCCAATCTTTCCACGTTTGTCTGCTTCATCTATTGAGCTGCACGCTTGTCTTATTTCCCGTATTTCCGGTTGAAATATACTGGCTTTGTCGAGCAGACGGTATGAGAGCCTACTCCGCAGATCATTTTAGACGCTTCTGTATAAACTGTGATGTTGAAACCGACCTCCCCCTACTGGAGGGGAAAATTACTTTAAAGAGTTGTCCGAACTTAATTTGAGGTATTGTGTAATCCGTGGGTCTACTAAGGATTGAAGGTAAGAGGGTTATTAACCTTGCGTGACCATACGTCCTTTCTCTCCAGCAACTCCCACAATTTGGATTTCGTGTGGAAGCAGCTTAAGATTCAACTAAAGAAATCTATGCAATCTTGCTCTGAAAATTTTCAATTTGTCAAAAACGACGACGAGTTGAGACAGATAAATAATTTGCAATACTCTGGCACACAACTTCCCCGTTCGCACCGAAAGAATATTTCAATTAGCACGTTTCCAGGACACTGCACTCCATTACTCAAAACGGATGAAAAACTCCAGATTTTGTTCTCCTTTTTTCCAAAAATGCCCCACGGTGTGACATATTTTCACGTTTTCAATTCATGACTTAATTCTTAGCAATTTCTTATTTTCATTTTTTTCTGGATTATTCAAATATTGCTAATAATTTACTGCTTTTAATTTAAAATGCAACCCATCTTATTTTACCTCAATTGCATTTTCTCCTGCCTTTTTCCTTGGTCATAAGCCTTGAAAAAATATTTATTTCTTTCTTTAATTTTATGTAGAACATGTCAAAATAATTTTGTTTTTTTCTTTGAAAACTAGTTATCAATTTTATAAAGGTCTCCCCAACCATAAATCATTCTCCTGAAACTTTTAAATTTTATGAAAATGTTTGCTAAAGGAAACACTTGAAAAAGAAAACTATACATTCAAGTTGTAACACGGCAAGAACATGTAGTAGAGAAGACACTCGTAGTAAGTAACACTTGCCAAGAATAAGTATTTGTTTTAGTTTCGCAGTGTTAGTAAGCGTGCAAGTTGAGTGCTCTGTCATCGGTAGTAATTAGAGAGATAAGTAAAAAATTTACAATATTACACACATGCTCTTCCTTACTGGGTTAGGAACACTTTAAAAATTTTGAGAATCTGTATGATGCAAATCCGCTATGTTACACATTCGAGAAGTTTACTAATGAGTATTCAAAAATTACGTTGAGAATATGACTGTCACTTTTGTGATTATTTATTTTATATATCTTTACTTTACTGTTCATCATTTCCCACTTATTTGTCATCTTCCAGACTTTTTAAAAGATTTAAGAGATTGTGTTATGTCATCGAAAGTAACTTTCAATATTTTAGCTTAGTCTGGGTTCACACTATGAAAGTTTTCTTTCAGAAAGCCTGAGCTTATGGGTGAGAGAGAAGAAAAGAAAAGCATGTTCTCTTCCCCTCTCACCAATAAACTCAGACTTTCTGAAAGAAAACTTTCATAGTGTGATCCCAGACTAAGCTAAAATATTGAAAGTTACTTTCGACACATAACACAATCTCTCGATTTTTTTCTATTTCGCGCACCTATAGAAAGTCTGTGACGCACTGTAATTCTAATATTGTCTGTGCGTTAAACGAGTCCTAAGTGTATTTGTTTACTATACGAATTTTGGAACAAACTTATGCATATTAAGATTCATATACATTTTATTATTTTATGATTTAAACAATACAAACGTTTTTCCTACATCGTTTAATAAAGTTTGCACAACCCTACACTCTAATATGTTGACTTTAATTAAAATACCTAAATGCATAGTTTATAATAAATTTAAATATATTTAATAGATAAGGGAACTTAAGGACGCTTAAATTATCTTAGAGGTAAAACAGTTTCATTTAGAGTTGCCAGGTTAGTGATTTTTCCCCCCAGATTAGTGTGGTTTTATTTCATTAAGGGACAAATTAAGAGGGTACCAATTCTTAGGAGGATAATTTTGGGGGCATTTATTTATATTTAGGGGGTTTCACTATTTGCTTGTCTAGACATAACAATAACTAAGTAAAACTTTATTTTAAAGCTTGTTTTTGGTTGAGCAAAAATCGCTAGACTCCCGCTATATGTATCTGAAAACCGCTAGATTTCATCAGGAAAAAGCTAAATTACCATCATTGAAAATAATGAAAAAAGTACCATATTTTGCAACTGCGCAATTTTGAATTCGTTGTAGATAATTTAGTAATATTTTTTAATTTTTGTCTTTGCATATTCAAATGCAATTTTTTCTTTTTTTCGCGGAATTTAAAAAAGTAAAATTTACAACGTAAAGCTTTTTGAAAAGATAAAACTTTTTTAAGGGTTAAGTATTCATTAAATAATACGTGTCACAACTTTTGTCCAACAACAGAAATGCTCAAACTTTTTAATCCCGATAATATCGACCTCTAAACGCGATAATAACGTAAGCGACAAAAATCAAATATTACAGGAGAGATTGTTTAATTATTTTATTTCCCATAAATTTTGTATGAAATTTGTCCCTTACGATAAAAATTGTTCTTGTTATAAAATCGTAACGATACCTTGTGTGACCATGACATTTTAGGAGATAATGCAAGTGTTGCCAATAATGTCATTTATATAAAAAACGAAAATTGGAAATTATATCGCTTACGTTATTTTCGCGGTTAGGGCTCGATTAGTACAAAGTTGACGAAAATGATTTGGCAACATTTGATATGTTTGAAGACACTTGATTCCATTATTAAAAAAAAACGGAAATTTTTAGAAAAATTTCAGTAAAATGTTAAAAATTTTAAGGTTGTTTCTTTATTTAGGTAGTGATATTAATACGTAAATTAAAACTAAGCCAAGTTAAATTAATTGAAATGAAATGATGACTATCAAAATAATTTTTGGGAATACAAAATTTTCGATTAACAAGATTTAGTTTGTCGTGCTTAATTCCCAATTTTTAATCTCGACAAAAACACTGAAATTGATTGTTCATGGGATAAGCTATTCCCATGGGCATTTATAATAAATAGTAGACTTTGCTTATTAGGACGCTGTTAGAATATTTTTGCGAATTTAGCAATTTTTCCCAAATTTTTGCCATTCCTTATAGTTTTAGGGACTTTTAAATAATATTATGGCTTTGAAATATTAAAATTTTTCGCGAACTTTCAAAATTTTGCAAATTTTTTTTTTCTTATTTTCCAAAATTTGGTTTTTCACCCATTTAGCGATTTCAAATAAATTTTAGTGTTTGTAATTTTTCGCGAATTTTAGCCTGGTTCACAATAGAAGCGATTTTCCCCGTGATTCTTTACAGCTTTCACGTTTTTTAATAAATATTAGACTTTGCTATCATGCTGCGGTAAGCTGTCCCTGTCCCAATTAATTCGTCGTTCGTCTGCGTAAGAAACAGAAATAAAACTGTAGCAGAGTTCGTAACGCACGACGAATTTCGGTCTACCAATGATTGTGTGTACTTTCAGATACACTAGTGTGTGGCGTAATGAATTTTTTTAAGCCAAAGATTCGGAAACGATTTTCTTAAAGCTCAACCAAATCATTATTGCATACTAAATACGGTCTAAAACAAGAAAAAGTTTGTTGCTTCAATTACAAATTGCCTTCAAGCGTTTACCTAAAAACTAATTGAAATCAAACCTGAAAAGATCAGAGTATTTCAATAAAACCGGCAACACTGATGTGGAGCGAATTTGAAGAAAATAAAGAGAACAAAGAGAGAGCATTATGTAATGTGCATACGTGTGCTAATGACGCGCAATCAAAATATTGTTGTCCTAAGCACGCGTGTCAAGAAATAAATAAAAAATTTACATAAAAGATTTCAAAGTCTGTTACAAATAAAGTTTACTAAAAATTTTTTTTTAAAACTTTGTTAGTGCATTGGTTAGATAGCATAAAGTTCTATGCATGGCTTGACATAAAGTGCAACTAGATTTTGTAGCAATTTAAAATTTTTTTTATTTTCATACTTTTTATACATTTTTAATTAATATTTCTTTATACTTTTAATGAGTTAATGGTATGTTACAGTTTTCTAGGTTTTTAAGTGAATAAACTGGTAACTGCTGCATTTTTTACGTACGTATAAATTGATATTTAATAGACACGAGCAGCATGTTAATATGTTTTCATTTAATTTTAATCAAAAGTCATTTAGTAACCGATGTTTGTGTTTTCAATTAAATTAAATTATCATTATCAGCAAATTATTTGTTTAATTAGCGATTAATTTTATACAAAATACTATAGAGTCATTCTAATTGAATTAAACATAAACGATCTTGTATCTACTTAATGTTTCTCTAAGAAATTATTTAAAAAAAGTTTTTATTTGGTTTGGAAATTAAGAAAATGTTATTTAGCAAAAAATAAAAAACCAAAATAACTGCTATCGGACTTTTATGAAAAAGGGAATTCCTGTTACGTTCCCTGATTTATAACCGGTTTTTATTAATACTTAAATGACCGAAATTGCTAATTTAAAGTCTGTTTCAGTTTTCATAGTGTATGTACTTGACAAGATGGTTTAAATATCAAAACATACAATACAAAAACAACAGCTAAAAACAATAAGTATCTTTGCCGCCACCTTGTAACAAATACACTTAAAAATATTCTTTCCCTACAAACATTTTTGAAAATTTTTGGCGATTGCTTGCTTGGCGATGATTACGCGATCCTTCTCAGGGAATACGAATCGCTAACCATCGCCTACGCCTTACAACTAGGCGAAGAATATGCGAGCGCACACAAGTAGCGGCAATCATCCATCAGTGTTTTTTTTATAACTTTCGATAGAATTTTTTTTGTCTTGTTTTTGTTAAGGTAACGGGAAAATAAATATTTGGTTTCAAGTGAATCGCGGTACACGATGTTCACGCGAATCGCGTGATTGACACATGCGAACGTTTTCGCGATTCGCCAGAGGATCGCATTTAGCTTCCACGTGATGCATCCCAGCGATGTTAGACAACTTGCCGGCGATTCGCGGACGATGATTCGGCGATGGAAATTGTTTGCAGTGTTACTTTGCATAAACATCTGTTTTATGGTATTTTTTGATTTTTGATACTTACAGCCTTCACAGAAAAATGTTTGCCAAAATTTGTTCAATTAAAAAATGAATTGATGTACATTAATTTTTTCAATTAATTTATTGTTTGCTGCAATTAATTTTTTTAATAAAAACACATAAATTTAAATGTTTGTGCATATGTTGTGTTTTTTTAATTTATGCAATTAATTTTTTAACTGACTAAATTTGAGTGGCATGGCTCGAAAATACGAATCCGTTAATTGATATGATCAATTCTTTTGCAGGGGCAGAATTAGTAAAATAATTAATTGTCTGAACGAATTGTTTAATAAAAGTCAATTTTCTGCGGGGCCCACGATGTCGGTCAACAATTTAAGCGAGCGATTAAAAAAGGCCCAACCACAATGTGCATGAATGAGCATGTATATTTTATGTGTCAATTCATATTGACATTAAGAAAACTTTTCGTTAAGTTTTATGAAACTGTCAGTTGCTTAAGGAAATTGCTAGACTGATCGCACATTCCGATGTTTTTTTACTTTGATTTTTGTAAATGCATTTGAAAGGCTTTTCGATCATTTTTGACATTTGCTTGAGCTAGCTTATGCATATTATAGTTGAGCCTCAAGTCACTCATTATCGTTTTCTTCAACGCCCCAGATTTGCAAATTTAATTTAAAATAAAGCCGAATTGCAGAGTACATGAAACTGAGTATCCTTCCCCAATCTTCTCACCGCCTTCACCAAAAACTCAAGAATTGCTGCAACTATAATTGCAAGTCTGGACGATGACTAAGTAACATAGCCCATTTAATTATTTATTGTTAAATTACTATATTGTCACATCCACAAATGCCCGAGGTAAATTGCAAGAGAACATGCACTTGTATGTTCCTAATTCCACACTCTCAAAATTGCACTTTTTTAGATTAAAAAAAAAAAAATAAATAAGTAAATTATAAATTAATTTATTAATTTTAAGTAAAAATGTTTTTTTAATTAAATTTTTTAACTTGCAGTTTTTTTTAATAAAAATTATGGCAACGTTCTTCGTAACCACAAACTGTTAAAACAATCGTTTAACAACAAATGTTTTCTCTTTTTTCTCATTCCAAAATAACCTATCCCATGTCAGTAAATGTTATTAAGTTTTTTTTTTATCACAGTTTCAATATTTTTCATTAACAAAGGTGACCGAAGAATATTTGCAAAAAAAAAAAAATTCTTTATTGCATACTCGTGTATTTGAAATGTAAAAATAAAAACGTTTAACAATTTTTGTTTCCTGCTATCAACAGATGATGAAATATTTATACAAAAAAAATATTAAATATTAGAATTTGGTTTAGTTTCACTCTTATTAAAAAAAAAAGAAAATAATTATTAATATAAACTACATTTAATGATGTGTCTGTCCAGCCGTCTGTTAAAATATTTTGTATTTACAGTGTGTATAAAATGTTGTGTGTGCGTTGGAGAAAACACACTTTCGTGTTTTCGTTTACGATAAACATATTCGTACATTTCTTGTAATTTTTTTGTGTTTACATTAAAAAGTGTTTATTTTTTTTTATGCACGCGTGCAATTTCTTGTTTGATAGAAAAAGCTCAAGGTAAAATTATTTCAATTCAAAGGGAATTGCATTCGCCCATTTTTCACACAAGTGCCAGTGTAAGTTTGTTACAAAATTGGAATTATGCAATAAACAAAAATGCACGCAAATGAAAATGAAATTTTTTCTAAAATAAACTTTTTCCTGAAATATTTATGATAGTTTTTGTAGAAATAAATATTTCAATGGGTTAAAAAGATTTCTAAAAAAAATATACTAAAATTTTCAATAGGATTTTTTTTTTTTTTTTGAAAAATATTTAGTATAGATCTTGGCAGAGATTGTAATTTTGTTATAACAATCATTTTCCTGGTGCGAATTAAAGACAACCATGTAGAAAACAAAAGTGAAATAAGATAAAGTCGAATTTAAGAACACAATCATTTTCGCAGAATTTCCTTAAAATTTATTAAATTTTCTGTTATATAATCAAGTTTTTAAAAATTTGCTATAAAATAATTTAATTTTTCCTATATAAAGTAAAATTTAAACAAAATTTTCTACAAAATACTAAATAACATTTTCTATAAAATAATGAAAATTTGCTATAATATAAAAATTGTATGTATATAAATATATAATAAATACCGTTTACTAGACATTTTCTATAATTTATGCAAAATTTTCTGCAAAATATAAAATACAATTTAAATTTGATTTCTTAAAAAAAATAATTTGCTATAAAAAAGAACATTTTTGAAAAAATGTTTCATTAAAAAATTTTCGCAAAGTTTCCTATAAAAATTTTAAATTTTTGCAAAATTTCTTACAAAATAGAATCAAATTTTACATGTCCGCTTTACTATAATAAAAACTGTCAGATGTTAAAAAAAAAAAGTGAAAATTAAAAAAAAATCAAAAACTTGCTAGAATAAGTGATAAAATTTTTCCATAATTTGAAATAAAATTTTTTTTCTTAAATTTGATGAAAAAAAAGTGAAATTTCTTACAAAATATAAAACAAAAAATTTAAAAAAACTTCCAAGAATTTGCTATAAATTAATTAAATTTTAAAATAACTGCAATTTTTTTAAAAATTTTCTAAAGTAATGAAATTTATGGAAACTTTTCTTAAAAATATAAAATAAATAAAATTTCCTACAAAATAATGAAACTTTTGATAAAATTTCCTATAAAATATCAATATTTTCGTACAACTTTTTTGAATAAATTTTTTTTAATAAAACATGCGAAATTTTCTTATAAGATTAGGAATTTTTTTTCCAAAGTTTGCTATAAAATAATTATATTTTCTCCAAATTTTCTACAATTACATATTTGCAAAACTTTCTATAAAATTCAATGAAGTCAAATTTGAGTTAACTTTCTATAAAATAATAAAAAAAAAATCATATAACTTAGTAAAATTTCTTAAACAATTCTGGGAACTTTCCTATAATTTTTTGAAAGTTGCACATTTTTTTATAAAAAAAGGAGTTGAAAAAAACGTCAATACATCAATGAAATGTTAATGAAATTTCCATTTAAATTTTGGAGTTTTCTATAAAATTATGGACTTTCCTATAAAATTTTTAAATTTCCTATAAAATATTAAAACTTTATGAAAAAGTAAAATTCTCACTGTTTACAACAAAATAGCGAAACCCTGAAAACTTTATATAAGCCGTAAAACTTCGGAAATTTGTTATTAAAATTATGAAATTTTATTTAATTTCCTATTAAATATTTAATAAATAATCGAAAAAGTTTGTATGTGCAAAATGGTGGTTAAGTTTCTTAAAGTGAAGTATAAAATATTTTCTATAAAATATAGAAAATTTTTTGAATTATTTTATAAGTAAAATATCGCAGTTTTCTTTAAATTACAAAATTATTTAAATTTTAAAATTTCGCGAAAATTCTTATCTTGTATATTAAATTAAATTTTTTCCTCCGTAGGGTAACTTACTGTTGGCCAAACTGAAAAAATGTTTAAAGTATTTTCTAAAGTATACCATGATAAAGTTATTGCACATGTCTGTAATTATTGAAATGAAACAAAACACGTGGCTGTTCGTTTATTTAGAATTATAGCAACCAAAATAGATTTATCAAAATGTTAATTATTTGTATTAAACTTGTATGTATTTTAAACGTAATTTTTTCATAACTTTGAAATTTAGGGAAATAGAAATAAAAGACTTTTAATGCATTCTAAGCCTTTAAAGGGAATGCAAGAACTGTTAATATAAGAGCGTCTTAATCATAAACTAATAGAAATAAAGGAGGCCTATCAGCCACTTATAATAGGTCTAGCAAAGGGCTTCCATAAAATATATGGTTATGTTATATTGGCACCCTCAAATAAGCAAGGCTCAAGTGGGTCTTGTAATTAGTTTATTTTGTGTTAAACATGGTACTTGTCACACCGGTCGCCCTTATCAAGGAGTGAATTCCTATTAAATCAGTAAGTATTTACTATCGTATCTAATGGTTTCTCGACCAGATAATTTGAGTCGTTAGTCTACGAATGCCAGACAGTAACATAGAAAATGTTCTGTCGATTCGTCTTCTTCATCAGTGTAACTTTTACAAGGATCATTGTGAGTGAGCTCAAGCCCTAGGGAATTTTTTGGCGATACGCTTATGGCCAGTAGGTTTTAAGGTGAAGTCTAGACAGTCCTTTTCGCATCTATAACTGGCCACATTTTTTTTTTGCCGCTCAGCTACGTTGATTTGATCCAACCAGTCATATGAAATATATGTGCGATAATTTGCGTACTCTTCCAGAGTGGAACATCTACATCAGATGTTGTAGCGTTATGATTCAAGGTGCTGCATTCATGCGACAGGAATTCATTTAGGGGTTACCTCTTTCAGAGGAATCCGATATTCTTGATTTGGTAATCAGATTCTACAGGGACATCACGGACGCTTTACTATCAGTAAAAATGTGGATAACGTTGCCAATTATCTCACGACACTGAATGTTCCTCGCGACTATGTATACGCCTAAAGAGATCTGTACGATATCTTGCGATCGCGGCTGATCAGAGTTGCTTTATGGTAGCACGGGAGTCAGTAGCTTCAGGTGAGTTGGCAACTATTGGTTGGTTGGACTATTGGTTGAGGCCTCCGTTGGTATGCTTCTTGCGGGAAATGCTTTCTGTTTTTCAGTAAGATTGCCTTCGCGGGGAGTTGTATGTATCTGTTAATATTATATTTTCGGGGATAACGAGGTGGTTGTGGTTAAAGCGAGATTCTGGGAACCCTGGATTGTTCGCACTGGTGATGAAGGACGTGTCGTTTCTAGCTGCTGCTGCTACTCATAGGATAGCTCCAGCTGCAAAACAAGGGTCAAATGTATGGTATTGCCGGATAAGGCCGACAGGGCAAATCTTTTTCACATTTGATTAAGGACCTCACTTTGGTTGTTGACGTTGTAAGAGCGTCACTTGAAGACCTGGTCCACAGTGCTGTTTCTGAGGAGTCGAAAAAGTCCATATCATAAACCTTAATTCGAAAAGGAAACAAAATTAGTACCAAGATAAATCGAAACAATATTTCCGAAATAAAATTCAGTGGAATCTCCCATGATCGGGCAGCGTAGACCATATTAAATTGTGTCCGTACCAGGAAGTGTTGGTTAAAAGGTTATGTAACACACAACCTGTGATCTTTAATCAACTACAAGAAACGGCACAGTCGTGGATGACAACCGTAGTAAGGCTGACTATCTTCCTTTAGTGGTTAGTAGTTAAATTGCACTTTGAAAATTTTTGTCATGAAATGAAAGTACGTATTTAAATTAAAATTAAATCTAGGTTTTTTCCAAGAACTCATATTTAGAGATGTGCGTGACAAATGTTGATAAAAAATAAATCATGAAAATATATTTTTTTGTTAACGCCCTAAACTATATGAAATTATTTGTTACTTCGTGTATCTGTGTTAATGTTTTTTTTAAGGGCAACATAATATTTTGTTAATAAATTTTGCAAACTATTAGTCGCTTAATTTTACTATGTACCAACAAAATGGACAAATATTGCCAGAGATTTGTGTTGTGACTTGAAATTATTATTATTTTTTTTTTTTTTGTTACAAAATTATTTAGAATGACAAGATAACAGATAAGTTTTATAAGTGCTGATGGAGACGCGCCAAGGTTGTGTAGTCAAATATTAAATTTTTTTTGGGAGATGGGGATATGAAGAATTAAAAGTGGAACATACTTGACCGTTATCATCAATGTTAAATTGTTTCCAAATTCGTAGTATTCAGCGTGAGTTAAAATTAAAGATGAAGAAAAATACACTTGCGAAATAAACTGATACTAAAAATGTGTTTTTTTTTATTTTCGAGGCATTTTTTCGGAATAGAAGACGATCGTCTTCATATTGCTGAGGCTAAAATGTACTATTTTCCTATTCACAAAACTAACCCAAAAAATTTCAAAGGAAAGGAAAAAAATTCAATCAGCAGTTAGATAGATTTTACTAGACTATAACGATATCGCTTGTTTTAAATAAATGTCTATACTTTGTAAAAATAAACAACAAAGTGTTGAATAAATACGCAATAAGAAGGAATCAAGCAAAAATCGGTTTCTTTAAGTAATTACTTGTTAAGGAGTCCAGTACCCATGTTCTGTAACTTTGGTGAGAACTTTTCGCATCGAAAAGATGTGAAACAGAATATTCCATCGTTTCTCGAAATGTAAGATAAAAGTGTGTCTGTAACTCATTTCGAAAACTATCAAAAGAGATAAGTCATTACGTTATAAATGTCATAATATTCCATTCGAAGACGATGTGAAATTGCAGACGTTGAGAACGCCAGTCACACATTATCGCTTATAGCGACCAAAGATGGCGGCGAAAATACAACCGTCGGCTTTACTTTAATGTTTGTTGTTTAATATGTAATAGCTTTAAAAACATTCGTATGTTTGTAAAAAATTTTAAAAGCAAAACAATTAAAAAATAAACCAAGAACAAAATACATGCCTCTTGCGTGTTATAATTCATTGCATTTTACATTTTTAATTTATTTATAGTCTTGAAATTTTTTTAAATTTTTGATTTGTGAGTTTATTTGACAGTTCAAAGCGGGAAGTTTCTCACAAATATTTTACAGACGCTCTTGTTCTGTAATTTGGCGAGTAATTCTTACGTGGCAGCCAGCTATTAATCGCCAAAAATGTTACAGACGCGGTTAAGTTGTTTCTTTCAAATTATCATGGGTGTTCTGAAAATCGAAAACGCAAGAATTTAAGAGGTCGTTTTTTACTAAGATTTCTATAATAAAAAAAAATAATATACAAATATTTCGCTATTAAACAGAATTTTATAACAAAAATTATGAAAATTATATCAAAATTTTATTAAAAACAATTTCCAAATTCTTGCGTTTTGCGTTTTCGATTTTCAAAATACCCCTGCATGGCATTTTTGTTTCATTTATCGAATATCTGTCGAAAAGTTTTTCGACGCGGGAGTTGCAGAATATGAACACAGCCTTTGAAATATTTTTGTTGAAGATAAGGTTCATCACAGAATGCAGTGTAGCCACTTTCGGAATTATTGCTAACAAAAAATTTCAGAATTTTTACAATTATTTCTGGATCTTTCAAATTAGACGCATGGTATAACAATTGCATTGTTCACGGAAGGCTGGTTATCAGATTATATGGTTATATAGTTACATTCACAACAATAAAATACTTTTGTTTATTTTTTTTTTTTAAATATTTTGTTGCTGGTAATATAAATACATAACCTGATAATCCGTCTTTCGTGAACAACCTAAATGTTGTTTTATTCAAGTGATTCTCTTTTTAAGGTTGGCCACTTATTGTCAGCTGCTGTATCAATCGGATGTTTTCATGACAGAAGAACTTTTTGAAGCAGTTCAATACTTGATGTGTTGCTGTTGTTGTTGTAACAGCTTTAACTTGTTGGCAACAGAGCAATGCAATGGTCGGTGTTTGCCTCTATTCTGGCACGGACCATTAAAATACGGATCAGGAAAGCTCATCATTAGAAAAAAAATAACGCATACATACTTGTGCTGGTGTGCCTGAATTAACGATCTTTGGTCGGTGCATTGGGTGTTTCAAGTCCTTGCGGTAGTGGACCCAATACGCGGGAACGATACTTGATTTGTTATTTTTTCTTTTTTTTTGGATTCAACTTTAAAGTAAATTAAGAACTAACGATTTTTTCCCCCGGACTCTTTTTCTTTTAAGAAAAATCCCAAAGAGTTTAAAATTTCCCAAAATTTTGGGATTGAAATTTTTTTTTTTGTAATTTTTCAAGAATGTTCAATTTTGTAAAGGTTTAAGGTAATTTTCATTCTAGAAATTAAATATAAATTTGGAAACTTAAATATAAAAATTTTCATATTAAATCAAATGTGTATTCTTAAATATAAAATTTGAAAAATAAAATACAAAAATGTTATGGTTGAATTAGTTTTTAATAAGGAAGCAACAACCATATAATGGTTGCCTCTAACCATTTTTGGTTAATAAAAACATTAATATGTTGTTTCTTTAACAACTGCATTTTGCTATTTTTGTAAGAGCAACATGAAACGTTTGGTAAACAACAATCATACTATTATCAACCACAAAATTATCGAAGGAAACTTATGTGCCTGCAAACAATTTGCGTTAAAAATTATTTTGTTAGCGGTGATCATATTGCAAAAAATAATAGTTTTTTTAATGTGTATGCGGCTGGTTTAAGAAATATTTAATTTGTTTAAATCGGCAATTGATGACCAAAAATAATTTAATTCACATTTTTAATAGCATGTCAATGCAATAGGGATACCTAACAGCTACACTATTCTAATCTCCAAAGGCTTATATGACTATGCTTTTACACTCCTTTTTTTGTACAGCCCATAACCGTAAACAGCCCTCTACAAAATTCAAGCATTAAATTTTCATTATTCCTGCAATGCAAATCACAAATCCTATTCATTTAAATCCCATTGATGTTTACCACCACTCCTTGATAATCTGCACAAAGATTTTTCTACAACAAATTTAATTGTTGCAACTTCCTTTTTATTAACAACCATTAAAAAATTGCCAGCCATTAAAATGTATTTAAATTCCAACTGTGACTAATAAGACCTACGGAAAACTAGTGTAGAAATCGTAAGAAAAATATCGTTTAAAAAAAAAACTACACAAAAATTTTTAATCAGTTTAAAGGAAACTAAATGCTACATGTTCAAAACAAAGTTGTAAATTTTAATTTTATATGGTCATTTCAGGGCTGCCCCCTTGCGACTCCCCGAAAATACTCCTAATACTATAACTCCTTTCATATATGTAAAATAAAAAATGCCGCCAAGAATTGAGGCAGAAAATTAAACTTAAAGCGAAACAAACATTAACTTACGATTTTCTTTATACTTTAAATAACTTTAATTTTTATGACCGCAGCAAAAGAGAAAAAATGTTAAAAATATAATAAAAACAGAAACAAATTAAATTTCTGCAATACAAAATATACATATGTATATTCACAAGTTATATTTGGCTAAGTAGCAATCATATGAGCAATTTTACTCGTTTTTATGAAGAAAATACTCAACAGAAAAACATTCGATGAAAAAAAATAAGCAAATAAGCAGAAATAAAAAGAATTATATTGTATTTATGTTGAAATAATAAAAAAAGGAACATTCATTTATGCATGCAGCATGCAGCATACAGAAAAATATATTCTAAAGCTGAACATGGTTTTATGAGTTTTAACATAAAAATTGGCAAAAGATATTTCGGGCACTGATGGGCACAAAGAAATAGTGAATCAACTGTGAATGTATTGGTATATGACAACATCAAACTACATACTACTTTAAAAACTTAACATCAGCTTTTCGCACACCAAATCGTTTCAACGGAAAATTTTACTTTTAATCAATAAATTTTCGAAAAATATTAAAATTTTCAATAATTACTGCCAGGCCCACGATTTCGACAAGTACATTTATTTTGCATATTTATATTGAAAACAATAATAAAAAAAAAATAAAATTTGTTTTCAATACAAATATACGAAAGAAATGTTCTTGTCGACATCGTGGGCCTGGGTTAGTATTTTGGTAATTTTTGTTGAACTGTTTATGGATTTTAATCCAAATATTGATACTTTAATTTTAATCATTAAATTTAATTTTCATTAAAATATTTTTTATGAAGAAAGGAATTTAACAACATGAAATTAATTAAAAATGTTTGATAATTTTTCATTCTTGACAGCGTGGGAATCGAACCCAGGCTTTCATGGACAGGTTAAACTTACATGTTTCAATCGCAACCACTAAATCTCTTCAGAGGGGTTTTGCCGTTTAACACTCACATCCATTGACGAGTGCTGGCAGTAAATAGTCATTCATCAATCGTTAAACCAAATTGTATTTAACTTTTGTTAGATCGAAATTTGCTTTGAATGATTATCTATTTTAATTGATTTACATGTTCTTCGTAACTTTCGTTTTTTCGTACTTTTTTCAAGAATTCTTCTTTAAGTCCAAAGTACATTTTTCTGTTGTGTATGTTTTTGTTGACCTTTTAAAAATAATTAGTATTGTGGTTATTTTTGATGAACTGTTTATGTTTTAATTTTTCTTTTAATTTAAAATTTTTTCCCAAAAAAAAGACGCAAAAATACCTTTATCGTCTTTGCCGAATTTAAATACTTTTCATTAAGTTCCTATTTTGTAAATAATTTCAGGAAAAGTAAGGTTATGCTCTAAGGGTCACTTGCAGTTGCAAGTACACAATGTGATATCCCAAAAAGTATGCATAATCCTCAAAGTAAATTAAACACCTAATAAATAATGTGAACGTTACCCAACGCCCAATAACGACCACTTACCAAGCACTAATCCGCCTCAAATTTAGGTAGTTGTCCAGGCATCCTGACTTTACTTTTTAAGGATCGAATTTCGGTCATACTATCAACATAGATATCAATGCCCGTTCTCAGGAGTGGAAAATAAAAAATTTTTTCGGGCAACTATGTAAATCAACAGCGTAAATTTCCGCTTAAAAGACGTTGCAGGGGCTTGGTATTCTGAAAAATACCGAGAGTTCGGGATTTTCAGAAAATATGCCTAAGCTTGTGTTAGTGTCCGTTTTAGACTCATCCATAAAAACTGAGTTTGCAAAATCAATAAAAATATTTTTTTAAAATTTCCGAGAATTCTTAATCGGAAATTTGGGGAATTCCCTTTCAAAGTTTTTGACGTAAAAATTCAAAAAATCATTGAATATATGTACATATATGGCGCCTAGGTTATACTTTGTGTTATCTTGGATAAAGGGGATGCCGTTGAGAACATAATTTTGAATGAAATTAGGTTTGTTTCATTGTAATCGGTGCACAATTTACTGAGAAAACAGAACATTGATTTCCTCATTTCTTTCGAAATTATGTTAAGATAAGTGTTTTTAGATCAAAACTGGGATTTTTGTCGCATTTTTATTTTTTTTAATGAATTTTTAAAGAACAAAAAATTTGCTTTATTTTTCTTGAAATTTCTCTTTTTTTTTAAAAAATTAACGATATCTCTGAAACTACAGCGCAAATTTAAGAAACAATGTAAGCACGGCTTAAAGATAATACTGTTGCCGAGTTTCGGATTTCTTGTCAACTATATACAGTCAACCGTTTTTTAATTTATTCCAATATATGTAGTGAAAGTGCCTTAATTTTGGATATAACGGTATATCCAGAAACGTAGAGCTGATAGAGAAAAATTAGATTTGAGATTAGATTTGAAATCATCGACCTCAAATTAGTAAAAATTAGCAATCAAATTCCAGACTGCAAAAAAAAATTCAAATTGGTTGCCTTGTGTTAATAAAAATTTGCTTCATTTCTATATATTTTTTTTTACTATTTTAATTTATTTAAAAATATCTTCTCAATTAATATTTATTACCATTTTAACTTAAATTAAAACTCCCATACCTGGTTTAATTTCATGGTGTCAACCAATATGAATGGCAAATTTTATTAAAGAAGAAGAAAAAATAATAAAATCAACGAGTGTAGTAAAAAATCATAACTGAAATTAAATAATTTGCTTTTTTAGTTTTATTTTGTCATATTTTTGGTAAAAAGAAATTTAAAAATCTTTTAAATAGTTTACTTGAAGTAAATTGACAATGTACTTTGAATTGATATTTTTAATTTTTGGCATCTTGTAATACGACAAAGTTACGATACAACAAATTTGTCTAAGAGAATAAACAAAAATTGTATTTTATTTTT
This sequence comes from Pollenia labialis, assembly GCA_949318255.1. Lineage (NCBI taxonomy): Eukaryota > Metazoa > Arthropoda > Insecta > Diptera > Polleniidae > Pollenia > Pollenia labialis. The sequence continues at coordinate 28,775,464 of OX439139.1, forward strand.
TAACTATTTATAAGCCATACAACAGAGCCTGTGATTTGAACAAATGTTTCACAATAAACGCCTTAAATTTACTAAAAATCTAGCACAGTTTTCATTTATACACCCATTAACATGGAACGAATCTTGTAAAAAATTTAATTTAATTTTCTGAGGAAACAGAAAGAATAATAATAATAAATATCTTCAATCATTTTAAATAAATATTAGTTTTTTAATTAAAATTATTTATGCAATTTATAGGAGCCTCTATGATACGACATTTGTAACTAATTATTTGTTAATATATTTCGATCCAAAATGATACTTGTTGTACGTAGTTTTTATTAATAGTCTTGAAGTAAAGTTTTAATGCATAACAAGGTGAACATACCAACATTTAACTAATATCTTAAAGGGGTCTACTTTAACTGATGGTTTATAAAGAAAACTCCCGATAGAAGGCGCTGTTGTCATAATATTTAAATCTTTTTTTATTGATGGTAGATATCGCTGGGGTCAAGTTATTAACAAAATTCTCCAGTATTTCATTTTTTATTTTTATTTAGAAAATCAAGAGCAGCGCCGGTACCAAGCAGCTAGTTTTATATATAAATACAAATGCACCTACAGGCAACTTCAAGTTTAAAAGTGTGAGATTTACGAAACAAAACAGAATTGCAGAGTGCATGAAAATGAGTATCCCTTCCCAATCTTCTCACCGTTCTATTTAAGTTAATTAAAATGAAAGGCTGTTAATTGTGATTTAGTCCGAGACATCACTCAGTTTCAGAAGCGGCTGCTGTTATGTACGAAAAACTTGACCTTTAGAGTACATACAAGTGGAAAGCAAGCACCAAAAATAGGTGAAGATAAAGACTTTGCAAAATAAAAACAAATTGTTTTTTAACAATTAAAAAAAGGGTTTTTCATAAATCATCTTTATATGTATGTATATGAAATTGTAACTTTACTGACTATCGCACTGGCTGATTTATTATCGCACAGCCTAAACGCCTGAAGCTAAAAACTTGAAATCTGGACCAGAGATTGGTCACTCCCCAAATCGATCCACTAAGATGGGAATTGTGGAAATTCAAATGTTTACGGGGGAAAAAATGTAAAAACGCGAAAATTAGGAAATCTTATATCTCCAAAACTAAAAGAGATAAAAAAAAGTAATACTTATCGTTGTTTTTTAGAATAATAAGCGGACAGGTGTCTGGTACTTTTTTGAGTTTCGGCCCTATTAAGGAGTAAACGGGTAAAATCTGAATTTTGTACTTTTTGGCACCTCATCTATCTTTTGAACCAATTAACATAGAAACAAAGTTTATCCCACATTCGAAACTTATCAAAAAATACGAATACAAATTTGGTACTTTTTCGAAATGCGAACATTTAAGGGGTGAAAATCAAAACATTTTTCTCCATTCATTGACAATTTCGTACTTAACTATGGGCTCCCACTACAATACTGAAATTTGTAATACTTTAAGGGGGGTGGGGAAATAGTACCAAAAAGGGGAAAAACGGAAAATTTTATTTTTTACTTTAGCTTTTTAGTTCTAAAACTGGTATTTATTTTAATTATCGTAATGTTGGACCTTTTAATAGGTACCTAGAAACATAAACTTTGAAATATAAACATTTCCATAAAAGAAAGGGAGACGCTAACACAGTAGTGGGATAAATGCTAGTTAATAATATTTTGTGTGTTGTGCTCAATTCCCTATTCTCATTATTTAATGTGCGCATTTCACTAGTTGCTTCGATAAGATCAGCAGGAAACCTTTACCTAAAAACTTAAGAAAAGCTTAAGATCAATTGAAAGCACAGCTGTGTTACTTATTTTCTGAATTAGAGGAGGCATGTAAAAAGTTACTTGTGGTAGTATCGTCACCACCCTTACCATGAATTCGCCTTGCTAAATATATTAGATATGAAAATAAAACTGTAAAGTGAATGAGAATTAGAAACACTCAAATTTTATTTGCAACGATATCAAACCCTAAACAAAATACCAATAATAAACAGTGAGCTTATCTTTTCTTACATTCCCCACTACAATTGGTTTTAATAATATTAAAAATTACGAAATGTTTTTTCTTGGAACTTTTAGTTTGTTAGTCTTTTAAACACCGCTTTGGAAAATTTGAAATTTTCTTAACTAAAAATCTGTGTTTGTAGTTAAAAACTATTTTGGGGAGTTACCAATTCAATCATTGCAAGCCAAAAAAAAAAACCTGGTCACTCCATTAATTTTGCATCATAATTTTTAAAATATTTTACAGCTACTGCAAAATAAAATAAATAAGCAAACGACAAGAAAATTAAAAGAACAAAACCCAACTGAAAAAAATTGTTTAACATATTACAACTTATAAGAGAAGAGATAGACAGACGACTTGACTCTACCCTTTCGGTCATAAAATTCGAATATTCAATTTTGCTACAAAAAATCCAAGCATACATAAAGAAACTGGCAACATAAAATGTGTCTGTACACAACTTTGGTCAAATCGTCTGACGTTTAGACAGACAGTCTGACTAAAACTCTGACTCAAGCTCATGCTAGCTGCTATTTTCTTGTCTCTAGTTTTTTGCTCCTGTGCGTACTTGTTGTCTTTTTTCGTCAAATAGCAAAAAAGAATTATGAACACGTGATGTTGATTTCATGCTAAAAAGTGTGAACTCAAAATTAATTTGATGGCAAAATATGTTCTAAAATTTTAATTTTTACTCGTATGATCGGCATAAGAAAATTGTTTGTAAATATTTTGAAAACTTTCAAGTTTTTCGTGTACATATTTACGAAGTACGAAAATAATTAAAACGAAACGTTGCAACTGTTTTGTGTTGTACTTTGCAGCACTGATGCATTAAAAGTTTTTTGTTTGGTCCACATTGGCGACTTCAAAGGTCCCAAAATACCTTTGATTGGGCCAAAATTGTTCATCCATTTTTGTTTTATGTAAATACGGCAAACTTTATGTTTCCTTTCTCTTCTAAAAACTCAAAAGTGACACAAATGGCCTAATTGTGCCATATTTTGCTTCTCTGCTTGGTAGTGATAAGTACCAGGTATGTATAATAAGTACCAGGTATGTTCATTAGGGAGAGTTTTCATTATTTACCCATGTAACGTCAAAATAATTTATTTGATTTTTGACGCCTGTTGGGATTCAAAAAATTATTTAACAAGGTTTCGTTTAAATGTGCTAAATTCCCATTTCATACTATTGATAAACTGAAATTTATTGTTAATGGGATAAGTCATTCCTATGCGCATTTCACTGGTTACTACATCCACAGATTTAAGAAAATCTAAAGATATTATTAAAATAAAACTGTTAAGCGAATAAGAATTATAAACCCGAGTTTTACTTCTTACAATATCAAAGCTAAAACAACAACATCGCTACGACGCACTAACATAACACGGCTATTGAATTTATCTCGCAAAAGAGCCATTGTTTCGTTAACTGTGTGGCAAGTGGCAACATCCTGTTGGCATCACATATCGTCCAGGTCCATATCCTCAATTTCTGGTCAAAGGAAGTCCGTTATCATCTCGCGATTGCGAACACCATTCACGGTAACTGCTTGGCCGACCTCGTTTTCGAAGAAGTCGCCGCCAGCCCTGGCAGAGCTGGTGTTTCCACATTTTCTAAAGACCCGGTTTGCTGAAATTAGCTCACAATTCTCCCAATTGTGAACACATTTGGTCGATTATGCTGACTAAAAACAGTCGACCATTTGTTTCAACGATAAAATGTTCATTTGTTAAAATTTAAGATTTGTTCTGGAAAAAGAAAATAATTTATTGAATGGCTAATAATTTCTATTATTTCGTTAATTAATATTTTATCTAATTTTAATGATTTATTTATAAAATGTTAAAAATAAAACTGCCTATTCGTAGATTTTCGTTCGCTTTGCATACATTTTAAACATAATTGATTTAAACGCCCATTTTCGTAAAAGGCTTCAACAATCTTGCCGCGCTGCTCAGGGAAAAGAGTATGCCATTTCTTTTCCCCTCTCTCCTAAAAACTCAAGACTTGACGAGTCAAACATGACGTGTGTGAACCGGCACTAACTCTTCCGGGTTGAATTTGTCAAACACTGAAATAAAGAAATGTCAAACTAAGTTGGGAAAAAAAACTTGACGTTTAGGTGTGGCTCACAATTAGCATCCCCTTTACAAGCTTATTTTCTTGCTAGCGTTACGTTACAAAAAGTTGGCTTTTCGCTGGAAATTCCCATATGCAGATTAGTTAAAAGCCAATTGTTAAGCCAATTTTACGCATAATTAATTAAAGTACCCTCTGACAACAACAAAATAATTAAGCGACAAAATTTACTTTAAAAAAAAATGCAAAAGTATAAAATTTTGAGAAATTTTGGCAATTTACAGAAAAATTTTCCAGCTTCTTTTCGAGGTCTTTTCAAAGGGCCACCTTCCCACCTTCCACGTTGTTCGAACATTCATACATGTTTAAGTGCACAAGTACTAATAAAAAACAAACTGAAAAGAGATTGACGAAAAAAACCCCAACAAACTATTACTACCTACTTCCTTCTAGATGCATTGCTATAATTTTGTCATAAAATTTTAAAATTTATGGCACAACATATTATTGGCAGACATTTATAACTCTCGATGCCAAACGCCGCGGTCTTTGGCCAGTTTGTATGATTTTAAATTAGTCTACGTTTGCCCATGTGTGTGTGCGTGTGTCTTGGAATATTAAATTTGATTTGTTTATTTATTTCTTTATGTATAATTAAATACTATTGAGCTTGAGAGTTGTATTTTTTTTTTTTTGTATTCACATTAAAACAATTTAACAATTAAAACAAAATTGTTATTTTTAAACGATTTCTCATTAAATTTAGAAGTTAAAAATAAAACAGCCGGATTAATAAACAAATCTTAAGACTTTGTTGCTTCATAAGCTTAAAATGACTTCAATTTAGTTAAATTGATCATAAATTTAAATTAAAGTTTGATTTTTATGTTTATTTTTAGAGAACTACTTAAAATGTTTAAGTTCAAGTTAAATGGGAGCTTTTAGAAGAATCTTAGGAACAAGTAACTTAATCGGTATTAAGCCACCCCTAAAAGTAGTTCCACAGTTCTTGAAACTTAAAACATCAAACGTAAAAACTGACATTAGTTCTTAAGCTAGTGATTTTAGTAATCAAGCTTGAACAGGAGTTAACCAAAATAGTCACTTCATTTATTACAAACAACTAGTGAAGTAACCGACCAAGAAGTTTATGTTATTGCGTTTGCGACTCATTTATAGAATCTTGCGGATCCTTGTGAAGTTCTAAAACGATTAAACAATATTCCAGTAGCCAAAATAGGCAGTTTCTTATTCGCAAATGAATATGTCTACATAGAAGCTTCTACGTAGTGCTCTTCCTGTAAAATCCTATAAAAAATCGTACCTGTAGAACTTGGGAAAATCAGCTCATTGTAAACTTAGTTTCACTAGAAAAACTTACTTAAATAACAAAAGTTCTGGAACATTCGAGTAGTTGAGTTGGTTGGTCATAACCGATTATTGTGTAATCTGTATATCAATTGCATGTAATGCACTTTATCTATTACCAGGTAATCTATGGTAGGGTCATATTCCAACTTAAAGTAATGATAAGAAAATGCAACGAAAACACATTAAACGACTGCTGGTTTTTCAAGAATTCTTAGTATCGTATCTTAATCTCAATATTAATACAAATGAGTTTTTTAATATGTATTTGTATTGAATTTTATAGTCAGATTAAAATTTTTATTACCATTTATTGATATTAAAAAAAAATTACTTCTAAGTTTTTTTATTTTAAAGCGAAATTTAAATCCTATCATGGTGGCGCAATGAAATATTTAAAAACTCTGAAATTAAAAACCATAAAAGTTTCTTAATGCTAAATAAATATTTCTTAGACAAAAAAAAAATAATTGTAGTTGCAAGTATTCAATTTCGTTTTATCTAAAACCGAAACATTTTTGTTGTGTTTTTTTTTAGAAGACAAGTCAAATAATTTTTTCTACCATGTTTTCTTAAATCTAACTTCCTACTCACCATCTTTGTATAAAATATTTTCTGAAATTTCTTCACTTAAGGAAATATTAAAATCAGAACTTGTTAATTGCTGTCAAATACTATTTATTTAAAATTTTAAATATTCTCAGACAACTGGCAAAATTGTTAACTCGCAAAGAAATTGGCTTTTCTTTGAAGCCGACATTTTTATACGCACATCACAAACATCACAATAGTGGAGGGGGTAATATGCGTTTGTGCTAGTGTTTGTAACACCATAAAATGTTTTCATTAACAATTCTCATACAGATAATAAGATTCGATATGTCATTTATAGCAGTGCATTCTCCTAAGCATATGGCAACAAACATTTCTATCCATATGATCAAATTATTGAAGATTTAATGTATCAAAATATGTTTACCATTGGAGATTTTTAATTTTAAATTGGGGATATGAGAAAATTTTTTACTGACAACACCGGTTGGTGGGGAGAGGTAGAGCGAATATAACGCACACAATCGCAGAATGTAATAGTATGGGTTGCCGATCGCACCTTTAAGTATACCGATCAAAAAATCACTTTTTGAATCGATTTAACGATGTCTTGTGCGCAAAGTACAGGTCGGAAATTTGGAAATAATTTGGTGAATAATTCTCACACAGACCAGACCTATTGAAAATTGTGAGAATCGGTTCATACTTTCATAAAGCTTCTTTCCGGAATAGAGTCTTTAGATCAAATTTGTTACAAACTTATTTTATTGCAATCTAAATCATCTAACTAAATATTTTTAGAATCGGCCAATATGACCAAGTAATTTACTACACCCGAAAATAGCTTTTAATGTCATAACTTTTTTGTAAATCTTGGTATTGACATAAAAATTTGCGATAATTACTTTTACGATAGCATCTATGTCATGACAAAATGTTGTTCTGTTATATGCCCCATACACGTTTCAATTCAATTGTCAACTAAGTCTTTTAACTGAATTGATGCTTGGCCACACACTTCATCAATTGAATTGAAAGATTTTACATAAATTTTAAAATTTAATGAAAGAAAAGACAATTTTTAAAATACTTAACATTTTTTTTTGCAAAAGAAAACTATAAACATTAATTTTGACAGCTGATAGAGAGACTCAAGCACACACAGTACAATCGAATTGTAAGACTTAGTAGTCAACTTGAAAAAATCAAAATCTTTTGATTTTTCTTCAACCAACTCGAGAACCATCAAACTAATCAATTGACAAAGCCATACACGCTTTGATTTGGACAACAACCGACTCAGTTGACAATTGAACTGAATCGTGCTAAATAAGCCCCACCCTTAAATCACTTTAAAACCAAAAATCTCATGCTGATTAAGAGATCTAAATAAAATACGGCACAAAGAACTTTTACATAAATCTTAACATCATAACATTTATTGGTCCCAAATAGGGTACACTCTCGAAAATTTGTTACAAGATACTTTAGTGAAGGGTATCATATGGGTTTGCTGGTTTTGTAATGTTTAAATATTTTTCAACAAGAAAATTCAACGATATTTTATCATTTTAGTTTCGACTTCTTTTTTCATGTTTTAATTCGGTGTCGACATTAACGGATATTGTTAAATATCTGCAAGAAGTCAGCACAAAACCAATAGAAAAATAGCAAAAATTTGAGAAAAAAAAATACCAAAAACAAATTGACCATATTTGGAAATATGTAGTTTATTGGTACTACAAGACTTTTGTAATTAATTAATTGATTAATTTCAAACTTGTATAAAGTATTTGGGAAAATGTTTGACTTTTAACAAAAAAAAAAAAAAAAAAAAAAAAAAAAAAAAAACTTAAATTCAAACCAAAAATAATTTAATAAAATGAGCAAAAATTGTAGACTTGCTTCGTGTATAGTGGTGATTTGTACAGACAAGTGTATAAGTTTAATAGCTGACGATTGAACAAATTTAATAAAATTGTAGTTGAAAGATATGGTCTGTCGATTTAAAATTTAATAAAATTTTATTCTGAAATTGTCCAAATATATTTAATTAAAATTATTTTTATAATAATTATTTATTATTATACGCAACGTATTCATAATTAATTCATTGCTTAATCTAAAGCACCGGTTCCCAAATAGTAGTTCGCGGGCCCCTTGGGCTCCATGTAAAATTACTAGGGTTTACTCGAAAGGGAATATCAAAAAAAAATTTTTCTTTAAAATTTAAATTTTTTTTAAAAGTCACAAAAAAAACTTTGGCTACTAAAAATATAATTAAACCTTTTGTAACCAATTTAGATTTGGCGTCTGCGGTAAATAATTAGCCTTATTAGCCGTTGTCGTGGTCGAATTCGTTATTGTTAGAAATTTAAGTCGAAAACATTTTAAATTTGAGACAAAGATAATGTAAAACACGACTACGAAAATGACCTCATAATAAGGCCCAATAGCTTTTTCAGGGATCCGAAATGCAAAAAACCATAGGAAGCCTTGATCTACCCCAACAAATTTTGCTATTCTTTATACAATTTCCTAAGAACATGTTATTTAAAAAAAAAAAAATTTTATTAAACCGGAAAATTTGCGAAAGCTTTAAGAGATAAATTTGCTATTTTAGGTAGCTTCAAAATATGCACAACTTTTTTTGAATTTGCTTAAAACCGTTATAAATAATGCTGCTTTAATAAAAACGTTTAAGTTCCAGTTTTATAAGACGAAACATCACATTGGTAAATTTCGTAAAGATCGATCCGTAATTTGCCATAGGTCCCGTCTACAGCCTACTCTCGGAAAACAGTTTAGTAGGCCTAAAACCGTTACGCATAACGTTTTTGTGGAAGAATTTAATCTTTCGTATTTCCAAAAAACAGTAGAAAATTTTAAGAAAGGTCCATAGTTTACCATATTCCGCATATAATGCCCAAACCGAAGCAGATATTCATAGATAATGTGGTAAAATTTGGTCCAATTTACCTTCATATGGCCAGACATTTTATGTATGTATGTACCTTATGTCATATATGAAGCAGCCTTCTGAAAATCACTAAAACTATAAAACGCTATAACAAGTTTCACTTTCATATCGAAATGTGTTCATATTTATGGTGTTTATTACTAGAAATCACCCTAAAGACTTTTGTGATGATTTATCCATTATTTACCATGGATCCAATATAAGTACCCCTCTCGCAAACAATTTTAATCCTGACGACCATTTTTATAACGATTAACTAATAATTTATGGACCTATAATATTCTTACTGTCGGTGGAGGGTATCAAATATTCAGCACAGCCGAATAAAGCACTCATACTTGTTTTTAGGAAATTTGCTACTTTTTAAAAATTCTTACGAACATTTGCTATTTTATAGAAATTGTCTTGGAAAAACGTTAGTATCTTTAAAAATTTTTTACCAAAAACTTTTTTTTTTACAGTAAATTTTTCCGACGATTATTTATTGCTTAGTAAATTTAACGACTTCTGGCCAATTTCCCCAATACCATTTAAATATTCGCAATATTGTATCCATATGGATACACTCAACTTTGGAGGCATCTGACAATCTCCAGGTCAAAAATTGGTTTAGATATCGGCATGTTATTGTTTTTTAAGATCTTATGAATCATTTTTAATGAAAAACTCATGTATTTTTACAAAATTGAGAAAAATTTCGCATTTTTAAAAAAACACAAAAAAAATTATTAGTAGTTTTTTATCAATTAAAAAAATTATTTATGAAGTATATAAACTTAATTAATGTAATAATTGAATCAATTTTTTTTTTTTGTTGAACGAAAATTTTTAATTTATATATTTTTGATATAATTTTGATTTATGGTGTTTTCTTTTCTACAAAAAAATGTGCCTTTTTTTAAAAAAAATTCAATTTGGTGTCTTTTTCTTAAAATTTTTGCTCCCGAAAAGGCTGGCTTGTTTTATTCTAAAAAACTCATGCTTTTCGGGAGCAAAATTTTTAAGAAACAGACACCCAATTGCATTTTTAAAAACAAAGGCACTTTTTTTGTAGAAAAGAAAACACCATTAATTAACATTTTAGTTGTTTTGAAATAAATTTTGAATTAAAATAATAATTAAATCACAAAAAATTATTTCGTTTAAAATAAAATAATTTAAACTTGTGAAATTGTTGTTGGAAATTGTCAACATCAATCAACACATTGTTTGAAATGGCATAGTTTTTTGATAATTTTTTTAATTAAAATTTAAAATATAATTTATTGAAAAAAAAATATATTCAAAATATAAAATTTTTACAATTTTTAGTAATCAATATAATCATTTTGGTAGCAGGTGCTGAATCTATGAATTCAGTATAAAATTGGTGATTTTTTTTTTTTTTTGAAAGAAAGATTTTTTTATCTTTCAGACAGCATACATGACCATGTTTAAATAAAAACACATCCGACATGAAGAAAAAGGTTTATTTTAACTTTTTGCATCAATAGGTTTTTGTTTTAAGCCGGAAAAAAGCTGTGTTGATTTTTTAAACATTGTATTGTTGAATAATATATACACAATACATATAAAATAATTTTACGTTTGATGCTGCTGAGTGGTTTTTATATGGGGCCTTTCGCAAATTATGGACCGATCATCAGTAAATTTATTAGTGTGAGTTTTAGTCTTTTAAAACTGTGAAGTATTAAATTTTATTCTGATAGCATTATTGATTACGGCTTTAGGCTTGTAGCTAGCGAAAGGGTTAAAATATAAATTTATTTTATTTGATATGAAAAACTAACTTTGATATTTCAATAAATTGGTGGAATTGGCCATTAGTATTTCGTATTTTAGATGAAATTTTAAATAAGGTTTTTTTTTGTTAAATAAATTTTGATATTTTATAATAAAAAATGCAATTTTGTAGAATATTTTTATAAAAAAAACCTTATATAGAAAAATTACTAATTCAATTAAAAAAAAAACAAGAAAATTCGCTACTTAAAATTTTTCGCAAATTTGCAAATTTTTCTCTTTCAAAGTTTGCACGAATTCTGCTATTTCATAAAAAATTTCCTTTTCAAAGAAAATTTTGTACATATTTTATTACATATATTTGCTTTTTATTGGAGATAATAGAAAAACTTGCTTTTGATGGGAATATTTTTTTTATAGAAAATATGATTTTCATGACAAATCATGTTCGTGCAAATTTAGCTACAAAAGTTTACAAAAATTTTGCTATTTTATAGAAAATTTTTCACAAATTTGCTTATCATATTAAATTTGAGACAAATTTGCTTTTGATGAGAGCTTACTTAACAGAAAATTTTGCGCAAATTTTGATTTTCATGGAAAATTTAGATTTATGTAGTAACAAGTTTGTGCAAATTTTGCAATTAAAATTTTCATATATTATGCTATTTTCTAGAAAACTTTTTTTTAATAGGAAATCTTGCACAAATTTGTTTTTCGTAAGAAATTTGCTCTTGATAAGATTTCTTTTCAGTAAAAATTTTGTGCAAGTTTTGTTATAAAATTTTGAACAAATTTTGCCATTAAATAGAGAGGTTTTTGAAAAATGTTCCAATTTCATAGAAAAATATTATTTTCTTAAGAAATTTTGCACAAATTTTCATTTATTAAAAAATTTTTGCACAAATTTACTTGTCAGAAGTGAATTTAGACAAATATGCTTTTGATGGTATTTTTAACAGAAAAATTTTTCTATTTCATAGGAAATTTTGCTCTGTATTAAATTTTTTGGAGAATTTTAATGGATTTGCACAAATTTACTTGCAATGTAAATAGTAACTTCTTTTCATGGAATATTTTAGACAAATAGTTAATTTTCTCGGAAATATAGGGAAAATTTTTCTTTCATTAAAATTTTAAACGAAATTTACTTTTAATAGAAAATTTTGCACAAATGTACCAACTCTGTAGAAAATCTTTTGAAAATTGCTTTTCATTGGAAATTGTTTTGCCTCTTTGATATTTTGGCTTGAAATGCTTAAAATACTTTCATCCAACTAACAAATGTTCAATTTTGTCCCACTTTAGCTTTTTAGGTTTAAATTTGACAGGTCTACAAACTTTTTTGACGCAATTTTCGTTAAGTTAAGACAGGCATTTTGCAATTTATTTCCTTTTATGGACTAAATAGTTTATTAGAAGCAATTCTTTCAAAACATCCTTTCTCACTGATCTAGTGAGAATTGAGCTTAACTTCTGGTTTTTACTTTAATTGAAAATACTTTTATAATTCAAACTTTTTATTTCTTCTTATAATTCACTTTAGAATATACGTGAGGAAATTTTAAAATGGTATTTGAACTCTGTTAGACTAACATTTTTTTTGTTTGTTTGTTGGCTTCTTCAGGTGTTTTTGCACGTATCGTGTGGTGAAGTCGTATGAAATATAATATCAAAGCTACATTTAGACAGCTCAAAACTGCTAATGAAGTGTGTTTGGACTTGCAGGCGATAAAATGTTTGAAACAATTGCTGCTTTGATAGCTTTAGCTAGGTTGCCTTTAAGTACAATTATTTAGCTATAAATAAAAATAAATATTAATTATATTTTAATAAATTGCTAATGGTTCACTCGTTAGCATGGAATATGAATTGCAATGGCTGTCAAAATTGAAATGAAATAAATAATAAATGAGTGGAGGAATGAATGAATATGAAAGAGGTACACAGTTGCATATTTAAGAGGTAAAAAATGTAGTGGGAATGAAAAACTTGTTTAATTTTTCGTATGTTATCTCATACTTCTTTGTTATATGAAAAATTAACTTTCGTTATTTTGGAGTTGTCCATCTACTGCTGAGATTTTTAAAGTGCATTGTTTCTCTCTATCAGTGAACAGGATTGTTCTAAAAATTATATTAAACATGCAAAAAATATCACAAAAAAAACTTGCATCTGAAAGGCGCGGGTAACTTGGCTCTTGAGAATTCAGTCGCTACCGGCACTTTCGGGGACTGACCACGCGCTGTGCGTGCAAGAGTTTTTACAAGAATTGTGATTCAGCGCCTTTACATAGAATACTCTGCAGTATTCGAGGTTTTCGTTACTTAAATGAAGCACCAAATATACGTCTCATTTAAAAATGTATCAACAAATTTAAAGAGACTGGCTGTTCACTAGAAAAACCTTAATCTGGGCAGCCAAGGTCATCCCGAATCGCAGATAACATAGATAATGTAAACCAGTCTGTTCGTGAGGATTCAAGTGTTTCTAGTCGGAAGCGCACAAGTGCTGTTAATGTGCATAGATCATCAAATCATCTAAAGAACATGGTTCCAGCAAGAAGAGGCAACATTAAGCACGAGGCAACGAAATTTTCATTGGCAAATTGGTATCCAGAAAAGGTAATATAAACTGGCCTCTACGCAGTCTTTATTTAAGTACTATAGACTTTTTCCTGTGGGGTTATCTCAAATCTAATTTTTTTATAACAATAAACTGACTTCTCTGAATAATGTAATAGAGTTGTACTTTTTGTGTGTTTAATTCAACCAGGAACAAATAACATTTATGAAAAAATATCACATTTTCTTCTTATTAAAGTTCTGAGCTACGTCATTAACGTAACTTAGAAACAATCTCTTACGGTAAATAAATGTGATACATGTTTCTAAAAAAAAACTTATCTTAATTTTTTGTGTGTAAAATATGCCGAAGAGAAAATAACACTTCGTAGAAAATTGCGTTGTTAAAGTTCTGTCTGAGTTACGTAAGTAAAGCACGTGAGCTTCAATCGATTACAGGTTATTATCCGTTAAAAACTTGACTGACTTATTTTCTGTGATAGGTTAAACGAGGAAAAAATAGGAAAACAAAGTTTCGTAGAAAATTAGCTTAATAAAGTTTAGATTACGTTTGGGTAGTATTAAATCTTTATTTTAACCTGTAAGTCCCCTTTCAGACAGGCAAAGTTTACTTTGCAAAGTCTTGTGTTTATAAAAGAGAGGGGAAAAGAGAAAAGCGTGGAGTACATAATTTGCTGTAATCGCAAATTCCTTTTGTTTTTCGTTCGTATTTTTTTACCTGAAGTTGACTGCAACTTTATATTAATATATAGCGTTGCCAGAAAGTTTAGTAAAAATAATCATCGTTTGGCTAAAATATGATTTTCTTGAAGAAAAAAATCTACAAAATTGTTTTTTAAATCAAATTGTTTATAACACGGGCAAAAAAGTAAAAAATATTTATTTTATATAAAAAAATACTTCTTCCCAGCAAAAAAAAAAAAAAAAGAAGAGGGAATATTTTCATGATTTCTGTAGTACTTATTTTCTTAAATGAATTTAAAATACATACATACCTTATAATAAATTTTTCATAACTAATTAAATTACATGCAATATTCCCATTCAACTCGTATGTATGAATTGCAATATTTCACTATAATTTGGTATGAATTCTTTTACGATTGAAACGGGTAAAATATTTTATGCAATTAAAATTAATAGTTGAGTTAGATTTATTTAATTTATACATTAAATTTTAATACTTAATAGTTTTTTAAAAAAAAGAAGGCGAAATTAACAAACAAATTAACAACCGCTAATCAAAGATGCTTTTTTAATATTTTGTATGCCCAGAAATGATGATGCAATTTTGTGTATTCTTGACACTGGGTGCAAAAGTGTGCAAAACCAATAAAATACAAGCTGATTCAAAACTTCATTGTTTTAAAAATTGACTGTTTTAATAAAATTGTGTGTTTTGTACAATCAAACTTAAAGTAAATCATTATTTTTAAAAATAAAAAAAATCAAAATTTGAGGGGACTAAGTAACGTGAGCAAGTCGTCAATCGATTGTAATTTATTAGTTTACAAATTCTTAAACTTTATTATAAAATAAACGTAACGTATCGAAGTCGCCAATCGATAACTAATATAAAGTTTATACATTGTAAAAAAATTTGCTTGATTGAAGTTTACGTTGTGTTGATTGCCATTGATGATTTCACTATCCATGGAAAGTGAATTAAAATAATGTTTAATTTTAAAGAAAAAATAAATAAAATTTCGTTTTTTTTTGTTAAAGAAAATTTTTACAACTTTATGGGATTTCAATTGAAGAATGATATTTATAGCAAACTTTTGTGCAAAACTAGAAAAATACGAACCATATGACTGAAAAAAGCTTAAGCGACAAAAAAAATTTTACTAAACGTTTTTTTATTTTATTTCATATTAATTTTATATGAAGGTTGTCGTTTACGATAAAATAGTTTTTTGCTATAAACCCGTAACGGTACCTTATGAGACCATGACAGTTTATGAGATGATGCAAGTGTTGTCAATTAATGCCCAATTTCCAGGATTTATATTAAAACACATTTATGTCTAAAATCGTACTAAATACAAAATTCTCTTCATCACTAAATACTGAAATGAAACTTAATTCACCGATGTGGTACACCTAATTTCAACTTAAGTTTCCATTGTAATATTTTAGCAAGGTGGCTTCAATATCACAACAATACTACAACAACAGGCAAATTAAAAACATTCAGCTGTTTTTGAGACCATTATTAAACAAACTTTTTTATGATAATTAGAATTGTGGTTATTTTGTTGAACTATTTATGGGTTTTAATCCAAATTTTTGATTTTTGAGTTTTATTTGAAAAGTCTTTTTTAATTAAGAGAAAAGTATGGCAGCACTACTAAATAAAAAAAATATCATAAAAAAGTCCAAATTTTTAATATTTTAATCAGGCTTAAGTTCATCCAATTTAATTTGCATTAAATTATTTTTATGAAGAAAGGAATTTTACAACATGAAAATTAATTAAAATTGTTATTGATAATCATTCATTCTTGACGTCAGCAGTCGTCGATGGCTGCGAGTGTAAGACGGCAAATCCACCTGAGAAGATCAAGTGGTTGTGATCGAAACATGTCATGCTAACCAGCCGCCTGGGTTCGTATCTCAGGTCAGTCAAGAATGAATAATTATCTATAACAATTTTAATTAATTTTCATGTTGTAAAATTCCTTTCTTCATAAAAATAATTTAATGAAAATTAAATTTGATGAACTTAAGCCTGATTAAAATATTAAAAATTTGGATTTAAAACCATAAATAGTTCAACATAATAACCACAATTCTAATTAATTTGAATAAATATTTAAAAATAAAGAAGAAGATACGTATAACCAAAAATGGTCGAACTATCAACACATGTACAAACATTTTAATCCGTCTGGGAAAAAACAAAAATACCCAAAAAAAGCGACAAGGAAAGAAACAAACACTATATATAGTTCGTCTAAGAATTGGACATTGCCAACTCTCGCATAAGTACCTTCTGGAGAAAAACCAAGCACCACAATGTACAACTTGCAACACGCTACTTACTGCTACCCACTTTTTAGATGTGTGTCCTGCTTACAGCTCTTCCAGAACAAAAATATTCGGATCAACTTTACCAACTAAACTCTTAACAAATGTCTGTGATAGTAACATCAAACTAATCTGTAAATTCTTGTCAGTAAATGGACTACTCACTCAAATTTAAATAAATAGTTACTCACGGAGTCGAAAGCCTATGCTGCTAGTACTCCTCTTTTTCACATTAGTTATAATAATTGTATTATGTAATTAATAAAATAATAATAATAATAATAATAATACAACATGAAAATTAATTAAAATTGTTATTGATAATCATTCATTCTTGACTGACCTGAGATTCGAACCCCGGCGGCTGGATACCATGACATGTTTCGATCGCAACCACTCGATCTCCTCAGATGGATTTGCCGTCTTACACTCGCAGCCATCGACGACTGCTGACGTCAATAGTCAAACATCAATCCTTAAACCAAATTGTATTTTAATTAATTTTCATGTTGTAAAATTCCTTTCTTCATAAAAATAATTTAATGAAAATTAAATTTGATGAATTAAAATATTAAAAATTTGGACTTTTTTATGATATTTTTTTTATTTAGTAGTGCTGCCATACTTTTCTCTTAATTAAAAAAGACTTTTCAAATAAAACTCAAAAATCAATCTGTATTTAAATACGATTTAAGTTTTTATGAAAGTTATTTTAATAAAGATTTAAATAGTATCCTAAAAATTGGGCATAAGTCTTTTATTAAAAAAAAAACGAAAATTTAGAAAGAATGTGGGTTAAGCTTTTTTGCGATTATGCCTCGATATGGATTTTGATTAAAAAAGTATACATCACTGAAAGCTACATATCTTATCTCTTTAAGTTCATGTAGCGACACAAAATCGGGTATTTCTTTTTATATTGTGTTTAGAAACTTGTTTTAAATTTTCTGAAAAAATTTTTTAGTAATTTAATTAAGTTTTATTTTCAAAATATATATTTTTTTTAAATTTTTTGTTTAATATATTTTTGTTTTTTTTTCATTTTAGGTAAGTCAACTAAAATGTCCACATGTGATATACTCTATTAAGAAATCAAATCAAGATTTAAAGTCCAGACAACTCCAAAAAGGCTGTAAGTTTAAAAAAAAAAGAAAAAAATCAATCAAAATGTTTAAATTGCAACAAAACTTCACCACGATTTTCACTCACTCAACTTTAAATATCTGTAGGTGAATTTCTCGAAACAAGAACAATATTTAACGTCTTCATTAAGTGAAAAATATCTTTATCTTAGAAACAATGAAGTGTTAATAACAAAAGATCTCACAACAAGACAATCTGTTATTATTGCAGTATAAAAAAAAAATTGCTTTAAATGATTTATGCTTTCAACAAAATTTTTTGTTCTTTTCTTTTGCTCGTATTCCTTGTGGCTTAACAAAATGCTGACAGTTGAATGTCTAGATGTCAGGCATCGTTGATATTAGAAAAACACATGTCTATTTTAAACAAACATGCCACCACTCTCACTCTTAATTCAATTTAAACGTTTTACGTAACGTAATGCGACACCCTGATTCGTAATGAATATTGTCATAGGTGTAAAAAGTTTGCGTGCGATATTTTGTTTTTACAATAAGTATGGTAATCTTGTTAAAGATTTATAGAAAATATGAAAAAAATAGTTAATGCAGTTTTGCAAATAAAAACTAGATCGTCAATTTTTATAAACCCTACATTACGAGATTAGGGTAACCAACTTATGAGGACAAACATTTTTACACAACAAGAAATGGTTAACAACATCGTCTAGATTTAAAGGAAACTTTGCGAAATATTTGTTAATTTATGGAAATTTCGCGATTGTTATTCTATTGAAAATTTTTAAAAAAAATTCATTATTTGAAAAGGAAGTTTTGTGAAAATTTTGCTTTTTTAAAAGAATGCCTTTGCGAAATGTTTGATTATTGAAAGAAAATGTTGCTAAAATTTAGCTCTTCGATAGAAAACTTCAAGTTATTTTGCTATTTGATAAAAAATCTTGCACAAAATTCGATATTCAAAGAAAATTTAGTGAAAATATTGACATTTGATAGTCAATTTTGCGAATTATTTGCAACTTAATAAATAAAAAAACTTCCAAAAAATTCGCTATTTCATGGAAAATTTTAAGAAAAATTTGCTTTTTTTAGAAATGTGGCTATTTTATTTACAATATTTCAACAACTTCCACAAAGTGTAGGGTATTTAAAAAATCTTCGTGAAAAAAAGAGTGAAACCAGAAACTTGATAATAAATAACCAACCATAACAAGCCAAAAATAAATAAAAAATCTGAAAGAAATTTGCACGTGCCTTGTTACTACATTTTTGGTGTTGTAGCATGCATCATTCTATTTATGTTAAATGTTGCACATCATCAATTTCATCTCTCCCTTTTCTAGAGAGATGCATCATGCATCAAACAAACATGACTTAAGCATGTATGGAAAGTTTATATATACTTTGGAAATACATGCCACAATATGTTGCACAACTAACAAGCACAAGAAAAAAGAACTAGGAAATAAAAACGCTAACACTATAAATAAATAGATACAGATGGAGATTATCTGGTACGCAATCCATACACAGTATAAAAAAAAACATAGATGAACAGGTGGCACTTGATATTACGAATGCAAAAAGAATATATATTTTATTTCAGATTTTAACCTATTTTGAAAACTAGGAATAAAAACGGTGATTTAAAAATGACTAAAGAACTTCGTGATTAAGTTTTTACCAGCAGTTTTAAAAGTCACACTAGAAAAAAAAAGTCAGAGGAAAAGAAAGGAGAAAATTAAGAGTGAACGCATAAGAAATAGTGGAAAATAAATTCGAACCAAAAAAGAAAACAAAACCTACAAAACACAATAGCCCTACTTTGTCCCAGGTAGTCTGTATTAAAGGAAGGTCAAGTCCACTACGAATCCCGCCAGATTCTCGAGCTTACAGCGCGATGAACTCAATCAGACATCATTACCTCCGCCATCCTGCCTATCATGCAGTGGCCAGTGATAATTCCTAGCATGGTTCTAACACAGGCCTTGCTCCTGCCTCGTAGTAAATCAGAATTGAGGGTGCTAAGCCGCGGCCATAATGTCCGCAATATTTGTCAATCCATTCTATTCATCCAGGCCTGCTTTAAACCCCTTCTTATTGGATGTCTAACTGTCTCCACACAGTCAGGGTTCTCTATTTTCGAGTCAACATATATAGTGACCTCCAAGCCCTTAGCAATGTTGCTCGTTATTAGTTCTACGCCCTTCAAGATCCCCCAGAACCTCCGCCTTAAATCTACTGCAATCGTCAAGAAACTTAGACGACCTTCTAATATAGAAATTCGTAAGGTAGACCACCACACCAATGCCACCCATCTTCGAGCCATTAGTAAAAATAGCAAATCCTTCATACTTTCTTCCCTGACCAGCTCTTCCTACATGGTATTATCAGCAAAAACCCAAAGTCGGCCCACCAAAAGAAACCTTTCGTGAAACTCCCTAACAGTCCCAGCTCCCTCAGTCCTGGCTGGCTGCAAAAGCTGTAGAATAACATCCAGAACCTCTTGAGGAGTACTTCTCATGACTCCTTTTATGCCGATAGCAGCACATTTCTGAGCATTAGATAGAAAATTTCTTCGACTAACCAGCTCCAGCCTATCAACAAACAAAGCATCCATACGTAAAAATGGGTCCAACCACCGATGTGTATAGCTATTCAACTACTGACTTCCTGTCTACCCAGTTTCTACCCATCGATGATCTGAAAGCATAGTAGACCTTAAGACTCCTTTTAAGTATTTCCTCCTACTTAACACTGTCAGGGAAAGAAGTTTATTTTCTAACGTAATCAATTTCGCATCTTAAAACAAGAAAATCCATAATAATTTCTTAATTGAACTTGTTTCGCTTATACGCTGGAACACTTTCTTTGTCACTGTCAGGCCTTCGTCGAAATAAGATCAAAACACCTCGGGAGCGATGTCATGTTGGACTTAGGATCCCTGAGGAACGTTGTCTGGAAAACCTAACGTTAACCCCATCCCTATAGGTAGTGGCACCAGTACCCACCTAAATTAACATGTTTCTTAAGGAGCGCACAACAGGCCCGGTGGTGGCCTAGGTGTATATTGTACTGATATGAGGTTGCATCTCTAATAATTCATCCTCCTTTCTACCTAACCTAACTTATTTCGTTCGTATTTAGTAAAATTTTCTTAAATACGCATTTTGCTTAAACCAAGTCGCACTAATATTTAGAATAAGTCATTTTTTGGCTGGACGAGATCATGCAAAATTTTCTTAGTTCAAGCCATTTTTTCTGGTGATTTAGTAAATACTTCTTTCCGTGTAGCCTAAAACTCTCCACTCAATACCTCCTAGTAAAAAGAAACATATTTTATGTAACATAGACACCAATGATGTCTACAATGGTCCTTTACATTATAGATGAAATCAAAATTTCAGCATTGCTCTAGTTTCAAAATTAAAATTTCTCATTCAACTGTTTTTTTAATAACTTTTTACGTTTAAAATTGCAATTCAATCATTTTATGCCTGTTTATTTTGTATGCTACAACAACAAATACACTTTATTATAAAGCTCTTTTAATTCCTAAAAACAAGCTGAAAATGTAGTCATTTACACTCTGTATTTACTACCAGAGTACCACAAACTATTTGTGTGACACTAATTGCTATTAAGCAAAAGGGTGTCCCTTTCGGGAAAAAGTTTTTTAAAGCGAAGCAAAATCATATTCACCTTTTAAGAAACCTTTTCCAAATCGTTTAAAATTAAACATCAAAAGATGCGAAAGACAAATTCGCAAACGCATTAAGATGTATCAATTACTAGATATGGTTCCATTTTCTTCCGCATCGCCACAGAAAGTAGCCCCCTGGTGCAACATAAAAAATCGTGAAATGTAAGACCAGTTTTAGACTTAGTTGTCTAAAACATTGTGTACTAAAAAGCAGAAGTCAAAATATTGAAGATATTCTTTCATATTTCGGGGTCCCAAAATATCGATATTTGGGATGTTCGGCAATAGGATTTTCCCAGGGCTGTGAAGTCGGAGTTGAGATTTTTGTACTCCGGCATAAAAAATTTAAAATTTTTTTTTAATATTTTCCAAACTAAAAATTCTTCGAAATTGTCGATGCAATATTTAAAGATAAATTTGGATAAGTAGTAATTTATTTTATGAGAGTTAGTTCATTCAAGTACTATACTTAAATAGTATAAAAGTTTGTAATAATTTATATTATTTGGGTACATTATTTATACGCGCACACAAGATTCTAAATCGAATGCAAAACTTTTACTCAGTAATTGATCTAGTTAGAAAAAGAGATGTGTGGTAATTTACTTGTACTAAAATATGACAGGAATTGCCAATAATTTTAAAACAGAATTTTTTAACCATCAACACTGAAATATTTTTAACATTGTACAGAAAGAATATGTAAATAACTTTATTAAAACTCAATGCGGCACAAGTTAGAATTAAAATATCGATTTGAAATTTTTAAAAAATCCTTTTCTGGATATGTTGAACCGTATAAAAAGCACTGCATTAAAAAAAAGAGTTTAAAGTCAAATAAGAACCAATCTTATATTCATTTAGTATCAAGGTTAGAGTAGGAGTCGAAGTCGGAGTCGTAATTAAAAAATTTCAGCGGAAGGAGTCGGAGTTACAACTATTTCCTGACGACTCCACAGCCCTGGATTTTCCGTTTGACATCTCTTATTGTGTTTTATAAAAATAGTATTTGGTTAGGCATTTAATCGACTGATTAAAAAAATTATAATATTGTTTTTTTATTGCAATTTGGTTGAAATATTTCCTCTAAATCATTCATAAGAAAAATAGGAGCTCCCTATTTCTCGTGGGACAAAACACGTAGACAAAAACAAAATCACAAAATCAAGCTATTTTGGTAAATATTTTAGTATTAAGACTATTTGTAGTTGATGAACATTATTTATACAGATTCATAAGTTTTATTTTTTTCGATCTAATTTTTTTTTTTTTTTTTTCACACTAATTTATTTGTTGTTTAAAAGCTACTCAAACGTGCTGTATTTTATTGTCCTTTAGTTGTGCAGCTTTTTTAAGCTTATTTTGTGTTTTCTTTTCTTTTTTTTTTTATTCGCGATCTGAACACATTGGAACAATATTGTTTTGCAAATTCAAACCCAACCACACATGACAATAAAATAAAAGTCTGTGAGTACATACATACTGACATTTTGTTGTATTTGGGCGACAACGAACAAATCGAAAACCAAAAAAAAATATCTCTTAAATACAAATAAAGAAAAACCAACCAACAACAACAACTGCGAAAAGTATGCTCCGTTTTTTTCTTTTCTTTCTTTGTTTCCTTATCAAATCTGTCAATGTGTAGAGTCAAAACTAAGGCACGTATTTCGTAGAGTTTTGTTAGTAATTCAACGTGTACAAGGTACTCCATGCCTGTCAATTAACTTTAAAACGTTTAAGAATGAAAATTTTAGTACTTTTTTCTTCTCTGTGAAATTCTAAGAATTTAAGTGAGATGTAATTTGGTACGTGCTGGAATAAAATATTTATGTGTGAACAAAAACTAAGAAATCAAAGGTTTGGTCCGATTTAGAGATTAAAGTGTAGTTATTAAAATTGCTTTAATTACATTGTGACATAAAATTTTGCTTAATCAATCTTGCACATCAATTTTCAAAAATTTTTACTGTAATTGATGATAACCTGACGTTTAACTATACTTATAAGTAAATTTTCAAGTGGACGTGGCAACTCTAATAAAAAAGAATACCACTACTTAGATGGCAGCGCAAGAAACGGTACGCAAACAATTCGCCAAACATATAAATGTCAATACCACAATGTAGCTGGCAGTAAATCTTTGACAGAATAAGTTTTTTTTTCTCATTTATCATAATTTGCTTTTATAAATTTGTTTTCATTAAAAATTTAACGAGAATTTTTTAAAGAAAAATAGTTAACAACTTAATTAGTATCTGGCTACTAGGGATTTCAAACGATTAGCCGTTGTTCTATTAATCGATTAATTTTGGGCGATTAACTGTTCGAATAATATAAAATTGCTTTTTTTTTCTATAAATGAATAATTCGAATAACTTATGTCGATTAATCGAAAATTTCAGTTTTTTCAAAGTATTAGGTTTTTTTCTTAAATGTAAAAAACAGGCAGTTACGTTTTAAATTTTTTTTCATGGTTTCTTAACTCAAAAACATTCCTACGAAGTAAACATTTTTTTAAATATAGAATAGTTCAAAGACTGAAAACAAAGAAATTGGAAATAATTAATTTTAAGAATGTTTTGTACAGACTTTTTTCACAATGATTCAGATGAACCTTCTTCTACCAGACCTTAACAAGACTATTAAAAGTGTTAAAAAATCAAAACGAGATTCAGGTGGTAAAATGAAAAACTACAAATTTTTAGAAAAGACAAGAAAAAGAACAGATATTCTTTATAACGCTTTACTTTCAATCTCTCCAACGTTAACTGTAAGTGAAAAAATCTTTTCTGAATCAAAGCAAAAAAAAGAGAAATCGTTTGAAACATAATCATTTAAATTGTATCCTCTTTTTGAAAGATTATTTTAGAAGATAAGCTTGAATTTTATGATATTTTTTATATAAAAAGTTTTCCCCTTTTATTACATTAAATACCTTTTGTGTAATTGTTGTTACTTTTTTAATAAAAATTTTATTTATTCGATAAACCGAATAATATTGAATTGTTCGATTATTATTTGATTAAATATTTACTTGAATAATTCTTTGAGCGATTAATCGATTAAAACAAAACTTTGATTAATTGAATACCCTACTTGCTACCAAATGACTTGATTGACAACACAAGTAAAGCAATATAAAAATATGGCTTTTCACTTTATTAAATTCATATAAATCGTTCAAATGTCTTAATTGCTTTCGCAAGTCTCCTAAAAAAAAAACAATACTGGAGCTCTAAAAATACGTTGAATAAAAAAATATATTTATTGTATTGCCTTAATAAATAACAATACAATTTGTTATTACATTTTGTAGATAAACAAATCAAATAATTTGTTAAGCGCCTTTTATTATCTGCCAACTACATGTCACACCTCTGCCATATTTAATAAAAGCATATTTTTATTCGCTATTGCTCGCCCGTTTGATAACTCTTTATGTAGGAGTTTTATGCACGTTGATTTTGTTAGTGTACAAGCATATCTTTTCACAATACATATACATATATATATATATTTATGCAAATATTCCATTATATTATGCCAATATGGTTAATTGAAATGAAAAAAGGCGTAAGTGTAAAAAATTTAATAAAATTCAAGCAATAACAAGTAAAAGTGTCAAAGATTCGGTATTTCATCGAGAGTAAAGTTATCGTCACATTTAACAAACATTTTTATAAAACATTTGTTTGATTTTGCAAAACGTTTGCTGGATCTGACATCATTTAAAAGTTAATTAATTACATTAT
The DNA here is from genome assembly GCA_949318255.1 of Pollenia labialis. Taxonomy (NCBI): domain Eukaryota; kingdom Metazoa; phylum Arthropoda; class Insecta; order Diptera; family Polleniidae; genus Pollenia; species Pollenia labialis. The sequence continues at coordinate 28,800,392 of OX439139.1, forward strand.
TTTACAGTTTGTTTCAGAAATATGAAGGGTATTCCATCCAATTTTTTTTATTATTGCAAAATGGAAAATTGCACTTTCGTTGAATTGAGCGGTCTTTGTTATAATTTGAAACTGTAAAGTTGTACGTAATTGAAAGAGCTGTTAATATTAGTGATTTTTTGTGAAAAATAACAACATTTTTTATTAGAGTAGCAACTCCATTCTTTGGAACGTTTATGAATTGCAAACGCTTAAAAAATTGCAATTTTGCAACGTTTAACCCTGATTTTTTACATTTGGTTAAAGGTTGTTTACATATCACCTTTTCAGTGTAAACTTTTTGTTGCATTTTTGCAATAAAAAAATCTGCACGAAATACTCTTATAGTTCAATTAAAAATGTTAAAAAAAAAATTAAAAGTAAACGTTTTTTGGATTTTTTTTTTTACTAAATAGCGAAATTTCACATTAGCACATTTCACTGAAGCCACCAGTTTCTGGCACCATTTGTTTGGTACTTTTTTAAGTGGTTACACGTTTATAACGAAATATGTACTCCACCACTTCAAGTTCGTTATAGTCGTGTTCAACTAAGTAAAAACAATTGGGTGGCAATAAAGAAAAAAAAAGATAATTTTAACCACACAAACGTTAATTGAAATAAGAATTTTGGACCACAATAGACTAGTTTTGACCACAAAATTTGTCCTCAATGCCATAATAAACTGTTTTGCACAAAATTTCATAATCATTTCTAGTCATGTCTTAATATGCCAAATTTTTCCGATAATTCACCATCTTTTGATACAATTTTTATCGATATAAAGCTTTTTATAAAGTCGTTGTCTCCCGTCTCTCCACATCTAATGTGCGGAAATGTAATATTAATGCTTTTAAATTTTAATTTAATTAAAAAAAATAAGCTATAAGATGAAAAATTCTATATTTATTTTTGTAAAGTATAAAAATCAAATTAAGCGAAATGTACTAGTAAAAAATAATAATAAAGAAAGTGTCCTTTTGTATCACTAGTGACGATACATAGACTGTGGCAACATTCACACACATTTCAGTATACATATTATAACATTTTGTATTGTTTCGATAAAAATTTATTGATTGTGGCTTTATTATTTTATAACACAACATCAAAATTATTTATATATTTTTATTCAATTTTCCAAAAAAAAAAAACTTCACATAATTCGTAACCTAACAAATATATTTTATCTGTTTGTAGACTACAAAATATGAATAAATTTTATTTATTTATTTATAACTCTATTTGTTTTCTTTTATTAGTGCAACATATGTTTGTTGCATGTTGATATGTTTGTTGTATGGACTGTTATGGTGCTTGAAGGCTTCAAAGTCAGTGAGTTTACAACAAATTGAAGTGAAGATAATAAATTTTAGGAAAACTAAAATAATCAGTAATAAAGATTAATTTCAATGTTATTCAAATGTTTTTTTAAATTTTCAATTTTTTAAGATTTTTTTATTTTATTTATATGGAACTCCCCATATATGTAGTGCTTTTTTTAGCGCCTAAAGAGAGTTAAAAACCAGTTGGAATATTGATGTAGTTGTGTAAAGCTTGAATTGAAAATAACAAATTTTAGAATAACTTAATCTGTTTATTCATATGGAACACCCCATTTATTCATTTTTGATATGTAACTAGTTTGCAATTTTATTCTCGAATAACATTATTATTAATGCAACTTTTTTTATGAATATAAAATAGAATTTTACAATTTGTTGTTTTTAATTTACAGTTATTTTTTTTATTATTTGTATAAAATCAATTTGTTAAATAAAAAAATAATTTACATTTTCACAAAAAAAAAATAGTTAAAGGGCTTGTCACCTTAGCAACCGCAATTTTGTAATTTAAATTTTTTGAATTTTTTAATGTTATTTGCTGAATATTTGCTAATGAATTAAAGCTGAAGGTCCACACCATGCGTTCATGCGTATGATACTTTTTGTGCATTAAATGCGTTTCTAAATTCAAGTTACATGCAATGCGTTTTATGCGCCGTATTATTATTTTTTTGATCAGTTGTTGTGTTAAAATTTTTATCAAATAAAAACAATTTTGGCAAAATGGGAAGTGAAATTGAGATTAAAAAAGAATTTGTTTTTAAAATAATAATAAACACAACAGAGATGGCACTCAGTACTTGAAAGTAATCGATAAATAGAATACAGAATATAAAAATTGTATTTAAAATTAATTTTTATGTATTTTTTCTTGAATGTTATTGCAACCTTTTTAATTAAAGCTTTTCTTTTATAAAAAACTTTTTTTAATACCAAAAACATGTAAAAAGGAATCCTCCACACAAACATATTTATCGATAACATTGAAAATAAAATATGATGTCTCATCCATGGTTATCAAAAACAGCTGACATATTTTCACCACTCATGCGACGGATATAAAAGTAGAAAGTAAACCTACTTTGATGCGTTGATACGTGTATGCATTCTTTGCGTTTTGTTGTGTAACTTGTCACATACAATTACACTGATTCTCCTTTATAGCCAGATGCATAAAAAGGACAGACGCATAAACGCATGGTGTGGACCTTCAGCTTAAAACAAGAAATCAGAAAGAGAGGATGGCCAACTTACACTTGGAGAAGACATTTGAAATCAGCAGGAAAATTAGCAGACATAGGCTGAATCGAGATAAAGTTCAAAACCTTCCTTGAAATATTTCGTTATGGGTCTATGTTCTATTACCCGATTCTAAACAGACTTTGGCTGTTGAAAGCATAATTCGCGACTCGTTCGATACCAGCGATTGTCACATGTTGTTATGGCAAATAAATTCTGCTTGCACTTCGTTAATCAGTGCTGCCAATTCGTGGGTAATTACACATATTGTGTGTAATTTCTACTGTCATGTGTAGCCCATTTTTTTACTTGAGCGACTTAAAAAAAAGTGTGTACATTTTATGGATTTTAGAATTTTAGTGGTATGTTCCTCATGCTTCATTACATAACTAATTATTTGTGCCATTTATTTTAAGACTATCGAGTGGGCAATACAGGATACCCGCAAATCAAACAATTTGTTTCCATCGAATATAACAATTTGCTCGCGAACTTTAAGAATATTTGCTGCTTATGTGTGGGGCGTGCCATTAAAATGGTGCATCCATTTCTTTTTTACTTTAGGAATCTGTAGGCTTTGCCTTTTCTTTTGTAAACATAACAATTTAACGAACTCATTTTATCAAAGCAAATTTTTTCGTTTTGTGTGTGTAGTTTTGGCTTAAGTATGTAATTTCGAACGCAGTCATGTGAATTTCCGTATTGTTCATTGGCAACACTGACGTCAACACAGGTACAATGTAAAACCAACCACACCCTCTGCCCATTTTTTTGTTCTAACCAAAAATTACAATAAACTCAACTTGTGTGCGCTCTGAAATTGTTTTACTCTTATTTCTTTAATGCAATTCGTTTGCTGTTTATACATACAAGTCTAAAGCCCTTATGACACTACATTTATTATTCATTGAATTGATATAGAAATTATAGAAAGAAACACTAAATGTTGGAAAGAGCAAACTATAAAACCTGTAAACAAAAATTTTCTTCAGTTTTACTTTGATTATGATTTTGTTCATTATATTAAATGTTGTCAACATGAAAACAAAACAAACGAAAAGCGGCAAATCGCTGAATTTGCACCTAAATTGCTCATTCAGCAACACTTTTAATATTTCAAGCTTAAAATGTCAGTTTGAAGTTGAACAATTTTACATTTTTTTTTACATAACTTCATTTTCTATCGATTACTTTTTAAAAATTATTGACAGAATGCTATTTATCTAACAGCCTGTTCGTCGATTTCGAACTTTAACGATCGCATAGAAAATAACATTTAAAACAAAAACAAATTATCGAATTTTGTTTTAAATATAATTTTCTATGCGAACGTTTAGGTTCGAAATCGACGAACAGGCTAGGCTGTTAATAGAGCTAAACCGTTTCCACTTGGTAAATTTTATTTTATTTACTTCTAAGCTGTGTACGAAAATAAACAGTACATTATTTAGCGTTCGGTTAAAACACTTAAGAACGATATCTATTTTTTTAGTGATTGTGTAGAGGAACGTAACCCTTAATAACGCTCGTAACTATTTTTAAGAAAGAGCCGAACTTTATAAAGTGTTCGGTTCTTCGTTAAAAAACAGAAAAATTGTTGTGATACTGTAGACAAACATTATAATTTAATGTTCTATAATGTTTCTTTTTTACATTGATAAAGAAATAAACGAACAAAAAATTTTAGCAACGACCGCAGCACGAACAGCTTGTGTGAGTATTGTGTAACTGTTTTGTTTGTATAAAATTATTTTGCTGGCTTTTTGTTTTTTTTTTCGTATGTGTATTTTGTTTTTGTAAAAAATTTTTGTTTTATTTTTTACCAGCCATAAGGGACGAGCATAAATGAGCCAAACCGAACACAATAAAATTTGTGTTTTTTTTTAAACCAAACGGAATTAAATGTTCTCATCTTTTGTTGAGTTGAATAAAAACAGTATTATTTTTCTGTTCAAAAGACGACAAAAAGGGAAACTTTATTTTTTTAATGATTTTCTACACAAACACTATTAGCGTTTGTGTTGTCTACACAAACTACTGAACCGAACACTAAGAAGCGATATTTAGTGTTTATTTTCGAACACTGCTTCTAAGCCTTAAATTTCTTAGTCATCGTGCAGGGATGCAACTTTTGCTGCAGCAGATCTTAAGTGCATTGGTGGGAGTGGTGAGAAGATTGGGGAGGGGTTCCCAATTTCATGTACTCTACAATTCTGTTATGTTTTGTAATTCTCACACTTTTCAACTTGAAGTTGGCTGTAGGTGTTTTTGTATTCATATATGTATAAAATTTAAAAGGAGATGAGGAAAGACAAAATGAAAATACAAAAAAACAAAAAATCAAAACTAGAATTTCATAAACTGTACACTAAAGAATTTTTGAAGAATGCCTGTCTGGACGATGACTTAGAAATTTGAGATTTTTGACGTAAATAAATACATATCGCATTTGTTACTCTCGGTCCCATTATATTATATGTATCTATGAATGATGTCTTTCTTATATCATCTTTTTGCTAAAAAATAGATTGCTAAATATGCATAAATATGAATATTTGTAAAATATGCCAAAGCTATTTTTCTAGCAAAAACTTGCTCTGACTAAAACTTTTATGTTAGCGAATTTTTAGTAAACAATAAAGAGTCATAATCCCTTTAATTTTTCCTACTTTAAAGCCGCCATAAAGCACTTCTTAAAATACAATTACGTTGGCAATACTGTTGACGTAATGCCTGTCAAGCAACAAACATTCTGTACAGAGTTAGAAGTGTGATTGCAGTGACTTTTCCATTGCAACTTAAATCTGAAACTTTCTTACCTTGTCCACAACTTACGATCGTTACATAATAGAAAAGAAAACATTGCAATAATAAATTACATTGCTAGACAATAGATAAAAAAAACTAACTTATTTTTCAATATTTCCCTCCTTAACACCGTTCAAACGTCATGAGTATCACCGATAAAGAACAAGAAAATGGAAGAAAAGAAAAATGAAACTGAAAACAAAAGAACTTTAAAATTGTCTACCATACCAACAAACAGAGGACAATAACGAAAGTATCAAATTTCCCTTTTAAAATTAATGAAAGATCTAACCTAAAAAAAATGTCTTTGGCCTCATGCTTACAAATAATAATAGAAGATGAGAAAAGAAAAGAAAATGGAGATAAATTTAATATTCAAAAAAATGAACGTTGGTGACAAAAAATCAGAGCTTCAAAAAAAAATTAAAATGTCCTACAATTAAGGGTTTTTAATGTAATTCTTCTTTGTATTACTTATTTTATGTTTTAAAAATAAGACCAATTAAAAACTGAAAAAAAAATTAATCTTAAGTAAAAGAAAGAAAATGTCGTTGACATTCCGTTGTTTATTTTTTATTCTAAAACTTTACTTTATGTCTTTGCATATCGAATGTCCATGTGAACCTTGTTCACATGTGAATTACTTCTTAATCATTTCGAGAAAAAAAATCACCTCTTGCTTTATAGAAATCTTTTCTGCCATGTTTTTTTAGGTTTTTTAAGTTGATGTTGTAGTTTTTTCAAAACACTGCCTTCATGATTGACACTTATTACTGAGTAACCAAGACTTCATACAATGTATATGATAAGGAAAAATGCATGAAATATGTTGTTCGGAAAAATAGTTTTTTGTGCTATACACCCAGAGAAAAAACATGTTTAAGTATGGTCACCTCCAACAAAACAATTTTTAAAGAAAAATTCAAACATATTTTCAGTTTATTTTTATGTTGATGTTGATGTAAATAAAACAAATTTATTACATTTCACCCGACGTTTCGTCACTTTTTATGGTGACTTTTTCAAAGGTCGTCTATTTAAATAAAAATAATAAAAGGTCAACATTAATACAAAATATTTTGTTTAATTTAACCACATTATTTTCATTGACAACCATACTATGGTTAAATAAGTCCTCCATTAAGAAGCAACAACAATATTATGGTTGCCACCAAACATGTTATGGTTAATAATAACTAAAATATGTTTAATGGTTAGTTTTCAACCATAGCATGTTGCTCTTATAAAAGAGGAAAATACTATTGTTGATTAAATACAAACATATTATTATTTATATATATTATTGTCATATTTAGCCATAACATGTTTAAAGGCAACCATACTATTGTTGTGGCTTCTTGATGGAGGACTAATTTAGCCATGATATGGTTATCGGTGACAATAATATGGTTAAATTAATCAATTAAATAATGTTTAAATTTTACTTTAAAAATAGTTTTGTTGGAGGTGATCATATTCAAACATATTTTTTCTCTACGTGTAGAAGAGACATGATTTGATATCAAATAGTGAATTTGCTCTAATTACAGTGTTGGGAAATATGATTAAGGATAGAAAAAGAATGCATTAATTTATAGAATATTATGTCTTATTTTCAAAAATATATGAAGGTATGTACATATATAAAACATATATAAATGATCACAGCAGAAATGTTAATCGTTATGATCAGCAATTATGTGCTTGCAGTAGACAAGTTATAGTACGAGTATGGTTGTGGTAAGTTCACGGTATGAGTAAAAAAGCCAAAGTATTTTTCCAACCATATTTAAGGAATTCTCTGTTACCATATTAAACCATATTTTTTTCTCTCGGTGTACTGATATTTGTATATATTCAATTTCGGGTTTTCCTTTAGTTAACTAAAATATCAAAGAAATTGTCAGGTTTTTTTTATTTCTTAAGCCTGATCGATGCCAAAAGCTAACTACTGTACATCTGATACATTTTCAAGTGCTACAGGCGGACATTAAATATTTAAAAATAGAAATTTTTTATGATTACTTGCCAACATTAGGGTGGCGTGAGTTAGAAAAATTAATTTTGATTAAATAATAGTAAAAGTAAAAAGAAAAACCAAAATCAATTTTTTTTTATTTTTATTTTTTTTTTTATAACAAAGCAATATTAAATAATTTTTTGTTTTCAATTTCAATAAGAAAAATAAAATGTAATTTATTTTATTTAACCATCGTGGCGCTAAACTCATTAATATTTATAACGCATGTTTCTATAAATCACTTGATCTTTTTCCAGCAAATAGTTGCCAGCTTAATACTACAAAAGTTAATAGTGTTTATATAGAGTTTGTATGAGGATAGACGTTTTCCTATGGAACATTTTTTTTTTTATATAATATTTTTAGCAAAGATTATTATCAGAAATTCTTGCAAAACCACATAATGAATGTCATTAAAATTTCGTTTGATTTCAAACATTTTACACTGTCGCTTAAAAATATGTAAAGGTGGACACAGAGAGACAGACAGGCATGCATGGTTGTGGACAATGACATGCAATACACTGAAAATTATCCTTGCCTTATTTTCGAAAGAGGCTTTCGTAGCCACTTGCTTCGTATTATTTACAAAAGTTTTGTATATACGATGAAAAAAGGTTTGCTCAGGTTCATAAAGTTATACAAGGCTCGAAGTCTAGTTTTTTGTAAATAGTAACCCAAAAATTGTAATGTTTTTCAAAAAAAAATGTTATATTAATTTTTCCTTAAATTCCCATACGCTTAAATATAATATAACTTTTTCGTTAAAACAATGAAGTATCGTTTACAATGTAGGCAATATAGAAATAATTTCGTTAAAATATTTACGAATTGTTGTTATTTTTCGTTAGCAATTACGCTATACATATTTTACGTACATACTTCTTAATGCAAATGTGCCAAACTATGAAATGTTTTCGTTTTTCGGGGTTTCGCACATGCGTTTCGTACAATGTACGAAAGTTTTTGTAAATATAAGGAATCCAATTTTTTTCTGTGTATTAAAAAATGTAAATGTTTATTTTTTTTGTAGATTCGTTTTTGTCTTTGTTTTTAATAAAATCAATAAACTGTTACTAATTGTTATAGATTAATGCGGTAATACCTTTTGCTGCAAAATGCGTTGGTTTCTTAGCAATTTTTCTTTTCTCTTCGTATATCAATAGGTTCATGTTCAAGAGTTAATAGTTGGGGAAATACTTATAAGGAAAGATAAAAGAAATTCATGTCAAGTTAACTATTATGTTTTAGAAGAACAAATAAATGATAAAAGACGATAAACCATAGTATTATTAGGGCAAAGAGAACTTTTTAAAGTTCGACGAAAAAGTTGCAAATTATTAATTCCTTTTCCAAAAATCACTTTAATTCGCATAAATCTTTAAAAAAATATTACTAACAACACAAATACCGAATCATGTAACTTTGATATAAAACTAAATGACTCCACTAAGTTTTGTAGGTTGGCCTCACCTCTCATACAGGACTGGTTTCCTTAAATTTTGTTATCGAAAAAAATCCATCTTTTGAATTAATTCATAATACATATATAAATAAATCATATAATCTCCAATGCCGAAAATCGCTTTAGAATTCGGCCATAAGTTATCGCTACGACTTATAACGAAAATAAATTTAGCACATGTCTATGCTTAGTTTGGAAATTTTGGCTCTCGCCGTTCTCCTGTCCGGGAGGTGCAACGCTAGCTTCTCCGATCCGATATTTTTAAATTGGTTGTGTATTATTAACCCACCTATGTGTACCAAATTAGTTCAATTTTTCTCTTACCGTCCTTTAGATATGAAACAAAAACAATTTTAGCTCTTGCCGTTCTCCGGATATAGAGAAAAAAAGAAATAAAAAAACAACAACAAGGGATTTATGGGTAAAATTAGGAGCGATCTGGCTGGATTTCAATAGCAAACTTTAATGAAATGTATCCATGTGACATAAATATATAATAACTTAGTCCCCATAATTTCTAGGGTCTTCGAAAAAAATAGTTTAACATACACACGGACGGACTGACATCTCTAAATCAACCCTGCTACTCAAAAGGGCCAAGAACGTGAACATAAAATCCTAGAAAATTTGTATGTCGGTTCAAATCGAAATTGACAATGGATTCAATAAAGTCTTATAAGGTGCCACAAAATTGCTTTCGACAGACAATTTCTGTAAAAGCTAAAACTGTTTTAGGGTAGGATTTACACTTAAATTCCCATGTAAAGCCCAATCGCAAAATAAAAAAGATTTTTGTTTATGCCCGATAGAACTTTCGATGCAATTAATTGTACAATGAGCTGTCAAATTCTGCTCACTTTTTGACATTTACACAGAAAAAGTTGTCGGTAGTTTTGAATTAATTAAAAAATTGTTTGAAAAGTAGTTTGATTTAATTAATGTGATAATTGAACCTTTAAAAAAAATTAAAAAATAATTTTGATTTAAATAACATTTTAGTTGATGTGAAATAAATTTTCAAGTAAAATATTAATTAAATAACAAACAATCTTAATTGGTTCTTTCGCTTAAAATAAAAAAATTTAAACTTGTGGAATTGTTGTTGGTGGGAATTGTCAAACCTGAGCTAATTATGGAAATAAAAACTTGTCGATAAGTTGGTTTCGAGAAATGGACCTATCAAGGTCCTGTCGGGCTGCATAAAGTAACAGATTTATGTTGACGCCTTGTAGGTCAACAGTGTTCATTTTATTCGTGCTTCAAAAAATGGCCCACAATTGTACGTGGAAAAGCCATAATAATCCCCAGATACTGAATACACGGATAAAATTATTAGTTGTTTTTAATCAATTAAAAAATTATTTAAAAAGTATTAAAATTTAAATAATGCGATAATTGAATCAATAATTATTTGTTTTGTTGAAAGAAAATTAAAAATATAATTTTGAATTAATTAACATTTTAGTTGTTTTGAAATAAATTTTGAATTAAAATAAAAATTAAATCACAAGAAATTTTTTTGTTTAAAATAAAATAATTTGGAAATTTTTGTTGGAAATTGTCAAAATCAATCAACACATTGTTTGAAACGGCAAAATTTTTTGATCACTTTTTTAGTTAAAATTAAAAATATAATTTATTGAAAAAAATATATTCAAAATATTAAATTTTTACAATTTTTAGTAATCAATATAATCATTTTGGTAAAAGGTGCAAAATCAACAAAAGGGTTGCTTGATTCTATGAATTTGGAATGAATGTGGTGATTAGAGACAATTTTAAATTTTTTCTGTGTATTGCTCACTGGCGAACATTTACTTTGGATTAAGATGCGTAATAAACCATTAATTTGTACAGAATACGCTAACACATTGGGCCACAGTCATGAATGTTGCAGAAGAAAGGCTTATTTACACCCAACGTCAAAAGAATTATAATTCGAATTTAGTCTAAGAAAATGGGATTGCTTTAGAATTATGGCTGTACCTAAATCGGCCTACTAAACTGGTATTACAAAAATCGTTGTATTCGTAGGTCCATAACTTAAGATTTAAAACAATTTTTGTGTATTAAAAGCAAATCAGACACGCTCAACTTTACTCCCATACTTAACCTGCATTGTATTTTGTTTTAGTTTAAGTGTTCTTTCTTCAGATTACGATAACATTTTTGCATAAAATCCAGTTTTACTATAATTAATTTACTCACTATTAATCGGCATTATTCAGTACACATAATATGCAAATCAAGCAGAATTAATAACTTTACAATCAATAATACTCAATATAAATTGAATTGAGCAGCCATCAACGCGAAGATTAAAAAAAAAAAATACAAAAAAAAAAAATGTTGCAAATAATTGCAAGGCACAAAAATGAAAATATTGCTGCAGTTCGTCTCGAATAACAGATTATGTCCAATTTTTTTTTTGTTAAATTTAAATGGATTAAGAGGAGCTTTCAAATGAGTCCAACGAAATATTTTTTTAATAACATAAAAAAATTGTTTTCTTTTAAATAGCGAATAACGTATGTAAATGCAACAGTTATTTTTGTTGCAGATACGTTGTTATCTCCTAACACATTCAAAAGTTGCCTTTTTATTTAGTAAGGTTTTAAAAGTGCATGACGGTCCTCTAAATTTTAAATAGAACGCTGTCTTTGCTTCTACCCTGATTATTTTGTTTATACGACTTACGTCGTTTTTCAAGAAAATCACAGATTAAATAAACAAAAAACAATCAGCAACAAATACAGAATATAAACGGCAAAATTCAAAATATTTAAAAATTAAAAAAAAAAATTTTTTTCATTATGACAATTTTATAGCAACTTTTCGTTGACATAAGTTTTTCACGTTGAATAAATTTTGTTGTTTGCTTATATGTGTATAATAACACGTCAACTTTAGACGACTTAAATATTGTGTAATGTTTTATAGAAATTTATTAAACAAATAATTACAACATATGTATTACAAAATCACTTGAAATGTCTAGCACTCTCATTTAGAGGAAATAAGTCTAAAGATAAAAGTTACACTTAGAAAAAAATTATAGTTTTTTAATGACAAATAAGCGAATTTGATTATTCGCCTTTCGTGAAAAAAAATTGGCTTTTCCCCTTGGGTTTTTTGGGAAAAGAAAACAATTTTATTCCCGATTAGGATGATCATTTCCTAAGGCAACATTTAAAAAGTGTTATAAATATGGCCAATAAACAACAACATAAGCATCTTTAATTCATGTGTTAAATATGCGTAACTATATGGATGTGGCTTATGGAACACGGCTGCTAGAGATTCCGTTCAAATCTTCAAAGAACATTAAAAATCTTTTGGCAAGTTACTATTTCAAATCGAAACCAATGGAAAAGAACAACAAATTTCTATCGGAACTAAAATCATCCGGCGAAAATGGAGGTGGATTTGCAATTGCCCGATGAAAGCTCATGGCGATGTTAGCAAGTCTCAAGGAAACCGAAGACAAGGTTGCCCTGCGCATACATGGCGGTGCGAAATATAAAAAGAAGCTGACAATCGAAACAAATGCTGAAAAAAATACAGCTATAAGCTGCGACTTATGTCTATAAGTGAAAGCTATTTGTATCGGCCCGATAATTCCTTTCGAATCTAAAGCTAATTTACTTCAATAGTGACATAACTCAAAAAAAAAAATCAATTTCGAAAGGAACAAAGCTAAAGTTTTTATCTAATTTGCTCTTACCACATTATTTTTAAACGGGGAAAGCGTAAAAGATATAAAGATGAATTTTATACACATTTTAAAGAAAAACATAGCGAAATACTCTGCATCACAAACTCCAAAATTTCATTTTTTTTATTTATGTCACTATTCAAGTAAATTAGCTTTAGATTCTAGTAAATGAGCGATAAGTCATCATAAAATTGTCCATTAAACTTTCAGAGAATTTTTGTTAGAGTCTTTCGGTGCCTACTTAACATTTTTCGTACAGAGTACTACATACTATCAGCATTACTTGGAAGTAACCTGAATTTAATGGTGGTTGGAGAAAAAAGCGCAACTAAATCTACAGTATTAACTACTATCTCCTTAATCAGATCGAAAATAAAAAAATGTGATTAAATTTTGATTGAATTTAATTTGCTTTTCTAAGCATTGGTAATGCAGCTTTAGGGTGGGTCGAAAAAAAAAGTTGTGCCAGTCACCCCCTAGAATGAAAGATATGTCAATAAAGTTTCTAAAACAGGAAACAAAATGGTTTTGCCACGCCCACTTGTGTCATCTCGGGTCCTTCCCCCAAATGTAAATGTTTTTAAAGTCCTTGTAAAACTAAGTATGTCTAGCATTTATTATACTCACTTATATGCCACGCCTCATAATTGAGCCCGTTTTTTTTCACAGACCTATTACATTAACCCAGGTAGAACCCAATACAAAAACCAAAAAAAATCCACAAGCAACTTTATAGAATAAAAGTCATATTTATTAAGTTTCAAGAGCTTACAAATTTTTTTACCACGCTCTAAAATGGGCTCCACGAAAAGCCCCCAATGAAATAACGCCCAGGAAATAACCCCCAATGAAATAAATCCCAAAAAATAGGAAATAACACCCAAAAACAGTGAATGAAATAACATCGAAAAATAAATGAAATAAACCCCAAAGCGAAAACGAAACAACCCCCAATATTTGGGAGTTTTTTCATATGAAATAACACCCAATGATGAAAATAAAATAAACCCCAATGAAATAAACCCCATCAGCAACAAAAATGAAATTATGCCCAAAATTCATAAAAGAGTCAGTTTCAGCAAGGATAACCCCCAAAAACCAACAGCTTTAAAAATGAAATAACCCCCGAATAAAAAATGAAATAACACCGAAATTATACACGCTATGAAACAAGCCCCGAATTTTAAAAATTTGTTGGGTGTTATTTGATTGGAGATTATTTCATAATTTGAAAACCCCAAATAAGGAATGAAATAATTCCCAAAAAAAATGTAAAAGGTCCCAAAAAAATTTATGAAAAAAATTTGGGGAATATTTCATTTCTCGTTTGGGTGTTATTTCATTGGGGGGCTTTTCGTGGAGCCCTAAAATGCTGCCATTTCTGTTTAATACTCATATATAGAATCGTCTATTGAAGTCCAATCTCATCGTTTCGTTTATTATTGTTAAAAGCTAGACTTAGTTTTACAAGGACTATCTTGGCACGTTAAAAAAAAATTTACATTTGGGGGAAGGATCCGCGATGGCACAATTGGCGCCCAGAATTTGAGGTCAAACACCTGGGCATTTATGGGACTTTTTCCTTAATATATTTCTAGTCTGCATTGAACATTTTGTATGGGAGCACCCTTAAGGAATGGAAATAGCGGGTAGATATGTTGGAAATAAATTATTGAGATGAAAAATAAAGTGGGGTTGGTCATACACTCAAATTTATTGCTGAAGGGATTAGCTATTACTAAGTGCATTTCACTGGTTGCTTAGACCAGATCGTTCTAAGAAAAACTAAAGATATTAAACAAATAAAACTGTTAGGCGAATAAGAATTATAAGCAACCGCTTTACTTGTAACAATATCAAAGCTAAAACAAACAACAACAACAACAATAAACAGTGAGTTTATCTTTTCTTACATTCCTCACCACAATTGGATGGAATTCTTCCAACATTAATTGTAGTTGTAAGTAGGTTAAGAAAAATCAAAATGAAAACAAAAACTACTTGCTTTACTGTTTTCCAAAAAATAAATTTTTGTATTCCCATAAAATTACTTTGATTTTATTCTATTTTAAAAAGCGTTGCTTTTTTGATTTTTCGAATAGAGCCCACCACCCAAATTAAATTATTTTTATTAAAAATATAGTTCACATTCAACAGTACTAAGTATTAATATTTCAACCGCATGTCAATCATGCAACCTGTCGTCGCTCTACATATATACATAAGTAAGTAAAAAGTAGAAAATATTTGATCCCCGTTTTACGCTGATAATTTATGGCAAAAAGCACAACGGTATGCCAACAAAATATTTCGAAAATTATTCAGAAAAACCCAAAGACATGAGTTATTTGTAATTAATACGATTTCTGTATGACATGCTAAATTCCCAGTTTTACAGAACTACACCAGCCTGTATTATACACAATTGTCTCATAAGAACTACCCTGTAGTTCATGTGGCTGTCTCCGAGCTGGTTAAAATACTAGCCCCTTTATGACACAAGCAGTCCGAATGCTAGCCATATGACTGGCCACTTTAACAACAGGATGTCCTACGAGGGGGTAAATTGTCACCAAGAGGCCACAAAAAGACAGTTCATAAACCGGTTCTTCTTGGCTTACCCTTAACTGTCTCTGTTTACTGACAACGTTTTGTCTCTCTCTCCCTCTCATAAAATGAGCGAAATGCTCAATGACAGAAATTTTTTACTATTTAATATAGACAGCTAAGTGCCAGCACAAAGTGACAGTAAAATTTTCCACAGTTTTAGAACCAGTCTTCCGAGTATAGGATCAATGAGGATAGTTTTATAACCAGTCTACAGTGTATATTTTTGGGGTAAATTGTCACGAAAAAACTACAGGGTAATTAATGTTCTGTTGTCGTATTGGTCAAAAAAAACCGTATTGTCTTGTGTTAGTGTGGGTTGAGCCCAATTATTAGCAGTTCAACATAAAGACTATAAAATTGTGTCCGTACAAAGAGAATGTTACGAAACGCTGCCACGTATTTCGGTTCGAAGCAAACAATTTGCTAGTTCGATGACAGTACAAAGTATTACGATTTTCGGACACGTTCGAAACAAATGGAACATTTTTTAAAAAGTTATTGTATTTTTGTTTTTAAAGAGATTTTATTTAGGTTTTCGATAAAGTACATACAAAAAAACTTTCGTTCATTAAAAACTAATAGTACCTCCATGGTAATACACGTCATGCTTATTCATGATAACCCCCAGGCAGCAGAGGCCATCAAATTGCAGAGATCGCCTAAGGAATGTTCGTTAAGGGAAATTACACTGCATACTAATATCATTTACTAAAAGTTGCACCTCTCGTAAGTCATTGATATTTGTTCTGCCAAAAAATAATATGATATACTCGGGCATGGTCTATAAATCGAAATAAAGTGGATTTAAAATCAAACAAATTTTGAAAACCAGCCTGTTAAGAAAATCCATAAAAATATTCCTTTTTGTATACTTCAAACTGGGCGTACCAAATATCTTAACAAGTTCGACTCTTAGAAACAGAAAAAACTGCAGTCATTGTGTAAATAATTCAAATCAAAATTTCGTTCGATTTTAATTCCACTTCATTTCGATTTCTAGAACATGTTCTTACAAAATTGTATTTAATATAATACAAACATTAACGTAAATCATAATGATATTTTCAATTTAAAACAAATCTATTTTTTGCTAATAATTTCTCTTTGATTTGGTTACTGTAGTGCTGTCAATTGTAAAAATATTCATAACCCCGCATTCTGAGAATCTAGTGTAACATCCCAACGTTTTTTTTTCCATTGCATTTTTGTTTTTGCGTCAAATAACTACAAACGCTACCACAAACAATTAACAGAGAAATGCATTACACTTGTTGTAATAAAAATGTATTATTTGTAAAAATGTTTGTGTCACTTAGCATGCTGAAATTGTATGTATGCAGTTTAAGTTTGTTTCTAATTTTTTTCTAAGTTTATTTTGTTAAAGTATTAGTGGCACGTGTAAGCAATTTACAGCGAGACGGGTTAGCCGGGTAAAAAATGCAACAAGCGCAAAAAAAAAAAAAAAGAAAAACTAGAGGAACAACACAAAATTTATTGATAGCGTAGTTATCGTTGTTGTTACTAAATGTGCTATAAATAATCGTACTATAAAAGAGTGCACTGCCTGTTTGTATGAGAGCAGTTCGTATTTTATTTAATAATCAGGCAAATATGTATGTATGTCCGTATTTTGCTATTATGTATTACTTTTTGCATTTTAGCTATTGTTGCTGTGAGCCGGTTCTCGATTTACAAAAACAAATACCAGCAGTGATGCCAACTCTTTGGTCATACATAGAAGGCCTGAAAACATATGAAAAATGGGCTAAAAAGGGCTAAATTAATTTTTTTTTAAAGCCCAAAAAATTATTTTTTAAAGCAAAAGACCAAAAAATTTTATACAAAACAATTTATAAAATATTACGATTGATTATTTTTTATTCAATCGAGTTAAGTCGCTGTAGTACAACATTACGACCAGCGCTGCAAGCTGTCAAAAGTTAAAAAACGGCAGTTTCAATGTAGTGTCAACAGAATACGTAGTTGTAGTAGTCTTTTAAACTTTGTTGTAATACAGAGCATTCGGCAGCTTAAGATAAGACTACAACTACTTTATTCTGTTCCCGGCCTTAAGGTACAACTGTAGCATTTAAACTAAGTAATTGTTACAAAAAATTTCTGGTCATCCTCGCCTTTATTAAAAAATAATAACTACTATGTGATATTGTGACTTTTTTAAAGTTTCGTTAAAATTTTCCTTAAGCAAGTATTTCGTAATTACTATAACATGAATAAGAAAGGGTATTACATGTATTCAGCGACATTTTTGTTAAAACTTTCACAAACGTTTTACATAATAGCAAAAAATTTCAAACTTGCGCTAAATGTAGCCCGAAAGACGCTAAGGCGGCATTACTCAGCATACAATCTCTCTTAGACGATTCTCTCTTACTTTTCTTTTTTTGCAAGTAGATTTTGCTAAAAGGTAAATATTTATTGTACCCTACATCACAGTAGGAGAAGAGAGCGTGTAGGATGAGACGATGTAGAATATGAAAAAACCCTTGATTCTGGCAACCCAGTTTGTCATAGAATTAATGTAGCGAATTTCTGCAGTAATGTTAGGAAATAAGTTACGATTGTATAATGTTATCCCCCACGGAGCAAGCAGACAATATTGTTAAGGAAACGCCTTACGAGAGGTTAATTACAGCTTTAACCATTGTTCCCCGTCGATATATATTGATACCGTCTGGTGACTTTAATGCGAAGATTGGGGCCGAAAACGCAGGGTTGTCACATATAATAAGAAAAACAGGAAAGGGGATTGCGTTTCCCTTTGGCTTAAGGCTCAGTTAGCCGGGAGTAACAGTAACTTAACCTTACCGTAAAAAAGTTAGACCTATATATTTCTTAAAGATTGAGGCGCAACATCTTACTGCTAACTATAATCGATCTAATTGCTTTACATACAACAAAATAAAGCAGCTGATTTGCAACATTACTGTTACCCCGGCTAACTGAGCCTTAAGCCAAAGGGAAACGACTGGAGAAGAAACCCTCCACAAAAAAAAAAACAAATTTCTCTCCAAATTTCGTACAACAACAATGTAAACATTACACAATAAAAGAGTTAGAGTTTTGATAGCTGATATAGGTTTTGTCTCTTTCCGTTCTAGTCTCCTTAGGCATAATTAGTCTTTACTTTCTGTTTCTATTCTGTTCTCTGCTGTTCTGTTGCGAAATTTTAGTAGCTACTTTTTCTGTAGTAACTTATCAGCTTATTATGACAAAGTCATTAGTTTTGCACCGTTCATTGTTTTATTTCAATAACTTTAATGCACATTAATTTTAAGAAATTAAATTTTATGGATTCTTTAAATCAAAAAAACAGTATTATTTATTTTGCTGTCACTTAACAAGTTTTTGATTTTAACAAATTGTAATGCAACAGAACAGAAAAACTAATCAATTTTATAGTTTTTTTAATTGCAAAAACAAATCAGCTGATTCGTAACAGAACAGAAAGTAAAGACTAATTTTTGCCTTTTGAATGACGCGAAATACTCTTCTACCTTAATCAGTTTTACGAATGACAAAAAACATTTTTGTTGATGTTACTTGCAGTCAGCTGTTTTTGACATATCAGCAATAGTTGTGCACAAGCAAAATGTTTTTTGTATTGTTGTAGAGATGCATAGACCTAATAAATGACCTTATAATAACATCGGCTATCAGACGATCGACTTTGACTTTTTTTGCATTTTTATTTTAAAATGTTTACTTTTAAATATTTGTTTACGTCTGTATTTGTACACGTGTAGTGTGTTTGTCAGTATGTGTACGTATCTTATTAAATGCGATTGAATTTGAATTCTAATTTGTATCTACAAATTAAATAAATAGAAGAAAGAAACAATAAATTGTTTTTTACACAATTTCTGTGGGATTTAAAAAAAAATTTTTTTTTTAATTGCACTATTTTGGTATAATTGCAATTAAAATATTTTTATATAAAATTGTTTTATTTTATCTAGCGTTTGTATGTTTTTTTTTTATAAATTCATTTAAATTTTACGTTTAATAAGTATTTGCAATCATTCACTGCAAAGCAAATTGTTGCCAATAAAATTTAGTGAATCAAAATGATTTTAAATTGTATTTTTCGTTAAAATTATTTTTAAATGTACCTATTCAATAGGGGCTGGCAACACAAAAGGTCTGCTGAAAGAAGAAACCAATTCTAGGTTAGAAATAAATCGGGCATGTAAAATGGAATTCAAATGAGATTTTAATCTCAATTATTTACAAAACGACTGTAGTTTTTCCAGCTTTTAACAGGGGTTCTTGTAAGGATAATTGGTGCTCAAAGTATGAAGTTTATAAAAAGGAATCTTTTTATGAACTTTCTCTAGATGCTCGTTTTCAAAATTTGTGCGATTAAAAATCCAGTGGATTTAGATTAATAGAACATGCCTGATAATTTTAAAATGCTGTTCTTAAATGCCAAAATTTGTATTAACAAAGTTTTGAATTTATAATAATTCCTTGAAAATCTCTAAAAAAAATTACCTCTTAAAAACAATAATTTTTAAAATTTTAAACATCCAATTCCCCATAGTATTTTTAATTCCTAGTGCTTTATTATAAAACGTAAAGCAAACTTTTGCAATTATTTAATAGAAAAACAATAGCCAACAATAAATAAATAAAAAAAAAATCCATCATAACTCAAGGTTAAATAGAAAAAAAGCAAATTGCACAACTTTTATCACATTATTTTAAATTACAAAAAAAAAAAAAAAACACTTTGTAGTTATCTTAAATAAACACACGTGGAAGATAGATATGTAAGCAAGTGTGTTTAATAATGCTCTTTTATAAATCAAAAAAGTTCTCTCTACTCATTTTAAAAATTCTATTTTAACGGTCAGTTCCAACATGCAACATTGTTAGAAATCGGCTGCATTTTTTCATTTGGTATACAATATTATTCTCTTACATCCCCATGCATTGTCATTGATTATATTCTCTCACACAGGGATGGACATCATGGCACACTTGTACTTTTTTTTGGTAAACTTTGAACCAGGGTTGTTAGACTTTTTTCTCAAAAAATCGTCAAAAGTTTTAACAAAATTCGTCAAAATCGTCACGAACATTAAATAAAATCGTCAACAAATCGTCAGAAATTTAAATTTTACAAATAAGAGACAATTTACTGCATTGTTTGGTTCAAAAATATAAATTTTAAGCAAGAAATTCTATTTATGACGAAGAAAGTTATATGGTTAAGTTTTATTCTATTTATTTCAGCAAGTGGGCTGAAATCATTTGAAAAGAAATACATAAGAAAAAATATATTTTCATAAATGCATAACAAAAATTTATTTATTTCATTTATCCATATTCACAAAAAGATTAGGGCTTAGTATGCTTAGGAAATAAAAAAAATAAAATCTCATTTGTTATTAACTCGAGCTATCTTTAAATGATTAATATTTAGCGCTATCACTTTTGCAAATTGTTTTTACTGTTGAAGGTTCTAAACCAAGGGTTCTGTATATATCAACAGTCTTTTTACCCGACTTGAAACGTTTTATTACGTCCAATTTTAGTTCCAAACTAAGTAAGTGCTGGTTCACACTCTTCAAGATTTAGCCGTCGAGTCTTGAGTTTTGAGGAAAGAGAGAAAATAAATGGCATTCGCTTTTCCCCTCTCACCTAAAAACTCAAGACATGACGGCTAAAACTTGAGAATTAGATCCAGCACTAATGCATTGTCTTCTTTTTACACCTATTTTTCTACACAACTTGTTATTAAGAACTTACTTCTTACTTCCTAACTCGCAACAATATTAGAATAACTTACCAAACAGAATTAAATGTTAAATCGCCTTTTTACACGAAAATAGAAAAATTCTTCACATGTGATTATGACTTCATCGAAAAATGCAATCGTATGTAGAAACCGAAATCATAAAAACGCAAAGCGGATTTAACCAATTTTTAAAAAGCGGACCAAATAGAACCGTCGAAAATCAGGGCATTTATATAATTGTATAATTTAAATTACTAATGCTTCTTATGAAAGCCACCTGGTTTGTGATGGGGGAAGAATTTTTTTTTGCTTAATTATCAAAAAGTTTTGTATTTCGAAAAATTGATTTTTACGTTTTGGACTGTTCCCAACATAATTGTAGATATTTCTGTTAAGTGTTTTATTGATGCCAGAAAATCGTCATAACACTATTACTTTTAGTTAAAAAATCGTCAATCGTCATTTTGCTGTATTTTCTCAAAAAAATCGTCAAAATGACGAAAAATCGTCACATCTAACAACCCTGCTTTGAACTATGTTGCTACTGCGGTACTTATTTGACGTATTTGTTACAATTTTAAATATTTAACATTAAAGGTTTATTAGACTGAATCCAAACTCTAAAGGTTTACAATATATGCAAATCCAATTAATCGCCTTTCAGAGGTTTCTTTAAACATCATTAAAATAATGTATAAATAAAAATGCTTTTTTTTCAAGCTCGAGACCAGTATTGAAAATAAATTTCTATTTTAATATTTGCCGATATTTCGATACTCTTTGAGTATCATCTTCTGGGCTTGTAAATAAATAATAATTTATATTTAACACGGACTTTAAAAAGTTTTACTGTTATTCAACTCCGAGTTCACACTACGTTCGTGTGATTTAAGACCTTTGTATTATTTTTTGGGGGGCTAATTCAAATCTCTGGCCTATGCTGCTAATTCAGCAACGATGGACCATTGAAAAGCCAACATTCGACGCACTATTGAAAAAATAGGATCGGGTACACTCGAAAAAGTGGTGAAAAATTGGATGGCCAATATGGCGTTCATTAGACACAGTCGCGAAGGCGAAATATTAGAAATTATTTTCTAATATTTGAGCTATTAACCCCAAAAATATGGTAATTCCATTGCATGTTTTGTGTTTTATTTCAAAAAACGTGCTATGGCTCTAAACAACCCCCTTACCAAGACCACCAGCCAGTGTGTTCGAACTTTTAATATGCAACAAAGCATTAAATGTATTCTGTTAGTAACTTAAAGTTGTTCTCATGAAGAGAACTAGTTGTGTTTCCAGTTATTTGAAGATATGCGTTAGCAAGTCCACAAACTATTCCATATTTGTCAACGAACACGCAGTGTTTTTTCTATGACGATTCTGCAATTTATAGCCCAAACAAAGCTTACCTTTGGAGTCATTTGTTACATAAACGTAAAGCTGAAAGTAATTAAAAAAAAAAACTTATATTTTCCGTCAAACAGGCCAGTTCTGAAAAACACTTTAGCTCAAATCATGTGATTTCAATTCACATGCCCCTTTTAAAATCACACGTGTGATGTTGTTGTTCCGTTTTTGTGTGTTTTGGTGTGACCTTCAATTGCCGTAAGAACACCGAGAAACACAAAAACGGTATGACTTTCAGAACACCACAACATCGCACGTGAATGAAATCATGTGATTTTCAGAACAGTCCCGAAAATATAAAAAGTTATGAAAATTTTTACTAAAACAGAAAAGTAATTTTCCATCTCTGCTGTAACATTTCAACTTCCTACGCTTTTACTCTCTTTAATTTATCAATATGTTTTAGTTATTTTTTTTTATTATAGTTTGTATTGTTGTTCTTCTTGTTGTAGTAGTATTAACTGTCAGATGTAATACACGCGAACATGTGTAATGCATAGTATGTTGACGTAGTCTTTAAGTTTGCGTATATTCTTTGAATGACATTCTCTTTTCCTCTTGTTTTTTTGCATTTTTATTGAATTTTTTTTTTTTTTGAGCTTTGATAAAAAGCAAAGCAAGCAAACAGTAATAAGTATATTTACTTACACACTTGTATTTTTTTTGTTTAAATCCACCAGTGATAAGTATGGGGTACAATATTTGGTGCATTAGTAAATTACTAGAAAAATAATTTTTTTCTGAAATGACTAATAAATGTGTATATAAAGAACTTTTCCTTTTAACAAAAATTGGAATAAGTAAGAAATATACTAGCGAAAAGTCGTAACAGAACGAATAATTTGAATGAAATTTCCATGCGACACCGTAGATGATAACTATACACATCAATGGCCAGTAGCCAATATCTTTTGCTTTAGCTAATATAGAAATCTTTGTTTTCCTTAATTGTTTTCTAACACCGAATTCATACGAGGTCTTTCACGCCGTCGTTTTTCTTAATTTTATTTTGCGTTCATACGATGATTTTAAGTTGCATTACTTTCTTTTTACAATAGGGACTCGATTATCCGGAATTCGATTTAAATCAGGGAAAAAAAGAATTTTTTATTTGCAAAGACCACCTCTATTATCCGAAATTACAAAAAAAATTTCTTTTCTTTTCAAAAAAAAAAAAAAAACAAAGGGGGCATTCTTTAGCAACTAACTGGAAGTATGTTCTGCCAAAATTACTTTTTTTCTTAAATTTTCTTACAAACAAAAAAAATTCCAGAATTATGCTCAAAGGAGCAAGGATATTCTTCAGAAACTAAAGCTGAACGCTAGCAAATCTGGAGTTCTGCGGTTTCAAATCGCGCGGTTAACAGAATATGGCCGCTTATTTAAATATGTGCATTAGGGTGCACCTTTTATTTTATATTTGGAAAATTATATTGTCCCATTCCCATCCAAGATCTTTATTTCGCAAAAAATTAAGCTGATCACATATCGGGAAGGAGTGCCTCATTAAAAGGGAAAATTAACTTTTTTCATTTTTTTATTTTAAATTTTGCCATTTAATTGTAATAATTTGCTATTAAATGTAAAATAATCGAAATGTGCACGAAATTATCGTGCTAATGATATAAAAATAAAGAAATTTGGTAAAAAAATTTTAGGGTTATTAAATTTCTCCCGGCCTTTAACGTGTCTCAGGCCATTTGACCAAGAAATGTAGGAATAAAATTAACATATTTTGAGAAATATTTGAATAGCAGCTGATTTCTACTTTAATTCACCCCTATCGCGAATGTTATGGGAATATGTTATCGCAAAAATTTTGGGAGTAAACATTTCTATTGTGAATTATTTATCAGTGCTTTATAAACAAAAGTCTATATTGTGAATAACTTATCAGTGCTTGTATTGTAAAAGAAAAATATACAAAGTAAAATACTAATAAAAAATATAATAAAATAAATAACGAATAGTGTTTATCTTAATTTTCTTTCTTAAAATTGCTTCAATAAAATTAAAAAGCAATTTAATTTAGTCCAACCTTAGAATACAAATTAAAATTTACATGTTCCCCTCTCGTTCACATTAACACTTGTTGGAAATTTATTTAGTAAAAAAATTCGCGGGAGTTATCATTGGCGATGCCAAATGTTTTATGTTTGGGAATTTATTCCCAAAAAATTTGATGTGGGAATCATTCACAATATGAAATAACAAAATATGGGAATATTTTCATGGGAGTAGTTGTTTGCGATAGGGATGATTATATCCGTATTTACTTTCATATGAGTTATTGTATTCGTAGGAAACCGTTAACCTATTAGCAGATACGACCAAGAAAAATAATTTTTTTAAAGGCAGTTTCAAAGCTCCATTTTCAAATTTTGAAAAATTTTGTTAAACAAATTTCGGAATTTTTTTGATAATCACATTGGGATTTATTGAGGATATAATAAGGAAAAAAATATGAAAATATTATGTCAATACCTCCCATACTTTTTCCGCACCAGCGATTTAAAATTGGCGATTTTCGGGGAAAAAATTTTATTGCCCATATTTTGGCGAATGAGCCAAACAAATTTTCATGTATTTTATGTTAAAACTTTAAACAAAATCTGTTTAATACGATTTCCGTATGACGCGCTAAATTCCCAGTTTTTCATATTTGATAAATGCACTGAAATTTATTGTTGAGGGAAAGCTAGCTTCTATGCGCATTTCACTGGTTCTTTAGGCCAGCTCACCAGGAAACCTTTTCCAAAGATTTTAGAAAAGCCAAAAATATTATATAAATAAAACCATAAAGCGAATAAGAATTATAAACACTCAAAGTCTTACTTGTAACAATATCATAGCTTAAACAAAACACCAACAATAAACAGTGAGTTTATCTTTTCTTGCATTCCCCTACAATTGGTTGGGTTCTTTCCGACTCGAATTGTAGTTGTAAGTGGGTACTCTGTTCAACTCTGAGTCAACTATACAAAACTGCCTAATAATACATCTACAAAATGTAACCAACCGTCAAAAGCAAGCAAAGATTAAAACAACGAACTTACAAGAAAAGTTTAAAAGAATTAATCAAATAAAACTAAAGTGTATAAATAATCAGCGTTTGTTTAACTTTGAAATGTTACTTAAAAACATAAAAAACAATAGCCGTTGGAAATAAGTATCACTCCTTAAAATAATTACTATTGCCATGATCTAAATTGAGTTTCACTTGCAAAGGAGTGTCTGTCACAACATTTCAACAACTGCCGGAACTGCCTAGTTTGAATAAAGAAATAAGCAAATCCTTTACTTGTACATGATTAAGATGGATTTAAGTCAAAATTGATTGATTATCCCATGATCTTTAAAAGGAGTTTGAATAATTGATAAACAAGTGGTTGGTAAACAAAGTGATTGATTTAAATTGTGTTTATCTTGATCTAGATTGACTTAATTGCCTTCAACAAAATTTTTAATTTTTGTTTATAAATGTTTTTTTAATCTAATTTGCTGACTTCGTTGGCAAAGCAAATGAAAATACAAATTGTTGACCATTGATGAAAAGCAAATTTGTTTTATGAGTTCTAAGGAAAAAGGAAAATATAATAAATTAATTGATTCGTACAATAAGATATACAAAGTATAGAATTTTTTTGTAGAATTTTAATAATGATGATTGAATTTTGTTTGTTCTTTCTAAATTGTAAAATTGCTTATTTGCTTTTTTTTCTTTGTTATTATGTATTTAATGTTTTGCAACTTTTTTCCCCAATTATCTTAAAACCACATTTACTTTTTATTACACAACTCTAACAACAAACAGATAAAAATAATTTATTTTATTATAATTTGTATAAATTCGCTATTTATTTCTTTATTCAAAATTGCAAATAAATCATTAAGTAGTAAAATCGTCAGACTTTGTAATTTATTATGATGAAGATAAAGAAATTTAACATTCGTCAGTTATTACAATTATCCACTTAAACATCGGCAGCATGAAGAATATTGCACAGTGGGTTTTTCAAACCTAATACATACTTTAGAACTTTCTTCGTCGGACGACATATATAAATATGCATGTCAAATTGGAACTACCACTAGACAATATTTCAGATATATTTTCACTTTTTTTAAAAATCCAGA
Organism: Pollenia labialis; assembly: GCA_949318255.1. Taxonomy (NCBI): domain Eukaryota; kingdom Metazoa; phylum Arthropoda; class Insecta; order Diptera; family Polleniidae; genus Pollenia; species Pollenia labialis. The sequence continues at coordinate 28,826,924 of OX439139.1, forward strand.
GAATTCATTTTGTAGAATTTTTGTTTAGGAAGACTAGGCCTTCAAAGTTTTAAAGAATTGTCATAAAATATGCTGCGAAAAATGTTAAAACTATTACTTTCAGTCTTATAAAAATCGGTCCACAATAGAGCTCAACCGTTATGGAGGGTCTCCTTGGAAATACGTATGTGTCTATGTATGTATAAATATGTATAAAATGTTTCTATGGCCGTTATAGACTCTGAAACCATCCAACCAATGTGCTCCAAACCGGTTTCATTAGAAAGGTAATTTTGTGAAGATGGTGTTTAATATTTTTTCAGCTCTAGGACCACAAGGGCAGTTTCTGCCCCTCCGAAACAATCCAACAGGTTTTAATGAAATTCTAAAACTAGATAGATCTCTACTTTCATGTACACACGAGCCGTAGAATTTTTTAAAAATAGGAGCCCAATGCGAATTTTAAAGATAGATATATGGACACATTAGCTTTACATTTTTAAAACAGTGGTCCTACGTGTGTTAGGGGGAAATATCTGCCTCTAACTAACAGATTCGAATGATATTTAAAACATAGATAAATCCTTATTTAGATAAACACATAAGCTATGGATGTTTTCAAAAAATGGTACTACAAGAAGGGGGGAACGTAGTAGCACACGCCGGGTATCGGCTAGTGTTTGATAAGAGTGTATGCATATTTATTTCTTTTCAAAGAACACTCTTTTCAGTACGATTTAAATTCTTGGAGAGTACGATTCTTCAGTAAGATTTTAAATTCGATCCAACTAATTTCATTTAATTTGATTCTAGTAGCCCACTGTTCAGTACAGTGCAACTTCGACAATCCGGACATATAAAGTTTTAGGCTCGGTCGGATTATCGAGTTGTCCAGACTATTGGCCATGTTCGGACAATCTCACGATTTCATATCACAAAACGCCACATTGATGTTATGGTGTTCTGAAACTCGTGCGTTTTGCTTGCGATCTGCCATAGTTTCTTAAAGTTCCCTTGATCATACTTTCGCAATTCGAAGTCACCAAACTTTTTGCGATTGCGATTTACATTACACGTTTTATGTAATTTCAAGTCAAGATCGCAAATGTGAAGCGTTTTGCGATTGCCAGAACATGCTGGTATAGTACGTCATCTTTACATCGAAGAATTTGGCGTTTGCTTAAAATTTTTTTTTGATAAATTGGGATATGATTGTTTTTATGCTGCAAGAAACATGTGCAAAGCGCTTTCTCTCATTCTAGATTTTCTGCTTTTTTCTATTTCATAAAAATAGTTTTATGTTATGAAAATGGTTAAAAGATTGTTTTGGTTTAAATTATACCGGGTTCATTATTCGAAGTAAATTGTTTTATCGTCTCCTTGATGTTTTAATGTCGCAAATCGTTGATTTAGGAACATAAATTTGCCTACTAGTTTTTTTCCTCAGCAAGGCTTTGTAGAAGTTCACCCTTTTCCTTTAAAGGGAGTGTTTTATGTTTGCGTGTTTTATTTTAAAAAAAATGCCACTTGTTTCGAATTTAGACAAACACGCTTGCAAAGAAAAGAACTGCAGTAATGATAGTGAAAAATATAAATGAAAGTGATAACAAAAGTAAAAACTGTAAAACATAGACATTAAATGTTTGTTTTTGCATAAAAAAAAAAAATTTCTGGATTGTTGACGTAAAAAATTTAAATTATCTGAAATGTAGAACCACCCGAATTATTGGAGTGACCGGACTGTTGCATGTCCGAGCTACCGAAGTTGCACTGTACTTTATTTATAGCACAATAAAGTATGTGTTGTGGAAGATTTTAAAACTTGTTTTTTTTTCTATTATTGGTTTTGTCTAAGCCTCTTTGTTGTATTATCCTTTAAAATTTTCTGTCCCAATTTCATTGTTTAGCAGTGAAGCATTAAATTTCATTGATGGGAGGTAAATGGTTTTTTATTTCATGGTACTTTTTTGTTAGAAAATATTTTATTTAATTTTTTTTTAGCTAAAATTAAATTCGATGCTATTTTTTGAAACAAAGAACAAGGCTTTGTTTTTCTAATTTGTTAAAGAATACATAACGAGAGCGGTCCCACAATTAGCAGAACAGATGTATTGAAGGAAGTAGTTTGAATAAATTGATTTGTTGTAAAACTATGGTTACAAGTTTCAAGGCATCAGTATTTTTTGTGTAGAATTCAAAAATTAACAATCTTATTTACGCGAATAAGCAGTTTTCTTCTCAAAATTCTGCTTTCTTCAAAAATTTTTTAGGGAAAAGGGAACAAATTAAATGGAAAATTTTATTTAGTTTTATTACCATTATTGTGGTTATTTAATTTGTAGACATGAAAAAATTTGCTCACCGTTATGTAATTCAATAATTTCATTTGAAATGAGTCAGTCTTACCAATATTAAAGCCGATCTAGATTATACTCTGGCAGAGTGGGAAAGGTGCATCGAGCTTAATAGAGATTAAATTGAGAAATAAAGAAAATTTTTCTCAAAATTGTTGTTTTTTTTTTAGTTATTTCAGCTAATTTTGAGACTGCCCTCGTATTCCTTTTGTTTTAAGAGATGTATAAAAATAAGTGACAGGGATGGAAAATGGCATTTGTAATTTTGTACCAACTATGAAGACAAAATGTACTTTTTAGACAAAGACAATACCATTTTAACATTGTTAAATAAATTCGAGACAGATTTTGAAATTTGTTACAATTTTATTATATAACAAATGTTGCAGCACCAAAAACAAAAAAATTGCTGACAATTTTTCTAAAAGTGTGTGTTAATCAATGTTAAATAACTATTTTAATTGCCATTGTGTTGCGCCTTAATACCACAAATATTAGTAAATGCATTTAAGTCTATTTAAGTCTATTTAAACTATAAATCATATTCTTGTTGTTGTATAATGTTGGTTTAATTGCAGGAGCTCAAGTTAAAATAAACTTAAATTTTTGCTATCGCAACAAATTGAAATTTGTTTGCTTTTAAATTTAATCCGTTTTTAATTTTTTTTTTATTATTTTTTATAAATGTTTAATTAATATACAAAAACAAAGTATTTTTAAAATAAACAGGGTTCTTATTTCTAAGGCCACATGACGTATGAGTACTGATAATTTTTTTAAATTAGTTACGATACGCATCAAATATGACGTTTAAGGATATTAATTTTGTTTTTTTTTTATTTATAAATTGGTTTTATTTAAAAATGTATTATAGTGTTTTGAATGCCTAATGGCTGATTTCACCAATATTTATTTATGTTTAAAATTCGTTTTTCATGTCAAAAGAAAATAAAATGATATGAAAAACTATATTTAAATATGAATTGATATTTAAATAGAATTGATGAAGTGCTATAAATTGCTTGAAAATAAAACTAACAGCCGTACCTAAACAAGACCGGAAGACGGAACGTTTTCTTCCGCTTAGCTTTTACGCCATACCTAAACAAGAGCGTAAACGCTGTGCTACAAACAGTAGTGTTAACTTTCTTGTTTAATAAAACCCACATAATAGAAATAAAAAGAAGGGAAAACCCCGCTTTATTGACAAAAACCAGCTAAATTGCCATTATTTATTAACAATAGCGGCCAACTTCACTATTAAACGCGTTGTCAAAATCGGATTTTCCAATTGCAAAGCGTTGACGCCGCGCTATTTAGGGATGCTTCATACAAATTGTATAGGCATGAGAATTTTTGCCAGCTAGAAAACGCTTTCCGCTCTTGGTTAGGTACAGCTGTAAGTAACAAAACCTTAAATGAATTTTTGTAATTTGAAATTTAAGTTGTTTTTAGGCATCGACAACAAATTAAAATACCAGTCACTAGTAATACACGATATGGGCCTTATTAAAGAGTGAAGATTAAAAAAATTATTGAGATTTCCAAACTATAGAATCACTAGCAGAAACTAGTATTTAGCTAGACATATACTGGTTAGTATTAACTTTTAACTAGTTGCACTTTTGATATTTTTACATGTATGTGTATCAAACTATCGCATTTAAGTGGGTTGTCATAGGAGGCCAATTTGTTAATTTTAAAGCATTTTTATAATTGCTTAAAACTAGTTGCTTTATTAACAGTATAAAGACTAATAAAAGCAAAATTAATTTGACAATTCCCCTCAATATTTTTGTTTTATAGTGTACTTGCATTTAACCCGCTTCTTCGTTAGCGTCTCCTATTCCTTTGTGGACTTATTTTTATGCCAAAGTTTATCAAAAAAAAACACCAGTTGTGGAACCAAAAGGTACTATTTTTTCCCCCCATTTTAATGTATCCAATCTGGGGTCTAATCACCGCATACGATATCGAGCAAAATTGATCGATATTATTTATTTTGGTATCATAAATCTTGATATAGAATTAAATTTATTGAATTTGAAATAATAGCATTCGATATCAAGTAACTCGACATTACATTTCTCGAGTTTTTATTCGATACGTCAGTGCCTATCGTATGCAAAAACATTCGATAGTTTATTCGATACGATAGTATCGAATGCGGTGATTAGACCCCTGCAGCCCAGAATTTATTACGAATATGTCAATGAATGGATAAAACAGTACCAAAAATAGTTACGATTTTCACCCCTAAAATGGTCGAATTTCGAAAAAGTACCAACTTTCAATTGAGGTATTAATTTTGTTTCTATGTTTAGTGGTTCAAAAGATAGATTGGATGTCCAAAAAGTACCAAAATTCAGGTTTTATCCGTTTACTCCCTAATAGGGCCGAATTTCAAAAAAGTACCAGACACCTGTCTGCTTATTTTTCTAAAGAACAACGATAAGTTATACATTTTTTTTTGTATCTCTTTTAGTTTTGGAGATATAAGGTTACCGAATTTTCCCGTTTTTACTCTTTTTGACCCCCTAAACATTCGAATTTCCAAAAATTCCGTCTTGGTGGATCGATTTTGGAAGTGACCAATCTCTGGACCAAATTTCAAGTTTTTGGCTTCAGGCGTTTAGGCTGTGCTATGATGAATCCGTCAGTAACGTTACGATTTGATGTATGTAGATTTATTCATTTTAGAATAATTCTACGCACTAACCCCTGTAACCAGAGAGAGAATATTGTATTAATTATTTTTCTGTTACCATGTTTAAATTTTGTTAAATTCCCCCTTGGTTAACAGAATTAAAACAAGCTACCAGAATGCCCCGAATTGGTTTCCGTCATCATTCTACATTTAAGAATTTGATGTATTTAACTAAATAATTTAAGCAAAAATTATACGGGAATTTACCTTCTCTTTATTTAGTTGTTAAACATAAAATTAGTTTGTCAACTCTAAAACCAAATTGTTTTTTTTTTATCTACTTTTGAAAAGTAGTGGATGTTTCTACGACGAACAAATATTAAATCCTTTTTACCAACTTTTGTAGTGTTTTTGTTGTTTCAGCAACAAATGGCGTCACGTATGAAGCAGCGCAGTCGAAATTTTATATTTTTTGTTATTTTTCGACGTCTTACAACTAGTAATAAACTAGTCCAAAACCTTACTAGTAACGATTTTAGCTGGGCACACTCATTTTACGACATCTACGATGTTATGTGTAAAGCAGCGCCAAATTTACTAACGAAAAACAACAACAAAGCAACAGCAGAGCGAAAGAAAGTTGAAAGAGAGAGAACATTTTTTAGTGTTGTTGACGTAGCAAAGCCTAATTTTGCTGCTTAAGCAAGCATTACGAGAAACTAAGCATGTACACAACACTACCGTAAAGTTATATTTTAGTAGGTTCGGTGTAAAGAAGACCATTTTATTCAGAAACGGCTTTTCGTGTGTTACACTTATAAAAATTTTCACATGCGAAAATAGGAAACCTAATGTTGCCAGATCTTTAAAAATTCTAATAGTAAATTATTACATTTATCTTTACAATTACAATGCTAATCTTTTTTTTATCCAAAATTACTCTTAAATGTTATTTTAATCTTTTTGTTTATTTCTTTTTAGGTAAGCTATCCCACCTTTTTTACAACTGTAAGTATTAAATACATTGTCAACAATATTTAAATAATTATTTGGTCTTAAAAGACAAAACTTCAAAGGAAAGTGTGTGTGTGTGTGTTTTTTCTTCTTCCTTATTTGTCAACTAAAATACTGTATAAAATAATAAAAAGTTTCCCACCGCAAAAAAGCGAACAATAAGATCATTAAACAAAAAAACAATAATAAGTTCAATTTACTAAAAATTGTATTGACACATCAGCACCAGCGAAATCTCTCCGGGATTTGAGTTGATCCAATGTAAACGAAACCCACACACACATATCCATCACAAAAATTTTGTCGAGTGTGGATTACTTAGTCATCGTCCAGACTTGCAATTTTTGTTGCTGCAGTTTTTTAAAATTCTGCTTTGAATTTGCATTAGTGTCCAGATTATGGAATTCTGGTCTTGCAATTTTTATATTTGTTTCTTGTCTTTCCTCTTCTCCTTTTTGTATTTCATAAATAAACACAATTCACCTACAGCCAACTTCAAGTGGAAAAGTGTGAGAATAACAAAACAAACACATAACTGCAGAGTACATGAAACTGATTACCCCTACTCAATCTACTTACCTCTCTCACAAATAAACTCAAGAATTGCTGCAACTTAAATTGCAGGTGTGGACGATGGCTTACTAACTCGCTTATTACAACTACATATTTCGAAAAGTGGAACTTTGTTTTCTATTTAAAGGTTTTCGCAAAAATCAACTTAAAATGACACACAAAAGTGACACATTCCTATTGTAGTCACCAGTAACAACAACAATTTTGTATTATTTATTATAAAAACACTTGCAGTATACAATCTTGCAAACATGATCTTATTTAGGCATTAAAGTCCCACTGTGATTTGGACATGGAACTAAATTAAGTACCTGGTGTGTTGTTGGGGCTATTTAAAATGGAAAATAAACTAAATTAAAAAAAAACAAAATAAACAAATATTATGTCACCAAAGTAGGTATTTATGTATGTATAGAGAGCATTGACGAATTTTAGATACCCTTCACACAAACTCTGTATATTTATATGGTTTTAAAACGTTGGACGATTATTCGTTATTTTATATGGGGGTAAGCATTATATGTCTGCTTTGGCCAATTGTAAACCGATTTTTATAAAATTTTCAAATTAAATTGAACAAGTTCGTACTAAAGTTCGTAACAAAATTATTTTTCGTTACGATATTTAACACTTTCAAGTGATTTTCTATCAGCTATTGTCAAATTAGAAGCCACTCTTAAAAAACTAAAATAGTATAATTTTTCATCATATGGAAGAATAAGCAAATTCTAGGATTTTATCAGGGGTGGGTGTGTTGGAAATCGAAAACGTAAAAAGCAAGAATTTTGAAGTTGTTTATAATACACTTTTAATCTAAATTTAAAAATGTTTGCTATAAATTCTGTTAAATAGAGAAATATTTGACCCAAAATTCTTTAATGAAAGAAATCTTTTAAAATTCTTGCGTTATACGCATCGTTGCCGTTGTGCCACAAAAGTAACACTTTTGACCCTTTTTCATGCCAATAACACTTTTTGTGGCCCTTTTTTAATGTATCCCTTTGTATAATTTTAAAAAATGTATGACAATTTTTAAACCTTTTTGAAAATAACTACAAGTTTCCGTATTCCTTACGAAAGTTCTCATGATGAGTTTTGGAAACATACATAAAAAAATTGGTAGCATGTCATAACGTCCAGTGTCATAGTGTCCACGGACACTATTTACAAACAAACTTAAAATAAAAACTTGTGAATCCATGCTTTACTCTCTCATTTTGCTCGATTCGGAGCTGGTAGAATGGAATCCAAGTAATGAATTAGTTACAAAATATCCTAAAAAGTGATAAACATTGTAAAAGGTTTTTGTAAAAGTAACTTCTTTTTTTGATAATATGACTAATATTGGAATGTACCTGTGAATTGTTTGTTTCTAAGTTTAAACATTGATTTATAATTCAAGTATGTATAATTACTTTTATTATAGTCTAATGTATTTAAATAATACATAATAATAAACTTGTACCTATTTTACTTTAAAATACCCCTTTTTGTCCCTTTTTTCTTAAATACCCTTTTTATGACACTTTTTTGAAATTGCCAGCGGCAACCCTGGTTATACATTTTCGATTTCCAGCACACCCCTGTATATGTATTTTCCGAAATGTTTAAAAACACGTTGGTTTTGTTGCTAGGCGATCGTGTAAGAGAAGAAAGAGGGGTGGACAAACTGACACGAAATGAGTTTTCATGTCTGTTAATATGAGTTTTTATGTTTTTAAATATGAATGTAAAGAAGATTAGATAAATAGACATGAAATCAAACAGGCATGTTTGGAAAGACGTAGTGAAAATTCAAAAGGTTTTTGGTAGCATGTTCAAAAGGGAATTAATAAAACAGTCATGTATGGAAAGAGATCGTATGATTGCCCCCTTATACATATGTTTGTCAGCTATAGACAATTCTGAACCGATTATCAAAAACTTTGATATTATAATTTTCAAGGCCCTTTAAAGTAACTTCGGAAAGCTATATTCAATTACAGGCGCATCGCCGACGAGATATTGCGCCTCTTTCTTTTGTGGTTTCACTATGATAGGGGTTTAACGTTTGCAGATCTCCTTTATAACCGCCTGACCAATTCGTTATCTGTTACAGCGCGACCCATTTACTCCCAGCGTGTAAAATTTACCTAAGACTTGCTATTAGCAAAAATCCTTTGGGGCTAAGGAGAACCCTACAAGGATTTTGTTAATTAAATTAGGGACTATTTACAAAAGCCAGATTATGGGGTGTTATTTTGCTGTAACCTAAGGGGAATTTCAAATTGCTGCCGATAGTTGTTCTATACTGCTGGCATTCAACATAAGCGGCTTAACACGTACACCCAGAGAAAAAGCGTGTTTTAATATGGTCACCTCCAACAAAACTATTTTTAAAAAAAAATTTAAACATATTATGTTTAATTATACCATATTATTGTCCCCCACAACCATATTATGGTTAAATTAGTCCGCCTTCGAACATAATATGGTAAATAATAACTATAAATTGTTTAACACTTATAACAGCATGGTTGTTTTTTAACCATAGTATGTTGCTCTTGGAAAAGTTGAAAATACTATTGTTAATTTAAGAAAAAATTACTGTCATATTTAACCATAACATGTTTAGAAGCAACCGTATTATGGTTGTGGCTTATTGATGGAGGGCTAATTTAACCATAATATGGTTGTAGGGGACAATAATATGGTTAAGTTAAACATAATTTATTTAAAATTTTACTTCAAAATAGTTTTGTTGGAGGTGGCCACATTTAAACATATTTTGTCTCTGCGTGTTAGGAGGATAAAAAATGGCAATTTAGGTATTTTTTGGTCAATCTAGCGGTTTTAATTTTTTTTTATTTTGATTAAGTCGATTAAAGTTAACATTATGGTTCGTGATACAACGTTGACGCTCTTATTTAGGTGTATTACATCAGCGTAAAAAGTAAGAAAACGTTGCGCCTTTTACTCTTATTTAGGAACGGTGGTAAGGTTCAATGCCTTTTTGCAATTTTATTTCTTAAGTGTTGATTGTTTTTTCGTCGTTGAAAAAAAATCTTTTACTGTCTAGATTTTAATAAACCGAAGTGAAGTGGATTTAGAATTGAAAAAGGTTTGGAAACAAGTCTGTAAAGAAAATTCATAAACTTCATACTTTGAGTACCGATTGAAATTTAAATCCCGCTTGATTTTAATTCCACTTTATTTCGATTTCTAGAACATGCCCGATTATCTTAAAAATTTGCTTAACCTATAAACTGACCATTTGGACCGCTGGCTTTAAAGAAATTTATTGTTTTTACTATTGATTGATCTGCGGCGTTTTATAAAAGATTTAAGTAGGGTTGAAAAAGTTTGCATCTATAATTAATTCCAAGGAAACAATATTATGTCAATTGAAGTGGAATTGTGTTGGACCAAAAACTGTGCTTCAGACAGAATACCGGAAGGGACTAAAATGACAAACTGAATTTTTATATCGATCGTTTAATTTTTACGGCAAATGCACGTTAAGTATAAATATCAAAAACTACAATTATAAAGCTTAAGAAAAGTTTAACAAATTTTTCATAAAGAAGTTTTTACTATTAAAAAAACTTCCTTTTTTGCCATAATTCGACTGAAATTTTATTTGTCTTCTTACAAACTCATCGCTGTTGATATTTTACAGCTCCTTGGTGTCGAAAACTTTCTACAATCCAACAAGTTATTTAATATCTATATGGAAGAAATGTTTAGTATATGCCTTAAACATCAGCAATCTTAAGCATTTTCACTGCACAACAGAAAAATAATAATATTTTAGTGCAAGCAACATGAGCATCGCTAATAAATTCTGCTCTCCTCTGTTAAATGCATTGAAATCTCAATTATAATTTTTTTTAGAGCAAAAGAACTATTTTGTTATTCCTAATTTATTAACCAGTTTTAGGTCATTATTACAAACTTCAAACTCCAACAACAATTCATGCCACCCTCATCTAGTCGAGTGTGTGCCCACTTAAGGCAAATCGTAGATTGTGTTGCTGTCATTTAACTTGTATGTTACCTGCTAAAATTATAGCATTCAAATGTCGAAATAAAACATGTTGTTGCAACCGTGCAACAAAATACCAAACATAGAAACACATCCAGCACATGCAACGAGCGAACAGTCAAACAAATACTAACTAAAACTTGATTCTATTTTCCTATCATCATCATGTCCATAGTGTTACAACAAACATAAACATTAGAAAACAAAAACAAAAACAAATAATAAAAATCACTGTTCACAATTCCTACAATTTGTCTGCGTTTCATTTGGTTGCAACAAAAAAAAACCGTTCGCCAGACCAAGTCCTTACAAACTTGCATGAGACATGACGTTGGTACACAAAAACAACAACAAAGATGCATACAACATTTTTTTGTTCGTTTAAAAAAAAGGAAAAGAATTCAAGAGTACTAGAAAATGGCTTGCTTATAAAGTAATGAGGGAAGTAAACGCTGTAGTCGTTAGAATCGATTCACATTGAATATCTGAATTGGAAGTCTAAAAAAATGTAAACAAATCTTAATTTGTTCTTTTTTTTAGCTAGGAATATATAAAGTACAACACCAACAACTTCGCACTAACAAGTTATTGTTATCATTAACCATAGCATGTTCACACCAACCATAAAAAGTTTGTAGCTTCTTGACGGAGGACTAATGTAACTATAAAACAGTTTCCGAAGACAAAAGTAGGTTTAAAAATTTTTCGGAAAAATTTGGTTTTGTTGATAGTAGTGCTTGCACCGAAAATCATAGATTTCGGAATTTTCAACATGACATGTTGGAACGACATGACATGTGACATGACATGACATGACATTATCACTGAACACAATTCAATATGAAATTTAAGCATGATTTGTTAAATAAATTTAAAAAATTATCTGGCGTAAGTCTCTTTATGACGAAGAACCTAACTTACCTTTATGCAACCAATAACAACAATATCAAATCAGCTGTCGCAGAAGACAGTGCTGCCAATTTAAAGCTCTTTGTCAAATCAGTTGTAAATTTTAATTAAAATTTAATTTCTTTATGAGAATTAAACACTATTTCCTACTGAATCCTTAATGAAACAAACATTCGTATTCAAGACTTATCTTTTTTTTCTTTGGCATATGTATACTTCCCCTATTACAATTTTATTCTTGTTCTTGTAGGTAAACATTGTTTTCAAAAATCTCACTATGTTGCCATGTTCATGCAATCATCGACAAATAATCGCATATTAGCTGTTAAAATATATAGCGGTTAATCTAAAGAGTGGAAACGCAATTTAAAATATATCGCAAAAATGTAGTTTAGACAAAATTTAAAAATAAAAGTGATGCCAACTTAGCTATTATGGGGGTAAATTTAGCTCGTTTTAACTACTCCTGGCTCTTGATTGATTCTTTTTTCAAACGTGTTATTGGAACGTTTGACACTTTTAACAGCAATCAGTAAATACTCTCTTTTTACCCACTTGTTTCGTCTTTGGTTCAATTTTATATGTGTACACATTTTTTTGCTTTGGTCAAAAGTATAGAAAGGCTTGGGATCAAATCCGGTGTTTACACTGAATAAATTCTCCAAAATTGTTCACTAATTAAAGCATTAATCAAAAATAAAATCAGTTTTAATTAAAAATTTAATCATGTTAGTTAAATGTTTAATCAAGTGAATTAAAAGTTTAATCAATTTAACTAATCGTTTGATTGATACGATAAATTTGTTTACTGGTGCAAATTTAATTAATTTTTTTATTAATATCACAAATTCTTTAATTGTTATCTATTTTTATTTTTTTCTGTGTAAAAAATTAATTACACTAACAAAAGATCCATCAAAAGCTTTATGCAGATATTCAATAAAAAAAAGCTTAACATTTTCATTTAGTACACCATTCGGATACTCATAAAAAGTCAAACTTTAAAACAAACATGTGGCCAGATGAAGAATTTTAAAAATTACTGTTCATATTGTTATTTCTATTTATTGAATTGTTACAATTTAAACCGCTACTTTGTTAGCGGCTCCTTTTTCTTCGTGGACATATTTGTATGCCAAAGTTTATTTTTCCAGGATTTAACCCGATACTTTGCTATTGGGCCTTTTCTTTCATAAACATTTTTAAATGTCAAAGTTTATGTTCCTACGTTTTAACAAAATTAATCATAATTTCGTGTTTCTAAAGACCAATTTTTAGGATTGATATTAAAACACAATTATTTTTAAAATCGTTTTAAATACAAAATTCTTTTCTTCACTGAACACTTAAATGTAACTTAATTTACCGATGTGGTGCATTTTAAGTTTTTAACTTAGCAAGATGGTCGGTCTCAATATTAAACCAATACAACAACAACAGGCATAGCAATAGCGTACAACTGTTTTTTGGGGCCACCTTGAAAATAAAGACACTTTTTTATGATATTTTTTGTATTTAGTAGTGCTACCATACTCAAAAAATCAATCTGAATTTAAATACGATTTAAGTTTATATGAAAACTAACTTAATATAGATTTAAATATTATCCTGAAAATTGGGCCTAAGTTCAAAAGTATAGAAAATTAAAAAAGTACCACTCGTAGAACACAAAAGCAAATGAAAGAAAGTAAATTTCCCAGGTTATTTCAAAATATATACAGGTTGTACGCGTTTACTTTCTCAGGACGTTGCATCTTGAATTTTATGTTTCGAGGTCCAATATTTTTGAAAATTCAAAAAGTACCAGTTAAAGAACAAAAAAGTTGCAAAAGTCCAATATTAACGATAATTAAATAATACCTGTTGTAGAACCAAAAAGCTGAAGAAAGATATTGAATTTCCCGTATTTCCCATTTTGGTACTATTTTTTCCCCCTTTAATGTATCAAAAATTGCAGCATTTTAGTGGGAGCCCATAATTCAGGACGAATATGTAAATGAATGAAGCAAAATGTTTTGTAAAAAGTACCAAATATAGCTACAATGTTCATCCCTTAAACGTTCGAATTTCGAAAAAGTACCGTATTCGTATTTTTTTGATAATTTTCGAATGTGGTATAAACTTTATTTCTAGGTTTATGGGTTTATGAGTTCAAAAGATAGATGGGCTGACAAAAACGTACCAAATTCCGGTTTTACTCCTTTTCCACCCTAAACGAGCTGAATTTCAAAAATGTACCAGACACCAGTCTACTTATTTTTCAAAATAACAACGATAAGCATTACAGTTTTTTTTGTATCTCGTTTAGTTTTGGAGATAAAAGGTTTCCGAATTTACCCTTTCTTACCCCCTAAACATTCGAATTTCCAAAAATCCCGTCTTAGTGGACGGATTTGGGCAGAGACCCACCTCCGGGCCAAATTTCAAGGTTTTAGCTCCAGGCGTTTAGGCTGTGCCATGTTGAATCTGTGAGTCAGTAACAATTTTATATATACAGATTAATATATATATGTAATAAATGTGTTTAATATAAATGAGTTTGAAGTACAAAAATGAATAATAAATGGATTTAAAGCAGAACAATCTTTGATTATTAAATTTAGCGCTTTTGAGCACTTTTTGACTGCACGTTTTGTCATTGATTAGTCGGCATCTCTGGATATTAATATTTTAATAGTTCTCATTGCTTATGGCTTCAGGGAAGCCCCCCCCCCCCCTCCTCCTAACAGCCATAAAATGTAATTAAACAAGCTAAGAAATATGATTGATTGTGAAAAGTTTTTATTGAAGAATTGGAAATACAGCAAAAACCCTTATTCTTTTAATTATCTTTAAAAGTGGTTAGGGAATTTTGGGATTCTGTGATTTATAAATAAAGTTTGTTATTTTTTGGAGATGTTACATTTATTTTTTCTGCAAAACGAGGGTAAATTGCATTGAAAGTGAGTACCTTTTTCGTAAAATTGTAAAATTAAAAACGATTTTTGACTGAATTTTCTTTATGATTTTTTTGTTCCGGGAAACAGATATGACTTAAAATTTTTTTTAGAGGAAAATGGTGTAGAAAAGCATGTGGAGTATATGAGCCATTCTGCACTCTTCGTCTTTAAAGTTCAAAGTCACGCAAAGTCTACTTCGAGCAAAATATTCTACTTTTTAAAACCTAAAAATAGCAAACGACGTTTTGACATTGGAGAGTTGGTGTGGATTCACTTCCTTAATAAGATTTTAAAAAGTTTTCAGAAAATAGCGTTGGCTGGTGATATTTTATTCATAAATATATGTGAGGAGCCGCAGAACAAAACGTGATTTGTTGCCCATTAAAATGTTTGGAAAATTGAGCTTTATTTATTTCGCCTTCCTAAAAAACTGCATGAACCTGGATATGGTAACAAGTTTTTTTTTTACTTTTCAATAAACGCATTTAACTGTCATAAGATTAAAGATTTTTACGCATTTATTTTAAAACTGCTAAAAAACCAATTTGTCAGAAAATGCGAAAAGGTACGTTTTGCGCTGCGGCTCCTCATGTTTGTGGCCCATTAACTAATGTCATATTTTCAAAACCCCGCCAATATACGAATTTAATATCCTCTCCACGTTTTCTATTACCTTTCTAAGCTGCTGTTTGAAAAGTTTTCCAAACTATTATTCTCAAATATGTCTATTAACCAACAGACGTCACGAAACCTTGACTATTCTTTCACATTTACCAGCAAACAAACGCTTACCCTTTTTTTTAATTGCCATAAAATGTAGTTAAGACATGACTTCCGTTATTATTTTTTATGCCTTATAAACCCATATTAAATTGACCTTAAATGTGGGCAAAAAAAAAATCAATTATGGAAAATTAAGCCGTCTTTGAAAGTTAAATGTGCATGAGCGGCAACACTGGTTATTTATAGCTCTAAGCTTGTATGTAAATACTTTATACTACCTGCTGAGCGCACGCGATTTGATGTCCCATCATTAGGCGAGTGCTTTTCTACTGCCCATACTACTGGATTTTTTTTGTGGAACTTTTTTTGTGTGTCTTCTAAATCAATTCATTGTTTTTGTGTTCATTCGGTTTTAAGTTCGTTCCCCTTCTCTCTTTTTTGGTTTCATTTGCCCGATATCAGCCAGCCTGTTGTCTTATGGTTCTTTGTAGACATTGTTCCATTTTTTGCTGATTCATTTTAGATAGTTGTGTGCGGCAACATGTTCGTTCTTCTGCTGCGATTTCTGCGGCATTCTCTTGTCTGTTTTTTTTTTTTTTTTTTTTTTTTTGTATGCTGGCGGATATACATACTTAAGGATAAAAGTGGAAGGCGTTCACTTAATAGGCCTTCAAAACGTTATTTTTTTCATTTAAATTTTTTTTAAATATTTTCAATACTCGGAAGGGTTAGGCGGCGTGTGCGTCCTAAAAGTGCTTTGCACAACATCTTTGTGTGTTACGTTGAAGGGTTGTAGATGCTTTTCTGGGGTTAAAACATGCCAATCGACATAAGATTACGACTTATTGAAAAAATTAGATTTGTTACATCGAAATTTGTTCAGAACCGGAGGTCTGTGTTTTAAACTAAATCATCAAATTAGAGATCTTAAAGATATCAAGTTACACGCCGAGTTCTTCCATCGGTTTGTATGAGAATTTTTATTTAATGTTCATAAATAACCAACTGTATATAAAATTTTCTAAGGTTATAGAGTTTGTAGACTGAGAATAAAACTCAGGCGTTAAAGCGGCGAGTGATTACTCACACTTGCTCGGGACTTGTGATTGACAGATCACGTCTAAGCAGATATTAAACTGAAGCGACAGGAAATGGCGCACAGTACTTTCTTCCATATACAACAATAAGGTGAAACAATGTTGGCACTTAACTCTTTTATATTTATAATAATATAATTTAAATGGAATATAGCAAAGTGATTTAAATTTAATATTTTTTTTTTTTTTTTTTTTTTTTTTTTTGACAACATCTTTTGAAAGTTGTTGTTGTTTTTATTTTGTTTTTCTTAACCTATTTACAACTACAATTAATGTTGAGAGAATTTCAACTAATTGTAGTGGGGAATGTAAGATGAGATGAAGCCACTGTTTATTGTTGATGTTGTTTTGTTTAAGCTTTGATATTATTACAAGTAGAACTGTTGCTATAATTCTTATACGTTTAACAGTTTTATTTGGTTTAATATCTTTAGTTTTTCTAAAATCTTTATGGATGAAGTTTCCTGATGATCTGGCCTAAGCAACCAGTGAAATGCGCATAGGAATAGCTTATCCCGTCAACAATAAATTTCAAGTGTTTTTATCAATAATAAAAACTGGGAATTAAGCACGAATAACAAAATCTTTTGAAAATTTAAATTTTGTATTCCCAAAAATTGAAATTACTTTTTGATTTAATATTTTTGTGATGTTTTTAAAAAAAGCATATTTTAAAATACAAAAATCCTTTCTAGAATTTGTAAAAAATTAAGTACATCAATTTTAAGATTATATTTAGATAGATTTGGTAATTTTCAACAAATCAACACAAAAAGTGTTGCCGAATTAATTTTTTTTTAAAAAGTATATATGGGAGGTACATGAATCCTTTGACGGAATTTAATTTTGTTTTTTGTTATTTATATCTTTGCAAAATATTATTAGTCAGGGTCAACTCCTTTTATTTTTGCACCATTTTGCTCTACATCAAAATATTGTGCGGCGGTTCAAACTTTAACTTGTCTATGATAAAACATGCATTAAGAAAGTCGTCTATCTGCAAATTAAGGCCAGTTTGAGGGCCTCTATAGTTTTTCCCTATCCCGCATAGAATTTGCGTTAATGTGCTGGTGTGTATATTATGTTTTTGTCACAGAACCGTCTGTCTGACATTTTAACTTGACCATATAAATTGTTGATTGTTCAACTGCAAGTAAGAGTTTATTTAATGTCTACCAGACGGTTTAAATTTTCTGTATGCGTGTCAATGGCTCCAAAGAATGTACAAAAACAAAAAAAAACAAAAAACAAATTGAAATAATAAAACTTAAAAGCGACAATGTAAATGAAGGTTTTAAATCAAATTTGTACTTTAAAAATTAACTCTAGCTACGTCTAAACTCAATTCTCGCATAACTAGACTTCATATTAATTTGCAACATTGTCAATTTGATTTGTGCCGCAAATCAAATCTTTTTTATGAATTTTCTTGTTTTAACAATTGATTCTGTATAACAGTCTTTTAAAAACTTTCACTTCTTTCGACGGCTTCAAAAAATTAAAAAATTTTAAATTTTTTTTTCTAGACGAGATTTTAAAAATCCATATAATTGAAACTAATCTGTAACAAGCCCAATTAATATTTACCATTAAATGTTTGTAAATAAGAACGACTAGAGGCTTAACTATGTACATACGTTTGTTCTATACTTGGGAAATAGAGCAGCCTTCTAACATACAATTGTTGTTTTCTAATTCAGAAAAATATATTAAAAGAACACCTGAAATTTTAGTAGTCACCTTTACAAAATCTTAGTCTGCAAAGGTTTATTTTTTCATATAAGAACCTCCAAAAAGCTTTGAAAAGTAACAGATTCTAAGATGTTGGCTTTAATTAAATCGATTTCTGCTCTTCGTCAAAAGAAACTTTTAAATTTCTTTATATTTTCGAAAGAAGATGACGTCTGCTACGCTACACCTCTGGAAGTCGTAGATGGCGTCTCAAACTCGTCTGGTGCTCAAAGTGATTGTAATGAGCTTTGCTTTAAACCAATCTAGTGCTAGCGGAACCAGTAGCTTCCTTCAAACTTGTAGTTCGGTAACCGAAATACCAGGTCCTAATGACACTTAAGTTTTTAAACAAATCCGTCCCTTTCTTTTGTTACTTAGAATGAAAATACTACAAAATCACCTCGAGATAACGTAAATTAAGAAAAAAAAAAGTAAAAAGCAAGTCCTAAAAAAACCTAAAGTTTGAAACCCTTTTATACAGCTAATTTCTAAGAAAAAACAAAAACTTTGTAATTATATACCACGAGAGACGAACAAATAACATTTTTTGACAAAACCAACTGTTACTCTAGTGCTGCACTTATGCCCCATTAATAAAATAAAATGTTGTACTTTTTTTATTTAAAGAGGATTATCATGAGAAAAACATAACACTTAGTTTTCAGGAAAGAACATAAACAAATGTAAAAGGCAGAAAAAATGCAAGAAATTACCCATAAAAGAAAACGCCATTGGTTTCGTTATCTAGATCATACACACGTAATCTAATGAATAAAGAATATATTTTGTAAATCCTCAGGTTCTCTCGCCCCTATGAATTATTAGCATTTCAAATATTTCAATTAACACTTGGTCAAATACATAACTGAGCTGACATAATTAAATTTTCAAAATCATACGCATTAATGATACTTAAAACTTTAAAAAGCCGAAAGATTCAAGTGGATTTTTTGATTTTGACTACTGTTGACTTTAATGAAGTTTAAAAAAAAAAAATAAAAATATTTGAAGTGTTAAATCAATTTAATTATGCTTAAAATGTGTATTTTTCGTCCACTTATTTTATCTGTCCGATACAGTCGATTGCAAACGATGATCTCCAGTATTCGTCTTGTTCGTAGCTGTGCACAATTTTCGCTTGATCGTTAGATCGTCCGCCATCTGTCCGTATTAGTTTGGCTGTATGTGCGTTATGAGCGAGATAAACAAGCATGTGTGAATTATTCACAATTGATTAACTTTGAGTTGGGTCCCTTGCAAGAAATTAGCTAAAATTTTGACACATGAGTTTATCCAAGTGAAATCAATATTTATACAACATTATTTAAAGGTAAATAGTTGTGGTTAAATTTGGTATTTCGATGTTTGCATGTGCAAGCAAATATTAGTTAAGATGCAAAAACAATAAGCAAATTTTGCAAACAAATTTTTTGCAAATATTTTTGGGACAACTGAAGCTTTCAAGTTGCCCTACGCCCTGATTGAAAATGAATTTGGTTGATGATTTTGAAAAGTTTGCAGATTTTAAGGAGTCTATGGTTTATAGCACGCTTTTGGTACTAAATGATTGTTGATAATTCTAATTTTAATTTCAAGAAATTCGGTGATTCGGTCGGTACAGAAGTGCTTGATTAATTATACTTTCTAATGTGCCTTTTTCATTGCAGAATAATAGTTACAAGACCTGTAGCAAAGCCATTTTTCAAAATAAATCGTAAAGCTCAAATCAGACGTGACATTACCACAAGCATATAAAACATCTGTTAGAACCAACCTTATGGCAACACTTTATTTGATTATGTCAGACTAACCGTTACGTCATAACCATATAAACCAATTGAATTTTTCTTCCTGTGGTCAAGGTTACGGCTTATGTCACGTTTAATTGGACCTAAAAGCTATTGCGGGCTATTGAGTTAAGACCAGCTCTCAGGGGATGACCCCTACTAATGCATTGCATTGTTGAAACTAGGAAAATAGGTAACGGGAAGGATGATAGAGGAAGTAGTGCTTGTAAACATTCGACTTGAACTTATTCATGTTGAAACAGGCCTGTTCTAAAAATCTTTTAACTAAAATCACATGTGCCTTTTCAAAACGCACTTGAGATATTTTGCTGTTCGGTTTTCGGCAGGGTTGCCAGATTGGCGACGCAATTTTGTGTTTGGCGACATGGTGATTTTTTTGTGAAATTAAAAAAAAAATTGGCGATTATTTTGGCGATTTCTAAAACGCGTTTTATCTTTTTTTCATATTTATATGAAAACATTTATGAGTAGGTACTGGCTAAGATTTTTTTTTGGAATTTTTAAAAAATTTTAAAATCGCAATACGAATGCGGTTTATTTATGTGATAAATTGATAATATTGCCAGATACGTAAGATTGAAAACTTTAAAAAATAGTTTCAAAAGAAATCTAAGATTTTCGCACATTTTCCTTATCAGAAGTTATCAAAATAAATTTTAAAACCTGAATCGTTTTCGATTTTATAATAAATAAATAAAAAAATGTACGCTGGGTAGCATGCAAAAAAAGTTGAAGTAATAGCGAAAGAAAATCAGAAAACTTTTAAAAAAAAAAACGTTGCATACCAATGCAAAGGTACTTTATAATAGTATCAAGTGAAGCCCTGCACGAATGCATTTGAATGCCGTTTCAAAACATTCGTTTGTTTTTCAACACTGATTGTCGATTGCTTTTTGCTAACGAATCAAATTCTGTATTGTGAAAAACACATAAAGCACGAAAAAAATATAAACACACAAATGCAAATGAATTTTAATTAGTGTGTTATAAGCGACCAAATACGAAGTGTAAAGAGCACGGAATATACTCCAAACAACAACGAAGCAAACGAATAACACAAACTACACCAAATCACACGAATCAAACGAATCACACCAAACAACAGTAACAAAATAGGTGATATGAATTAACTTATTTTTTTATTATTGACTAGTAAACTTGTGTTGAGCAAAAAACAAATGAAGATGCAAAATATTTTTATACAATGTTTAAGTTTTTATTTTAAATTACATATTTTATTCAAAAGTTACAAAAATATATTTTAAAATATTTTATTAAAAGTAAAAAATAACATAGCATCCGCCACACATGTACACTTGTCGAAGTGGTATACACAATTGTGCAAAGTAATGGAATTCCCTCTTATAGACTCACAATTGTTGTGTGTTATGTTTTCTTTCACATTGAATTATACATTGCGTTGATTTGTTTTTTTAAATCAAACTACTGCTTAACAACGAGTTGTTTGAAACCAACTACTGTTTAAAATTGATTCGGTTTTTCATTGTGTATCATTCGAACTGATTTAAAAAAAACACACACAGTATTTGACACAACAATAACTTGGTGTGGAGAACTGAAAAAAAGGAACAAATGCAGGGCTTTAGTATCAAGCGTATTTTTTAAAATGTGGAGTGCAGAGCGTAGTTTTTATTTATACACTTTTACTTTTTTTACGAAATAAAATCAAAATTTTCATTTAAGCCTCTGAGTTAAAAAAAAAATTAAATATTCACTTGAAATTTTTGAAAATCCTGATTTTATATAGAATCAAAAACGAATCTGGGTTAGAAGGTAATTTTTGAAAATTATTCGTTTAGAAGACTGAGTTGACTTTAAGTATTCCAGTTCAATTCCAAATATCCAATTTGAATACATCTTTTAAGACAATTATCCTTTGCTTCAAATAAATAAAAACAATTTTCCAAATGCTGACTTATATTCACATAGAAAATCACTCCTAAAAAAAAGATTTTTTTTTGCATCAAACTCAACTCATTTTACATACTTGATTTTGAAGATAATCAGCCTTCTTATAACAATTGTACTACTTAAAATCGCAAAAGCCAGATTTGTTAAGGTGTTCCGAAACTTGCGCCTTTTGCTTGCAATCTGTTCTAGTTCTCTTCAGAATAGTCTTGCAATTTTAGTCGCCAAACTGCTTGCGATTTCAAGTCAGAAACGCAAATGTTAAGCGTTTTGCAATTGTCTTTTATAATATAAACACTCTACTAGAATAAGGCTAAATATGGAAAATTAAAAAAAAAAGTAAACTACACTTTTATACTCTTTTTGATATAAAACTTTTATTTGGCGATTTTTGGCAAATAATTTTTACCAAAAATTTAGAAAAATAAATTTTTGGCGATTTTTGGTGAAGGTAAAACAAAAAATCTGACAATCCTGGTTTTCGGTGTGATTTTCAATGACCGAAGACACACCGAGGAACAGAAAAACGGTATGAGTATCAGAACTCCAAAAAATCACACGTGCACATGTGATTTTAAAAGTACGTAATTTGAAATCACGTAATTTTCAGAACAGACTCAAAAGTGAGCGGGAAGACTTCAACAGTCCGGCCAAAATACTGAAATACTGAAATGCGTTGTGCGATGCACCGGCCAATCAACCACATTAGGATGGCCTCTTGAGATTCTCAATCCTCAATAATTATACCACCCATATATATACAGATGAGGAACCTTGATCCGTCGTGCGTCTATGCGTCAGTGTACAATATTGCGTTTTCGGGCATTAGGTCAAGGCCTCGGCCAAGCGTAACATTCATATTCTTCCTCATAACACAAACATTCGCTGCGCTTGGTCTCTAATCAAATGTTTTATTATTTTCCACATTTATGCATTGGAGCCGGAGCTTCTCGGAATTTTTGGTTCAGTTGAAAAGTATCAGCACATTAACCAAAGGCCAGTCAAGAACCTATCAATTCCGAGGCTAATGGTTTTTGTGCCTTGGTAAACCTCAAACTTAATAAAATTAAAGGCCATGTTCTGTACAATTGCCGATAGATTTTCTCGAATAAAAGGGGCGGCGACAAAAATTAGAAGAGTCAGGTAATTTAGTTCACTACATTACGAATTACGATATATTTGTGCAAAACGTACATCATAGCGTCTCCAGAAGAGTGTACGTTATAGGGCTATTGCTCGTTTTAGCCATATTCTCCTTTAAAATGTTTGTTTTATGGCACTCAATTTGCATTTGTATAGGAAATCTATTAACCAAACCAACGGATATGCTTAATAAATTTTTTCCATCACAATTTGAGATAGAAAAGAAAAAACTTTGTAATTCCAGGCGTTTTGGTATGAGATGATTTGTTATTTTGCATGTATAAAATGAAAAATCTGTTGAAAAAATTTCTATTATTTTTTTTTGTTTTGTTTTAATTTTGTTGCTATTTGGTGTTTTACACTGTTGTTGGTATTTGTGGGTTTGGTGTTAATAGCTTTTCAAAGTTGTTTCGTGTTTTTTTTTTCTCTTCTTGTACAAGTTTGCTAATGTTTACATAAAATTAGCCAAGTGATAAGTTTGAAAGAATAAGTTCGTAAAAAAAATGAAAATAATAAATTGGACTTTGAAATTTTTGTTAAGCCTATGAGTGGAGTAACTGATATCCTATTTCAAATGCTATCAAAATAGTTGTAAAGGATGGCTCAAAAAGTTTTTAACTTTATTTTAAATGTATTTAACTTTTTTTATTACACTTAATTAATGAATAATCCGCGCTCTTCCAAGTCTTAAATTTCTTCTTAAATTATAATTTTAATTTCGAGAACGCTCCATGACTTATTCTCAGAAAAAAATCGGGAGCGTTTAAATCCAGCTAATGTGACAGCCGATATTTGTATGTGAGGCAAGAATTGTCATATTTTCAATTCCAAATTTGCATTTGTATTGAGTGTTTTATCTGGCCAATATTCTTATTTCGGAGGAACTGCTACAGATTTAATGAGCCTATTTTTAGTACTAACCAAATCAAATTCAAACTCACTTGACTGGATGTACAATAAGATTTTTTTGCTTCGGGAAACAGGCATGCTCATTAGCGGAAGCTCATTATAATAAGGGTATAAAAATCATCTCCCGATTCTCACAATTCGGGTTGGGTATAAAAATACCTAAATTTATAAATGTATATATTATGTATTAAAAAGTGATAAGGAACACACTCTTTTCGAACTCTGCGTTATCACCACAAGCTCAATTTATATGCATATTTTCTATGTTTACTTAAATATGTGCATATTAAAGATTTTTTAATGGTCATGGTTTTACGTCTATCTCCGTACTTCTTGCAATTGCTCATCATCATCACATCTCAATAAAAAGCCCTCTTCGATAGCATTTGTTTTTCTCTATCCTTTTATAGTTTTTTTTTTATGTTTTTGCTTGTTACTGGACAATTTACAAATATTTGCATTTTGTATTAAACACGTTGGTTGCAAGTGTGAATGTTTAACGAACAAAGTGCTTGTTGTTTGGTGTGATACTCCTGTGAATTGCACTTATAACTCGTTCCACGTACATAAATTAGAGAACACAGGTATAGAGAATTGTCTGTGCCACATGTTTGTGTTGCATCAAAAAAGGATGTTTTTCATTATTGTATATTGGAATTATTTAAATTGATTATTTTTTTTAAATATTTTTAGAAATCCTATCTATTGTTAGGGGTTAGAAAATAATCGAAAAAATAACATAGAATATAACCTTAATAAAATCATGACAGGCCAAATGGGGAATTTGTTTAGAATGCTAGGGACACACACTTGCATATGGCTCATTTGCGTCCCTCGTCGATTTTAAAATGCTCACTGTTTTGTCGTGACATTAACAGTTTTATGGGCTTAATGCGGGTTAAGGCTATTTTTGGAAATATTTGAAGTTTAGGAACTACCGTTAAGTTAACACCAGTTCTAAAAAAGTTTGGTGAATGTATTTGTCAAAAACAGTGTTCGAAAATAAACACTAAATATCACTCCTTAGTGTTCGGTTCGGTATATTAGAGACAAACACAAATGCTAATAGTGTTTGAGTAGAAAATCATAAAAAATAACGTTTCCCTGTTTGTCATCTTTCGTACACAAAAATAATACTGTTCTTATCCAACTCAACAAAAATATGAGAACATTTAATTCTGTTCGGTTTTTTTTTAAACCACAAACTTCATTGTGTTCGGTTCATTAATGTTCGTTTGTTTCTGTTGCGCGTAGCTCTTCAAAAATCAAGAAAAAAAATGTTTTCTCAAGATTTTTCAAGCCCAACAAAAAACACGTTTTTAATTTTTCAATTTGTTTACAGTTTTTCTTAAACAAAGCCGTGTAAAAAGCAAATAAATATTTCATTGTTTTGTTTTAGTGAATTTGTGTAAAAATCTATCAAAGCTTCGTTTCCTTTATTCAACACTAAAAAAAATTAACAACGCTGAGATGCTGATTGGAAACAGAAAACCGTATCAACACTTGTATGTAATTCGCTCTAAGCTTAACACAAATAAAACTGTACTAATTCAAAAATGTTAGCATTTAAATTATTTTCTTTTTTATTTAAATATGACTTTTTTCAACAGTAATTTTAATCAAACAGTTTTATTTCTAACCATACAAGCATTTATCGCTCTTGAGACATTTAACAACTCGTAATGAATCTCGACATTCTTCATTGTAAAATTTTCTTTTCTTTTATAGAAATAATAATTTTTTCGGGACGCCCCTCGCAAATTTTTTTATTGTTGTTATTGTTATAATTGTTTTTTAGCCAATGAGTAGGAATTTTTGTTTCATATTTGTATGTTTTTATATTTTAGACTGGACGCCCTAACAAAAACTAACACCGAAATGGAAAATTTTAAAACTTGGGTTAACAAATTGAATATTTTTCATTATTAGAAATTTTCAAAGAACTCTAATGTTTTAACTACAGTTTGATTTTTTCCAATTCTTTTAGCTTTTCCATCAAAAGATCCTTCACTTATTCTCCTGCTACTAGCAAAAATCAAATCAAATTTAAATCTAAACTTATGAGTTGGTTTAGAGTCTGATATGAACGAACAATTTATAGGAGAAACAGTTGAATTACATATGACGACTACTCGTACTGCCATTTTAATGTTTAACATGAAATTTTATTATTTTTACTCTAGACTGTGGCATCGTAAAATTTTCGGTTGCTAGAAAATTTTTTTCCGTACTTGTGCTCGTAACGTTCATAATATTCATGGTTTTTTTATGGGCGTCCTCAAAATAAAAAAAAAGAGGAAAAAAAATCCAATAAGTTCAATTTGCCAAGAATACTTACTAAAAGTGCAGTAAAGTAGTAACTTCCTTAAAAATATGTAAAAAGTACAAAGCAATCCCTATTAACTTTCAAATGTTCAACTTACGCACATAGACATGTAAAGAGAAAAGGAGAGAGATGGAGAAAGAGAGAAGTTCCCAATTGTTCGGGTGCAGTGTTGCCAAAACTTTTAGAAGTAAAATCAGCAAAAAACCAAGATTTTAAAAATCTTCAATAAATCTTAAAAAAACAATTATTACATTTCTTACGATATAACAATTCATTTAAAAATATACGGTCATGTTCTGGAATTTGAAAACGATGGTAGCTTTTAACAGTAGTTCTTTGAATACAGAAAAGTTCCAAGAATTTCTTCGATTTTAATTTAACTCGAATGCGATCTTCAGAATATGGCTGAAAGTTTGGATACTTTTACATTGAAAATATATTTACCTATGGATGCACTGTTTCGTGGGGTGCGTTGAGAGTGGATAGCTATAGGAAGATGATAAGCAAGGTTCAAAGTCCATCTCTTGGCATCGCAGGCGCAAGGAGAACCACTCCACAGGCGGCGCTGGACATCCTACTTTATCTGTCCCCTGTTGAGAATTTTGTGAGGAGTGTGGCTGCTAGGAACTAACTTAGACTTAACGAGTCTTCCTTAGTTAGACCTAATCGGGATGATCACACGAGATTTTGTACGAGGTGGGTCTGCTTGATGAGGGTATTATTCTCGAGGGAATTTCGGATCATAGGAATATGACCCTGGACATCGGTGTAACACCACCAGTGGAGTTCCCGGATAGGGAAATTTGGTGTGGATCCAATGGACTGTTTGAGGGGTGGGCAGTATTTACGGATAAATCCAAGATGGAAACCGGAACTGGTGCCGGTGTATATATCGCGGACACCGAATTGAAAAGGTCTTTCAGACTCCCCAATGAGTGCAGTGTCTTCCAGGTTAAAATACTGGAACACATCGTGGGTGGATATGACAATATTGACAAATTATACGGTGCGATCGTGTCTGGTCGCTCGGTGTAGGAATGCTCTTAGGGAACTCATAGAGGCATTCAATGTAAGGCTGTGTTGGCTACCTGTACACTGCATGGTGTATGGGAATGAGGTGGCGGACGAACTCGCGAGAGGTGGTTCGAATCTGTACTTAGTAGTAAGGGCCAGGGGGTAAAGCCCCTCAATGCTACTACAATGGGGTGATGCGGGAAAAATTCCGTGATGACGTTAACCGATCCTGTAGGAACAGAACGGATTGCAGGGTGTCAAGGCACTATGGCCCAGATTGGACGCGCAGTCAACCAGGGTTCTACTGGGATTGGACAGGGGTGGTCTTAGAACACTCATAAGGTTATTGACGGGTCATTGTCCTCTTAGGGCTTTAACGGGAAAATGGGACAACACCATACCGGACTTCTGCAGATTGTTCGATGATTCTGAGGAGCTGGAGACGATCGAGCATGTATTGTGCCGTTGTCCTAGGATGCAGGGTCTCAGACAGATGTGGCTAGGGGTGCATCGCTTGATGTAATCCGGATGACTTACGGGGGTTTGACAGGGAAAAATTGCGGTTGTTTCTGTTGAGGGGACTGTGGAGAAGGTTTTAGTTCTACGTGGTACCTACTAACTTTCTTACTTTCTTAATTCTATCCACCTAATACTTCTTTTCTTTACTTTTCACTTTCTACACCTTTTTTTCATTGAAGGGATTCACAATGGACCGCATTGGTCTCCGGGAGGTAGTGTGCCCTTGGGCACATAACCCTTCTTAACCTAACCTAACCTAACCTAAGAACTATTTGGAACAAAGTCAAGTTTTACTTTGCGTATATTTATGTCAAGCTTGTGGACTAATTAAAGGTGATTAATAAGTCGTGACGTTGAAGAACCTTTGCAACTTATCATTTTAGGGCCCTTTCAGCACCATTGTCTTTTAAATCAGTTCAAAATATTACCAGAGATGACTCTTTATTTTAGAATACTCACAAATTGCTAAATACTTTTTAAGCTGAACATTTTTTTTGTAGCATTTTGAATTGCTTTTGGTTTTTGTTACAAGAACACACGCTTATATAAGCAAAAAAAAATACAACAAAAGTTAGGAAACGTATATAAGTTGCACATTACTTAAATAACCGGTTTATTTTACCAAAATAACCGGTTTTTTTGATATTACAAAAATTAACATTTTAAAATATTCGGCTTGAGCAAACCTTAAATAACCGGTTCGATCTCCCTATGTTTTATATAAGGCGGCGCAAAAATTGTCCCCCCATGTTCTTTGACTGGAATTTCTTTAATAAATTATAAATTGTGTTACGTCCAAGGCGAATTCATGTAAACACAAAAAAAACACAACATTTTATTTTATTTGTTGCTTTCGTTGGTCAATATGTCAAAAACACAACAGATTACTTTTGACAATCCTTTCTCAACGCAAGAAAACAAATTAGCACAGCTGTGCTTTCAACGCCACCTGAAAAATGAATTCGCCTTGGTTACCTCCAAAACTACTGTTCTTTGAATAAATAGGAAGAAATGCAATAATGTTGAGAGCGGTTTTTTTTTGGAATACGGTTAACACTTATCCAAATACATGAATAATAAAGCTCCAAAGCATTATGCATGTTGTAGATGTGTATGTATCTTTACTTACTTCTCCTAGATCATCATTACCACTATTATTCTGTACTGAGTATCTGTACTTAAAAGTTTTTGCCAACAATAAAGTCAGTTTGTCTTCGTACTTTCTGTTGATGGTCGTAAACTTTTGGTTGATTGTGCCGTTAGCACTAATCTTTATGCATACCTATCGGGTAATATTTTTGTAAGTATGAGTGTCAAACTTTTGAGAATGCATGCAAACTCATGCATTAGTTTGTTCGCTAACATGTGTTAGTGAGTATTTGATTATAAGATATGAGATATTTTGCTCTAAAATCTTTATTATCCCTACTCATATCTACTTTAAACTAATATTCATTTATCGCCCTCTCTCTCCTTTAGAAAACAGATAATTGCTGGCATGATTTTATGTTAAAATTTTATGTTGCAATTTTTGGCAACGCACTTGAAGAAAAACCAAGCACTCATTTTTTTTTTTTTTTTTTTTTTAATTTTCATATGCAAATGCAATTTATATTTTTTAATGTTTGCATATGGGAACATTTTCTTGTTATATTTTAATGGAAGTGTGCGTTGGCAAATGAATTTCAAACTATGTATAAAGGAGAGCATTCTTATCAGGTGTAGTGTTCAATTAAAATTTCTATAAAATAAACCCATAATTTCTTAGTGGTTTTTAGAGTAAAGTTACTAATTGATGTTACCGGCAAAGAAGAACAAATAGAATAGCAAGAGAGATTAAAAATATCTAAAGTAGCCACTTAAAATCCTAACTATATAATTGTGCTAAGAACAAATGTTTAAATATGTTTTTGTAAATGTACACGTACATATGTTATTTCAAGATAATTTTTTCCTTATTTCTTTGAAGAAAATTTTTATTCTAGTCGTTTCCTTATGCTTACTTTGGTCACAGCATAGAAGATTGACTGGAACATCAACTCTCTCAAAACAAAATGAAATATTTTCTCTTAAAATTGTATGTGCACTGTTTAAAAGATTTTAAAACTCTTCACTCTTCGAACAAAACACTAAAAACTTTTACTCATGAATAAAAGAAACAAGATTGCGCAGGTCCGTTTTTTTTGTGTGTGACGAAGAAATAGAATTTGCGTATGCGCATTTGTGTGTGACTTACATTTTTTACAACAAACACTAATTTTTATTCTATGATGACGTAGATGCGCAGAAGAATTTTTTTTGTTCGGCTGAGTGCGCAATCTTGTTTTTTTGATTAATGAGTTTAACTAATAGTGATCCTATTAAGGATTGTTTTAAGTATGTACGTTTAAGTGTTATTCGTACTTGAATTTTTGAGTACTTAAAGTACAAAAAACTTAATTTATCCCGGGTGTTTTTCTTTCTGTGTACTTCTATTTTTCTATTTTATAATAACTACAATATTAGCATTTGTGGCAAACAGCTTTCTTATTATTTCTTTGCAAAGCAATTACAAAAGCTTTTGTGAAAGCTCGCACATTGCGCATATGGCGAGGACTCAATCTCAGTGATGTCCAATGCACGTTCACTTATCACGATGTTCCTTAAAAATCACGGGATCGCTCATCTTTAGTTATTAAGTTGAAAGAAAATCTCTTATGATAATCTTACGCTACAACTCGTGTACATTTTTCTTGTGGAATGATCTGTTGGTATCAATCTATCCTCATAACATGCGGTAGCGAACTTTCAATTAAAAATTAGAAAAGGAGCCCTTTTGTATTATTCGCTAAAAACCGAGGCGTCATTTTTGCTAATCTCGCTAACTTTTTAAAATAAAGAATTATGGGAAATTTCCATAGACGATACATAACGAGCTGCTATACAAGTCATAAACACAAAAACTCTGATGAATATCAGACAATTAGTAGTATCGAAATAGAATGAATATCAGACAATTAGTAGTATCGAAATGGAATTCGTTTACTGTAAAATTTCTGAACTTCATAATTAAAGCAGCAGTCCCATTAATTGCTTTTACTACGAACATCCGTTTTGGTTTATATTAATTTTTTTTTTTTTTTTTTTTTTTTGAGAAAAAATATTAACAGATTTAAAATATTCACATTTTCAAAAAATCTCTAAGCAAGAAAAAAATATTACAGCAGATTTAAGTGAGAAGTAAAAGTTCTCCAGGAAAAAATGCTTTTAGCGAAAAACATCTGAGATAAGTTAAGAACTGATTAATAAAATAATTTTGATTTTACTAACTTATAATTAACTTCACAAATTTGAAATCGTATAATAAGTTAAATTTCAACACGAACCAGAAAAAAACACACCTTTTTCGGTTCGTGTGAATTTAATAAGTTTAAACTTTTCACATTTCTCAAGCGTAATTTTTAATTTCTAAAAATAATAGTTACTGCCTGTTTTTAGAAAACGTAAACAAGTGAGTGAGTGAGAAATTATATTGTAAACAACAATAAAAAACGAAAATTTGTTTTTGTTTTCACTATAATTTCTCACTCACTCACTTGTTTACGTTTTCTAAAAACAGGCAGTTAATCTACTACACGTATAACAATGCAGTTAATAAGCAAACAACTATTTTATGATTTATTCTTATTTCAACTAATAAAACGATTCATAAATAACATTATTACAACAATTTTACGACTCAAACCTCAATAAAGTTTGCCAAAGAAATTATCAGATATTCTTAAATTCAATGTAAAGAGAGAGAGAAAAAAATGGTTTAAAAGCACGCAAACATTCTTTATAAATCTTTACGAGAAAAATATTTAAAATTTTCTAATTATACTAAGTATAAAGCAATAATAAAAATGTTAGGCCCCAACATACTATTTTGCCTTTATTTCGTCAATTAATTAAAACATTTTTGAAAAAAATGTTTCACACCCACAGTGTGTGTTTAATTGTAGGGGAAAAAACAAGAAGAAATAAGAGTCAGCGTTTTTTAAATTAACAACGAACTTTGGCAAAAACCAAGTACGAAAAACTGACAATTTACTTGTAAATAAACTTAGATCTCATCATATCTGGGGTCTTCGGAAAGTTGATTTTAACATATACACTGACAGACAGACGGACATCGTTAAATTCACGCTACTCATAAGCTCCGTCTACGACATTAAGTTTGTGTTGAACAGCCTCGTGATTTAAGGAGAAAATGGAAAAAGTGAACTCCCTTGCAGTGTTGCCACATATATTTTTTAAAAAACTTTCTATTTCTTAAAAAATAATAGAATCTGGGAATTTATTTCTCATGGTGAGTAACATTTATTATATAAGTTTTCATATAATTCGAATGTGTATTCAAAGTCAAATTACATTTTAAAAGCTTTTATACTTTAATAATCCAGGAATATTTTCTATATGATGATAGTGATTAGAAAATATTTCTGGAAAATATTGAATTTTTGTTTTGCTTTTACTAAAATGTTTTAAATTTTAAGTTAATACCCTCTTTATGATCAAGTGCAATATAATTTTTAAATTTAAAAACTTAAACTCAATACAGCGCTACTTAACCAATTGTTAAAATAAATAATAATATTACATACTGGTTTAGAAACTGCATTTGTCTATTCCTTTTTATAAAATCCCCCATTGTGCGACACACAAATCTACCTCTCAAGGCATCTAAAAAGATTTCTTAGAATTCCTTTTATTGTAAAGTGGCAACAAATTGCCTCTACATCATTATACAGGCTGGCTGCAAGTTGTATGTTGCAAATGTTTAAATATATAAAAGAAAAATGTATTTTATTAGTTTTCGTTGAACGAACATACTTTTTTTTTATTAATAGTACGTACATGCCAATTAAAATAGACTTTATTTAATAGAGTCATAAAATGTTGTTGCAATAAATGTTTTTTAAAATAGATTTCATAGTTGAATAATAATAATAATATGTGCTTCACAGAAAAACAATTTATTTTTGCTTATTTTCATAAATAAAGGAAATTTAAAATAAAAATTAAGAAAAGAAAAAAAATTAAATGAAAAATAATATTAAATTGTTATTTTGTACCGGCATGAGCATTAATTAAGCAACATTTTCTAAATACGTATGTTTATGCATAAATAAAATTAAAAGAAATGAAATTAGGAAAAACCATATTTGTTTAATTTATAAATAGTTGACAAATTTATGCAATTATTTTTGAGATACACAATATTTTATGGCAAAAGATGTGTACGAAACACATGTATTTCGACACATGGCAACATTAAGGCACTGTGGGATGGAATATATAAAATAAGGTTTTTCGAGTTTTATAAAATTCTCCCATAAAATGTAAACTTTTTGAAAGTTAAGTTAAAAATGCGGTATTTTTGGCAAATTTAATTCGTTCAAAATGGTAAACATTGTTAATATAAAGTATTGGGGGTTGTTGGATTTGACGTCTTCCAATCTTTTTGGCAACAAATGGATTCCTGTCTAAAATAACTGCTTATCTTAAAGGCCAAGAACAAGTCAAGTAAATTTCGGATACCCTGTTTAAAATAATAGAGTATGTATTTTAGAAAAGACGTTCTGCATCGCTCGTGACTATAAGCCGGGTAAGGTGAAAATTCCCAAACCTCATTTTGCTTAAATAGTTGTTAGCTGGTCTTGTAACATGTGACCGAGCGTGGGCATGATGGAATATTACGGCCTCATGTTTCCGGGAATTATTTGTGGGTGTCCTGCATAGGTCCTTTGTGATCCCCATACAAATCAAATAAATACAAATTAAATAGATATCGGTTGCAAGTAGTGGTTACTTCTATTCTCATACGTATTTCTACAATTTGTAAATATATTTTATAAGCGAAACGCATTCGCGGGCACGACCATATATTTGTTGTTGGCGTAGGTATAAATGTATTAGTGTTATTGACGAAATGCCGTACTTATAGTAATATCTGCAGCTAAAATCGTTACTAGTAAATATATTTACAAGTTGTTTGAAAAATGAGAAATATGATGAAATTTCGGTTTCACAGCTTTGTACATGCCGTCGTTTGTTGCAGAACCAACAAAAACACTACAAAAATTGGTAAAAAAAAAACGATTTAATATGTTCGTTGTAGGAACAACAACAACTCCACAAGAGCAGAGAAAAACAATGGCGCATATTCAGAAATCATAACTTTAGTCGCAACTAACAAAACAGAAACTAAAAAATAATTCATTGATAGTAATAGATCTCATTAATTATTCATAACAACTAGCTAAGAAACTGCCTTCAGCTGATTGAAGAAATGCAACCATTCATATTGGCATGTAGGGAAAACAAAATATCGATATATTTTTAACGATATACAAATGGGTGTTTCCACAGAAAATGACTCCTTATAGCTCAAAAATGAAATTATTACTTTGAATTTTTTTCCGCTGTATCTGGCGTTTTTCGAAAGATTAATTACTTAATTAATTAATTAATTTTCTTTATACTAACAAAAATATGGTACTTTGACTTTTGAAAATGTAACTTTAAAAAAAAAAATTTTTTTTTTGGTAACTAATTTCTTTGGCTTGAAAATAAATCCATTCCTTAAACAAAACATTTCAAAGAATTGAATCAAATATTTTACATGACATACCCTGCGCAAAATTTTACAATACATGATGTTTGTTTCGGACATTTGAAAAAAGCTCATTTATAAAGTAACGCTCGTTACTTTTTTAATGGTCAAAAAAGTATTGAAATTACATTTTTTATGAATTCTTTCAGTTGCTGCCGTTGCTTGAACTTTCATAAGTTCAAAATGGAGCAATCCTCGTGGCATATTTGGGTAGGTTGGAATTTTATTTAAAAAATCTCCGAAAATCGGTAACGACCGTTACTTTGGAAACACCCATATACGAAAAAATCAAAAGTACGACTAGTCTAGAGCTACGCCATCATTGCTTGTGTGACGTAGGAAAAAGACTATGGTGCTTTGTCTTGAAAGCACAATTTTATGCAGTTTGGTCTTGCGTGACATTTTAATTCTCACAGCATTTGCAGTAGATCAAAAGAGGAATGCGCCAGCTTTGTTTTTTGCGTCATGATAACTGTCTACTGAACGATATCGGAAGAATTCAAAACTTCACTTTTGTTTTAATTGTAGTTTAACGAAAGTAAGAATTCTTTCGACATCGTGAAATATGCAGTTAGTTTTTTTCGTTTTTGCTAAATACAATTGTTTTAATGGGTCCCTTATAAGCCTTAATTTATTATTAAGTCCCAAAAATTATCCAAAAATGGTATATAAAAAAATTTCAGAAAATCATGGGAATTCATTTGTTCAATATTAAGGCAGAGTTAAAAAAAAACAAACAAACAAACAAGAAGGTTATACTGAGTCAAGCTCGACCAAATGGGCATACCATCTATCGTTAATGTAATTTTTGAATGGTTTAAAGTGGGCCGTCTAACAAAATTTAGATTTTGCATTCATAACGAAAACCTGGAAACAGAATACATGATACAAGCAACTTACCTAGTCCAAATAAAGATACACTTTTAGCCCACTGTGTTATACAAATAGAATTATACTCTTTTCGCTAATCTGCAAAAAAAATGAATTTTTATTATTTTATTTTATAAATTTTTTATTATAATTTTTATAAATAGAAATATTATTAACTCACAACTATGAAAACAATAATATGTACTTAGATTAACATGAACGTTTTTCTTCTTTTTCTTCTCTCAATTCAAAGTCTGCAAGCGTGAAACTTTTTTACCCGTACATACTAAGATTTAACACGAGCAAACAAATTGATTCAATTTTTTTGTTCGAATTTGGTATTTTAATTGAGGTAGAACATTACAATTTAACACTTTGTGTTTTACAAATACATTTTTTTGTTTTGTGCAAAGAGCACAAACAATTGACATTGAAATTTATTGCTTTAATAGGGAAGTGCAGTTTTTTTGAAAAAGGGAAGTAAATTTTTAAATGGTGAAATTTTTATATTCACTTTTATTCCGCAGCATCCAGTTACGCATCAATCGATAAAAAAAAGTGGTCCGACAAACAACTGAATCGAATGTTTTTTTGCTATGAAACGTATGAAATTGAACAGAAAAAATAAGCAATTTTGTACACGTTTTAACAAAAAAGTTAAGCTTAATGCAAAAAACAGTGATTTAATATTTATAGTGAAAAATTAATTTAATAAATTTACCAGCTTTTCGTACTGTTCAGTTAGTTGTCTTGTTTTTGAACTGCAATAAATTAAATGAAACTTTAAAATTTAAGTAAAAAAAAAATAAGTAATTAAAAAAATATTTATTGTCTTTAATTTTACCTGAATTTTTTTAAATAACACAGTTTTTATCGAAATAAAAATGGAAGTACTTTCCGTCATTAAATAAGCAACTTAATAAGTCGTAGCTACGATCGTAATGCAGAATACACACAATCGAAAGTGAAAAATTTAAACGGAACGCAAAATACCAAAGTTGCCAAGCAAAGAAAAATTCGATCCGATTCGCAACGCAGAACAAGAGTGATTAAAATAAAAGGAAACTTAATAGCTATTTTAAGTATAGTAACGGTCACATTATTTAAGCGAATAACCCATTTCAATGGGCGCTGTTCCCTGCTTCCGGCAGCGTTTTAAAGAAAAGCGTTAAGTTCTTTTGATAGTATATTCCCCTTGTACGGACACATTTTAATGGTCTCTTTTGTGTCTGATCATGAGGGACTCCACATTGGTTAAAATTATGAAAACTTTTCTTTAATGCTGCTTTTTTCACTTAGTGTTAAACTCCTTTGTTATCCCCTACCAAGAGTTTAAATATTTAAGGAGTGGTCTTTTTATGTGGCCTATGGTTAATTATGGACAAGGCATTATAAAACTTAGTAGAATGATTTCTGCTGAACCGATTGTACTGGATTTTAATCTCAAGCTGCTAAGGAGAACTAAAATTTGACAGTAGTGTTGAGCTTTTCTTGTTAGTTTTTCGAAAGTGAGCGTGATTTCAACAGACGGACAGACGGACTGACCAGCATTTCTAAATCGATTTAGCATTAATCAAGGAGGCAGAATATATTTCCTTCTTACATTTTTATACCTTCCACACCTACACGCATAGAAAAAACATGTTTAAATAAGATCTTCTCCACAAAAAAACTATTTTTAAAGAAAAATTTAAGCATTTTATGTTAAATTTAACCATAATTTGTTCACTGACAAACATATTATTGTTAAATTGGTCATCCATCAAGAGGCCACAACCATAATATGATTGACTCCATACATGTAATGGTTAATTATAACTAAAATATGTTTAACACTTATAATAGCATGGTTGTTTTCTAACCAAAGCGTGTTGTTCTTGGAAAAGAGAAAAATACTATTGTTAATTTAAAAAGAAATTATTGTAATTTTTAACCAAAACATGGTTAGAGGCAACCATAATATGGTTGTGACCTCTTGATGGATGACCAATTTAACAATAATATGTTTTTCAGTGAATATAATATGGTTAAATTAAATTAATTAAATTTTTCTTTAAAAATAGTTTTTTTTTTTGAGGTGACCAGATTTAAACATGTTTTTTCTCTGCGTTTAGTTTTGGAGGGTATAAAAATGTGAGAAGGATGAAAATTCCATGAGAATTTTAGTTGTTAGTTTGGTTAAATTAATTTGAATAAAACTTTATTTTTCAAATCCAAATTAGTTTTAATCATCATTTGTCTTAAAATCATAGTTGTCACGCCTAAAAGTAGGCATCACCTGAATTAATGTAGTCAATTTTAATACCCTGTAACTTATTCAGTATTTAAACAGCATAACAAAAAGGACTACAAAATCAACTGTCTTAAACATAATGGCCCATATTCATAGTCAAAATTAAAGTCGACTTTAAATAAAAACCGGTTTTAAATGCATGTGAACACCATTGTTTTAAAATATACTTTAAAAAAAGTCGACTTTATTTTTGACTATGAATATGGGCCTTTATTTTTCTTTGTGATTAATACAAAATATATTTATCAATTAAAATATTCATTTCAAAGAAACCCCTAATTTTTGCCAATAAAATTTTCTTTAAAAGCTGCTTAAAAACATTTAAGGCGCCTAAAAATATGCATTACCTTAATGTTCACAATTTGTACAATCACTAACACATACACACCCACCCCTTTGAACTTATTCACACTCCTCATATTCAATGCAATCTCTACAAGCATTTTGTCATTATAAAACAGACATTGTGGCTCCCCTTCATCATAAATAATCTGGTTGTATGTTTGTCTTGTGTATCTGAATAAATAATTGTTGCTTGCGGACTTTGTCTCGCCAAAGATTTACAAAAATGTTCATGCAAATTTATATTATTGTTAAATGTTCTGCCAGGGGTGATTAAAACAAAAATATATAAACATATTTGTGTCTTTTGTATATGTGAAGGTAAAGATGCTCTTTTTAACACATGTGAGAAATTTAGATTTTTTTATTTCTTTATTAATTTTTTTTTTTTTTTTGTATTTTAATCAAACAAAAAAAACCATTTGCTCACTTACTTCTGTCTATGGCATAACGAGTGACAAGTGCATTTTGAAAATTTATTACGAAGTAATTAGTAAGTTAATTGAAATTGTTATAGCAACAAGATGTCAAATACATTTTGCAAATATTTGCTTAAATGGACATCTGCATAGTAGAGTTTGCTTTGCACCAAGAACTAAGAGATAGATAAATATTTAAATAAGCTGTGAAAACAAATATCAATAAAATAGAATTTTACATGTGAGTTCTATGCAAAATATCGTTCAAAATAAAAAATAAGTAAATTTTGATGACTTTAGTGGATTTCTTTTGAAGTTGCTTCCGAATTTTTTGAAGGGCTTTTATTCTCTTTTAGATAGAAAGCTAAAAACTTAAGATCAAAATTTTATATATCAATACAAAGTGTGACTACTTGCCAAAAGACATATCGATGGTTTTCTTCCACAACTACTTTTCAGGAGAGACAAAATACTTTTTTTACCAAATCTTTGAAACTTTTTGCTTTATATTCTTTTATAATCCAAGAATTAGGAAAAATTTCGGAACTTCGCCAAACAAAAAAACTGCAAAATTGTTAGGCGGTATTTTCTGATTCATTTTTTCGGTTAAAACAAAATATCTGAAAAAATCGAGTTACATGGTTGCGGAAGAAAACCATCGATATACATTCGAACTTCTCTATAGTGAACTTCTGCCCAATAAAGCTCTGACTACGATGAATTGGTTTCAAAAACATTGCTTTTTGGTGTAAATGTTAGTGTAATTTGAATTATTCCTTACAATAAACAGATTTTTCAAATATATAAAATTAACTCTCATAATGGCCATATTCGCACTAAAAGCCCTAGAGAATTTTTAATAAAAACGCAACAAAAAAAATTAAAAATCGGTGTCGTTTTCTTGTTAAGTATTCTTTAATTTAATATAAGGAGTTATATAGAAGTTGTATAGAAGAAAAAATAACATTTTAAGTGCTACGTCATTCCCTGACAACGAAGCAGGTTTGTAAGGGAGAATACTAAAACATAACTGTAAGATACATTCAGTGGTTAAGGCTGCACGCTACGTTCACCAGTTTAAATACATATGCGCTTTTTTTTGCCAAAAATGTATTGCTTCAAATATCAAATACATGCCTTCCGTAAGCGATATTGTAAGCGAAACTCTTAAGGTAGAAGTACATAACACGCATTAATTCGTCGACGTTTGTCGTGCGTTTATAAGCTTTAGCTCATGAAAAATTGCAAGTTACACAACGCGCGTTATAAAAGCCGTTCCTGTCAGCTCTTTTTTATTTGTGCATTGAAAACGGATTCGAAAATATATCAAGATTTTATTTATTTTATTGAATTTATTCTTTTTATTATCAAAAAGTAATTTCAATTTTTGGGAATACAAAATTTAAATTTCAAAAGATTTTGTTATTCGTGCTAAATTCCCAGTTTTTATTATTGATAAAAACACTTGAAATTTATTGTTGATGGGATAAGCTATTCCTATGCGCATTTCACTGGTTGCTTAGGCCAGATCATCAGGAAACTTCATCCATAAAGATTTTAGAAAAACTAAAGATATTAAACCAAATAAAAATGTTAAACGTTTAAGACTTATAGCAACAGTTCTACTTGTAATAATATCAAAGTTTAAACAAAACAACATCAACAATAAACAGTGCGTTCATCTCATCTTACATTCCCCACTACAATTAGTTAAAATTCTCTCAACATTAATTGTAGTTGTAAGTAGGTTAAGAAAAACAAAATAAAAAACAACAACAACTTACAAAAGATGTTGTCAATTAAGTGTTTTTTAGGCCGTGCACCTGCCTGTTTATTATCAAAAAGTAATTTCAATTTTTGGGAATACAAAATTTAAATTTCAAAAGATTTTGTTATTCGTGCTAAATTCCCAGTTTTTATTATTGCTCCATTAATTTCTGAATAATTCCAAAACGATAAGAGATACAGAAAAATTCTGTTCGACTTAAATAAATACAATTTTGTTACACATCTTCTGGTGTTTTACTTTTGAAAATCGAATGACTGGTCCTCGAGTTAGGATGAAATGTCTCCGTACCTGACTAATTAAGGGCAACAAATTTGCCACGCCCATTAAACAAAATCTCGATCTGGTGGAAAAAAACCGAGAACGGATTTGAGTTCAGCGCATCAAAATCCATATAGTCCATATAGTTTTATTTAACGGAGGATTTCGCTGCTGAGCAGTGTTACTTGTCAAAAACACACAACGCGTTAAAAAGTTCAAAGTTAACCAACTTTCTGGCGCTAACGAGTCCAAAAATTTTGCATGTACCTTGTTCTATAAAAAAAAGTTAAACTAGTTTTTTGACAGAAGTCTACAGAGGGCGCGCGCAATAACGCGTGGTATGTACTTCTACCTTTATATTTCTCCCATACAAACCTGCTTCGTTTGAAGCCAAATTTTTTATTGGGATAATAATAATTATATTTTCATAATCGC
This sequence comes from Pollenia labialis, assembly GCA_949318255.1. Classification (NCBI taxonomy): domain Eukaryota; kingdom Metazoa; phylum Arthropoda; class Insecta; order Diptera; family Polleniidae; genus Pollenia; species Pollenia labialis. The sequence continues at coordinate 28,867,605 of OX439139.1, forward strand.
ATTTTCTGTTTTACACTTTTAATTCGTTTAGGCATACTCTGCACCGATTTCTCTATACTTTGCTTAGAAATTTGTTCCGTTCTTTCTGTATCCTTTCCCAAAGGTCATTTAGGCTTGTTGGAGGAGCTCTCTCATATGTTAAACATGTCTTTTTCAATATTGCTCATACATTTTCATTGGGATTTAAATCCGGACTTTGGGCAGGCCACTTTATTAATTGAAAATTTTGAAAAACTGGTTATGTTACTTTAGCCGCACTTTAACAAACGGCGAATTCACTACTTACCGATAGCTAAAGGTAGGATTTTATCGGCCGTATAAAAAATGTTCCATTATTGCAACTTTACTTTAACCTACCAGGTTAATTTACTTTATCGCTCACTTTAGGTTTAAGTAAAGTTATAATAATGGAACACTTTTTATACGACCGGTTAAAGTCTTCTTTTAGCTATCGGTAAAATGTGAAAACGGGCCTAAATGTCATAAATTCTTTTTGAATCTTTAGTACCAGAAAGCTTTTATTTTCTGCCAAACTGTTTTGTGAAAGAAAAATTTCCTGCAAAAATATTATTATTTTTTTTTTTTTTGTTATTTACCTTAAAATCTTTTATTTGTTGTAAGCCACTTTTAAATTTTAAGCCACTGTGCCAAAGCACTTCTGGTGAGAGTAGATGTACTCCAATGTATGTAGATGTTTACAATCATTTAGAAAAACAGTCAGTCTTTGGCAAAACAACTTTTCTACTTTAGCCAAGATTTTGAGTTGTCGGGCCTTAAGTTTACAGACTTTAAGTATTTTTTCCCTCCCTACAGACATTTTTACTCACATGTAAATGTATTTTTTATTTTCGATTTCCGTTTACAAAATTTGCATATTTTATATGCGACGACAAAGTCATAAAAATATGAACATTTTTATTGATGGAAAAAAGTAAAATAGAAATTGATGAAATGAATTTAGTTGAGTTGTGACAAATGATGACATGTAAAGAAAATGTTTTGTTCTATTTATAAAAAAATTTTACATTTGTACGTTATTTTCGAATTTAAATCCCCATAAACCAGAAAATGATACAATATCGAAAACGATATTATATTTAACGCGATTATAATTTTATAAACTATTATTTAAAGCGATATCGTTACGACATAACTTTTTTAAATATTTTGTTTAAAATTAAAAAGCAAACATTTGAAAAAAACATCAAAAATTATTTACACATTGAAAATTATTTTAACAATAAAAAAATAAAAAGTTACCATAAAAGTTCTCATTAGATAAATTGCGAATTATATAAAAAAAACCGAAGGAATATCTATTAAATTTAAAGATGAATTAAAAATATTTATTAATTACACTGTGCAATAAAATTTACACTTTTATTGAGACAAGCTGGGCACCCGGTGTTTTAACCTAATTCGGGTACAGTGAATCCAGTGGAGCCTAGGGCCATCCTAGGCACTGCAGCAGCCAAATTTAAGAATTTCAACTATACAAATATGGCCGTTGAATGAAATTCTTAAATTTGGCCCCTGCAGCGCCTAGGATGCCCCTAGATGGGTTAAATTTATGACCGACTCCACTTTATTTTTCATAGCAATCATTTATTTCTAACATATCTACCCGCTATCTCCATTCCTTAAGGGGGCTCCCTAGAATACTAGCTCAATATACTAGAAATATATTGAAGAAAAAGTCCCATAAATGCCCAGGTGTCGCCCCTAGTGGGATATAATGTATGACCGACCTCAATTGATTTGCTGTCCTTAACATATTCTCGAGACATACTTGCCCCTTATCACCACTTCTAAGGGGGGCTCCCATACAAATATTGCGTTTTATAAAATTCTTTAATTAATAAAAATTTTGCGACTTTTGTGAATAAAATAAAAAGTGGCGAACAGATTTTAATAATTTATGACTTGTTTTGTTTAAAGCTTCCTTTTTAATATGTCTGCAATAAAAATTGGAAGCCTAGCTGCGTTTTCTAATTTTTAATGAATTTTTAAAACAGAAAAATTTTAAAATGTGGCTAAAAAAATTTTTTTTTTTTTTTTTTTTTTTTTCAAAAAAAAAATGTTTCTAAAACGACTGCGTATCTTAAAAAAAGTTTTACTTTTCTTTGAGAAAATTTTATTGCACTAATGTTTCAGAAAGCTGATCAAATGTTTTTTTACTTGAACTTTTGTATTTCAAACTGTCAAACACCACACCTAAAAAATTTCTACAAATGTTATTGTTGAACTCATGTTACAATAACAGTGTTGCAACTAGGGATGTAACAGCGATACTTCAGATTTTCCGAAATGTATCTGTGATATTTAACTGTCGTTAAGACGATACTTTTTACCTGTTTTTTAGATTTTTTTTAACAAACCATTTAATTTTCTCTGCACAGAACAAAGAAATTCTTTTGTTTTAATTCTAAGCCGTTTTGCCGTGCACCATAGCATTTTTAGCATATTTCCATAAAACTTTTAAATGGTATTGGTATCGTTTGCAAACCTTGGTTTTAACTCGAAATTTTTATTTTTTCACTTTTTGCAAAAAAAAAAACGACACTAAATGTTCATATCTTCTTGCTGTAAAAATTTTTCCTACGGTTGGTTTAAAAATTATTTTTTATATGCCTTTAATATAAAATTAAAATAGTGTTTCTTCTACTGAAAATGTTTCAATTTTGAGTGAATTCCCTCATTATGATCAAGTGCGATATGTATAAGAGAATTTTAAATAATTTATAGCCTAAAAGGAAATTTGTAATTGATAATTGAATTTGTAATTTTTAAATCTGTATATATAAATCGGCTAAGGCAAAACAGTTAAGAACACTTTTCTTCTCTGTTTGCCCAGCGACTAGAAAAAAAATACACCATTTGAAAGGTAGTTACTGGCAGAAGTGCGCAATATTTATAAAAATTTGTTCAATATTTCCAGAGTTATAAGCGTTCAAATTTGATACTAACACTAATGCAAAACACATAAATAAAAATTTTGTTTTTCCGATTATCAAATATCGACATTTTCAAGAAACCGGTTTTCGATTATTTCGACTATATAAATCGGCACAGATAATCGTGTTTAGAACGATATCTTTCTTTGTTTGTCAACCACTCACGTGGAACATAACATATGAACCGGAGGTTGGGTCTGTCGCCAAATCAATCCACTTCGACGGAAAAAATTAATGCTCGAAACATGTAAATTCATACATACTTAAATATACTATATTTTCTTCATGAATTTCTATAGAAAGCAACAACAAAATTATGAAAAATTTTTGACATTGTTTTTGCTTTTAATATTATTTTTTGCGTTGAGGTTGCGTTGTACAGAATTAGGGCCTAAGAGTTTTGGTGACAAATCGTATACAAAAACCCTTTATAATTTTTTTTTTTTTTTTTTTGTTATGCTTTAAAGTTTATTAACTTATGCCATGTTCGCACGGTGCTTTGGATTACTTCGCTCTGTTTTTTTTTTTTTGCTTATTTGAATTACCATGTTCGCACGGCATTTTTCTAATCGGGTTTATCAGTTCTTCTTCTTATTTTTTATTAATTTTGTTTATTGCTAAATTTAATTGTTTGTTTGCGGTTACTTGTATTAAGAATGGGAAGAAAAAGTAAGTAAAAATTATTATTTCAAAGAAATACATACAATATAAAATATTTATTTTCTTTTTTGGATTCCATTAAATTTTATAATATGTTTAAAATTACTTCCTTTACTTTTGTTTATGTTATATTTTGTTGGTCTTTTAGTGCTTTGACAGCTAGTGATGGAAAAAACCGATAAAAATTAGAGATCACATTGATTTTAAAGTAATCCACAGGGCAATAAAAATTGAAATTGAATTACGTACAAATGAGATAATCCGCTCTCAAAATTTTGTATGACGAATTATGTAATTTGGACCATAATTCGGCTGTGGATTACGAATGAGAGAGTGAATTACGAAAAAACCCTGTCGTGCGAACATGGTATTAGTCTGTCTTATGTAGGCCAAACTATTTACTTTTAAATCGTAAATCCAAAAAAAAAAATTGTCCGACTCCAAGAAAGCATGAATGGTCCGACGGCTTCGTCCAAGCGCTGATCGGCTCTTATAAACCTTCTTCGCGTTTTGAGTTGAGAAAGATGCCTTGCAAATTTTTTAATTTATAAATTATAATACAAAAGGTCGTTTAACTTAAAAACTTAAAAAAAATATTTTAAGTAACTTTAACGTAAATACCTACATAATTTTGATCCTAACTGTTATACAGTTTTATACATGTGTATATACCGTGGGAAATCCATTCAGGTGGCAGTACTCTATTGCGTATATTATCTCATTAAATACAATATTGTATTAAACTATAAAATTTACTTTCAAAAGAAGAAAATACGTGGAAAGAAGACACGAAACGTACCTAAAAAAAACAACAAAAAAGTTCCTTCATTTTATAGTTTGCCACCCCAAAAAAAAATATTTTAAAATTAACACAAAATGCATCCAACACACAAATAGAGACATTTATGTTCGCTAATGGCATCGTTTACTTAAATCTTAATGGGAGTGGTACACAAGATTTATCTATGTATATGGCATAAATGCTTAGTATATGTGCATATACCCTGTATATAATGTGCGAAAAACAACAAATATGTACATAAAGAAAAAGAGAGAGAAAAAAGAAGTTAAAAAGTGGCAAAAAAAATATAAACAAACATTTAAAGAGTAGAGTAGAGTAGAGTAGAAAATAGCATAGAATAGAAAGAATTTGAATGTGTGTAAGTAACAGAAAAAAAATGTTGACGCGCGCATAACGGAAACAACCGGATATGAAATTGTTTTACTTGCAGTCGTGCTACTTGCAAATTGTTGTTTTGCTAAGGAATGTATATAAATACGTATACATATATTCAATTTGTTTATATCTAAAGTTTGTAAAATTTAACAAGAAGGAGGAGTTAAGTTAATTTAACAGGGTGTTTTTATTGGAGTCATAATCGTATTTTTCTGTAATGGCTTAAATTTGTAATCTTTTATGGCTTCTTTCGAAATTTAATGGCATCTTTGACAAAATGAAGTTTTATTTGCGATCAGTTCAAGTTGAATTTTTATCTTAAAAATTCTGCTGCATTTCTTAAATATTTTGCAAAAATGTTTAAAAAAAAAAGATGTGATTTTTTCCCCCAACATAAACTTTTTTTGCAAACTTATAGGCAAATCTAAATCAGCGCGTAAAGCGTCAAAATTGTTTATGTTCATACAAAACGTATTAAACAAACCTTAATAGCGTGGCGTCAACGCTTTAGCTGGAGGTCCACACCATGCATTCTATGCAGCTGTCAAAAAAGTAAAATATGTGTTAATTTACATATCAAGTTACATGCACAAAAGCCTTGGATGCGTTGAGGCGTTGAATGCAAAACGTAGGTTTACTTTCTTCTATTGTAAGCGTCACAAGCAGCGTTCGAAAAAGTCAGCGGATCTTAACAAATGAAACTTTAATGTTACTTGTGGTGATGCCGCATAAAAAGCGTTGCATGTAACTTTAAACGTACAACGCAAGTAAAGCCAGAAAAAAATGCAATGCATGGAGGCTAAATCGCGTAGTATGGACCTCCAGCTTTTGCTATTGAAAAACCCGATTTTGACAGCGTTCAAAATAGTGAACTGCTATTGTTATTTGTTGCTTTTGTTTTTTTTTAAGTAGTGCCTATTTAGCTATTTTTTTGGGCAATCTAGCGGTTTAATGCATAGAAGTTTTTATTTCAATTTTGTGAATTTTATTAAACAATAAAAGTTAACATTACAGTTCCAGCCTCAACGTTGACGTTCATTTTTATCCATGTAATTTAAGCATTTAATCTAGGCGCTAGAAAACGTTACGTTTGTTGCGCTGATTCGTACACTTTTTCTTTTAAATATCGACAAAGAAAGAAGTCCAACTGTGTCAAACCACATGATCGTGACTATCAATTACCATCTCCAAGACGTGAAATAACACGACCATTAAATTTCTCGCGCAAAAGAGCCATTGTTTCTTTGGGTGTGTTGAAAGTGTCACCATCGTGTTGGAAACTCATATCGTCCAGGCCCATTCCCTCAATTTCTGGCCACAAGGAGTCCCTTTTTATCTCGCGATAGCAAACACCATTCACGGTAACTGCTTGGCTGACCGAACTCGTGAATTCTCATTTGCCCTAAAGCGGCAATTCTGCTTGTTGACGAATCAACTGAGATCGATTATGCTGACCAAGAAATCACGAAGTGCACGGAATGCATTTTGATTTGAATGGCCATTTTCGTAAAAGTCTTTAACAATCTTAACGCTCTGCTTAATTGTACACTTCTACAGGTTGAATTTGTCAAACACTGAGACAAAGGAATGTCAAATTAAGTTGGTCAAAAAACTTGACGTTAAGGCGTAACTGAAAATTAACATCGTGCATGATGGTTGTACAACCTTTTTCACCAGATTTTGTATATAAATATTTAAATTTTAAAATGTTGTTTCCTTCGCAAAATATTATAAAAAAAATATGTAGTTTTTTAGTAAAATTTGTTAAAATAAAAAATGCCAAACTTTGTAAAAAATTTCGAAAGGATTTTTCATCAAGAACGACGTATAGCGACATTGTTCGTCCGTAATCAATTGATGGTGGCCAAAGCTCTTTTAAAGTTGATGGCTAAAGTCCAAAGGCGTTAAATTGCACGATAATGGTATAAACTTGTGCATGGCTGCAGGATATTCATTCGTCCAAGGGCCCCAAATTTTGTTTGTTCAAAAAGCCATCCGGCCAGAAATAAACTTCATTTGAAAAGTGGATTTTCTTGTAATAAATAATAATTGGCAAACGTGTATCTCTCCAGGATTAAATTGCAATGGCTGATGTTTTAAACTATAAAATATTTACGGAACCAACTTCACATTTCTTTTTTAAATTATCAAAAACTAATAAAACCTGATATGAACCGCAAAATGTTCTAACAGAAATTTTTTTGCCAAAATTATCTATTGAATAGTAAATTTTTTTTTATAGCAAATTTAAAAATTTAAGTAAATCGGCTAAAATTATTTACCTTTAAACTAGAAGTGTAAACGTGATATGAAAGACTCGAAATTGGAAATACATACTTTGAATATTTATGATGTGAGAGAGATTGAGCGCTTTTGAAATATTCCAGCGGTAAAAAACTGTTAGTAAAGAGGCCTAATGGAACTCTTATTTGGCAGACACTGCTTGTATGCCATATTTATTTATTTTTTACATGTATTCTTAAAGGCTTTCTGGTGAAAGACTTTTAAAAGGGAGTTCATATGAAGAATGTGTTTATGCCGTGCGACCGTGATTATATTTTCGTGGTCTGTGAGCATACGTGATTCTTAGGCAAAAACCGCTCACGTGCACAGCTCTACTATTAACACGTTATGCTTCATTCACATTTTCGAGTTGAAATAACTTGCATGATGTAAATATCGTGTACAGACCACATAAAATTTTGTCAACGCAAAAAGTTTGCCAGGAAAAAATAACTATTTTAATTTGAATGTTTGCATTACATCAAAACTCTATTTCTTGTCAAGTTGTAACTTTTTGTATAAATTTATATTAAAGTGATAATTATGAACAACATAATTACTAACACAAACTTGTACACAAATTCATTCACAAATGACAAATATACATATTTTACATTAAATATTTTAAACGGTTAATTGGTTTAATTAAAAAAACGCTAACAACAAAATATTTGTTCACATTTATGCATGAATTTTTTTTTTTAATTACAGCTTATTTAAAGTTTTTGTTGTTTTTGTTGAAATAACATGAATTGTACATTATTAGAGTTTAAGCAGAAAAAGTGCAAGCACAATTTTAGTGATAAAAATTTATTTTTTTTTTTTGTAGTGTTAAAATTTCAAAATGCTTTTGCACACTTTAATAAGTTTTAATTATTTTACACTTAAAGGATTGTACAATAAACCAAAAGCACAAGTTGTGTTACATTTTATTCAAGTTTTTAAATGAATAAAATATTTTCAAGATTAGTTGTTCCGTGTGTTACGCTCTGTGCGTATCAAAAACACAACAAAAGAAAAAAAAACAATAATTTAATTGGATTTTTATGAATAAAATAAAATAGATTAGAGAAAAAATAAATAAAATAAATAAATATGTATCTTTGACGCCATCAAATAAAAATTAAAAAAGTATAATGTGAAATTGTCTAGAAAATTAAGGTTATTAAATGTGGAGATAAGTGTTTGATATACATAAGCTTTGAAAGAAAAGCCGGAGGACGAATAAAAATGTTAAGCGCCAATTCTCATTACACCAACCAATAAAATACTAGTGTGAAATATTAAACTAATACGACTGTCCAATTCACAAGGTCGTAGTGTCATCGTATTCGTTCTATAATCGTCTAATTAAATAATATTGCATATTTGTTGTTGGTTATGTTCATAAGTGTTGGCTCATTATATGATCGATTTTTATGTGTTTTACAAATGTTCTTTTGATGACAGACCTGGAAATGTTCGATTTGTTTGATGAATTTACAAAAATCTTTTTAGAATGTGAAACCTTTTGACACAAATTCAATTCTTCTGAATGATTATTTTTTGTTTCAATTTATTTTTCAAACTTTTTTTATTAAAATTGCGTATGAATTAATATTTATTACCATTTTATCTCATATTAAAACTTCCATACCTGGTTTAATCTCATTTCATCAGCCAATGTGAATGAAGAAGAAGAAGAAGAAGAAGAAGAAGAAGAAGAAAAATAAATAAAAACCAAAGGCCCAATCATGGTATGCATAGCCTTGCTTCTTCTACTGACAAAAATTAACAAAAAGTCTCTTAAATGTTTTAAAAAACAAAAATAAAATCAACAAATATTTGATTCCGTACGGAATGTGCTATCGGTTTCGTACTTTGCTTAAGCAAATGACAGTTTCATAAAATTTAACAAAACTGTTCCTAAAGTTCAATATGGCTTGGCTCATTTGATTTACATGTATTCGTAGATTTGCTTAAGCTAACTTAAGCACATTATGGTTGGGCCTCAAGGTTGAAGGTATAAATTATAATTAAAATAAATTTTTTTTTATGATTTGGTAAAAGAAAATTTGTCAATCTTCTTAGCCCTTGAAAGGTTACTCTTCATTTTAGTACATTAAGGTTACTGTTCGCCGGATCGACGAAATATTTAAAAAAAAAATTCTAGCGAAACGATTTTTATAGTAAAAAGTCAACAAAAAAAAGTTTCAAGTTAATTTTATTTTATTAAAAAATAAAATAAAGCATTAAAATTAAAAGTTCTTCGTAACTTGATACGAATTTGAACACTTTTTTGTGTGTTTCAAATTAACTTATTATTTTTTTAAAGCTAAAGAGAGTAATTTGGATACATTCGACGAACAATAACCATCCAGGGTTAAATAGTTTACTCAAAGTGAATTCACAATGTTCATTTTTTTCATTTTCACAATGTTTCATTTACAAGTGCATACACAAAAATCGTATTATTTTAAACGATAAGCCATACATACGACAGAGCTTGTGAAGTAGAAGTTTTAGGAAAAATTTAACTTTTTAGTGAAATTTGTTTAACTGCCAATTTCACGATGTCGAAAGAACTCTATCATTTGCACAAATGCTTTTGAAACAAAAACCAAATTTTAGAATCTGTTTTTGAGCGAAAGGAAGACTTCTTTCGCATTTGGTGAAAAAGCCAGCAAGTCTTCTTGTTTTTTTTACTAGCAGAAACTTGCAACCAGAGAGCAAAACAAAATTTGACATAATTTTTTCAGCTGTAAGATATGAGATTCCTACTTCCTTTGTACAATTGTTTTAAGCTATTTGCACATATGTATGTACATATGTACTTTGTATCAAACAGTGAAGTACTACAAAGAAAGGAGGGAAGATAACTACATATTTAATACAATAAAAAAAAAACGAAAGACAGCTTATCTTGGCCACATAATGAGAAATCAAAAATACAAGCTATTCCAAAATGTCATCCGGAACAGAGTTGATCGAAGATCTACAAGAGGAAAAAAATAAATGATAAGGATTAACAATCCTCCTAAGCAAATCGAGAAACAGATAGAATGTATGTATTTTCATTTGGCGACAAAAATTCGGAAAATGAATAGGCAAATAAGTAGAAGATAAGTAATGAACTAAAAACACCGAAATAAAATTTATTAAAAAAAAAAACCCCAAAAATTAGCTATTAACCAAATTAACTTAACTTCATTTTAACGGAATATATTATGAGCAAGGTCCGGAATTTATGCAAAAGCATATTTGTTGTCGTCAGTCTGAGATCAACATAAACTTAATATCTTTTCGAATCAAGAAATTTTTAATAAAATGGCATCGATTTATTAGTGCATATTTTTGCATATTTTTGCATGTATTGCTGGCATTGCATATTTTTTACAAAAAACCAAACTTGTTTTATTTGCTTTTTTTTACAATGTACCGTGTTGCATCAATTGATTTTATGGGAAAAAATATTTTTCAAAACACATCGCGTTTTGTCGCATATTAGGAGAAGTATCCTATAACAACAAGGAAAGGAAAGTGGTTGAAATCAGTTGTGTATTATGCTGAAAATATTACACAATTCAAGGACGTGATGGAACGATGTTAATGAAGTATCAAAAAAAAAAATATAACAAATTTACCATATAAAAAAACTCGGACAATTTGTATGCCTTCAAATTACGGGTTTATCTCGGAGACTATTGTAAAATTAGAGAAATTAAATCCATTGATAATTTCATAAATAGAATGTATGCAGTTAAGGGTAACTTAAGTAAACAAATTCGTATCAAACTTGATAAAGTTTTTAGAAAAATGAAGGACTCAAAACAACAACACAAACTGCTGGCAAATTTAATTAAAATTTTTACGAAAACAGCGTAGTGGAAAATGAATATATGAAAATAAGTATTATTCCTAATTCATTTTATATGACTGTTTTACTTTACCTTTTGTGTTTTATCTTATTTTTACTTCTGCTTTTTTGTTGTTCCTTATTTTCATGAATGATAGTGAATTTTTAGGGTTTTTATGTTATTATTATTAATTTCAATGTTTTTTTATTATGATTAATAAAATTGTTAAGAAAAATTTTAAGTGCATATTTTTTACATTTTTAGCGCATATTTTTCTAATTTTAGTGTATATTTTCTTTGTTTTATGAGCATAAAACTCGAAAGTCCGGGCCCTAGTTAAGAGTTAAAGCCAAAGTTAAATACCCGTATTAAGTAAAGGAGACGTAACGCATTAATATTTCAAATTCATTACGATATGGCAAAGATTCCAAGAATTTTAGAACAAAATAAACGGTTACCGACCTTTGTTAGACTCGAAAATCTAAAACACGCCCCAAATCATACACACCACTCATATTTTTTTTGCTGATTACGTAAATTTTATTCAATAAAATGGCCATTTAATATAATTTATATCACAAAAATAGAAACAGCCTTTTTCGCTGGAAATCTACTTAAAAATTTCTTTAATAAAAAATTTATTTTTTTTATTTTTGGAAAAAAATTCACTCTTAAACGTTTATTTATCACAATGAAGTTGGCTTTCTAATACAACAAGATATGAAATCTTATGAATTATAGTATTAGAATCAGATAGGTTATACTAGACAGATAATATATTTATCAATAGTAGGGTACACAATTGAACTAAATAATAATAAAAAAATTATAATAAAAATATTAATAATATAATAGTAATAAAATATAATAATAATAAATAGGTATACAATTGAAATGAAAAACATTCATAAAGATTAATTAAATAATAAATAATAATAATTTAATAATTTAACAGCAATACAATCATCATATTTGATTAACGATAAGCTTTAGGAAAAATAATCACTAAGTAATTTTCTAAATTTTATTGCGTTGCAAATGGTTTGCAAATGATTTGGAAGTTGATTCCAGAGACGTGTATACTAAATAAAAAAAATTGGCATTCTGATGCGTGACTTCGATGACGAAATTGTATAATAGATTTCCCTCTTAGCGATCTTGCGAACTGCAAGCGATCGTAAAGGTACTTCGGTTCCATAGTTATTATAATCCTGTGTAGGAAGATAATGCTCCTAAATTTAAGAAAATTATTAAATGGTAAATGAAGTAAACGGCAGGAATACGAACTTATTCTCAGGGACCGTAAATAACTGTTAATTTTGAATTTTTGATTAAAAAAAGCAACCTCAAGGCTATGTCGGAGAATGAAACCAAGTATACCATTTTGAAAGTCTTGGACCAAATTGTCAGAAAATGCGATGCTTTTTAAAAATCTGATTTTTATTTTTTCAGGCAAAAACAACAGTTATTTTTTGATTTTAATTTTTTTGAGCAAAAATAACAGTTATTTTTGACTTTTATTATTTCGAGCATGAATAAAAGTTATTTTTTGACTTTTATTTTTTCGAGCAGAAATAAAAGTTATTTTTTGACTTTTATTTTTTCGAGCATGAATAAAAGTTATTTTTTGACTTTTATTTTTTTGAGCTGAAATACAAGTTATTTTTGTGTTTTCAACCCCTTTGACAAAGAAATTAGTATTTAATATTCCAAAAATTCTTTTCTAAATAAGTAAATTTAACGATTCACTATTGCAAAAGCGCCAAAATTGACGTCGAACAAAAATGACTTATAAATGTGGTCTAGAGGTCTGCTTTGAATAGCTCCCTTTTTTGCCTTTTTTGTCGATGAATCCAGTATGCAGAGCTCTTCATCATCATTATTGAGAAGTGGATTTCGTGAGTTGGAAATTTTAAATTCGTCTTCTGATGATGACGATGTTGGGTATGAATTTTCTGAAAATACCCGCAAAGCTTTTCACGAAATTGACTATTATAAAGAAAAAAGAATAGATATTGACGATGACTTAATGGAGTACTGGAGTAGGGTTGCCATACGTACTGTTTTTAACAGTACATGTACTGATTTTTTGCAATTGTACTGTTTTATGCATAATGTCCAAAACAGTACGCAAATGTACTGTTTTTTAAACTTTGTACTGTTTTTTTTGTTCAGTCTACAAAAAACCAAGATATTTAGAAAAACCCTTTTAAAGTCATATTTTGAAAATATCCTAATATTTAACTGTACATATGTAGCTTAAAAAATTTTGTGTTCCAAACAAAAAAGCTCTAAAATAATAAGACTTTTTACACTGTGGTCGTTGTTTTCTTATAAATACGCAGTAGAAATCTTAATCATATTGTTGACTCGCAGCAGTTGTATATTTTCATGTTGTTTTTTTAAGACATATAATTTTATGGCTACCTCTTCCAATAGTATTTTCATTTAAACACATGAGAAAGACAAAAACAAAATCGAAATTTTGTTAAAAATATTATATTTTTTATATGCTAAATAAATACCTATTCCAACACAATTATCTTTAATTCCTAGAATTTTTTTTAATATTCGGGCAAGTTCTGGAAATCGAAATCACGTGAAATTAAAAACGTACAAATTTAAAAAATTTTCCGGTCTCAAAATTTATAAAAATACCTAATTCCTTTTAGGACCGCTTTTCTCTAATTAAACTACTTTTGAAATAAAGAAAAGCTACGTTGATTTTTACAAAAATGTTATTGAAAATCTTCAGCGTATAAATTTTATTGAAAATTAACTTAGGACACATACATTTTGCAAATTCTATATGATTTGTGCAACTATGTGTGTAGTGAAAATTGCGTTAAATACCAATATGCTTAAAGAAAGTTCTACTTACACAATCAACGAGTTTTTAAGCTAAGTTAGGCTTTTCTCCTTACTTATGTCCCAATAAAAAATTGTGCTTCGAGCCAATTATATGGCGAGTTCCCACTTTAAAGCAATACATTTTTGACACATAAAGCGCATTATTCAGGGCATATAAAAATTGTTGAATGTAATGATCAGCTTTACACACTGAATGTTTTGATACAGTTATTTTTTAGTATTCTTCCTTACAAGCCTGCTTCGTTGCAAGGGAATGCCGTAGCACGGAAATTTTAAGTGTTTTTCGTTATATAATTGTTGCATATTCAATCAAAAGTTTTAAATATATAATAATTTAAATAAATAGTTGTCTTTTCGCCAAAAAAAATGTACTGTTTTTTTCTGGATTGTACTGTTTTTTTGTGTTCAATGTACTGTTTTTCCGAATTTAAAATCTGGCTACCCTATACTGGAGGAACAAAAAATTTGTTCTCCCCAGTCTGCGGAAACTTGCCTTAATTTTGCACTCGGTGCCAGCTACGCAAGTTAGTGTAGAAAGGTCGTTTTCGGCATTAAGGCTGATTTTGGGAGACTTGAGATACAATTTATCGGAAGAAAATTTGGAGGCAATTATGATTGCAAAACTCAACTCCATTAATTTTTGAGCATATGCAAATTATTTTCACTGAAAAATTATCTTTGTTTGAAAAAGTTTTTAAATAAATATAATGAATTTATCACAAAATAACTTTTATTTCAGCTCAAAAAATAAAAGTCAAAAAATAACTTTTATTCATGCTCGAAAAAATAAAAGTCAAAAAATAACTTTTATTTCTGCTCGAAAAAATAAAAGTCAAAAAATAACTTTTATTCATGCTCGAAATAATAAAAGTCAAAAATAACTGTTATTTTTGCTAGAAAAAATAAAAGTTAAAAAATAACTTTTATTTTTTCTCGAAAAAATAAAAGTCAAAAAATAACTTTTATTTCTGCTCGAAAAAATAAAAGTCAAAAAATAACTTTTATTTCTGCTCGAAAAAATAAAAGTCAAATAATAACTTTTATTTTCTGACTTTTTCGATAAAAGTTATAACAGTTACGGTCCCTGCTTATTCTATCAGACTTTCTCAGACCAAAAACGTAGCGGACAATGTTATTGTACGTAGTGGTAAGTTTTCTCATATCCCGGGAGTTGCAGCCGGCATATACTTCAGAGGCATACAGTAGCGTCGGTAGTAAACAAGTCTTCGCGATTAAAGTTCGTATTCTAAGTGGTGTAAAATATTGTGTGATCCACAATCCCCTTAACATACCATATATCCTGGCACAAGCCCGATTTATGTGATCCGACCAAGTCAAAGTCCTATTCATTGTTAACCCTAGATTTTTAACCGTGGCAACAACAGCAATTCTAGCATCCCCAATATAAATATTCAGATCATCATCCATTACTACATTTTTTCTACTTATCACTAAACATTTGGATTTTTCCGGATTAAGTTTCAAGCCATTAGCCGAAGCCCAATTGAAAATTTTGTCCAAATCAAAACTTAAATGGTTTACACCCGTAAGGTACGAGTCCCTAGGACTGCTGAGGTATAGTTGAACGTAGTCAGCATACATTTGAATTTTCGAATAATGTAGATTTTGTGGTAGGTCATTTGAGTATAGCGAATATAAAAGCGGTCCAAGGACTGAGCCCTGTGGAACACCATGTTTAACTTTCAACGGGTGAGAAATGCACCCATTTAGGGAGACAGATTGTGTTCTCTCAGATAGATAATTTTTAATTAGTTTTACTGAGAAAGAAGAAAACCTAAAAAACCTCGAGAGTTTAAAACAAAGAATAGAATGATTGACCGTAGCAAAGGCCTTGTCTAGGAATGGTCTAGTAGAACCAAAAATGTGACTTGATCACCATCCAAGTTTCCTCTAATTTCTTCTACTACATCGGATAACGCCGTTATACAGCTACGCCGAGGTCGAAAGCCAGATTGACGATCAGTCAATAGATTGTTATCGTTCACGTATTTATATATCTGTTTATGAATCATGCGCTCAAAAACCTTCGAAAAGTATGGTAGGATGGCAATGGGACGAAAATCACCTCTCCCCTTTGGCACTGGAACGATCCTGGCGTATTTCCATTCTTTGGGAAAAGAGTTAGTTATGACAATAGTATTGAAAATGTGCTTAAAATATTTAACTAGCCATGGCAGAATAATTTTGATGAATTTTGGATCTATATTGTCAAATCCCATGGAGTTTGATTTAGTCGCATGGAAACCTTCAATTACCTCCAAGTCATTAAAACATTGGAAATCAAACTCTCTAGTAGATAAGCTACTAGATGGTATATGATCATAGAAATCAGGGGTTGCACTAGGGGACGAGACATTCACAAAGGTATGGTTCAATAAGTTAATATCAACGTCCGCGAACAACTGATTTTCCAATACCAATATCCCTTAAGTGCTTCCAAGTGTTCCTACTGCCCATAGCTGTTTCGAATTTATTAGAATAATAAGCATTCTTAACAGACCTTATTTTCGAGACCACAGCCCTTCTGGCCATGCGGTATTTTTGTAGAAGTTCAGGGGTTCTATAACGTTTCCACGTGTGATACAAACTATCTCTGCTTTCAATTAATATCCTCACATCATCAGTAAACCACGGTCTTTGTCCTTTTCCCAATCTCCTAGTTCTTTTGGGTACATTACCATCTTATAAACGTAAATTTTCCCTATTCAAAAATAACAATTTCTCATCGACAGTATGAAAGTTGTAAATATCATTTCAAGTTACATTTATAAAGTCGTTATACAATTCATACACACTTGTTTTCAGTTTAAACGCATAAATATTTTATTTATTTTAAAGTTTCTATTTCATATAATGAAATAATGAAAATATTTCAGAATAAAAGTTCAACGATCCTAAAACCAAATACGAAAAGGAAGAACACAAACCTTTGCACTGCAATAATTAACGGCCTGGCCTGTTCGTCGATTTGCGAACGAAGGCTTCGTGTGCTTAACTTACATTTAAAACAAAAACAAATTCTAAAATATAATTTTTATTTTAAATATAAGTTAAGCGACGTAGTCTTCTTTCGAATTCGATAAACAGACGGTAACTGCCTACGACTATGTATTTCTTTAAAAAAAAAAGAGAAATATAAGTTATTTTATAAAATAAATATACAAACAACTGCTTCTTAATACCAACAAATACGCCTTTTTACTTCATTTGCCCATATCCAAATAATTTTCTTGCATCCTTTTTAATTTAATCTCAGAAGTGCTGTTGCAAGGAAGTTGCCTGTTGCATCATCCTTATTATTTCGCACGCATTTAAACGCACACACAGCCATGCACTCACAATAAGGTGGTATGTGTTGTATGCATGCAAGAGCAAATGACCCAAATTGATGATCTCCAACATGGTCGAATAAATTTACAACGAAAATATTTTCATCTCAATGATAATTGATGAATTTAATGAGCTTTTGCGCACGTTTTAAGAACACTTCAACGGGTTGTCATTTAATATTAAAGATATTTTCTTTTTGTTGTTTCTTGTCTTTGCGTAATGCCCACTGTTACGAACACATACACACCAACAGCTTCTGTTTGATGTCTGTTCATGCGAAAAAAAGTTCTCAATTAAATGAAAATAATTTGGTCATTGGGCCAAAGCGAAGACTGCGTGAGGAAAGTGCGGAGAATAGTCTCGCTGTGCATTACGGGGGCTCTTCGCACCGTACGCGAACCGTTACGCTGGATATTACCATCCTTTCTTGGATCAGGTAGGGGATGAGATGGCGACGAATCCGGCAATTCGCCTGAAATGTACTGAACGTGGGATGGAAATAGCTGAAGGAGTATACTTCGGAGTACCCCAATTTATCGTGAAGATTTCCGATTACTGTACCGTTTTCGAGGCGGACATAGCCGCCGCCAAATGGCCTTGAATTCCCTCTTCCTGAGATCCCTTGACAGCCGCTCATCTCTAAAAGAGATGGCTAAGCAGTTTGATATCAGGATCAATTGGGTCCAAGGGCACAGGGATGCAGGTCGATAAGCTTGCTAGACTTGACACTGTACTTGGAAGGCGTTTAAGTATATCTGATCTCCTGTAAACTCAAACTTCGGTGATCGTCTATCCATATTGCTAATGGCGGATGAGCCGCGAATACTGGATCGAGAATAGCCATGCAATTATGACCCCGCTTAGATGACGGATGAACCAAGTCTCAACTATCGGTGAGGAGGTTGTAGAATTTGTAAAGCACTTTAAAAAGCCAAATAATAAGAAAACCCCCTCTTATTAAGTCAAAAATAAAAAAATCTATCGAACAGGGTTTAAAAACTCCACTTTTGGCAAGAAATCGCCACATCCAACAACGTTGCTTATGGAAACTAAATCATAGAATGATTTTCGAACTTTTTTTTTAGAAACATTCGGGATCATAGTAAAATCCAAAATGAAATAAGTAAAAAGAGAAAATAAAACAATAATCTAGAAAATTTGTTTAAATTATCCCCAACGTGTAAAATTGCAAGTAGTTTTTAAAAAAAAACTTTGAAGCTTTTCAAGCTTTAGGTTTATATTATTATTTTTTTAAGCAATACATTCTCAATAATTTAAAGTATGTTCCATTGGTCCATTTTTTATAATCATTAAAGGCTTTTGGCTTGTGATAATTATTTTATGCATCATAAAACAAAAAACAGTTTCAATAATTAGGTCACCACATTGTGTTAAATCAGCAAAGGATCAATCACTTTATGGGAGAACAAAAAGATTTGTTTTAAATTTCAATTTTTTTTTTCCTTCAACACAAGAGATGAAAGTTGATGCCATTAATTAAATTACAAAAAAAAAACATTTTGTGGTAAGCAAACCTAAATAGTAATCGTTTATTTTTAGGAAACAATTATTTTTTAGGAAAACAGGTGGTATTTTTAAAACTTTGCGAATGATGACCAAAACGAAATTTTACTAAATATGTATACATATGTATGCACCATTAAAGTCCCTTTTAGACTATTCAACAATGCTTAAGATTTTTGCTCTCACAAAATCTAATGATTTCTGATCTGATTTTCAAAAAATTAAACAGAAAATCTTTTTCATTACATTTGGCAACTAGGCTATCACACATCAAATAAAACGAAAACATGTTACAGGATATATTTATACTTTTTTCGTCTTTTATACCTACCTACCTATTTATTTTAATAATTTTGCATTCAATTAAGAAAAATTTCTTGTAGGTACCTACCTACCTATAATTCAAAATTAAAAAACGTTTACAATAATATTTTGTGGAATGAAAATTCGTATGATTAACAACATTTTGTTCAACATTTTAAATTTGACTAGAAATTTTTTGCCAAAATGCCACAGATATACATAGGTATTGGTTTTGCCTCCATTGATCACACAAGGCAAAATATTTATTTGCATAATGACGGTTTCTCTGCTTTTAACCTTTATTAATTTGTAATCTTAATCATTTAGTAATCGGGCCAAACCTCAAATGATTTTATTTTATAAATAGGTATTGTTTTCTAACTAAAAAAAATAGGAACCAATTAAAAGATTATTTATTATCATACCTAGGTATTATTGTATTAGGAAGGTCAACGTTTAAAATAAATATCATTACGAGGCATGTTTAAATAGCTAGTTATAAGCCTAAAAAATTAAACCTTCATACCTATAAACACACCTGTCAATTAATCGATAAAATTTCTCTTGAAAACACCAACAATGAACAGCCACATGCTAATAAGTACATGCATAAATTTCCAAGTATGTCTTAAAAACCGGTAAATTTTAATTAATTTGCTGTAATATTTTATTCAAAATTAATCCATTCAATAAACTTAATAGGTAAACAGAATTTAAACTAAAACTTAAATTTAGCAGTCAATATTTTGAACAACAAATTTATTTTAAATAAATGTAAATAAAAAAAAAAATTTTTAAATTTCCAATTAAATTTAAGCAAAAACTAACTTTTTTCAATTAAAAAATAAGTATACAAAATAAATATTAAAAAAAAATTGCTCATTTAATTTAGTTTGATGTAAAAAATTATTTATTTTTATATGTTGTTTTGTTCGGCAACATAAAAGGTGGAGTGTTCAAATCTAATATAGAGATTTCTTTTTCAACCAATCACTGGCAACTTTGGCTCCGCCTTTTCATGGCAATAAAAGCAACAACAGCATAAAAACTCATTACCGAATGAAAACACACTCAAACACATACATACAACACATTCAAACATAAAAACAATAATAAAAAAAAACACAAGCATAGTTATTTCAATATAACAACAACATGGCATACACATCCGCACACAGTTAAGTTTACGAAGAAGAAAATGAAAACAACACACATTTTGACACACTCACATCACACAGTAAGCACACACTAATAAAAGCGACCAACAAAAATAAAACAACAACAAATAGTAATGATACGAAACTAAAGCATAAAAAACATGAACGCACATAAAGCAATTTGAAAAATTTTGAATGGTTAAAGCAGACTTACTGAATACTCTATCTGATAGGTACACTCATAATATTATTACAGTAACGGACTGTAGTTTATTTAAGAAATATTCCGTTCAGTCATTTTTAAATAAATAAACATTTAAAATCCCAAGCAAATTTATTTTTAACTGATTCTAACAGTTATTCAAATCTAAGTGCATATTAATACGGATTTTCAGTTGCAGTTAATATTGTCCGTTGATTGAGTTAAATTCTTCTTTATGTAAAATTAAATGAAAATGTAATTTAAAGCAACGAAAAGTTCATTTAATTTTTACTGTCAAAAATTCAACCGCGAATTCCGTAAAAACATATCAATATTCAGTTATCTTATATAAATTAATTGTCAAAAAATTAACTACATATTCCGTAAAAACAAATAAATATGCAGTTATTTTATAAAATTTTACTGTCAAAAATTCAACACCATATTCAGTAAAAACAATTAAATATTCAGTTATATTTTTATAATTTTACTACCAAAAATTAATTTTTACTTATCTATAAAAAATGAATTGCTTGTTTTGTGTAAGCAATTCCCATTTTCTATTTGTTAAAATAATTTAGTTAAATACATCAAATTTTAAAAGTAAATTTGTCCTGGTATGATCATGTTAATTTACTGGTTGGTCAAACTTATGTAAAGTTACGAGCTCTCTGGTCCACACAATATTTCACACTCTTAAGAATAAGAGCCTTACTTGCTAAATCATACTTGATTCCTTGCTTGATCTATGGGTGTGAATTATTTGGAAGCTGTGACTCAGTTAGTAGGAGAAAATTGAATGTCTTGTTTAATAACATAATAAGATATGTGTATGGATTAAGACGGTTTGAATATGTTTCCTCTGTTGCCAATAATCTTTATGGAGTATCCTTTGAAAGTCTGCTAAAAATTCGCACTCTTACTTTTTTACATAAAATAATCAACACTCAAACACCTAAATATATATTCGATAAAAATCGCCACGAAATCGAAATATTGTAATACCTCGACATCATTTACTTGTATCTGAATGACAGTTTTATGTACATGCCGCTCGTCTTTGGAACAATCTTCCAGAAAGTCAACAACTAAACAGCAATGCTAATAGTTTCAAAAAATTTTTATTAAATTTTTTTTAAATAACTTTTACTTTTTTAATTTTAATTTATAATTTTTGAACTCTGTTTTTTTTTTATATATTAATATTTTTATATTTACTTGTATCAAGTTTGTTTTGTAACGTAATACGTTCCTGTACTATAAATATAAGACTCAGTCTTGTTGTACAGGAAATGGAATCAATAAATAAATAAATAAATAAAATAATTGCGAAGCCATATCGGTCATGCTGCTGGTGTCTTATAATTGAGAGTTCTTCTGTAAACAACGTGGTCAGTACAACAAAAGTAAAACAAACGTGTGTAACTGGGTAAGTAAATAAAAATATTCTCCCTCTCTCGCTTATAAGAAAAACAAGCGGACAGGTGTCTGTCTGGTATTTTTTTTAGAAATTCGGCTCTTTTGTGGAGTAAACGAAAATTTAATAAAATAACTGAATATTTAATTGTTTTTACTGAATATGGGAAAATTTGACAGTAAAATTTGAATAAATAACTGAATATTTAATCGTTTTTACTGAATATGGTGTTGAATTTTTGACACTAAAATTTTACAAAATAACTGAATATTTATTTGATTTTGCGGAATATGGTGTTGAATTTTGACAGTAAAAATTAAATGAACTTTTTGTTAAAAATAAATGAAAAATAGGTAGACCGGTTTTTAATTGAACTTTCATTTATTTTATATTACAATTTTAGTTAATTTTACGTACAGAATATTGTGAGTGTACGTATTAGTACAGTGACTCTTATTAATATTCGGTTTAATGTTTGCGTTTTTTATATTCATAAATTTTGAAATAAAAACAAAGTTATCTTCATATAAGGAGCAGTCTATATCCATCGAATTTTCTATAGCCATCAATTGAATTTCATCTAAAAAATATGCAAAAGTGCTCTTAAAATAGTGAAGGTAATCAGGTATTAACAAAGACAGTTTCGGAAGCAACAATTCATCGAATTATTAAAATAATAAGGGTACCTACATTGGCTGAGTTTTTCATAGAAAGTCGTTTGTGAATTTAAAATAGGTATATAAAGTACCGACTAGGGTGATCGTCAATTCAACATTTTTTAAAAATGTTTTTCATTTTAATTTAAAAAAAAAACCGCTGCTGTTTTTTGCATTAATTTCATATATCAATAAATGTCGCCGCCAAAAAAAATTCCCGTTTACGTGCTAAAAATTGAGAGGCAGAATGTCTCGCATACGGCGTCACCCCCTTACCCACATACTTCGTCTGTCTGTCTTTTAATTACCAATATAAAAAAGAGGTCTTTGGAAAATCAACAGAAACGGTTCGTTTACAAATCGAAAAATATTCGAGAGAGCCGGTTTGTTAAATTTAAAAAAAAACCGGTCTATTCGATATGTAAAAAGGCATCATTTTGAAAAAACCGACAGCATTGCGGAAAACCCGGGTTAAAAACAGATTGGAAATCCGAGTCAAACACCCACTACACCGGCAACAGTTTGCTAAGCAAATTTTAAAATGTGTATGTACATAGATGCAAGGCGGTAGAACGACTTTAAACACCTTTTTCTTTGAAGAACTGAAAGGAAAAATTATCCTATGTTTCCACTATGAGCCAAACAACTTGTGTTGTACAAAACCTGTCAACGTGTTTCCAATGTGTTAATGTGGTTAGGTTTGCCGAAATCAATTTGACGTATATGTTGTAAACAAATGTGAAAGCAAAACAAAATTTGTCTGCTTGTATGTTATTTTATATACAGACATACGTACATAAATGTGCGTATGTAAAATATCATAATTTACTCATATTTTTTATATTATATTATATTAATATTGTCACGCAGCAAAAAAACGGCACCTGGAGAATTGCATAGACCTATTTAGCCTTGTTATTTTGATAAATAGGTATGTCACTTGTTTCAAATTTGTCAATCACAATTAATTAAAAACCTTAAATTATTTCTAATATGGCTATTAAAAGCTGACCATACACGATTCAATTCAATTGTCAACTGAGTCGGTTGTTGTCCAAATCAAAGCGTGTATGGCTTTGTCAATTGATTAGTTTGACGGTTGTCGAGTTGGTTGAAGAAAAATCAATATTGATTTTTTCAAGTTGACTACTAAGTCTATCAATTCGATTGTACTGTGTGTGCTCGAGTCTCTCTATCAGCTGTCAAAATTATTGTTTGTAGTTTTCTTTTGCAAAAAAAAAAATTAAGTATTTTAAAAATTGTCTTTTATTTCATTAAATTTCAAAATTAATTTCAAATCTTTCAATTCAGTTGATGAAGTGTGTGGCCAAGCATCAATTCAGTTGAAAGACTCAGTTGACAATTGAATTGAAACGTATATGGGGCGCATAACAATACAATTCCGTTTCGAATGATTCCGTTCGGAATCGAAGAAAACATATTAGTTTATTGATGGAAAGTGTAATTTGATAGTTTTTTCGGCTTTCTGCTATAGAAAAATCCCATTCTGTTCATGAAAACAAAAATGGTTTCATTCCGAAAAATTTTTTCGTTATTTTCTGAAGCACTTAAATACGGAATTGTACTCTGTGGCATGGCTG
Organism: Pollenia labialis; assembly: GCA_949318255.1. Classification (NCBI taxonomy): domain Eukaryota; kingdom Metazoa; phylum Arthropoda; class Insecta; order Diptera; family Polleniidae; genus Pollenia; species Pollenia labialis. The sequence goes on from OX439139.1 coordinate 28,891,597, forward strand.
AATATACCAGATTTACCATTTAAAACATATTTTAAGACGTTTAGTTTATGCTATTGAAAAAAAAACACGAATATTGATGAAGTTTTTATGTTTCGTTATTCCTTTTGTTATGCTCTTTAGCTTGGTTTTCAATACTTCATATTTGTCGAATAGTATATAATTTTAACTTCGAAAAAAATACATGAATTTAAAAAAAATCTGATTTTTGTTAAATTCTTGATAAAATATAATTAACAAAATATTAATCACGTAATAAAAAACACGAATCACAGGTAAAACGGTTGTTCACAACCCTATAACTGCGAAATTAAAAAAATAAGGTGATTGCGCCCTCATGTGTTGAAACCGGGGCAGTGGAGTCGTCAAAGAATAGTTCTATCTCCGACTCCAAACGCTGAATTTATTTTAAGCCGGACTCCGAATTCAACTCGTACTCTAACCTTGATGTAAATGTATATGTTACTGCTCCTTATTTTACTTTTAGTCTTTGCAGTACCTTTTATACGATTAAATGCAGCAAGAAAATGATTCAGTAAAAATTTCAAATCGATATATTAATTCTAACACGTGCCGCATTGAGCGATGATATGTTATTGAGATATGTAAAAAACACTGGTCCTTTTTTCCAAACTTCTAAATGTTTAAAACAGGCCCTCATAATTTTTTTTTATTTTTGAAAATATTAGATTTGTTTTAAATTTGTATGACGAATAATTTTGGAGTTGGAGCCGCAAGTTTTTGGGGTGGGTACTTCGACTCAGGTACAAAAGCCTAAACTCCGACTCCACAGCCCTGGTTGAAACTTTTGCTGCGAAACATTTGAGTTTGATGATGAAAGGGGAAAGACAAATGGAAAAGTGTACTTTGATTCGTGTACAAGTAGTTTTTATGAGTCATTCTAAGGACACGAATGCAGTTTCAAAAGAGAATTGAAGACAGTTTTTGCAGCAAAGTCTTTAAACCCGAATAAAATTCTTTGTTTGCAACATCAAACCGTCTTTTAAGTGTCAAACCAATTTTTGTGAATTAAAATTTTCCTTTTCGATTGAAAAAAAAATTACTCTACACTAAATTTTACTTAGTTATCTAAGCATTTTGATCGAAAAATTGATTCGCCACTTGCGGTTAAGAAATCTTTTATTTGTGTCCATACTTCAGGGAAATACAGAAAACATTTTAAAATTTTTTCTTGTTCTGTAAAAAAATTATTATTATGGGGCCCTACACTCCAGTGGGAGTTAGTGGAATATATATGTGTATATATATAATGAAACGTGTGATTCTTGTTGTATTAAAGTTCAGCGGTAATCGCCTTTTATCTTCTTATCTTAATAAAAACTCTCGTCACCACTGCCGACTGTTTACTACTAAAAATGGCTAAATTTTAAGTAAAATATTACTAAATATTTTTGAAACAATGAACTAAACAAAAAAAAAATATTTGATAAGCGAAGAGCTTAAAATACCGATAAAATAAATTTTTTTTATTGTAAAAGTCGTTTCAGCGCTTAAGACGTCAATGACAAACTCAAATAAGAGCTACAAAGCTGTGTCATGAACAGATATGTTAACTTATCTTGTGCAATAGAACCCAAAAAAAATACAAATAATAATGGAGATAAAACCGATAAATTTACCAAAAAATAGCTGAAATGTCATTACTTTTTAACTTCACTACTTAACGTTCTGTTAAAATCGTATTTTCCAATTACTCGCTGACAGGGGTGGAAAATGGATTTTATGATTTTGTACCAAATATGAAAACAAAATGTACTTTTCAGACCATGCCGGTACCATTTTTTATTATTTCTTCAGAACAAAATTTAACAAAATTGTTTATAAAAAGGCACAAGTTCTATAAATATTACATACCTACATACATAAGTTTACATATGTACGTTAGTCATTGCAGCTCTAGTGTATTAATAAAATAATTTTTCGTTTGACATTGGCCGATGAATGTGGAATAGGTAGAATTCCTGTTACAACTCTTCAAATATACCATTTTTGATATTTTGCTTTTCTAACCATGGAAATTGGTTGATCCACTCTTTCGAAGTGGAAAATGGGCTAAAGTCTTTAACACCACATAAAATCATAACAGACGTTGCAACTAAAACACAAAAGCTGAGCAATAAAATAACGCACAAAAAATTAAAAACAACAAAATTAATGTTGCCAAATAGCGATCCGTTGGGATTTTTAGATTGTACCAAGTAAGCCGCGGTAGTACCACCGTACCAACAAGGTCCAAAATATACCAAAAAAAAAGTATAATTGTACCATGATTTCCATCCCTGCTCGCTGACTAAGGATGATCTGTAAATGCTGCAGTTAGAACATTTTTTGGTCTTAACTTTTTAAAAACTTTAAGAAAATTTGTTAAAATAAAAATGCTTTAAATCTAGCCACTAAATGGCTAAATTGGCAACACTGCTCGTCACATAGGCAGAGCATTTCAGCTCATATCTTCCAACCAGCGTTGCTCTTGAAATTTTTCAGAAAGGTACACGGATATTTCAAAGAAAGAGATTCATAAAAGAGTATATGAAAGACAAAAAGGGTAATATTCTTCATAAACTAAACTAAGTCAAGGAAAGCCAGTTTTTAAATTCTTAACTAAATAATGTATAATTAGATTATCGATCTTGCGGTCTTAACAATTAATTAAAAACCTACATAAGAAAAAAATTTAAGTTATTTTTATATATTTTTTTATAGGTAGGTATGTATGTGTGTATATTAATTAAATAACACTATCACAATTAAAACTGAAACTTTCTAACAACTAAAATTCGTTGACAAAAGCCTCTGGTTTAACAGTTGTGTTTTTAAATTCGCAAAAAATTAGATATTTAAACATAAAGCTTAAAACATTTTTTAAAAATGTCTAATTCTACAAAGCCAAATTCTTAATGAAAAATTTGTATGCTAAATTTATATGCAAAACTACCAAAATGGGCACCCTGGTATATAGATATGTTCGTATGTATGTATGTACATCCACAGAAGCGATTAACAGCAGAAGAAACCATTTTTAAAGATCATAAACACAAAGAAAAATTTAATTTTAATTATTTAATTAAATTTTTTTATAAATAAAGTTTAATACAATTTAAATTTATTTTTTGTTTACATGTATTGACACGTACAAAACAAGCCAACAAATTAACACCAGAGTCTGTGCGTGTTGTTGGCGTTATTGCTGCCCAACAAACATGGAGGTTTGATTTCAAATTTAAATTTTATTAGACATCAAACGTTTAAATATGATTTAAAAATCATAGCATTCTCAACAAAGAGGGGGGGAATTATTTTCAAATTGAGAAATTCATTTATTTTGAATTTGCTTTGAAACATTCTTTTCTAATGTTTTTCAAATGTCAAATGTAATGTGGAACATACATATATACAAAAATTTCTTTTCAATAAATTAAATTCATTATTTATTTAAATAAACTGTCAGGATAACATTCGGCACCATATCTATAAGATGAAATAGTTGGACTTTACGTCCTAAAATGCTTGGAAAGACGAAATACTTCTTTTAATTTTGAGGATTCACTTATATTTTCATTACTTTCCCGTTTTATATTTATTCGCATTTTTACGCTTTTTAATTAATTTTTTACTCACACATAATTTTTATTTTTTTATGATAAACTAAGCTTTTCTAAAGGCGAATTCACTTCACGTACAATGTAATTTTTCTTTAATTGTAAAACACGTTTAACTTTAATCGCCATTTTTTAATGTTTACATAGGTATATTTTTCGCTTTGGTGTTGCATAGTTTATTTTTGATTTGAGAATAACATTTGATAATAAATTGATATCAAATCAAATGCAAATGTAAAAATCAAAGAAAAGAAGGTTTGAGAAATGTTTCTGATGTCAAATAATAAAGTCATTTTATATCAAAGGTTTGACTTCGTGTTTGTTGGGTGTACAGTGTACACTGAAATCGCCCATGCATGAACGTTAGTATGTAGAAACGTGTGTGGAAGAGTACATCATACTTGAAATACATACATACACACATACATACTTATGTATAGGTAATATAAAATGTTTATGGTTACAAAAACAACAATAAAATTATAATGAGTTAGTTATTTTCTTATTATTATTGTTGCTTTTTGTTTATGTGAAAAATAACGTGAGTAAACAGTAGAGTAAAATAAAATGAATTAACTGCAAACTCACACCGAGAACAACAACAACAACTACAATACAAAACTTGCTTATACAAGATTCCATTTCTTAAGCCACCACAATAACAAAAACACAAAAACAGCATTAAGTATGGAAAAACTAAGAAAAAAATAAAAAACAAAAAAAAAATAAATGGCAACCATAATAAATTGAACTCATGCAAACAAATAGACAGACTCTTCTGTTTATTACTGTTGTTGTTGTTGTTGTTATTGTTTTTTTATGCTTTACTTCTTGTGTTGTATTTCATTGTTATTTATAATATATTGTTGCTGTTTCAACATAGAAACTATGCATTCACAACAGTGCGAATGAAAAAAAGTATTTTATTTAAAGTGAAACAATAATAAAAATAACAAACAGACAATATTTTTTTTTTGTAGAACAGTAGAGGCGACAGAAATAGCAAAAATTATACAACCAAGTACAACTCGTAAGTTTGTGGGTTGAGCATTTTTTAAATATTTATTGGCCTTTTTATAAAAGTTATTTTCTCTGAGTGGTTGAACTAAAAGCACTAGACTAGAATTATGTTAACATAATAATGAATTGTTTTTTCTCATTAAAACATATTGTGAACAGCATTCTTAAAATTTGTTGGTCATATAACACAAATAAGCAGAGACCGTAAAAATTATGACATTTACCATAACATTTAAAATAAATTGTTATTTTCTGGTTTAATTTTATTAGCAGAAATTAAAGTTTAATATTAATTTGTTTTCCGTAAAGTATCTGGAATTAACTTCTGATATTCCTTAGCTTAAAAATTGAATATTTGTTATAACTTTAAACGAATTCGACAAAAAAAAAATTCTAAGCTAAAAAACAACAACTAAAAAAGAAAGATGTCATAAAAATCAGAAAAAACTATTGAAAAAGATAATAATGTAGTGAAAAAATGTGCGCATTAAAAGTGTTAATGTTAGTGGTACAAGTATAATTTGCTTATTGTCCACTGCTTTAAACTCACACTGTTTGTGGACTATTAGCAAAAATAGACTATAGATTCAATTTAAATAAAGCCACTTTTTGACTTATTTAACAACGCAACAAAAAATATTTCTTATGAGATTTCGAGCAAATCTAGTTGTTTTTGACTAGATTTCCCATACAAAAAAAAAATCTTCTTCATAACTAGATTCTAATGGAATCTAGTAACACAAAATCTGGTAGTACTTAGTTCTGAACCTGCGATTTTTAATACATACGTTATACTTACAATTACTTCCCTGAACAAGAAATAAATAGCATTTAAGTAAAAAACAAAACCAAAATGACGGCTTAAACTGTTAAAAAAATTTTTAATTTTTAAGAAAATTAAAAAAAATATAAAAGAGGCTAATTAAATAAATTAAGTTGGTTACAAATAAAAGATTATGCAAAGTTTTGAATTCATATTTCTTTCGTATATAGTCTTCGTCCATATTATGAAGCATTTCGGCACACAAAATACTTAAATGCTGCAAAACAAAAGATTTATTGTATGGACGAGAGTGCAGTTTTAAAAGAGAATCGGAGATGGTTTCTGCAGCAAATGTTTCATAATATGGACGAGGACACAATGCGAAAAAAGTTTACTCTAACATTTTTTAATTTTACGAATTCTTTCGAAAATATTGCAAAATTTTTAATGTTTTACAAAATTGCTTTCTTAAAAAACCTGTGCTGTTTTATTTAACAAAACTAAAGAAAATATTTTGTAGCGAATTTGTATTTGTTAAATATAAGAAAATTTGTTGTATTTTACGAAAAAAAATTTTTGTAAGGAATTTTTATTTCTGTAAAATGACACATGATTTTGAATTTAATTTTTTATTTGTTATTTGGATAACAAAATAATATAATAAAACAATTACTAAGTCAATTACTTTGAAAGTGCACTAATCTCAAATATGTTTTGGTTTTTATTTTACAAAATAAATACGCATTAAAAATTTTTATGAATTATGTGAAATAATTAAGGTTTCTTATTAAATTTAGTTTCAAATTCAGATTTAAGGCAAATTACATACTGCAAAATTTATAAAGCCTTTTATGTAGTTCTTAGATTAAAAAAATGCTTACAAAAAATATAAGAGTAAAGATGTTTTTGCCGATCGTCCAAAGGGAAATATACATAAGTTTAATTGATGAACAAACTGAACCTTTAGGAAAGTTATTTGATTCTGGGCTGCTTTTATCCTTTTAACTACAAGGCAAAAATTATTTAGCAAAGAAATGCGTTATTGAATTTGTTAATATTGTGAAAATTGTAAATCCGTTCCATGGCTTATTAAATTTACGTTTCGTTAAACATAATTAATTTGAATTTTATTGACCTTATAAACCAAATAAAAAATCTCTTACAAATGCCATTTAGATCATATGAAATGCAATAGTGAATGGTAAAACATAATTATGTACACAAATTGCAAAACATGAAGAGTTTCTAATTAATTTGGAGACAAAAAAAACGGCCCTGGACTACTTCCATTATTTAAATTTATGTCTAAAAAATATTGAAAATTCTTCTAAAAAAAAAAAGCTTTATAATTGGAAGACATAAAAAAAGCTACGAGTTTTCTGCAAATATGTTAATATCCGCTAGGATCCCATTGTAGTGCAATAACATTCGTATACCATTGTTTTCCTATAATTTTTATTTGCAATATGTTTTTTTTTATCAAATTATATTATATTATAAATATTTCGATTAACTGAATTCAAGATTTCATTATTTAATGACTGATTTTTTTAAAATAGCTTGTATTTTTCCAAAGCATTTTGTGGTGCGAAATTACAAACAATTACAAAATACCACAGTTGTCGTACATAAATTACTACATTTTTGCCCACTACTGTGCAGCTCCAACGAACAAGATTATTTTGTTATAATTGAAATGCAAAATGTATAAAAAAAAAATAAAATGGTTCACAAACTAAAACAAAAATGGCAAATTTTTATTTCAGTTCGTTTTATTTTTTTTTTTTTTAATTAAAACGGTTTAATGTACGAACATACGTATTTATTTTAACGAGAAAAGGTTGTACCTTTCTTGTATAAAAAATAAATAAATTCTAAATTTCTTTTTTTTTTAATTCAGCTTTAGTTTTCATATCTCTTTAGTACTAATTTAGGTTAAAAATTCAGTAACAATAATTTACATTTTTCAATATGAAAAACAAGAAATAAAATTTCCTGTTTTTTTATTTGTATTAAAATTTTATTAAAAAATGTGTTGCAACAAGAGTGGTATCATTTACTTCTTATACCCTCAAAAACTAGTGCTAAATGATGGCATACCAAGTTTGTCATTCCGTGTGAAACTTTTTTGTAATTTATCTAAGACCCCAAAAATTATTTATATATCTGGATCCTGGAGTAATTTTGATTCGTCTGCCTGTCCATATGTCTGTCCGTGAGTTAAAAAAACGCTTACTTTCGAAAAGCTCAAAAGAAAAGATTAATATCAGTGTAAAATGGTTTCTAGTTATCCTGAACAGTTTCAAAATGAAATTCAACATCAGTCATGAATCAAAATGTGGAATAATAACCCTAAAAAAGTGGCGGAATGCACATATTGATATAAGATCTTGCACAGATTCGTTCTTGGTTTGGAGGGTGCCAAAGATTCGGCTTAGCCGAATATAGCTTGTTTTAATATAAAAACGCCTAATAATTGGCATATTTTTCGCATATTTAAAGAATTAAATAAGTAGCAGAATTAAAGAACACAATATGTATATGTTAGGCTCATTAGCTAGATAAATAATTCAGGCTGGCTGTGACCCCTTATTTCCTTGTTGTAAATTAAATATGCTGTTTATCTTGCTTTTTTTTAAATGAATATAATATAAAAGTGTATTATTTAAACTTATTCATGGAGTACCTAGTTCATTCGTTAATTTAAAAAAAGTGAATTTTCATAATTTTTTTTTATTGGACAATGGCATGAAAAATAGAGAAAAAGTTGTAGCCATGTTCTGCAAAAATGCTGTCAAGCCGTAAAGCTGATTGCAAACAAATAATAATATTATATTTAAACATTTTATATACTTTTGAAAATACTTAATTTTTTGCAAGTTTTGGAGATATGTATATTGTAGCACATAAGTACAAAATAAATTTATAGACATTTTCCCACCTTTCTGGCAACAAAGGCAACCCGATTAACAAAATAAATAGAAAGAACGAATTAAGTCAATTTTAATTACCTGGTTTTAAAGTAGAGCGTATTCCAATACGAACATTCTGCTTCGATGAAAGCAAATAATATTCAAGCGGGGCAAGGTCTGGCCTATAAGTAAAAAATATGAGCATTAATAAAAATCATAAAAAAATATTACATTTTATTTGTGAGAATTTCCCAGAGGTTTTATTTGAAAGTATTTTTATTTAAGTTTCATCAGTTATATATGGTGCAATCGTGCCAGGTCACTCGGTGTAGGAATGCTCTTAGGGAACTCATGGAGTCATTCAATGTAATGCTGTTTTGGGTACCTTGACACTGCATGGTTGATGGAAATGAGTTGGCGGACGAGCTCGCGAGAGGGGTAAGAGACAGGGGGGTAAAGCCCCCCTATGTTACTACTATGGGGTTATAAAGGAGAAATTCCGCGAGGACCTTAACCGATCCTGGGGGAACAGAACGGATTGCAGGGTGTCTAGGGCACTATGGCCCAGATTGGACGCGGGGGCAACAAGGGTTCTACTGGGAATAGACAGAGGTGGTCTTAGAACCCTTATAGGGTTCTTGACGGGTCATTGTCCTGTTAGGCCTTTTACGGGCAAATGGAACAACACCATACCAGCTTTCTGCAGGTTGTGCGATGATTCTGAAGAGCTGGAGACGATCGAGCATGTATTGTGCCATTGTCCTAGGATGCAGGGTCTCAGACAGAAGTGGCTAGGAGTTAGATTTCACGACGAACTGGATAGCATCGCTGGATGTAATCCGGCTGATCTACTGGGGTTTGTCAGGGAAATATTGCGGTTGTTTCTGTTGAGGGGACTGTAGAGAGGGTATAGTCTTTCTATCATTGAAGGGATTTACAATGGACCGCATTGGTCTCCGAGTGGAAATGTGCCCTTGGGCACATATCGTCCTTATTATTTTTCCGACATTGTGTAAATAATATAATAATATTATTCTATATTAAAGAAGATGCGTGTTTGTATCAAAATCTTGATTAGCCATTTTTTAAAATGTTTCTTTTTTTTTGTGGTAAAGAGTTAGCAACACTGGCTTCCATGTTGGATTCGCGTCAAGCTTCAATTTTTAAAGCTATTGCTTTATTATTATTCAAACATACCTTTAACTTTTAAAACTTTATTTTAAATTCTTTTAAATCTTTCTAATTTTTTTTATAATTATTCTTTTCATTACAGATCTTATATTAGATTATTGCCAAAAATTAATTGAAAAATTTGGGTATCCCTGGGAAATGATGCCACTTATGTATGTGATACTTAAGGATGCAGGTGTAGATATCGATGAGGCTTCAAAACGTATAGAAGAAGGTAAGTTACAACTAAAAAAAGTCATCCAAATTCTTGAAAAAAAATCAGTGTTTTCTGAAGAGATATTTTTTCCTTAAAACAAAAAAAAAATAAAAATAAGGCAACCTGTTTTTTTAATTTCTAAAAATTAGAAAACGTGTAAAAATATTTTTATGATTTACATTTAGGCGTAGAAGTCTTTAAAAAATACAATACTATTTTAAATATGTACGGGGGTAAAGAATGGCGTAATAGACTTAAGCCTCGACATGAAAACCATGATGAAAGATCAGAAGGTGATGAAACTAGCAAACGAAGTAGACTAGAGGGTAAGATTTCTATTTTGTGTATTTTTTTTTAACAGATTTTACAATTTGAAAAAGTTAAAAAAAAAATTAAGTTGAGGGACAAATAAAACAGAAAACACTTAAAAAAATTATTCAAACTTCATAATAATTTTATTTATTTTGCTAAAAACTTTATTCAGGCCAACATGTTGTAAAGGAATATTCACGTCAACATAATATTAACATTTATGATGGATGTGAATTACGTAGTGCCACACGACAAAGTGATGAAACTACCAAACCAATAACACTAGAGGGTAAGATTGTTTTTTTTTATCTGTTATCAGATTATGAGAATTCAATAAATTTTAAGTTGAGGGACAAATAGAACAGAAAACACTGAAATCTTAAAAAAAAACAAAAAATTTTAACTTATTAACCAAATTTTATTTATTTTGCTTAAACCTCAATTTAGGCCAACATGTTGTTAATGAATATTCACGTCAACATAATTTAAATATTTATGATGGATGTGAATTACGTTGTGCCACAAGACAATGTGGTTAACAAAATTAAATTAAAAAAAAAATATATTGCACCCTTTTTAAATAAGAAAAAAATCAATATATATCTTAAAATTATTATTTTAATAGAACTGTTTAATAATTTAATTTGTACAAAATATTTAAAAAAAAAAACTTGTTGAAAATTATTAAGGTGCTTTTCTTAAATAACTTCAATATCATTATAACATATTTAACGAGCTTAAAACAGTCTGGCAACTATATAAATTTAAAATAATTTAAAAAAAAACAAAATAATTAAATTAAAGACAATTCTTGTTAAAAAGCAAATTCAAAAAATTTCTTAAAAAAAAAATGTGTTAAATAACATGAACAAATAATCAACAATCAACATACCAAAAGTTAATGAAACATTACGTTGTTTACAATAATTGAACCAACACATTTCTACATCAATTCAACAATCAACAAACCAAAATGGGTCGCCTTTAATAATGGCTAAAACAAGTATTTACCATTTATGGAAAAAAAATATAATTTGCTAACAATTTGTTTAGCAAATTTAACTATTTTTATTTTTCAACAATCAACATACCATTTGTAAATTTCGTTTGGTGAACAACTTTTATTCATACATAAAAAAAAACTTCTACATTTCGGAGACTTATTACAACAATCAACATACCTATTATTTGTTTAAAAACGGAAAACAAAAAATGGATTTAAAAAACTTCAATCAACATACTAAAATTGTTTGTGCTATACTCATATTATGACCAGTTATCCGATTAATGGATTTCTGGTTTCACCAATCAACATACCAAAAGTTTGGAAACGATCTTCAATCAACATACCATTAACAAGGATTTATTCTTAAGTTTTGTTGGATTTTTAATTTTTAAGTAAATTAATCATTATCGAATTTTAATTTTAGTTTTAGTGATAATTATTAAAACAAAAACAAAAAAAAAATATAGTGACATTTTTAGTTTGTATAAAAAATTGTTGAGCTCAAAGTTGATACATACAGATATTTTAACTTGGAGAGGGTTTTATGCGTTTGTGCTGATGTGAAAAAGAACTCTGCAACAAGACCACTTACAAGTCATTTCATTTAAATGATTTGTTTTTTCAATTATTGCGCTGCTATGAGTTTGTAAACACAAGTGTTATGCAGTACGGCTTCATAAAGATCTCTCAACACATGTGTAGTCATGTAAGAGAGCGCAAACAATTGTGTTTGTGATTGTTTGCAAACAATGACTTGAATGAGTTGAATTTTTTTTAAATTAATTTGCTGATTTCAAACCATACTAAGTCGACTTAGCATGTTTACAATTTTTTTACGTTTTTGTATTGAGTGTTGATTGGATTATCCAATCCAAAGTTCTGTATAAAAAAAGTAGTTTAGCATATAACTGAATGTTGTATCGCCCGTAAATTTTAAGAGCTTCTCCTGCAAGACGTATTTTCGACTTAGCATGTTTTGGAACTGAGCTGTCGATAAAGTCACGGTATGCCCCAGGGGCCGAGCACTTTTCTTCATTTTCACATACACAACACGAATGTTAACGAAACTCACTTAAAATATTGTTGTTGTTGAAAAACAAAAACGAAACACATACAGGGGAGTAAAACGCAATAATTTTAGAAGTCGTTTTTTCATAAGAATTCTGTAACAGAATAATATTATGTCAAATATTGTAAAAATATTTCTCTATTAAACGGAATTTTATAACAAAAATTATAAAAATTAGATTAAAAGTGTATTAAACACAACTTCTAAATTTTGGCGTTTTACGTTTACGATTTCCATCAAACCCCTGAATGTTCTGTTTATTTTTGAACACTTGTCTAATTATCCATTAAAAATTTAAATATCTGACGCGATAAACTTTTTTTTTAAATTGTTGATCAACGCAGTAAATGTTTCTTTAGAAAATTGATTGTCAGACATCTGACCCGTTAAAAATATTTTAGCTGACCTCCAAATTCTGATAAAAATTTTGAGTTCTTAATTTAAAAAAAAAAATGTGTCATTACTTTTAAATTATAGTTTATTTATAAATCTGATCATCGAAGATTGACTAGAATCGAAACTCTCAAAACAAAACAAAAAAATGCTCGCCCAAAATTCTGTACGTGTTAATGTATTTTATGAATTTTCGCTGCCGACGCAGCAGTTAAAAAAGTAGAATCTGCCTTTGTTAACGCAGCAAGTTATATGCACAGGATGCTTAAATGCGTTGAATACATTCTACTTTTGTAAGCGTCACAAAGCAATGCATGCAGTGCATGGAGGCGAAACGCGTATTGTGGAACTGCAGCTTTTTTTCTCTCAGTTTCGATTTTAGTCACCATTCTACGAATCAGATTTTATTATTAGAATTATGTTGTAAATAATTGTTTTTATTTCAGTTGAAAAAATATTTCAAGAAACTACATAATTACTATTTAAATATAGTTAATCTACAGTTAAGGTTTAATTGATTATTAGTTAATAAAATGGTTCAGTACTTAATTCTATATAATTAATAATAAGAAACTAACAAAAATTATTAAATTGAAAGCCGGATCTAAGCAAGTAGAAGAAAAAATTATATACCTACCCTGTTCATCGATTTCGAACGTCAACGTTCGCATAGAAAATAATGGCGCTAATTCTGTAAAATGCAACGCCAAAAATAACATTAAAAGCAAAAACAATGTCAAAAATTTGTCATAATTTTGTTGTTGCTTTCTATAGAAATTCATACTGCGTTTTAAAAGTTTCAACGCCACAAGATATGCAGCGTTTGAAATTTAAAAATTCAATATGAATTTCTGTGGAAAACAACAACAAAATAATGAAATATTTTTTATTTTGTTTTCAATGTAATTTTTAGCGTTGCGGTTGCGTTTTACAGAATTAGGGTGTATATTAAACATCTGCATGAAACTTAATAATGATGTTCATGAAACCTTCATTATAATTTTGTGTTCGCTTCATTCGTATTCAGTAAGATGAAACACTATGAAATGAAAGCAATGAACACTCGATATTTAAAAGACGAATAAGAAAAAATTAGTTTATTTGCTTATACAAGAGAATATGAACATTAACAACCATGAAACAGAACAACCATTGAACAAATCTCGAATAAGTTCATGGAAAAACTGTATGATTTAAATGTCAGTGTTGCCAGTTGCAGAAAAATAAAAACATAGGAAAGTTAAAAAAAAAAATAGAAATAACCATGAGGGGTAAATGCAACAAGTTAAAGAGATACATTAATATGGAAATAAAAACTCAAATTTATGTTTGTTTTCAATGTAAATTTTCAATAAAATTAAATATATTTAATTCTAATTTCAAAAACATTCACTAACATTAAAAAATTTTCGGCAATATTTTTGTCTTAAACAGAAAAATATTTGCTTACATTCATTTTCAAGTTTTTAATATCTTTCGAAAAAAAAAAACAACCACGTGGTCAAACTCCTAAGACACTTACAAAACTAACAATTAAATTTCTCATAAACTCATTCCTCCTTTTGTTTTTCATCTTTCAATGTGTGTGTTTTGTATGAGTTCGTTTCATTTCAGGGCCGTGTACAGTACATTACAAGACAATAAAATCTTGCCATGTTTCAAAGATTTGTATTATTCAAAAATGCAAATGACAAACAAAAAAAAACATATTTTGCATATTATTTATTGTTTATATTCCAAATATGTATACTATACATATATGTGCATAGGTATATCTACATATGTGTTAAAATTTAAATTACACATGGGCAACGCATGCAAATAATTACTTGAATTTACTGAAGTGGCAACATTGCTATTGAGTATTAATAAAAATAAGTGAGAGATAATGAAAACTATGAAACAAAGCCGGTTTCATTGAACAACCTCTGTGTGTTTACGACATGAAACGAAATGTGTTCATAGCAGCATGAATAAAACAACAGTTTGTTCGGTAATCTCAATTTTATTCGAACACGACTTTCAATGAATAAACATTTCAGTATGTTTATGAATGAAGTTGTTCATGCAGCCCTTTAGTGTATATTTAAAACAAAAACAAAATTCGATAATTTGTTTTTGCTTTAAATGTAATTTTCTATGCGAACGTTAACGTTCGAAATCGTTAAACAGGCAGTTAAATTTATTAATTTAATTTTTTTTCGGTGTTAAATTCTTTAAAAAAAAAAGTAATTTTTGAACTTTTGAGCGAAAGAAAGGTAAACAATATTTTGGATAAAAATCTTAAGTTTTTTACTTTAAAAAAGCTTAAAATTTTGTAAGAATTTTATTATACATACTTTGTCTAATTTATTTTACAAAAATGTAACTTATTGTAAAAAATATAGTTAAATTTTATGGAGATTTTTAAAGAAGCAAAGGAGTTTATGCAATAAACTACATTTCTTGGCTAGAAATACAGTGATACTTGAATAAAGTAAACCAATTCTGAAAATTTAGAAAATAATTTTTTTTTTAACGGCAGCTTAATGTGTTCATTCCTTAAAAATTAAATTGTAAATCTGATTCCTCCTCTATTAAAAAAAAAATTGCAACTTGGACCCCTTTCTCACACGCAAAGTTTACTTTGGCAAAGGCTTTTTATTTCAACTTTGTTTCACTTCTTTCACTTTAAATATATTAGAGGCACATTTTAATTCTAAAAAAAATTTTCAAACTCTATACAGTAGTATCGCTGTCACAAACGCATATTGAAGATAAGTGTGCGAACGTGTAGAAGCAAAAAACAAATGCTCACTAAAGTCAAAGTGCGGTTAAAAAAATACTCTAAAAAATTAACAAGGACATAAAAAATGCACGCAGCAATGAAAGTGGGAACAAAAAATACCCACATTCGTTTTATTTTTTGTGTGAGTTTGGCATATGTGTTTGCTTAATATTTTGTATGTTAATTTCTTTAATAAAAATTCGACAGTACTTCATTGAAAACCCATTCTTTGCAAACGTACACCACATACGAAAAACAAGTAAACATCACAAACTCTCACACACTGCAGAAATAATTTTCAAATACTAGGAGTACAGACAAAGATTTTTACTGAATTGAAAGGTTTTGAAAACAAATAAGTACTGTATGGAGTGTATTTCTTTGAAAAATGCCTGGCGAACAGTAACGTATATAATTTGTCATTGTGGTTGTACACAAATGTTTTGTATAAACATTTGATTTTTGTTGTGTGTTTGACTGTGAAATATATTTAAACAGGCCTTAAGAATATACATATGTCAAGCGAAAAAGAAAAAGCCAATTTGTAAGTGCATCAAAGTCTGTCCTCATCTCCAATTTACTCTCCTACAAAGTAAACTTTGCCTGTGAAAAAGGAACTTAAGCCCCTTGCTTCCCTTGGATCAACCTGTCCTCCAACCACCTGATCATAAAAACTCTTATTGTTAATGTTATCTTAGTTCCACTGTTTTTATTATTTTAATATATTTGAAAAAAATAAACAAGGAGGTTTATTCGTGTAGAGCTGAGCACGTGCTGTGAATTTTTTGTGTCACGCTTGAACCAAAGGGATTGTTATTACTTTAAATATTAATCAATCCGGCACCAAATTACGGCATTCTATATCGATTTTTCATTTTCATTTTAATTGTATTTGAATTTCGATCGATATCGAATGACTTAATTTGGCACCAGGTATGAGAGAGTGAGCGTTATTGCAATATAAAATTTAACTGCGTAACGGCGAGCGGCTAAACTGTTGAAATTACAAAAAAAATTTCTCAGGAACTCTTGAAGACTTTTTTGAACAAGTTTATCTACATAAAAACTAAAAGAACAAATTTTTTCATAATTATAAATTTATTATTGTCAATATTTAAGTAATAAAAAATATGAATTTATAGAAAATGAAATGGATTTAAGCTTTTCTTGTGCCATTAAGAAAGTACATTTTTTTTTTTGTAAAATGTTGTGAGACTTTAGAAATGATTTGTGAGAGAGCGTGCGTGCGTAATAACAAAAATTTTGTTAGTGAGCGTGCATTTTAGTTCGGATTTAAAAAGCATTGTGAATAATTGATTTCATTTGCTTCCCTTTTGTTAACATGCGTGTTCGTATGCCAAAACCACACACGCGCACAGCTCTAGTTTTATGATTAAAAACAATAAAAATTAAAAATATAATGAAAATTAAAATTGATGGAAGTTTCTTTTGAATTAAAATACTCAATAATAGCCCTTTTAAGTTCTTGTAAATAGATTACTTAATAAGTGCCCGTTTGCATTGAGCAATTGTTAGGGCAGCAACTTTTTATGTATGTATATGTACATAAATAACAGATTTGCGAATGAAAATAAAAGAAAAACAAATGAGGGAACAAAATGAATGGCAAGAGTTCATGTACTGAAAAATACTAGTTTACAAGATTTCGCCATGCACACGTTAGTTCCCGTTAGCTGACGTAGTTTGTCCGTGGCAAGGGGTATATATATACTACTTCTGTTTAAAGGATAGGGACGTAAGAAGCTGCGAGACGTTTTACTAAATTTCAGTGCAAACGTAGGCGGGATAGTTCAGATTCGCCTTGCCGTTTCCATGTTTGTGATGGTCGTCCTCGCTCCGTGACAGGGTTTGCCAAGCCTTATGGCCGATTTCAACAATTTACTTATATATAAATTTATGTTTTAAATTCGTTTTTAATGTGAAATAAAAATAAACAATATATGAATAACTTTAATTAACCCATAAGAGGTCAAACAAAAACTGGAAAAAATTAAAAAAAAAATTTTTAATTGAGGTTTTGCGGTGTACTCAACTGAGAACATTCTTTTTCAAAGCAAAGTGTTTTAAATCACTCCTTTTTCTGCCAACGAGCTCTTATATAGCAAAAAATGCACCGTAGATGGTTTGTAGTTTAGTAGGACAGTGTCAACCCCATCTTGAGATTCATCCGCAAACATTAATTCAGACGTTTCTCTAAGTTTCTAAGATCAATTTAAATATTGTATCTAGTAAAACGCTGTAAAAACATTATAATTTCGCGCAGTCCAATTCAACTACTCCAACAAATGTTTAACAATACGTGAAGCAAATGGATCAGAAGATTCCACATGCGATTTTCCGGAGTACAAATCTAACTGGCAGCAATAGCCTACAGCGATAGCCACAACCCCGTTTTTGAAGCCGAAACAAACTGGCCTTTTTTTTGCCTAGCGGGATGGTAGCCAAAATAGTTTTTCTGAGGGGTTGACCTTTGCGATGGCAAGGATTTGTTCCAAATAAAATTTATTTGCTTTGCGAAGTCTTGAGAGTTTTGTTTGTTAACAACGGTTTATCATCACTATCGTCACTGACGTCGTTGTTAATGAATTCAAGATTTACGAAAACTTAAATAGTACCAGGTTTGTCTTGTGATGGGCTCATCATCACATGATATGTTATCAACAGCTTCATAGTTAAAATCTAACAAAAAAAAAAAACTTAGTTTTTACCTATTAATTTTGTCAGTGTACTCAAAAAGAGTAGAGTCAATTGTATACCGTTTTGCGTTTATTATTTTTTTTAATGTAAGTAATTTGTTTTGTCAGTGAGTTATTCTGATACGATTTTAATTATAATAATTTGAAACTATTTTAAATCAATATTGTTTTCAATGTTATTAAAATAGTGTTCATACCTTCACACTGATTTCGGGACACAAATCGGACTTGTTCTTTTGTACACAAAAATAAAAAGAGACACAAATTATTTTTTAGCTGCTGTTGGTATTATTGTTGTAAACTTAGTTTTTGCTTAGAAATTTGTAAAATGCCAGCTGTACTCATTTGAGTACATTGACTTCAAATGGGTTAAATAAGAACTGATATTTAAATAGAATTGGTGAAATTGGCCATTAATGTCCCCCAAATTCGCGAATTTTTTTATTAGAAAATGTAATCACTTTATAAAAGCAGACAACCGCGCGATTAAACAAAAACTATATTGAGTTTGTTAGCTTGAAATTATCAGGCAATAGGAATGCAGTGTGTACGACATGCGTTTAAGATTCAACTTTGTTTTTGGTTTGGCGTAATATTTTGTTTATATCAATTTTGCATGTACTGTTGAACCCAGAAGGCAAACTATGGCATTCGATATCGATCGAAATTACAATACAATTAAAATGGAAATTTCGATCGATATCTACTGTCGTAATTCGCTCCCAGATTAATTCATCTCTCCAATTGCCACAAAGTAGATTAAAGTTGCTGCAACAAAAATCGCGAAGTGTAATCGAGCACTAACATTACGATATTTTTAGCAAAAAAAATTGAATCTTTAATAAAAAATTTATTTTTGATTATAAAAACAAAATTGCCTGCAAAAAAAATCTTTGAAATGTTTAGATTTTTTAAACAAAAAATTGTTGTTTTTTTTTACTTTAATTTGTTTATAATGTTTTGTAAATTGGAAAAACTAGAATTAAATAAAATTTTAGTAAAAACGAAAAATACGATTATAATAATTAATATAAATAAACAAATAAAAACTTAATAAATTATGATATTAAAATACCAGTTTAAATAAAAAATCTTTTAATTATACATTAAAAAGCCAGCTAATTAATTAAAATTAATATTTAAGCAAACTTGTAAATTAAACAAAATAAAAATAATTCATTTAACAAAAAAATTTTAAATTTTTGAATGCTTAAGTCTTTAATGAAAACATTTGAAAAAAATACGAATAAATTAGTTGAACAAAAAAAATTAAATTCTATATAATAAAATCTTAAATGTTAAAAATAAACTTAAAACAAAGTGATTTCATTTCTAGATGGAAAAGATTTGTGTAAAAATTTCACTCAAATCTTTACTATTTTGGTTTGGATTCCTAAAAGGGATTATTACAGAACTTTTGAGAATTGTAAAACAATTGAGGAAATTACTGCAGAAAAAATATATGCACACCAATATGTGCATACCAAAAATGTGCACTCCATTTTGATTTGAGGTATTAATAGCACTCATCGAAACTAGCAAATACCCGTTTGGCCTTTCGGATAAGCTCGGATCTTTGAGCCAAAAATTAGCATAAAAGTGTAAAGATTTTAATTATACCCTTCACCACAGGTGGAAACGAGTATATATAAATTTTTTCATTCCGTTTGTAATTTCTACAATATTGATCTTAGACCCTATAAAGTATATATATTCTGGTAAGCAAAGCTCCAAAAGAACTTATTTATTAATTTTAAAAATTTTTTTGGAAGTTTTTTTTGTGTGTTTAAAAAATTTTTTTTAAAAAAGGAAAATAAAAAAAAATCACCCAAAAATTTCAAAATATGCAAATATATGCATTTAAACCCTAAAAATGTAAAAATTTTCACCAAAATATGCAACAATATGCAAAAACAAATTGATGCCATTTTAACGCAGATTTAATGATTCGGAAAGATAATTGGTCGACATAGTTCTAAGACTATTTTCAAAAAACATGCATTTGCATGGAAATCTCATCCCTACTAGGGATGCCAAATGGGACTAGGTTTTTTGAAACCGGGATTTCATATTGTATGTATTAAAACATATTAATTAATGAAGAAAATTTAACTCATTACAAAATAAAACAGTTTAATGTATTCTTTTAAAGCAATATGGAAGAATTATGTATTGAAATGTATATTTTAAAAAGCTTCTAAAACAAATTAATGACGTCTGATAACATATGCTGCCGACGAAACCAATGTTCGCATTCAACACTTCTGGGTGGTATCGTAAATAAATAGCTACATATATATGTATATGCTAATATTTAATGTATTTTAATCTAAAAAAATAAACTTAAAAAAATATGTGTCAGAAGGCCATTGGTAGAACCCTCTAAAGTTTTTAACACCTTTTTGAACAACTTGCATTTAGCGTGCGCAGTTCTATTATCAATCACTTAGAAAAAGACTACACCGAACTTTATCTTCTGATTTTGTTTGGAGCTGGAAGAATGGACTCCAAGTGAAGAATTAATTACAAAATATAGAATACGTATTTCTAAAAAGTGATAAACGTTATCAAAGGTTTTTTTTTGACTCGTCAAGTCTTGAGCTTTTAGGAGAGAAGGGAAGAGAGAATGCCATTTCTTTTCCCCTCTCTCCTAAAAACTCAAGACTTGACGAGTCAAACTTGACGTGTGTGAACCGGCACTAACCAGTTATAAATTAGATTCATTGCCAGTATGAAGTTATTTTTAACACGGTGACTAACATTTATTAAAAAATAGTTGTATTTGATAAAAATAATTAGAACATTTTTACTAAATCCAAAATCTTTTCTACATAAAAATCCCGGGATTCGAGACTTAAATTTTTAGAAGAATCCCGGGATTTCGGGATTGGCATCCCTAATCCCTACTTATAAGTTACAAATTTTTCCAACAAATTTTTCTACACACTACAGACATTTTTGAAATGTTTTTATAGCGTAGCTGAAAGAAGTTTAAAAATCGTTAGTTATTCCGCTAACCGCTGAAATATGTCTTTTACCGCGATTGACACTTAAAAGATGCCATATTTATCGGGAACATCTCCAAATTGTCAACAGTGATCATCTTTAGCATTATTTTAATGTTATGTTTTATTGGCCAGTTGTGCCAAACTGTCAGCCAAAGATTCATCAAGTTCTTAGAAAGTCGAAGAATTTGGTTTCGTTTTATTTTCGGGAAAGTGCTTTACAATTAATCTTGATATCAAATGACTTCGTGTTTATTGGGATCAATATTTATAATATCGATTTTTATTGGAATTTGTTTATATTTTTGTTTTCCAGAAAAAATTAAAGGCAGCAAAAACAAGCGATGAACTCCTGCTATTTCATATGCGGAATCTGATCAAATGTTTTATTTATATGAATGTGATTAAACTCTGACAAAATAAGACTAAATGAATTATGTGAAAAACAAAGTATATCGATAGCTAAAATGTAAAAAGACGTCACTTACGAACAATAAAAAATTGGGGTTTTGATTGGTTATTATGAAGTCTTTACACAAATTTTTAATACTTCTGCAATCAAAGGCGACCTAATTACACATTTTTCGATTGTTTTAATTATTCAATGGACAACATGCTTATAGTTTTAATTTTACAACGTTTCTTGCTTCTCCTATAAAATTATATTTATGTTAGTTACGCCTTTTTGCATTTAAGCTAACGATGTATAACATTGAAAATTAAAAAAAAATTAGAGAGTTATTTGATAAATCATTTCACCTTGCGTTAAGAAAGTTTTGAAATACAATTTTATTATTTAAAAAAAATATACATTAGAGCGTACAACCTTAAATGGAAAAAAATGCGCCGTAAACCATCTAATGTAAAGTATTTTTGCAAAGAGTTTCGAAAAAAATATTTTGTTGCCGAACGTGGGGGCTTCTTATTTTACATTTTTCGTTAACTCTTAGGCTTTTACTGTCTGATTTTAATGTATGATACATCAGTGTTTTTGTCTCGAGAAGAAAAATTGCCGTTATTTGCCATTGACCTCAAGTATCTCTTTCTTGTATTTATCCAGCAGATCTCCGTTCGTAAGCCCCTAATGGCAGAAAACTAAAGCTCGCAAGAAACTATTAAACTTTTGCTAACGAAGTAATTCGATAATTCCAGCAGACAAATTTTTAAAATCAATTTTACAAAAAAATATACCGTTATTTCTTAAATGGAGGAGGTTGCACAACATATATTCGCCATATATTGGCCATTGTGTCTTGTATGATGACGACGAAGTTATGTCACAAGCACATGTGCATATGGATTTTTACATTCAATGCACTCTATAAATTTAACAAATATAATTCGGGAATTTTTGCTTCTTTTTTTACTTTTTTAACATAAAAAGAAAAAAATTATTTCTTCTTGTACTGTTGAAGTTGTTTCTATACAAAACAAGCAAACCGTGTTTTACCTGCCTTTGTAATGCTGTTGTTGTTTCTACAACAAACTTTTATTAACACGGGCATATGCAAGCATAAAGTAGATTGGCATGTCCAACGAAAAGTTCAACCTTTAATTTATTTGCACCCATTTTACTACTAAAAGCACTAAAAGTATGTGGAAAAACTTCCATTTACAAGCAGGTATGCCGAAGAAGAGCCCAGGACCTATAAATAAACTGAAATAGCTGAATCATTTTCAACAATGCTCAAAATCCGCATGTGACCTACAAAGTCAGCTGCCTTATGCTCCGAAATTTGCGGTATCCTGAAAGCACTTTTACAGGACTCCTTCTTCACAGCTACACAGAGAAAAAAATAAAAATTGATTTCGATTAATTAAATTTGCACCAGTATTGGTATCAATCAAATATTTTTTCATATCCACAACATTTTCTGCAGTAGTTTTGTTGATAAAAGTACACATTTAATTCACTTGATTAATTTTTAAATTAAAACTCATTTCATTTTTGATTAATGGTTCGAAGTTGACCACTGTGCAGTAGAGCATTTCAGTACAATAAATCAACTTCGTTCTCGTGGCTTCTTTGTAAAACCACTCTCATTTCAACTCAGCCAACTAAGTTTTTATTTCAAATACCGATAATTTAATAAATCACTTAAAATAATAACTTGTTCAGTTCAGTTCAGTTCAATTCAATATTTACTGGAACACATTCTTTCACAAGAACTTAAAGCATGTGTCATAAATGGTTTCAACAAATTTGATAAGAAAATTATAACTTGCCGCCACAAAAATAATAGGCTGCAAGCCTAATGCATACACATGCATCATGCGTCTTAAAATATTCAGAAATAAAAAAAAGGTGATGGATCCGGAAAAAAAACCTAAATTATAAATTTTTTATAAACGTTTGTCGCATGGTGTTTGTGTGTTTTGTGGCGGCTGCTGCTTGTGGCATTCACTTTTTATTCATCCATACAGGATGAAATTAATGCAGCAGGTGTTGGCTGGTTAAATACTTATTGCGTTCATGTACTGCCATAACAAGTGAAGCCATTAAAAAGTTGTTAAAGTAATTTTAAAAAAAAGGATTTTGTAAATATGTACTTTTCACTCCATTTTTGTTCTTTCTTTTTTTTTTTGTTGGCTTAATGTCGGCACTACATTTTGCTTAATTTGCAACGTTTTAGCATTTTAAATCACTTAAAGGCTTTAATGACGGTATTCGGAATAAACGATAACGAATTTGTAAGGCAGATAAATATGAAGGATTTTTTGTACATCAATAATGATGCCAATTTGAAAACTTTTAATTCTAGCAATTACGGCGATATTAAAATGAAGTAGTTCAGTATCTAAAGGCTGTTTTTAGCCCGCTAGAAATTGAAACAGTAGAAAGTAACATAAGAAATTAAGTTTTAATCGAAAACATTGTTTTAATCAAAAGATCAATACTGCCATTAACATTTGAAGATTATTGCGGTCATATGGGCATAAGCATATCTGGTGCTACGTTATTCAAATATGGGTCTCTGCCTCGGCCTCTAATATCGAAACAATTTAATGGCGCCAAAATAAACTTCTTCGAATAATCACAGTCGCTCCCTGGTATGTTAAAACCCCAAACATTCATAAGGATCTCAATGTGTCATTAGTAAAAACTATGATAACTAAATATACAGTAAAATATTTAAAAGGACTTGAACATCACCCAAATCCACTAGCTCGAAAAATTTTAAATCATGGCGGCCACACTCCTAAAGAAGAAGAGACACTGCAGGCTGCACTTACCCAATTAGATGAGCGATAAACTGTGAACGGAATCCGTGATGAAGAAAATGTTTGCCTGGCACTGGCAGGACATAAATAAAGTATTAGGATAAGATTTGATTAACTATTGTTAGTTCATATTTAATATATGAAGATTCAAAAAATAAATAATGAGAAAAAAAATATGGGCACCGCAGCGCATTCTGGACTTCTAGTGTTGGGGAAGTTTTTCGAGGATTTGCTAACGGTACGTCACGAATTACATGGACTCGAAAGCGTTAAATTGTTTTCGTTTATCAGCATTAACAAGTGACTTTATGTAGACCTACAGGAAATAATCGAGAGGTGTCGAGACCGGTCTATTTTCCCCTAATTAACTTATCGCCAAATTTTTATTTCATTAAACCGATAATTGCGGTAGCCGTATGACATGTAGCGCCATTCTAATGACGCCACATCTCATCCGGATCAATGTCATCCATGTTTTCAAACAAAAATTATTTGCTTAGAAAACGGTAACAATCACCATAAACCGTAGAGTAGCGTCCAATGATGCCACCAGCGACTATGTGGGGTCTGTTGTTGATTGATCAATCCATGTACGGCAATTTTCTTTATTAACAAGTAAGAGTGCAATATTCGGCTGTGCCGAATCTTATATACCCTTCACCATTGTGCGAGCTGAATACAGAGCAACTAGACAAAAACTAAATAATTTTTACATATACATACATATTCACATTTCTAAAAACTTCATTATAAATTAAATTTAAAAATCTAAAACTGGTAAATATTTTTTTACAATCGTTTTTAGAACATAACAATTAAAAAAAATTCTCTTTGAAAAACCAAGATTTGAACCAGAGGACTCAGGTTTCTAAACTCAACCCCCTAGACGACTGAACCATAAACGAACGTTGTTTGAATATCATTAAAATGAAATATGGCCCGTTTTAGTTTTCACAACTCAACTCAGTTGTGTCAACTCAACTTAGCAAAGTTGTAAACCATAACACAAAAGTGGCCTATATTCACCGAAATGGTTTGTACCATGTATGTGTGTTTGTTTGTTTCTTTTAGTATAATCGGATATATGGCAGCCCTAAAATGTAGGTTTTTATACAATTTTTATTTGTACGGGAGGTACCACGCCCACTTCTCCAATCCCGCCCACATTTTGTAGGATGGTGTGTATTGGCAACATAAATGTATGTACCTAATTTGGAAACTTTGGCTCTTGCCGTTCCCCAGATATACAGCAAAAAGTAATAAAAATGCCACAACCACAAGGGATTTTTGGGAAAAATTAGGGGTAGTCGTAGTTTTTTGCTCATATCTCAGCCATTTGTGGACCGATCTTTTTGAATTTCAATAGCAAACAATTCCGGACCATATGTGACATTAATGTATAATAACATGACCCCCATCATATATGGGGTCTTCGAAAAACCCATTTCAACAGACAGACGGACATACGGACAGACGGACATCGTTAAATCAACTTCGCTTTTCATAAGGACCCAGAATATATATACTTTATAGGGTGTAGGATCAATATTGTAGAAATTACAAACGAAATGTCAAACTTATATATACCCTTTTACCTTCGGTGAAGGGTATAAAAAGCCTTATCTTTGAACACGATTTTATGATAAAAGATCGTATAGAACAAGGCGAATTCAACTACAGGTGGTGCCGGAACTACAACAATCCAAAAACAACATGGGGTTTCAATTAATCGGGTTTTATTTTTGTTCGATTAATCGATATTTAGCATTTTTAACTTGCTCGATTAAACGAATAAAATTTTAAAATTAATCGAATAATTCTAAATCCAGAAATTGTATACATTACAAGATTTTTTTGCAATAATTTAAAAAAAATTAGCCCTTGAGTAAAAACATTATTTTTTAAATAAAACTTGTCAATCAATGTAGCTCGAAATTGTCAATTTAACTTTGGATTTTTTTGAAACTTTTCACGGTCATTCCATCCTCTGCTATGCTTCTGCAAATAATTCCTCTAGAGAACCCATCGAAGTGTATTGTTTAAAATATTTATTAATTTGACCACTTGAAGCCCCTTTTGATTTTGTTGTTGGAGCATTTTCTTCAAGTACTATGTTATAGTCACTGTGAAAGTGGTAAATTAGTGGAGTTGTTGAAGAACATTTACGTTAATACATTTTTGGGCAAAATATTTTGAAACCAAACTCATTCTAAGCAGAGAAACGCATGAAATATTCAAGCAAATTTTAAAAACAAAAACCACATGTGATTGAATTCTAATTTATGACTCATTTCAAAGTTGATTTGGAAAATTTGGTATCGCTGTTATATCGTGAATATATTCATGAGAATTTGCTATTCATACCGATCCTTTAAAGGTCTTAATACAGTTTATCAATGGGACAAAATTACTTGTTATAAGCGGCTTTGTGTGTGCGATATTGCTTAGTTTTTGGCTCATTATATACAATCGAAATTTTGTATTTTCGTACACGAATTCCGCGGTTATCCCACATAACAGTGTGTACATTTTTGTTGATTTTAAGAAACTGATTTAGTATATTAAAGCAGCTTGTATTTGTTTAAACGATTTTGGAAAATGTTGTTTTATAGTAACCTCTTTATTTTTTTTATACATAAATTACTAACAGATACCCGGCGTGTGCTAATACGCCTCTATCCCCGCGTTATGCTATTTTTTTCTCTTTATTAAATTTTTGAAAAAATACATAGCTTATGTTTCTATCTAAATACACTGAAATAATTATGCTTCATAAATCTAATGAATCAATTTCATTAAATTTTTTTCTTTAATCCAACGAAATATTTCATTACGGGAATGAAAGTTTACAAATATAATGAAGCAATTTCATTAACACTACCAAAATGAGTTTCGTAATTTCGTTGAAATTTTTCATTAAATTAATGACAACTTAATATCTTTTTCAAAAGAAAAATTGAATTAATTGTTTTACCTTATTTTAATAGGTTTTTTAAGATTAAAATGAACAATAAATTAAAATATTCAAATATTTTTCAGTTAATGAAAAAAAGGAATCTTTTGTTACTTCATATTTTCAATGAATAACTTTACTAAATCAAAAAAAAAACAAGATAAAGTTCTCTAACTTCAAAATACTTATAACTAGAAGATATTATCTTTCTATAACTGTTGTAAAAACGTATTTTAAATTCCATTTTTGGCGAAAGACATGAAAATAAAAGGAAAAAATTGTAAATTTTAATGTTTCATAACATCAATGAAAAAGATTCATTACGATAACGAAATACTGATTTTAGCTTAATGTTAGCAATAGGTTTAAAAAGAAACAACGAGAAAGAAAAAAACAAGAGCAAACAATTCTCACATTCTTTGTTAATTGAAATACACAAAATTTACGTATTAGTAGAAGCCAGTAAAATGGAAAGAAGGCAGATGAAGGTCATCGCGGGCTGCAAAATTAAGTAAATACAATTTTCTTAAAAGTAAGCTTATGAAAACAGAACATAACATAAGGTGACAGAAATATAAAAACGAAAAAAAACTATAAAAAAATACAAGCTTGATGATTTGAAGCAGAAATAAAAAAATAAAATTCACAACAACTCAAAACGCTCATTGAAAAAATGTCTGAAATAAATAAACATAAATATATAACCATAACAATCATTAAACTAAAAAAAGAATGTCATAAAAATTACCAAATTTAATCATTAATTTAATGAATTTATGTCATTGAACAAATTATAAATTGTAGTCAAATATAAAAACATTTATATTAAAATAATGAAAATATTTAAAAAAAAATATTAAAGTCGTTAATATTCGTTTAATTTTCTAAAAGGAAGTCCCAGTGTGCAATAAGTTAGCTGAAATCATACCTAAAATACATCTTTAGACTATAAATAACACTTCTTGCATTTCATGTAACTGCAAAATATAATAAATATTTTTGTTTTACGTAAGCAACATCGCGAAATACATTATTTTCCACAATTGCCACCAACACTCAAACCCGGACACAAAGCATAACTAATACACATTCTATCAGAACACACGTTATCCTTTTAAGCATGACTGAAAGTTGTTGATGCAAGGCATTTCATGCCATCACGTAAATACCGGATAATCCTCTTATTTCTGTGAGTACTACACAAACTCCCTTCCTTTTCAAACACATTTCAACGTTTATATTAAAGAATAGCAGTAGTAGTAGTAGGTACTGGCTCCAATATGAGCTATAAAACTTTAGCAAGAGAGATTCATTTCCTAGCATCGCTACAACTTCAATATCACAACAAATATGCAACGTAATCGACAGCTCGCTCTAGCCAACGATCATAAAACGTCAAGTGTTTATGGCCTTCTGGATGGAAAGAAAAAAACATTGTTTTTCAATACGACAAAAAAAGAATAAAAAAATATTTATACGCTGCACTTAAAAATTGTAAAAATAATAAGAAAAAAAAAAACAAAAACATCTTCAAGCTTTTACAACATTTGTTTCTGTGGATGTGTGGACGTAAATATACGTGTGTATTGAGCAATATACATTGTAAACGGCATTAATATTTAAAATGAAAAGGAATTTTTTTTAAAGATCTGTTTATGACTTAAACACAGAAAAATACAATCACTAGAATTTTATTATATTTAAGATGTGCATTTCAGTACAGTGGGTACCCCCACCCCTGGACATTTTCACAATCCGTTTTTTTTTTTTAATTTATATGTGCTCTCATTTACAGAAAATTATTGCTTATTTTCAATAATTGTTACTAGTAAGTGTTCACGTAACCCAAAAATTTGCATCGAAAGCGTGAAAAAAAGCATACAAATCTGAGAGATTAACAATTTCATCCAAAATTTTATATTTTTAATTAGTTCATCCAATTTGATTTGCATTGAATTATTTTAATGAAGAAAGGATTTTACTACATTAAATTACTTAAAATTTACTGATAACTTTTCATTCTTGATTGCCGCGGGCCTCGAACCCAGGCTTTCACGGGCAGGTTACCCTTACATGTTTCAATAAAAAAAACTTCCGATATTATTTGGCATAATAAAAAAAAATACCCTACTTGAGTTTTTACTAATACTAATCTGCATCGGAATCGGTATCGCCGATATTTCTTTTCGAGTATCGGTATCGTGTCGGCAAAAAGGCGTATCGCTAGTTCCCTAATATTAACCATAACAGGTTCGTATCGAGACAAATGTATAAAAAAAAGTCTTTCTATTGTATTAAAAATAAAACCTTAGAAATGTATTTAATTTATAGCAGTGTTGCCACATTGTGGGTAATTACCCGAATTTGGTATAATTTTTACTGTCGTGGGTAGAGCGTGGGTAATTTCTCTTAGGTGTAATTCAGTTATTGTTATTTGAAATTCTTACTTCGGATACCTAAATAAAATCAAGATTCGATTTCAAAGATGACATTTTTTTCTTTAAAAATATTGTAAAAAAATGCAGTCTTCTAAACCAAAGTCTCGGTTTCTTTTAAGGAAAAGACTTCAATAATTAAATATATATATATTCGCAAGATAAACTCTTAGATTTGATAAAGCCTAAAGATTATTAAAAAAAAAGTCTTTCAAACTGCAAACTAGCGTGGGGGTAGAAGTGTTTCCGATATTCCGACATATACTTAATTTTGTTTGTGTATGGAGACTTTCAAATGCTTTAGTTTGAAGAATATTTAACGCCCTTAACAGTTGTAAACTGAATTACGAAAGAGACAGTTGTATAAAACCCTGCAGGCATTTTGTTTATTAAATATGTATGGTATTAAGAGAAAAATTAAATTTAAAATGGCAGAAAACACATATCAAATGAATTTTAGTCGCAGATCAATACACGGCATAACCATTTGAAACTGATTTAAAACAAAAAGGCACTGCGCCTGTCCTTGACGAAACGCATTGCAGACGTCCAATTATGTTCCTCTTTTTGAGCATTGCTGGCTGCATGTCACGAATAAAATTAACAATGCTGGCCTCCAAAACGTCAATTGTTGCTGATTTATTAGCATAAGCCAGCCACGTCACAGGCCAACGGAAACAGTAAAGTAGTGTCACATCGCACGGCCTTAAAGTCTAATTGACAGTTTTGTTTCTCTAAATCAACACATCTCCTTCTCATTTGTGAAAAAATAATTTGCGTTATTTAAATCATGACGTGGCCTATACGTTGCGAAAATCGATTGCTGGTTTTCAAAGTAAATTTGGGCAATTTCTCGGGCTTAAAAAACAACCATTATAAAAAAATGGCAATGAACATTTTCACATTTCTTCCCTAGAAATTTGCAACCAAATGTGGAAGTTGAACTCATTATTTTAGGAATTTTATTTAATGTTTTATTAATTGTCTTTTAGTCTTTAATGTTATTTATTTTAATGTTAATTTATTTTAAATAACAATAAGAAAGTTAACAGTTTGACTAATATTGATCTTCTTTCAATGACATTGTTGTATTTTTGCTTCTTTGTAAAATGTCTTTTATAAAATAAATCTTAAATTTTATATCCGGTGTAATTTCATTTAAATCGGGTAATTTTGCTTCATCCCAAGTATAATTTTGAATTGTGCTGGTGGTAACACTGATTTATAGACAAATTCGTTTAAAAAAAGTGGAATTTTGACACAGAATTTTAAATTTCAGAATGTGTACTTATATTTTATTAAATCAAGAATTTTCAAAATTTTCAATAAAAATCGACTCTAATATTTTATATTAACGGTCTTGTAAGTTCTTCTACACCATCTCTAAAGATTCGTGCTTTGACTTCTTATAGAACAGTTAATTAGATTTTCGACCTCTTAACTAACTCTGGTGCTGCGAAGCCTAAACACAATTTTTAAACAAGTTTTTGTGAATTCATTTTATATTCATATAGATTACAAATTTAATCCAAAATAAAAATTTTGCAATATTTTCTATAAACAAATAACTTTTTTTTATGCAAATTTTTTTTGATTAAGTTACACACATTTTGTTATTGATCAAATTGTATTAAAATGCAAATTTGTTGAGTTTTTTTCACATTAAATTTATACACAAATCAAATTATATTTAAAGCGGTTTATAATTTCAAATTGACAATTGTTATTGAGTACAATTAGGCTGGTACATGTTTTTACTCTTTCAAAGTTTTTTTTTATTTAATCCAAATTTTGATATTTAAATTAGGCTTACACTCATCAAATTTAATTTTCATTAAATTATTTTTATGAAGAAAGGAATTTACAACATGAAATTAATTAAAATTTGTTGATAATTTTTCATTCTTGACTGACCTGAGGCTCGAACCCAGGCGTTTTACATGTTTCGATTGCAACCACTCAATCTCTTCAGAGGGTTAGTCACCACAGGTGGAAAAGGGTATATATAAGTTTGTCATTCCGTTTGTAATTTCTACAATATTGATTTTAGACCCTATAAAGTATATATATTCTGGGTCCTTTTGGCGAGATAAGTTGAGTTAACGATGTGATATCCCTATGCTCGCAAAATGGTGAAGGGTATATTAGATTCGGCCCAGCCGAATATAGCACTCTTGCTTGTTTTTTATTCCATGTATTATTAGAACGATTATGATTATGGCAAAATTGCGATTATGGCGATACAGATTTTGGCCAAGGGCTTTAGTGAGGTTTCCAGTTGTTCAGATGGAAACTGAGGTCGATTTTAATAAATAAAGTTTTGGTTGCAGCAAAGATTTGTTAAGTAAATGGCTTCAAAAGCTAAAAGTTAGTACATTTTATGTCCGATTTTGTACACAGAAAAAATTAAAAATTGATTTTAATCACCAAATTCGTAGAATCAAGTAAACAATTTGTTGATTTTGCACCTATTACCAAGATAATTATATTGATTACTAAAAAGTGTAGAAATTTAAAATTCTGATCTTTTTTTTCAACAACTGATATTTTTAATTTTGGTTAAAAATATCATTTAAAAAACTGTACGATTTCAAACAATGTGCTGATTGATTCAATTAAAAAAATAATAGACAAAAAATCGTTATTGTATTAAATTCAAAATAAATAAAAAAAAATAAACAATATAGTAATTGAAATAAGCAATTACATTAATTTAAGCAAAATAGTCAATTAAGGTTTTGATTTATTTGATTATTATTTTATTTATAAATTCATTTTAAAACAATTAAAATATTAATTGAATGAAAATCATATTTTTAGTTGTTGTTCAATAAAGAAATTAATTCATTTAATTAACATATTATTTAAATCATAATATTTTTTAATCATTGTGTGTAATTGATAAAAAAAACCAAGGAACATTTTTCCTTTGTACATTTTATTATATATTTCTTATTTGGGTTAACAAGATAAACAAAATGATCACGGGAAAACAATTCGACTTAGTAGATCAGCAAATGGAATTAAATCCACTATTTAAAACTTTTAACAGTGGAGACATTTTTGTTGGCAGATGAATTTTCGTTCAATGGACCTCTCCTGCAAGATCTTGATTTGTGTTTAAGCAAAAAAAAAAATAATAAGCAAATTTTTTGTAATTTTCATTGAATTTGCTAAATGTACTTAAAAACTTAAGAGTAAGAAATCCTTATCAAACTTCCCAAGATTTTTTTCCGGTTAATTGTTTTGAAAATTCTAAAAATTATGTGTCATGCTCTTGAAAGTCCATATGCTCGGAATTCCGGAAAAATTCAATTGCATCGGTTTTTTTTTGTAAATTTCAAGATTCTTAGGCATTTTGACAAATCAGTAAAAATATCAATAGACTCGGAATACCGGAAAAGTTTTGATGTTTTTCTGGTAAACTCATTTGGCAAAACGAGGTATTGACGGCTGGTCTTTTGTAAAATATATAAGTAAGAAACTGTGATTTTAGCTGACTTTGAAAATATAAGGATTTCTTCATTGCTTGTGAGCACAGTGAAAGTTTAAGTAGAGCTTAACACTCATCAGCGGCTAAGTTTGTGGGTGCTACTGTTCATCCGCTCCCACACCTCCTGCATAATCTTGCCATAATAAGGCAAAAATCTGTCTGGCCCTATTTCCCGATTAAGTCGCCTTGGCCCAGGAACAGATGAACAGACGTATATAGGCTAGATGCTTATTTGGAAGGGCGGCATCGACTTGGCCTGTCGGTGATGGATTTTCAGACTTATGCGTTTTGTATTTCACTGGTTTCTGCAGAGCGTACTGCATAGCCTTAAATATCCTGTCCATCACCCCCGCTGCTTTTCAGGGGTGCTTATTCAATATATTCGAAACCAATATGGGCCGTGTCACTTTCTGCAACCTGTGACCCGTCCAGTAGCTGGCAGCTCAGCTTCCGCGGATGTCTCTGTTCCAAGGTCCGGACAGTTAAATTATTATGTATTTAAAATTCTAAATAATTTTATAATAAATCCTAAATAGTGCGTTGTTTTTTCTTAGCGTTCAGTGATTTGTACGCTGCAAAACTCTGATATTTTCTATAACAATCATGCATTTGAACGAGTTAGTGTTGTTCTCTGTTCAATTGTTTGCTTTGTTGAAAAGTTTAATGGATTCATATGCCATAATTGTAGGATTTTGTTTATTTCTTTCATCATGCTCGTCGCCATTATAGTAACCTATTAATAACAAAGGCATGTTATTATCACCAACTTATTTCCAATCAAGCTCAAAATGACTGTATTTTTATTTTTAAATTCCCTAAGCTAATCCCGCTAAGCTCTACGCTTGTCTGCAGGAAACCAGTGTCTGGCGAGAATCGAACCCGCAACCCTGGCGCTGATAGACTAGCTCATTACCAGCTAGCCTACCGGGCACTCGCAATAAGAGCAGGTGTTCTAAGTTATTCTTATATAATTTGAATCAAGAAATTAAAAACAATTCAAAATCAAGGGATCTATATTTCTTAGAATACAAAAGGGACTTTTGTCTTCTTTTTTTTTATTATGTGCGTAGATTTTTTCACTCAGTACTCATCAGATCGAAGTTTCCCTCTAAAGAGTATTGAATGTACAAATGTTTGCCATCCTCTCGATCGAGTAGTTTTCTCTACATAGAAAAAAATAGAAAATCGACTTCAATTAAACAATTCGTTCAGACAATTAAATATTTAACTAATTTTGCCCCTGCAAAGGAATTGATCATATCAATTAACGGATTTGTATTTTCGAGTCATGGGACACAAATTTAGTCAATTAAAAAATTAATTGTATAAACAAAAAATACACCACATATACACAAACATTTAATTTTATGGGTTTTGATTAAAAAAATTAATTGCAGCAAACAAAAAATTAATTGAATAATTAATGTACACCAATTAATTATTTAATTGAATAGTTTTTTGCAAAAATTTTTTCTGTGTATCCTAAATTCCCTCAGAATTACAAGTCTAATCTATAACAGTTCCTTAAATTCTAAAAGAATATATGTTTACATTGTCAAAAAATCGTTGCAACTTAACATTTTGTCAGTGTTATTTTGGTGTTACAATGCAAAGACGTGCTAAATAATGGTTAGGAACTGAGGAGGTTATAGTGGCCCTACAAATTAAATACTAAATAAATTTTTGATATAGTTTTCGGGAAATTCATTATCGTTATAACCAATTTACGGATAGAATCCAAAAACTTAATGTTAGCTGCAAAAGTCTAAATAGGAGCAGAAGACGCTTTTTCCCCCTTATTTTCCACAAAATAAATTTTAATAATTGATTAAATTACTTACATGTACAAAATAAACGAGATAGGAGCTGATCGGGATCACATCTTTTATACAACATGAATCATATGCACAGCAACGCTAAAAATGAATAGAACAGGAAATAGTTATAGCAGTTATTTGAAATCTGTAGCAATTTATAACAATTTGTGTAACTATTTAAGCCAGCTAGCAGATGGGAGATACCTTCTTAAAAAATTATTTTTTAAGGGGTTCCTAAAGATCTGTTGAAGCATAGTAAGTGTTTGAATGGTATCAAATGCATACATAATGAAAAGGATAAAAGCAGTAGGAAAAGTAGATCCACTAAAAAAATCCATACTTATAACGTACTTTTAGAAAATCTATTATATCGAGTCATTACCGCAAAAAGAGCTTAAGCGACAAAAACAAAAATTTACAGGAGAAGGTTTTTTTAAATTTTATTTCTTAAAAATTTTGACAACCGCTTACGATTAAATTGTTTTTGCTAAAAAATCGTAACGGTACCTTCACAGAAAAAAATATCTCAAGAAAATGTTTAACAACACAGTTTGTTAAAAATAAAATTTTAGGTCAACAAACTTTTTATTTGATAAAAAAAATGTATCACAATTACACTTTGCAAAATAGCACTCAATAAAACATATTAAATAATGAAATAAAAAAAATATTTGAATCAAAGTAAAGACAGTATTTTTACAACCATTGTGCATTTTTTAATAGTTTATAATTCTCACTCGCTATACAGTTTTATTTGTATAATATCTTTAGTTTTTCCAAAACCGTTGGAAAAGTTTTTCTGATGATCTGGCCTAAGCAACCAGCGAAATGCGCATAGGAACAAGCTTATCCCCCACAGTAAATTTAAGTGTATTTGTCAAAGAATAAAAATTTCGAATTTAGCACACCATAATTAATAAATAAAAAAAATAGATTCGATTTCTTTAACATTTCCAACAATTTAGTTTGACAAATCACGTAAACATTTTGTTGAAAAAAATTATGTTGGGCAACAACTTTTTATGGACTCAATGAACTTGGGTGTTGACTAAAAATTCAATAACCATACCTACAAACTTTTTTATCGATACCGCAAAAATCGTCATCGCTGAAAATTCAACAAGTTTTTAATCAAATATGCGATTTTCGTATTCAAATATGAAAATTATATTGTTCTGTGTTATGTGACCATGACATTTTAGGAGATAATGCAAGTGTCATTTATTAAAAAAGAAACAGAAATTAATGTCGCTTAAGCTTTTGTTTGCGGTAATGACTCAATATATGAGCCATATATTTAGTTTTGTTTATGACGGTGTTAATATTGATCTTAAATGGGCGGCAGATATATACATTTTGATGTCAAAGGTTTTTGAGTAAAAAAATTCCCGCTTCAAACTATTGTACCAAATCTCATAAATGTATGTTACAAATTGCGACATTCACCTTCATGTACACGTAGAAAAAAATATGGTTGTAGGTAACCATATTCTAAGAGCAACATACTATGGTTGGTTTTTAACAATGTTTATGTTTGCAGGTTACCATGACCATAGTATGTTTAAAATCAACAACATTTTTCGCTAAATCAACCATAATATGGGTAAAATTAACAATATTTTAGTCAATATTAACCATAATAATGTTCAAACCAAAACATATTATGTTCAAAATTAACCATAATATGGTCCAAATTTCCCAGAATTTTGAGAAAAGTAACCATATCAACAACATTTTTCCCTAAATCAACCATAATATGGGTAAAATTAACAATATTTTAATCAATATTAACCATAATAATGGTCAAAACTAAACATATTATGTTCAAAATTAACCATCATATGGTCCAAATTTCCCAGAATTTTGAGAAAAGTAACCATATTATGGCCAGGATTAACAATAATATGGTGAATGCTAATCATATTATGGTTAATCCAGTTTTTTCAATTTGTTTGTTAAGTGTCAAATTATAATTTTATTTAATTTTATATTCTTGATAGGTGTTCCGTTCCACTTTTATAAAAAAATCACCTTTGGTTCATATTCCAGCCTGTGACGACCTTCATATTACATTTTTTTCTGTTCTAATAGTTTTTTCTACGTAAATTTATGTGTTTTCATCAATAACTAAAATAAAATGAATGAGAATTTTAAGCAAACCAAGTAAAATAAAAACGATCAGAATGTTGTTGCTTTCTAATCATATTAATTTAAATTTAAAATTAATCATACAATGTTTTAAAATATTATAATTTCGAACATATTATTGCTATTAACTATTAACCATAACATGTTTGGAGGCAACCATAATATGGTTATAGCTTTTGGATGGATGAATTTAACCATAATATGGTTATCGTGATAGTAATATGGTTAAGGTAACCATAATATGTTTAAGTGTATGGTTGTAGTTTTATTTTATTTAAACATCATATTGTTAAAATCAACCATATTTGAAGTTTCAAGGGAGGTAAACACTTAATTGTTAAATAGAAACAAAATATTATCAATCGTGAAAAAAGTTGTTTAAAAAACAACAAAAGTTTTTTGTTGCCATTGCAGGGACCATAATAGGTTTTTTTAACCATTCTTCAACCATGTTTTTTCTCTACGTGTAGTTATGGAAATACGACCGTTGTCAACTTAGCTGATTAAATTTTACTCTAATAAAAATCATAAATAATACAGCACAACAAAACTGATCTTTTTAAATTTTCTGAAATAAAAAAGCTGATCCTTATGTACTTTCCCTAAAGAGTTTTCTTACAGATATTTTTATATTATTCGGTCTGTATTTCGCGAACGGTCCTTAAAATACCTTTCTGAATTATTAATCTTCACATTTTAATCTTCTTTCTGTTAAGAAAAATATCTGGATATCTTACTGTTATTGCAAGGATTGTAAATTTCTTGTGTTTTTTCTTCGGTCCTTGAAACTTTTTTATAAAAAAATTTCTAAAATCAAAATAATTATCAAAATAATGTTTGTCGGAATACAAAATTTAATTTTAAATAATTGTATTTTTGTCCGCTGATTGCGAATATATTTGTTTTTTTTTCTCTTACCGCCTCTAGTTTTAAAGAGGTTGTGCATTAATTTAAAGAAATACTTAAAACTTTCCTTTTCGAACTCCACCCAAAATGTCTTTTTTGAGCATACGTTGAAAATGGGGGAGAAAAATTGGAAAATTTTAAGGACTAAACTAAGCTTTTGCACATCCTCACCAATACAACACAACTCAAATGAAAAAGATTTTTGTGTAGATCAATAATCCAGAAAATATTTAAAAGTTCCGTAGATTCGTGAAAAATTAAGCTAATAAAAATTATATAAAATATTCAAATATTAAATTTGAATTTATCTTTGAAACTGGAGCTACTGGATGAAAACTAATGATGCCATCGTAATCAGCACTCTAAATTTAACCAAAAATAATGGACAGAAGTCTGAAAAAATTTTGGTGTATTGCTCTGTATAAAGTTTATCACATGTCTTCATGTAGCACCTTAATAATTACAAAAAAAACAAACCAAATTTCATCAACGAAACAGATGTCATTAAACTGTCAACACCTGGCTTTGTATCTATCTCATTGGCATGATGATAATAATGATGGGATTGCCATTAGGCTGGTTAAGAAAAAAAAAACAGTTTTGACAGGCTTCACGAAATTGGACACATTTAAGAGGATCTTAAATATCAAATACAATGCAACAGCCAGAATAATCAATTATCGTACTCGCTCTTCTCATATCATGACAAGATGAAGATGTCATCTCAGCATGTCACTACAATTTTTTTTTCAACAGGTTGTTGCATGACAGAAAATCACTAATAATTCTGGACAAGGGTTTGAGCTTGTTTTTTTTTTAACACAGACAAATAAAATGAGCATCTGAAGTATTTGAACGCATATTAAGAGAAAAAAACTCCTTAAGTGATCATTTCGAATCTTAAAAAAGTTAGACGGTATCTGTGCCGTTGTTATGACATTTCAATTAATAACAGAGTAAAAAAGGCTAAACATTTAGGCGCAGCTAGAGGCGCAAATGTTTAACCAAAAAAGAGGTGGTTGTATAAAAAAACTTATAATTGAACAAAAAACAAGTGTGATAATTTTAACTTGAAAGGGCGTGTTCAAATTGTTGGCACGAGATCAAAACACCTGTTTAATTTTTTTTATTTTTATTTTTTTTTTGGTTGATATAAAAAAACCAAAATATAAAATAAAGAACTGAAAATATATTTACTTGTATAACGTGTGTGCCATGTTCTTTTCTTGCAAAGATTTATTATTTCATGTTTCTGGTTTGTAGTTGTCATGTCACATGTTCCTTTTGTACAAACATAATTTTTGTTTTTGGCTCTACGTAGGTTTTTATAGCACTTTAATGCTGTTGGAAAACAAACCATGTTTTATTTTAATAACACTGTTCAACAATTTCGAACAGTTTTCCAAATATCGATGTTCTGACATTAGATTCTGGAAGAGGAGACCAAAAAAAAAATACATGGCGTCGTTTTGAAAGATCACATCGGAATTTTATTTAAGAGGGGTTTAAGTTTCCCCCTTTTCGGCATTTTTGTGCAGCGAATCGGCAACTATATGAAACTATCGGCCATGCAAATCGAAATCACGTGAAATTGAAATCGACGAAGGTTTTCAATTGAATTTTTGTTGAAATTAATGCAGCTTTTCCTGATTTCAAAAGTGGTTTACACGCAGAGAAAAAACATGTTTAAATATGGTCACCTCCAACAAAACTATTTTTAAAATAAATGTTGAACATGTTATGGTTAATATAACCATATTATTGTCGTCTGCAACCATATTGTGGTTGAATTAGTCCTTCATCAAGTAACCACAACCATATTATGGTTGCCTATAAACATTTTATGGCTTAATATCACAATAGTTTGCTTATAAATTAACAATAGTATTTTCCTCTTTTCGAAGAGCAACATGCTATGGTTAAAAACCAACCATGCTATTATAAGCGGTTGACATGTTGTAGTTATTTTTGACCATAACATGTGTGGCGGCAACCATAATATGGTTGCGGCTTATTGATGGAGGACTAACTAAACCATAATATGGTTGTCGGTGACAATAATATTGTTAACTGAATCATAATATGTTTAAAATTTTTCTGAAAAAATAGTTTTGTTGGAGGTTACCATACTTAAACATGTATTTTCTCTGGGTTCCTCAAAGTAGGAGGAATATAAAAGAAAATATTTTTATGAACTTTGAATGCAGGAGAGTTTTCAAAATTTGTTCGATTTCAATTTCACGTGATTTCGAATTACATTACATGGTCGTATGTGTTCTTTACATCTAAGGTATAAGGTTAGTTCAGCATTTTTGTAAAATATGTTTTTTGCTGTTTGTGTTATGTTTCGGGCTTTGGTGTGTTCTGACATATGTAGAAAATTTAATGGCCATTTTTACCGTTATAAAAGGGAGTTAGAAAGTTAATATATTTCACAAAAATATTTGCCGTAACCTTTTCTTATATCTTAAATGTTAAGAACAAATAGTTTCTTAAACCGATATGCTGCACGAACATGCCAAACGATGAAAGCTTTTAGTCACCCTAAAATAAAATTCCGATCAAAACACCGGAACAGGTTTATTTTTCTCCTCTACCAGAATCCATCGTGAAACCCCGGTTATTGTTTTCTTGTTCTGCAGTGTCATTTGGGTTTTTAAGACAATTTGTTAACACTTAATTTAAATTTAAGGTTTACTGATTTTTTAGACAAAGGCTACGTCATGACTATCCTCAAAAAAAAAGGAGCAAAGTATTTTGTCTTTCCAGGAATAATATTTTTATTTATATTCCACATTTGAAAAACATTTGAGAATAATGGTTGAAAGCAAGTTGAAAATATATGCATTTCTCAATTCGAAAAGAATCTCCCCTTTTTCTGAGAATGCTATGATTTTCAAAGCATTATCAAACGTTTGATATCAAATCACCTTAAAAATTTGAAATCAAACCTGCCTGTTAGTTGTGTAAGCACCTTTAGTGTAACACACATAACCCCTCTCCACTATTGTGGTGTGGGTTTGAATAGCGTATACGTTAAATATCTGTTAAGTGTGATTATTGCTTAACGGTTAAGCAACTTTGTTTAACATTTACAACAAAGGAACACTGAGGGTTAAACAATTTATACAGTATTTTTTTAATATAATTTAAAAAAAAAATCGCAAAATAATTAATTCCTAACTTAACTTTAATTAATTTAAACTGCATAAAATAATAATCAAATTTATAAATTTAATTAACCGTCATTAATGTAACGATCTCATCAATGTGTTGTTTTCATACGAAATACAATATTGAATTTGTTGCTAAAACTTTGATTTGTTACTTAACAATGTAATTGTTACTTTACAATAAAATTGTTACTTTACAATGTAATTGTAAGGCCCAGTTTTTGACTTTGTATGTAAATATTATTTATCTTTAAGTTATATTTATATACGAAAATTAGTTTTTCAGTGCTTTTTGAGTGATTTTTAAATAGTTTGAATGGTGTATTTGTCATGTGGCAGGGAAAAAAACAATTAGCTAGAGTTGTTTCTTTTTATGGTAAAGCGGTAGTAGTGGTGCCATGCTTTTATCTTAATGAAATTTCATTAATCTAGTATCACTTATGGCCAATTTCACTAAGTTCGGTTATAATTAACTATCATTTATAGCTGTCAAAACTTATTGGCAAGTGGAACTTTAATTAAAAGTTAGTTTTAAGTGAACTTGGTGAAATTGGCCGTTAAAAGCTACAACCGTATTTATTTATAACTTAAATTTAAATAAAAAATGACTAAATTCGCACTTAAATACAAATTAAAAAACTGGCAATTCGAGTTACAACTTAAAAACAAAAAATTTTAATCTAAAGAAAACAAATTTTTGTACCTGAGATTGCAGCATCCTAAAAATATCATTGAATTTAACAAGTATGAAAATTTAAATTAAAAATTAAT
The DNA here is from genome assembly GCA_949318255.1 of Pollenia labialis. Lineage (NCBI taxonomy): Eukaryota > Metazoa > Arthropoda > Insecta > Diptera > Polleniidae > Pollenia > Pollenia labialis. The sequence continues at coordinate 28,933,483 of OX439139.1, forward strand.
GAAGTATTTTTTATTCTAGTTTCGAGTTATTTTGTTCAAACTCTTGAAAAAAATTGGGTTGTGCTAAAAATATGCAATTCTCTTGAAAATACATAGTAAGAATTGGTGCACCGAGATAAAAAACTTGTTTACATATGGTCACCTCCAACAAAACTATTTTTAAAGGAAATTTTAAACATATTATGATTCCTTTAATAATATTAATGTCACCGACAACCATATTATGGTTGAATTAGTCCCCCATCAAGAATCCACAACAATATTATGGTTACCTCTGAACATGTTATAGTTAAAAATTACTATTATTGTCATATTTAACCATTACATGTTTAGAGGCAACCATAATATGGTTGTTGCTTCTTTATGGAGAACGAATTTAACCATAATATTTTTGTGGGTGACAATAATATGGTTAAATTTAACATAGTATGTTTCAAATTGTCTTTAAAATTGTTTTGTTGGAGGTGACCATATATAAACATGTTTTTTTCTTTGCGTGTGCATAATTCCATATAGCCCATATATTCTTTTTGGAATATAGGCTTTGTGCCATAAGACATTTTATTTTTAGATTTTTAGATTAAATTAAGTCCATAATTATTTCATTGCAATTCAAATCATTTTACCAGACTATATTGTAATGGATCCAAACTTGACTATTGGCTATAGATGGGATTCTATTTAGTATTTACCTGATGTCTGGCTAAATACCGGAAATAAATACTCCTTTTTGGGAATAAATTTGGGTATTTATAAAACACAAATGCATATGCCAATAATCATTAATTGTAAAAATTTCGAAATTTTCTTTGGGTTTGGATTATTGAATTAGATTCAAAAAGTGTATTCAAAAATTGAAAAAAAAAATCCAAAATGATCTACTCAACAAGGTGCTTATACTTGGCCATGTCGTATTGTCCAAAAATCAGATGTTTTTTACTTTTTCTTTAGTTGGTTTTTTTAGTTACAAAATCACAATTTGATTCACCTTAATCCCTTATTTTTGTCCTTTCTAAAACTTAAAACCTGAAATGTATTAATGTCTTGCTGACCATTACCAGTTAGTTTAGTTGTCATAAAAACTTCCTTAAATAATTCTTGGTTCTTTTTTTTTGTCTAATTTTTTATTTTATAACCAACTGGGTGTGTTTCTAGACGCATTCTCAGTTAAAATAATCATAAAAGTAACTTTATATGTGATTTCATTCTACAATTTGCAACTTTTATTGCCGTTGATTTTAATGCTATAAAAACGTTTTCTAAGATACAATTCTTTTCATTTCCTTCAGGAGACAGACTGAAATGGAAATGGGGGGGGAGAAAACAGAACAAAACAAAACAGAACATTTCCTTGTACAAAATCGTAAAAGATTTCAAATTGTAGATTTTTTCAAAGATTGTCTGATGTGTCATTATTCTGAAATGCACTCAAGTGGAAAGTTAAAAAAAAATAAAACCGAAAAAAGCCGGCAGTTTAAGTATTTGAAGTTATTAAAATTATAGAAAAGGTTTAGCTTGGGTGGTTGACACATGAAATATGTTGCTAAGTCTATTAGTAAATTTATATACGCCATGATTTTACAGCATTTGAGTTCTAATTTGTAAAAATTGCAGTTTTTTTTTTTATTGAATTTAAACTTTTTGCAATTGTTAAAATTTTTTTCGTATGTAGCAGGATGAGAAAATGTAACATGAAATTATGAGTATCATTCTCTTCCATTACAAAAATAAAACTTCTGGTTTTTGCTTCTCTGCTTAAGAGCCAAATACACTTGTCAAATGCTTGTCCAGCCGGCGAATTCAATCGTGTTCGTGTGCTTGACGTAATATTCGCTGTCATATCTAAATATTTTGGTGTGACACATACAAACCCATTTTCACAAATACTACCACAATGCTTGATGAGTATTTTGATCAGAGCCTTTAAGTTTAAACAGAGATGAAGAAGATTGTATTGTTACCTATCAAGGCGAATTCAACTACAGTTGGTGTCAATCCAACAACCATCCAGAAACAACCGAAACAACATAGGGTTTTTTGCATTGTATTGTTAGGGTTTACGGTTCGAAATGTCAACCATTCCTAACAAATCAACACAGATTGTTTGGAACTGTAAAAACCAGATGACGTTTCGACAAGTCTTAAGAAAATCATTGATTATTTTCAGAGTAGAAAAACAACAATGTTACACTTTGTTTATTTTTCGTCACACCATCATCGCATGAACATTTTACGGCTAGCTGCAAAAATCATATTTTCAACAATTATGCGGCAAGCATTTCACGAGTCCTAAGAGAGTCTCATGCGATTCTTGACACGAAAGTCTCGTTAGATTATCTTTACCCACGTCTTAAACGATACCCATAACGATTGAAGAGGCGTCTTTCGCTGTGGTATGAAAGAATCTCACTTGTGTTACAGTTTTTTCCGTGTGAGGAATCTTCTAGGATTAAAAAAATGCGGTCATCGACGATCAAAGACGCTCTTCATGAGACTCCCAGTAGCTCTTACACGATTGAAAATGCTAGCTGGGTATGAAGTAATAATGTTTTTGTTTGTTTTTTTTTATAAAAATCGAACAAAAATTGTGTAAAATAAACTAAATTTTAAGTTGTGCGATTTTTTGACGATTTTTCGGAACGGTAAAGACGATTTTTTTTTCTCAGGAAACTGACGATTTTTTCACAAATTTATCTGGCAGCCCTGTACTTAATATTTATTTGGTTTGTTCGCATGGGGAAAATATTAATGCATTATTTAAATTCATTTTTATGTATACTGGTATTGACAGAAAATTTATGTGAGATTGTTTCAAAAAGGCTAAAATTAAAATGTCCATATAGTTTTTAACTTTGAAATTATGTTTAACAGTTTTTGGGTACCATAGAAGAAAGCTTTATAGTGAGTTTTCTAAAACTTTTAATTTCTTAAAATTTTGGTTTCTATTTAATCTTTTTTCCTTAAATTTGTATACCCACAAAGTGGGTATTATGCGTTTGTCTACATTTTAGTACAGAATCGACTTAGAAACACTTTCTGAATCGATCTAACGATGTCCATCCGTCCGTCCGGCTGGCTTTATACACAAAGTACGAGGCGCAATTTTTGACGTTATTGGATGAAATTAAGCACATAGACTTATCACAAGAACCAAGCCTTTTGAAAATGCTAAGAGTCTGTCCATAATTTCACCTAGCCCCCATACGAGTCTTTGTGCTAATAGTCTAATTATATTGGTATTTAGGTTAAATTTGGTCCAAACTTATTTTATTGCAAACTTAATTATGCTACCAAATTTTATTGGAATCGGTCCATATTGGGCCGTAACTCCCATGCAAATACTACTCTCTAAAATAGGTTTTAATATCATAACTTCCGTAATAATGTTAGTGCTCACATACAAATAGACGACAGTAGCTTTTACGATAGCTACTATATCGAGCCCTTACCGCAAAAAAGCTTAAGCGACAAAAACACTATTTTACAGGTGAAGTTTTTTTTATTTTAATTTCATATACATTTTGCATGAAGGTTGTCGCTTAAGCCTGGTACTCTGTTTAACATTTCACGTGAAATGCTGTCAAAACGCATATGAAAAAAACTTGTGCGGAATATCTGTGAAATAATGTTGATAGAGTTGTACTCTGTTCATTTTGTGAAAAATTTCCGAAAAGTTTCTGGCAACATTTTTTTACGACTGCGAAATGATGGAAGCTGCACTTATTTCACGTGGAATTTTAAGCAAAAAAGTATGAACTGATAATTGAATAAGAAATAAAAAATTAAAATAATACAACCAGTAATAGTTTTTAATCCATATGTATTAACTTTCTTTTTTATTAAATTTTTTACCAAAAAACAAAGATTTTCAGTAAAATAGAAATAAAATAGAAAATAGAAAACTTTCATAGTGTGAACCCAGACTTACATACGCAAAACAATGTCGCATACTTTGCAGGAATAATAAAGTTAAATTGTACAACATTGTATGATAGGTAACATTGATACATGTCAAAATTTTCGTGTGAAATAATCAAAGTATCTCAACATTTTTCACAAATTTTAACAAAGTACTAGGCTTTAAGCTAAAGTTGTTGTTGCTATAAATTCGTAACGGTACCTTTAGCATAGTTGGGGGTAGTGCACTTACTTTGCCGTTTCAACTCACACTTAGTAGTGATAGTGCAAAAATATTGCAATCATTTTTTAATGTTGAGTGATGGATTGAAAATTTGCAGCCCCACTAAACATGAGTGATAGTGATGTTTAAAAAATTTTGGACTCCAAAAAAAATAATTTGATTTAAAAAAAAGCAATCATAAGTTTATTGCAACTTTTTTTTCTTCACTTATTTGAGTGCAACTAATATTGTTGCACCAAATTTAAAATCAAAAACTTGTTTTTCATGATTAAAGCCAATAATTATACCGTTTTTGACAAAATTTAATTTTGTTTAATGTTTTTTGCTTATGCATATCCTCCAAAAAAAATCAAAAACCATGCACATACAAAGTTACATTTTTTAAATATTTGTATGCAGCTTTTTTGATTGCAAGTCCAAATTTTGCACTATTTGAATTGAGTGCAGATTTTTGCATTCAATCTGCGTTTAGTGACAGTGAAATAATTTGCAATATCACTAAAAAAATTTTTAGTGGTAGTTAAAAAATTGCAATCATCACTAAAGCTGGTAAAAAAGAGTGCAAACTAATTTCTTTGCAGTTTTATTTAGTGATAGTGCACTGCTGATTTAAATCAATATTTAGTGAACTACCCCCAACTATGCATTTTAGGAGATGATGCAAGTGTTGCCAATAAATTAATTTATTAAAAAAAACGAAAATTGTATTAATGTCGCTTAAGCTATTTTTGCGTAAGGGGTTCGATATCATGCCAATAAATTAATTTATTAAAAAAAACGAAAATTGTAATGTCGCTTAAGCTATTTTTGCGTAAGGGGTTCGATATCATGACAAGACGTTGTGCTGTTAGGTCTTTAATAAACCATAAGTCCCATATAAACCCCCTTCCTAAAATCGCTTAACGGCAAACAAATTTCATATATATAGGCACAAAGAACTTTTATATGAATCTTAGGGCTAAAAAATCAGAGCGAGTTAAACTCTCTGTTTGGTTTAAAATGTGTTTAAACCAACAAATCTATAAATCACCAAAGAGATAAACCATTTTTAAACGCATAAAATTGGGCGTTTAAACTACCAATGCAGACCATATGAATTTGCTAGGATTTATCGTAGTGCTGCCACATGTTATTTTTTTAACAACATATAATACATGGGACACTGATTTATAGTTGTTGAGTTTAAACTACATATAAATTCAAGTTTAGTTCAACTAAACCAATGTTTAAACCATCAGTGATTTTTTAGCCCTTAGCCTCATAACATAATTTTGTTCATGATTGCCCATGGGTCCTAAAAAGCGTACAGTCGCATATATTGTTTTCAAATAAAATACTGTATAACAATCCAACATACAAATTTTGAAACGGAAAATATGAAATTCTTCAAAGCAAAATTTCTTTACAAACTTAAGGTCCTCGTCTATTAAAAAAATGTATTTTGATGTAGAACAAATGTTTTTAATTTTATATAATAAAAAACATTTTTTTAACTTATGAAATAATAAGTTTCAAAATTTCCTTATTTTTCCAAATAAAAAAAGTTCAGCATTAAAACCAAACAAAATTTTACGACTCGAACAGCGAAGTTAATGGTATCATGACTTCGTTTCGTCTAAAATGTCTGTATTTAGACGAGAGTCGTAAAATATCGGTAGTTTACACTTAAAAAGCAAAACGAAAACTACAGAAAAAATCATTATTATTAAATATTATATTTTCTACCTTTTTCTCCTGCAAATTACGTGTTCTAGAGCATTTAATATGGGAATTATAGTTGGGGCAGGTAATTTTAAGTTTAGCAATCTACACACAACTCACAATTTGGTTTCACATTTGAAATCCTTTCGGTAATAAAATTAAGAAATAAGCCAAAATATACAAAAAAAAAAACAAACAAAAATTAACAATAAAAACTTGTTAAAATGGAAAAAGTCATAAAACAAAGTTTATTTTTACTACCGTTTGGAGTTTATTTTATTTTTGTTTTGGAGTTCGATAGAAAAATAACGTTGAAAAAATGCACAACAATTGTTAATTTTTTAACGAGAAAATCTGTTATGGACATTTTTGATTCTTTATTTTATATAGTTTTTGTATACATATGTATGTATGTATGCATATGTTTATAAACGGAAAAGTTAAGTCTGGCCAAAATCCGATTAACACTTTATGACAAAAGTGTTAAACGAAAACGAAATGCATGATTTTGCCCAACAAATCGAATGAATTTTGACGAAAAAAATATTTCTTTGAATTTAATTATAAACGGAAATATATATTTAATAAAACAATATTTCTTTGTTTTATATTGCTGATATTCAATTTTATTCAAACAATGACAAAATATTTTTTTAACGAAACGAAAGTTTTTCGAGTGCAAGTATTTATGGAAATTCGTTGGCGTCTGCATGCAGAGAATAAAATGGTGCCCATACAAAAAAAAAATTAATTTTAACAAAAATGTTTAAACATATTTTCTTAAATTAACAGTATCATATTCACCGGCAATCATTAATAAGCCACAAGCATATTTTGGTTTCCTCTAAACACGTTATGGTTAAATAGTTATAACAATGATTTTTTTATCACTAATAAAATATTAAGCGGGGCAGCCGCTTTAGGGTTACTCTTGTTTTCGAGATATACCGTTATTTCGAAAGTATAGGAGGTTGCAAAATATATGTTCGTGTAAATCAAAAACGGTTTAGTTGTTTGAATCGTAAAAATAGCATATGTACAAGTTTTCGGTTTTAAAAAAAAGAAGCATCTTTAAAGCAGTGTTCGAAATTAAACACTAAATATCTCCCTGTTAGTCATCTTTCGAACACAAAAATAATACTATTTTTATCAAACTCAGCAAAAGATGAGAACATTTAATTTCGTTTGGTTTTTTTTAAACCACAAACTTAATTGTGTTCGGTTCGGTTCATTAATGTTAGTCGCTTTGGCTGGTAAATAAAAAACCTTACATTGTTTACAAAAACAAAATACACACCCGAAAAAACAAAAAGCCAACAAAATAAAGTTACACACACAAGCTGTTCATGCTGCGGTCCTAGCTAAAATTTTTTGTTTGTTCATTTCTTTATCAATGTTAAAAAAGAAACATTTTAGAACATTAAAATATAATGTTTGTCTACAGTATCACTACAATTGTTCTGTTTTCTAAAAGAAGAACCGAACACTATATAATGTTCGGCTCTTTCTTGAAAATAGTTACGAACGGTATTAAGGGTTGTGTTTGCCTACACAATCACTAACGAAATAGATATCGTTCTTGGGTGTGTGTGAGCCGAACTCTATATAATGTACTGTTTATTTTCGAACACTGCTTTAAAGACCCAAATACTCTTATCAAACTACTCATCAAGCGTTGTGGTAGTATAAGTGAAAATGTGTTTGTATGTGTGACACAGACGATGCTGGATGGAACACCAAAAAATTTTGATATGACGAGTGAATTCGCCTGCCCTCACGGCTTCATTCAAATGATAGCAACAATTTGGTTTTTCTTTCCAACAAAAAAATTCAATATATTTTTCTTTCATTTTTTATACATAAAACTAAAATTTTTTAAAAAATGTAGTTTATTTCTACTTCAGCAATATTTTCTGTGAAATTGCCAATTACGTTTTAAATTATTTTTGTAAGTTTTTAAAGAAAATTTAAGCAATATGTTTTGTAAATAATAAATAATACATACATAGTAGGCTCAAAATCACCAAGGTGCAGAATTGGTTATGCTAGCAATTAAATGTATTAAATCTTGACTTTATTAAAAAAAAAAAAAATTATAAACTACTACAACTAACCTGTTTTATGTGTACATCAAACAAAACAATTAATTAAAGAAGTAATTTTAAAATAAAATCAATTAATATGAAGAGAAAGTCATTTCGGGAACGCGTCCCAATATACGATCTTCAAAAACAAGTCCAAAGTATTAATGAAAAATGTAAGATATTTAACACCAGTCATTACTAAATACACAGGATTTATGATACAAAATCTAGATTTGAAGAGGATACTTAAAGATTATTTATTTCTTATTACAAAAATTCAAAAATAGTTTGTCCGATAGTGCACAAGTCATTTCAGTGAACGCATCGATAATCAAAAAATTATTATTTTAAGTGAACATAGTCATCAGGTTTCAAACGTCAGTATAAGAAGAAAACAATAAAAAGCCAACCCTCAATGCATTTATCCATAAATAAGTTATATTTAAGTGGTAAGTTACTTTCAGTTCATTATTCGTAGAGCGTACATCAATAGTCCGTCATTTCGTGAACGTGCTTATTAAATGTAGTTATTGATGAAATTCTTTTTTAAGACAAGAAACAACAAAGTAGCCCCAAATATTTTACTATTGACAAAGTCAGGTCGCATTTAAAATGGCCACTGTATAATCATCGTCATTTCGTGAACGGTAATTTCGGGAACGTTTCCGTATATGATGGCACGTTCCCGAAATGACTGTTGCGTTCTCGGAATGATAATTATTGTTTCCAAGGGCGACTCATTTACAATTTTTTATGAATTGATTTTACAAATTCGTTGCTTTTTAATTACATCGTAATGGAGACTCCAGATGGAGAAAAAAATAAGAGAAAAACTCAAAAAAAAAGCTTAAAAAGGATAGAGCAGCTTATTTGCGTCAAAGAGAAAAAGCAAATGCTAGGAAAAGAAAATTTTTGGATAAAATGACTATACAACAGAAAGAAATTAAACGGGCTAAGGACAGGGAATATTACAAAAAGAAAAAGACAGAAAATAAAGAGAAGAAGATTACTGATATTATTCCAACACCATTGCTTAAAAAAGGAAAAAATGGTGAATATTATTATTTTGATAATGATATTGGTGTTTTTGAAAAAAAAATAAGTTTTGTTTTGTATTTTAAATATTTGTTTGCTTACTTATCGTATAAATAAATAACTTTAATATTAAAACCGTTGCTTATAATTCAAATATTTCCTTACATATACCTTTTGATATCAATACACAGAAAAAATAGAAAATCGATTTCAATTAAAAAATTTGTTCAGACAATTAAATTATTAACTAATTTTGCCCCTGCAAACGATTTAATCATATCAATTAACGGATTTGTATTTTCGAGTTTGGCTTCACAATTTAAATCAATTAAAAAATTAATTGTATATAATAAAAAATTTTAATTAAAATCTTTAATTGGGCCAAACAAAATATTTAACTAAAGTACATGAAAGTTTTAATTAAAATCTTTAATTGGGTCAAACAAAATATTTAATTAAAGTATATGGAAGTTTTCAGACAAAAACATTAATTGGTACAATTAAAAAATTAATTGACAGGAAAGTTTTAAATCAATTAAAAAAATAATTAGTTGAATTAAAATTTTATTTGGTTTTATTGTTTAAAATTAATTAAAATATTTTAAATTTAACCCCCAAAATTGTAAAAAAGCACAAAATAATATATTTTATTTAAAATAGTTTTTATTAAAAAGTAAATTTTAAGTCAAATTCAACAGACTTTTAAGATCTAAAATAAATTTATACATACAAACATATACATTTAAATACAACAGAATTATAAAATATTTTTTAATTTGTTTTTGCTTTAATGAAATTTTAATGCAACACGCATTGTGTTTACGGAATAAGACCCTTAAAGCATTAAATTTTATTAATTTGAAATATTTTAAATTGTGTTCTATTTTATTAAGCTTTAGGTTTTTATATTAAAAAAAAATTATGACATATGTACTTATGTATATTTTATTAAATATACATATGTATCTCATAATTTCGGTAGATTAGTGTGAATTATCTTCAGGGAAAAATTAACAATTAACAAAAGTATTTAATGTAATTAAAAAACAATTCAAGGCCCAACCAATATACAATGAACAATTTCTAAAATAATTTTTTTATATTATAAAATTTTATAAATAAAATTAAAGCAGTGTTTAAAACAAATATGTATGCACATATCGTTACTTTAATATAGGAAAGCCCTAACTAACATTTTCCTTACTTCACAGGAGAAGGAAAAAACTTAATAAAAATTTTAGTCTTGTAGTCTCGATTTTATTTAAACTCAGTTTTTTAATAAATTTTTTAAACAATTTAATAAAAAACTGCGTTTAAAAAAATCGCAACTACAATACTACAATTTATAATAAGTTTTTTTCTTCCCCTGTAAAGTAAGGATATGTTAGTTAGGGCTTTTCTATATTAAAAGTAACGATATGTATGTACATATACATACATATATTATATACATATAAATGAAATACATATTTAGTTTTTCAATTTCATTATCTCGTGCTTTATGGACGAAGATTTAGTACATTTTTTGTTAGTGCCAATGTCGTAGAAAAGATCTTGAATGAAATGATAAAATATCTCAGATTCACTGGGATATTGTAAATTAAACACAAAAATTATTTTAAATAACAAATCAAATGCTTTTAAAACAGAAACAAATGGGTATTTTAAATTGTCGAAATATACATAAATTTCTTTTATTTTAAAAATATCTCCAATAACAAGAAGTTTGGGCTGAATATTTCGGCATTGAATTTTTAACAACTTTATCTTTGCGTCCAATTCTTCCACAGTACCAGCAACTATTGCAAATGATTCTTGCGAATCCAATATCGTAAATTTTTTCCTATACTTCGCTCCATTTTCATCGGTGTTAATTTTAAGTTGGGGAGGGAATAAATTATGACAATACCACAATGTCGCGAAAATTTTTGATTCTATATATGAATAAATAAATAAATACAATTAATAATTTAGATATCGTGTACTTGTTTTTGAATAAATAATTTATAGTACTAATTACCTTCATCAGTTGTTTCAATTTGATGTAGTTTTTTTGAAATTAAGGAACACGATATTTTAGATTTTAAAATGCAGAGTATTTCTTCGGAAAAATATTGCCAACGTTCATGAAGTTTTCTGGCCATGGGGAACTTTAAAACGAAATCTATATCGATCTAGAAATTAAAAATTTACATATGTATATTAAAGGGGAAAATAAAAACTGTATTGCATACTTACCAAAAGATAGCCAGAAGGTTTTGCGTACTCTGGCCATAATTTGAAAATTTCTACAGTGTCCTTAGAGTTTGCAATTTGCTTAAATCGCAATGGAGCACACTTTTGCCAATAAAGATTTAACTCATCTTGCGATATGTTAGAAGATCTAAGGCATTCCATTTCTAAGGCATAATCCTCGTCACGCTCTACAGTAGTGGGAATAATAAGAAAGAAAATGTTAAAAAAAAGTTATTAAACAAATTAATGATTGTAATAATAATATCCGTACCAGTGGCAATTTCTTTGGTATCTTCTACTTTTAAAATGGTTCTAGAAAGTCTCTTATAATTTGCAAGCTTATTGTAAATTTTCCCACGTTTTCCATTGGTGTAAAACTCCTACGAAATAAAGTATTTTATTTAATATTTGGGGGATTCATAACGTAGTCGTAAAGTTGTAAAGTCATATGTCTTAAAAAATTTTCTGTACAGTTATGACGAATCAATGAACACAGCATTAAAATTTGTATTTTGTTTGAAACACAACTACATTTAATTTAAACAATTGTAAAATATTATTTAGGACGTTATGACGATATGACTTAATAGATACATAGATATTTCAGGTACTCACCAATTTCTCCGTTGGAAAAATGTGACATATTTGTTTTTCAATTTCTGAGCAGTCGGCCAATGAACATTCTATGTTTTTGGATTCCATATATTTAGTAATTGTGTTTATCAACAAATTTCGTTGTTCCTCATACAGGGTTTTGTTATTGGTATAAAACTTCAAAATATCTTTGCCGTTGCTTGTGTTGGTTAAAATATCCATTACATCTTGCCGTTTGTTATTTGTGTTGTTGTTCGTCATTGATATTGGAAAGTTGGGGGCTACATCAATAATATTTATTTCTTTTTTCCACATTTCCAAATTGTTTTCGAATTTTGCCTGCTCTCCAATGGAAAAATCTTGAAATAATTTTGAGATATGATGTGGCTTTAAGATTTTAAGTACATCAAAATCTATCATTTGGCCTGAAAGCATAGGTTTTGGGAGTTATTTGAAGTTACCTAATTTTTTTATTATTATATCGTATTATATTCATAAAAAATTTAATGATTTTGTTCAATTTTGCTCTTTTGAAGTAATTTTTTTATATCAATGATTCAGAAATCTTAATGTTTTATTGGATTTGACATTAATATGAACATTTTGCACACAACAAGACATAGATTGGTACAAAAATGGCAAAGCTACAAAGATTACATAGAAATTCAATAGTTTTAAGCTATTTTTAATATTTATTTTTACTAAAAATTTAAGCTTTGTTTATTTATTTGTTGTGTTTTTCTTTGGTTTGATACAAATCGAAAAGTTGGTTAATTAAATTAATCTTCTGTAACTTTCTCATTTTTGCATCAATCTGGATCCTATTGGGCACAAAATGTTTGTATTGAAATATGATAACCTCGTAAGTGATACAACTTAAAAAAAATTATTGTAAGATTTAAAAAAAATAACTTGAAAAGAGTAAAATTACAAAAAATCATCACATTTATAATAACGTTTGAAATTTTGTCCACTATATCTCTACCATTTATTGACTCATGTTCACAAACGCCCGATGGTTATTTTTTTTATTGAAATAACTTAATTTATAACAAAAATGTTATTAATCGGTTAACCGATAATTAATAGAGCGATTAACCGATTAAAGCAAAAACCCGATTAAATGAATAGTTAGTGCCTTTTGCATTTAAGATAACGAAATATTACTTACTTTTAAATAGTTCATATAAGTGTTGTAAATTCCATTTTGTTAATAGTAAAATTAGGTCCTTATCAGTATCCATTTTTAATTTTATAACATAAAAGTTTACCAGATAGAAACTGGGAATTATTTCCTTCTGAAAAATTGAAGGAATATGACTATTACAAAAAAACCTTATAAAAATACATAACTGAAATTTAGCTCATAGAATAAATTCGAAAAAATAAAAAATGTTGAACATAAAAGTTTACTTTAATATATGCTTTTATAAAACTCTTTTGGTCTTAAAAACGTGTTCCCTTGTGAGGTGAATAGTTTTTCAACCGGAGGTCCAACAATGTCATTAAAGTTAATAATAACGTATTCCACAGAAACAGAACCGCATTCAAAAGCTGAAAAATGGGTATTATAAGCTGTATTTATCTGCTTGCAACAAAAAATTAGTTCGTTTTCTTTTGTATTGACAATAAAATTTATTTCAAAGAAAGTGAAGTCATTTGAAAAAGTTGCTATTATTTGTTTTGAAGTGTATTTAAAACCCCATATAAAACCGTGAGAATAAACGGAAAAGTCTTCTATTGGAATTTTTGTTTTTTGGGAAACCATAGTCCTAATATTTTTATTTCGAATAGGGCATTGCAAAACTATGTCATCTTTTAAGGTTGTCTCAAGTAATGTATTTGCAAATGCTAACTGCTGCTTATATGAATACGTTTTAGGTACATTTTTCCTTGATGTTATTATATGAGAATAAATTTTAAACTTTTTGTGTTTTCCCTCAAACTTGAAGCTCCAAAATTGTCTTAGTGGTCCACATTTTTTAATAATTGTTGCATAATGAACAAGAAAATGAAATTTTGGTGTAAGGTGTTGTTTAAATATTAATTGGTAATTCTCGTTAAGTTTTTGGATTTTAACTTTTATCTGACTTATAAGTGATTGAGTTACATCATAACATAAAATATCATCTATCAATTCAAAAAATTCTAAAAGAAAGATCCAAACTGGATCCAGATTCATTACAAATTCTCCCAACATAATTGTAAAATATTGATAAAAACACATCATTTGATTAGCAGACATTTTAAATCTATGACTTTCAAGCTCTTTTAAGGTTATGGAATGTTTTTCATTGCCACGATCATGTTGACAATATTTAAAACTCTTAAGTCGCTCGTTTAAAACATCTAATGTAAAATATTTCATTTTTTTAATGAAGTATAACATGGCTTCGCAAATGACATAATGACAGACGCCTTCAAACACATCATGCATAACATCCACGGAATAATTTTCTGTACAATGGAATGACGGAATGTCATTGAAAATACAGACAGAATTTACTCCAGTAGCAGCTAAAGCACCTTGTTCATAGGACTCCCTATAATTAATTCTATTTCTTAAAATATCAGATCTTTCAGAAGATTCTATTTGAGCTTCAGACTTCTTTATGAGACAAAATCTGCAATAATAATTGGCAGAGAACGATTTAGAAAATCCAAGGATGCTATTTAAACCTAAATTATCACCAAGAAACAATGCCATAACAAAATGTACTCTTTTTGTACCACTTTTAGTACTAATTAAAATTCCTTCCTTTTCTAGTTTTATTAGGGTATCTACCAAAGGCCTTAAGCATTCATTTCCATATTGTTTCATGTCCAAAGATTTTATAGTGGATGCTAAATAAACATCATTTAACTTAGAAGATTTTTTTGGAATACACGTAAAACTATAATAAAAATTGCACATTGAATGTTTACTTGATTTGGACCCAAGTGGATTGTTAATGGCAAAGTCATCGGCGTATAGATAAAACGGTATTAATATTTTATTGGGGTATAAATTTCTCTTCTGTTTCCATAGGGATCCTTGAATAAAATTGACATATTTTGAGCTATGTTCAATTGTTTTCATATGTCTTAAAACTTCATCAAGAAAATCTTCGCGCTCAAAAATTTTTTTGAACTGAAATTCCAATGGCATAACAATGCCATGTGAATTTGTATTACTATTAATTTGAAATAATTGAACATTTCCAATCAAGTCTTTTTCTTTTAATACCTTATTTAATTTTGATTCGGTACTTATGTTTGCAAACAACATTTTAGCGTCACTCAAAACCTTTGAAAGCCTTTGTTTACTGCAACATCCTGGATTTTGTGTCGTTTCTATAAATTGACAAACTGGATTCAAAATTAAAGATTCAACAAGTGATTGAATAATTTTTACGTTTGACCGAGACAGATTTTCAAATGAATGAAGTTTTGTTGTGAATTTTGCCGCAGAATCATGCAAATTTTGAAGATCATTTTCGTAGTTATTTGCAAAAGATTTTACTATAGCATTAATAGGGGGTAAGGTGAGGTTTGATAAATTTTCACCAATTGGGGAGGTAAGATTTAATCTATTTTCACAATTTTCAACGGAAATATTACTATCTTTATAATTTTCAAAATGCTTTAAAACATGTCTTTTAAACGAATATTTTCTTGAAAACTTTTGTAAGCAATTATTTTTGTACGTACATACATAAACAACATTTTTTGGAACGTCATGTTCCCTTAAATGTTCAAAAAAGTCATTGCACGATCTGAATGTTTTAATGCACAAAAAACACTTAAAATCCATATTTAGTTTAAAATAATTTTTTCTATAAACTTTTTATATGTACATATGTAGGTGCTATTGCAATAGAAATTTATAATTACCATAAAATAAATTCTTTTTATACACACAAACTGATATTGTTTTGACAAAAACTAAGCAAATACATATATGTTTATATATAAACACAACAACAAAGACTGTACCACTTTTTATAAAAAACACTTTTTTAACACACAAAACAGCCGCGGACGTTGTTTATCAAACGAGATCACTTTGAATAATGATTTTGTTTCTTGCAAACAGTGATGTTAACCGTACGGTTACCAGCGTTGCCAGAAGATTTTGAAGGAAAATCTAAATTTGAGGAAAAAAATTTATTTTGAAGAGAAAAACCTTAAAATCTTTCATAACAATGGCAAACAAGTAAAAATTATTAATTTTTTATAAAAACATACTTCTTACTATGGAAACTATTTAAATTGAAATACTACATACTAGGGTGTTCAATTAATCGGGGTTATGCATATGTAGTTGAATATTTAAAATCAAAAATATAAGAAAATGATGAAAATTGTTAAATAAACCAAGACAAATTGAATAAAAACCAGTAAAATTTTACTGGTTACTGAATAATGGCAATATTCAGTAAATTTTTACTGATTACTTAAAAAATCTGTATTCACTTTTTAAAAGATTTTAATAAAAAAAAAGTTATATTCGGCCATGTTCTGGAAATCGAAACCACGTGAAAGTGAAATCGATGAAGATTTTTAATTGAATTTTTGTAAAAATGAACATAGCTTTTCCTGATTTCAAAAGTTCTTTAGGTAGAGGAAAAAGTGGTCCTAAAACTATGACGTATTTAAAAATAAATATTTTTACGAACCTTGAACACGGAAAAGTTTTCAAAATTTGTTCGATTTCACTTTCACGTGGTTTCGATTTCCAGAACATGGCCGATTGTAAGCATTGTCAATTAATTTCCAGACTTTTTCAAGTAAAATATATTTGTTTGCATAAGTTTCAGAAAAATATGAATACTGTAATATTTTCAGTAACCAGTAAAAATTTACTGGTAGCTGAAAAAATTGCCATCATTTTTTGAGCGTGTTTTATTAAAACGCGTAAAAAAAGCGCGTATATTAAAAAAAGGTTACTATTATTTATCCGTGTTATATCTAAATCGCGTAAATGAAGTACCGTGTAAATCAAGGGATACCTGTACATTTTTGGACACCTGTTTCATTAAGCATTATTAGATTTATCCTTCGTTAAATATTTCCCAATCAAACTTATTTTAAAAAGAGAAATGCATTAATTAGTTTGCTAAAAAGTAAATTGATATAAATCTTTGAGTTAACATACATTTGTCTTTTTTTATTTTGTGAAATTTATTATTAGATTGTGTTAAGCAAATATATCAAAAATATATATAATATATCGCTCATTATTGGTTTGTGGAAAAAAACGGCAGAGAAAGTTTACATGAAGATTTGTCAAAATGTTTGCGATAGAATTTTTTTATATTTTCTTCGCTGCTTTTAACAAGTTGCTTTTTGTGCTACATTTGTATACATTTGCTAGCATTGAGTAACTTGCTGAAATGAAAGTTTCTATATTAACAATCTAATAAAGATTGTAAATAAGTCAATCTAAATAAAGGAGTTTAATTGACAGTTATTAAATGCTAAAATTAGAGATATAAAAATTTGCCCAAAAGATTATAGTTTGCTTAAAAATTATCATAAAAATTAAAAATTTCAAACTAAAAACTTCTTAAGTTCCATTAATATTACCATTTGGTACCAAATACGTGAACTTTTTTGTTCTTTAAAATATGAAACTTTATAAACATAAGTCTTTTCTTTTCATCAATATTTTTATAATTAACATCTAAGACGCTTTTTTAATATGTTGTATGCCCAGAAATAATGATGCATTTTTGTGTATGCTAGAATAAAGGGTACAAAAGTGTGCAAACCCAATAGACAACAAGCTGATACAAAACCTCATTGTTTTATAAATTGATTACATATTTAAAAACTTAAAAGAAAAATATGTATGTTGTACAAACTTAAAGTAAAAAATCTTTATTTCTAAAAAGAAAAAACCTTCATTTGATAAAAAAAATCTTCAAATCTTATTTTGTCCAAAAAATCTTAAAAAACAAGATATAATCCTAATTCTGGCAACGCTGCATGCAACTCTACAACAAAACTACAACACAAAAAACAACAGGCATTTTGTTCGTGTAAAAAATCGTTAGCTTGTCAAAAACACAATACATACACATCAGAGATGATAAAGTCAGTACAATTGTACATTTTTCAGTTCTATTGGCATTGCAAAAGTACTTAATAACTACAAGTTTAATACAATTTTAAAATTCAAAAATTTGTGGTAGGGATGGAAATTTAAAAATAAATTAATGAACTGATGTTTCCAGATTTTAGAGAATCGCCAAAAGTATACTTCTATACCACATTCGCTCAATATCTTACATAAAACAAAGCAAATAAATCGCCTTTATGTTAATACTTTTTAGTTTGATTTAGGCGTTTAGGGGATACTAAGTCCTAAAGAAATTTACTTTCTAAGATAATATCTTTTGGACTGGCAACTCGGTTGAATGTATTTTTCCCTTTTCCACTATCAACTCTAAAATAACAAGTTTAAAAGTGTTCGTCTTAATTCCCTCTTACATATGTATGTTATTATTTTATTTATAATAATGTTCTAATTTTTTTTGTAAATTGCCAAAAGTACATTCAAATTATGTAAAGAAGTATATGTAGTACAATAAATTATTAATGTATGTACGACGGTTTTTTTTATTCTTATATCAAATATAGTAAAAAATATTATTTGCACTTAGTGTCAAAAAGGCTAATAAAACTGAAAAATGTACAATTGTACTGACTTTATCATCCCTGATGTGTATGTATTATTTTTTTTTGACAAACAAAATGCTTGCTGTTTCTTGTATTGTAGTTGAGTTGCATGTACTGTATTAAATATACTTTGGTTTCTTGTTTTGTCTTTTGTTTTATTTAAGCTAGTGATGCAAGCTGGTTTTTTTATTGCTAAGAGATTTACGGGTATTTGCATATTAGTGGTTATTTTATGTTGTAAATTATACGCTTTTTAATAAAAGCTATTTTAATAAAATCGAAAATACTTTTAAATGTTTATTAAGTTTATTTGCTTTAAATTTGGATGTCTATTTTTCAATCAAGTATAGTAAGCGTCAATAAGTATGCATGTTTTAAATTATTCAGTATTCATATACCTGTACTCGACATAACATATTACACAGCACTAAAGCAGAACATGATAACACACACAAACAAACATTTTAGTTAAGAGTTTTAATTAAAAAAATTAATTGCGGCAAATAAAAAATTAATTGAAAAAATAAATTTACACCAATTAATCGTTTAATTAAACGAGTTTTGGGAAAAATTTTTTCTGTGTATCATCATTTCGGTAACAGTTTTGTCAGTCCGGGAACGATTGATCATTTCCGGGAACATTAATATTTTTCAAAAAAATACCCATAAATTGAGCTTTATTTAGAAAATACATATTTTCATTCTGGTCATGTAAAGTTAATTCGATCATAAGAGTTTTGAATATTTTGAAATTTCTTTAATTTTATGCACGATAATAGCAACTTCTTTAATTTTTGGGCGTATTTTGCTTGTAGAAGATTTTGTGTGTATTGTTTTTACGTATGTTTATATAATATGGATTCATAATAAGCCCATGTTATTAAACGATGCTTAAGTTATGTACTTTGTTTTGTTTTTGTTCATTTTATCAAACTAAGAAAAACGTTCCCGAATTGATTGTTTTCTAAAAGATATTCTTTAAAAGCAGTATTACAAAAAAAGTATAGAATTGTGTGCGCTGCCCTGTCAAAGTTTATTAATATACAAATTTTGCAATCCTATAAACTAAGAGCCATGTTCATTAGAACATACGAAAGGGTTAAGGTCCAACTATAATATACATACATGAGCTAGCTTTAGCTACTGTCAAAAAATAACGAAATGTATTAAAAAAAGGGTGAAAGGGAATGAGCGCGAGTAGTTGTTGTAGAAGTTAAGTAAGTATTTGTTATCATCAATTCGTTTA
Source organism: Pollenia labialis (assembly GCA_949318255.1). NCBI lineage: Eukaryota > Metazoa > Arthropoda > Insecta > Diptera > Polleniidae > Pollenia > Pollenia labialis. The sequence goes on from OX439139.1 coordinate 28,953,182, forward strand.
TTTATTTTTCCTTAACATTCACTGTCACATATGCATTTCTTTTCTGTTCGCTGTGCCCTTTTTAAGCAATAAAATATGCTTTACAGCAACACAAAAAAAATAAAAACAAAAATGTTTATGCACAGTATTTATGTATGTGTGCACATATTTTTAAACGAATATAAAAGTATAAATTTTAATAATATATGTACATATATTTTTTTATTTTTCTTGTACTTTTTTTAAACTAATTTTATTGTTCACGTTTATATTAAATAATTTAAAATAAATTATTCAATTAGTGCGTCCATTCGTCGTGTAAATTGATACATATTGTAAAATCATATTTATACTAATTAATAATTAAAAACGTATGCGGAGTTAAGAAAACACGTCTGCTATCAAAGAGCACAAATCCACAAGTCAGTTTTCACCACTAATAACATTATAAACAGTGTTACCGTTGGAAATTTTCTAAAAGGGTCACAAAAAGTGGATTTTCCAGAAAAAGGGGTCAAAAAAATGGTATTTCAATAAAAAAAGGGTCAAGTTTTTTAAAAGCAAAAAGTTTTTTAAATAAATATAATAAGACAAAGTTGTTTATAAACAAACAAAAAATATTTATTTCCTGTAGGCTGTGCTTAAAAAACTTAGGGGGTAATTTTGTTGTTCACTTCAACTTGCGTTGCGAAAATTTTCATATAAAATTTTTTGAATTTTTGAAAAAGGTGAAGTGAACAACAAAATTACCCCCTTAATTTTTTTATGCCCTTCCCTATTTTAAACAGCTGACAAATAGTTTGTTCTTCATCATTATAACTCATTTGTTTAATACTTTTCATGTTTTGTTCCGACATTTTGTTTTCAAATACATTTTAGGGTTTGTTTCAAATTTTGCAATCGTGTTCGAATTTTAGCCCTGTTCGAGATTGAAGTGATTTTTTCCTGTTAATTTTCTGATTCTTTAATGCCTTTCATGATTTTTAATAAATAATAGACTTTTTTTCGTCCCGCTGTTACCAAATATTTGGGAATTTCACCCATTTTTACCGAATTTTTCATTGCTGTTAGTTTTAGGGACTTTTAGTCAATTTTATGGTGCTATTTTTGCAAACTTTTTCGAATTTTTAAATTCTGGGAAGCTTTGTTGCCTTTTGAGGCAATCGTCGCTTTTTTAAAAATAGTCTCATACCTAAACCGAAGAAATATTTAATAAATAAAAAATAACAAATATGTGGTATATGAGTATTGTTTGCTATTAGGGAAATGGTACTTAAATTTGTACTTTACTATCGAAAATCTAATTTAGAAGTCGTAAAAAATCTTTTAACCTTAACTTTTTACGAATACTATATACTTTTTGGAATGTACCGTTCTATATTTTGGTATTAAATCTTCACTTGAAGTCCATTCCTCCGTCTCTGGTGTTTAAAAAAAAACAAAATGTGTTTGCTATTTCCAAAAAGGGTCAAAAAGTGGTACAAAATAGATGAAAATGATACAAAAGGATAATTTAAAAAAAGGGTCATAAAAGGTATCAAGACCTTGGAAAAGGGTCAAATTGATACTTTAGTATCACAACGGTAACGCTGATTATAAAGGGTTACAAAATATTTTTCAAAAAATTATACATATGTACATATATGGATAAAGTTAAGCGCCTATTAGATGGTCATACTTGGTATGACATACTTGGTATGTTGAGAGAGAGAACTAATATTTAACTCTTCTGATTTTCCCCATAAGAAACTGATGTACACGAATTTTTTGCTATTACACTAGTATCATGGTATGATGACATACCATTCTCACATACAAGGTATGACCTTTTCTACTGTCCTCTTAAAGCTACTTTTGTTAAAAGTAAGTGAGATTTAACATGGTCTTAATATCGCAAAATAAAACTAATTGTACTGCTAGACATAGCAAAAAACTGTTTTATATAAGATGTTGTATTAGAACATAATATTTTATCTTTGTTTGCCTGTTATCCCGTTTTTTTTCGTCAAAAAACTATGTGGCAAGTGTGACCGTGGCTTAAGTAAGAAAGTCACATCTTCACTTGAGTAGTTTTGAGCAGGGTAAGAAAAAATTCTATTCGCTATCACAATTCGAGTCCGTTCTGTCGTTTTTAAATTTGTGCTGGCGTGTTTAAAAAAAAAACTGGCAAGCACAAATTTTAAGACGAGAAAACGAGGGCAGAATAGGCGCTTAAGAAATGTAAAACCTGTCAAAAGACAAGTGGATAGTTAGTAGGGCGCTTAAAAAAACGATAAAGACTGACTTGTTTACGCTCGCTTAAGTTTTCAATCGACATCGTGGACCAGGCTGTTTGTCTTTAAACTATTTTTGGTTAGATTTTGAAGAAAAAATATATTACAAACAACACGTCAATTTATGTTAACAACAATTCACGATAATTTAAAAAACTGTTCGCGAAAAGTTTTGGTTTTCGGAACAAATAAATAATTCAAATCAAGTGTTTTCAGTTCTTGAAAATTTTTTTAATGCAAATTAAATAAATTATTTTAAAATAAAACTATTTACTTAATCAAAAACTAATATATTTTAACTATTTTTTTCCCCCCGACATCCCACAATTCCTATTTCAACAATTTCAAAACAGCAACAGAACACTTAAATCAATTGACACAAAACTACTACAATTATCACCGATATCCCGCACTACCGCCGCACTATTGGGCTTATCCATCCATACAATTTGGCCGAGCCATTTGGACTGAATTCCCAAATCCACATTTTGCTGCTATCATACCGCCTGATTCAGCAGCAACGGCCGAAGAACCACTACCCCTCAATAGTCGAAGATCACCGAGTCCGTCCAAAATTAGTAGATCGGGTAGTAGTATAGGTGGTGAATCAATTACGGCTACCTCGACACCAACACCGACAACAACATCGACACCAGCCGCTGCAATTATAGCTGCAGCAGCAGCAGCGGCAGCAGCCGCCGCAGCTACGTAGCAATATCAACAGCAAACAAATAAATTAAATACAGCGGCGGCAGCAACTGGCGTTTTACACGTGTGAGTATTACAGAAAAATTAATGTAGTTTTTTTTTCATCTCAATTTATTTCTTTTTTACTTTTTTATTCATTTAAAGTGTTTTTTACATTTAAATAGCCACCTTTATAAATTTATCCGTTAATTTCGTCTGATATCAGTTTTTTTAATAATTATGTGAAATTTATACCATGAATACATTTATTTTTAATTCACATTTATTTTTTTTCCATTTAAATTCTGTCGAGATGCTTGTGTGAGTGAATGGAAAAGCCACATCTCATTTGATATTCCGTACTGGTTCAAATAGTTTTGAATAAAATAGTAAAATCATAAATTTACTAGACAATTTATTTAGTATTGTGTGATCTTTTAAATAAAAGCGTTTTTGTTTTTACTTTTAAAGGGGATTTTTAATTATGAATGTAGTGTATGCGTTAAATAATTTATACACTAAGCAAATGGATAATATTTTATATTTGTACCAAAATTTTTGACAAAAAAAAAATTATAATAAATAACTAGTCCCCAATCAAACTTTCCGCCTTTAATAAAACTTTACATGCCTAGAGCATTTTTAACCCGAAAGCGTTCACCGGTAAATTTTAAAACATTTATCAGATTAAAACGATCGTTTTTAAGATTTGTTTAGGGATTCTTAGAAATTTTTTGTTATCCTCTACTATTTTATGCAAAATTGTTTAAACTTAAAACAAATAAAATTTTTTTTTTGGTACTTTGGGACTTTTATTCTGTATAGTACATATGAATATAAGTCATCAACAATGTAAATTGGCTATGATCTACCCAGTCCCCTGTTTCTCAACAAAGCCATTGACTCTGTAAAAATTACAATGATCTTCCCGCAGTCACCTAATTTTCTGCAAAATTTCTACGCACCCAGTAACTACAATTTGAATCAACCACATATAAATTATGTATTAATACTTATCATACTAATGACACCAGTACTGCAGCTTTTTCTGACTAAGCGCATTGTGGACGTCTAATTTTGGGCCACTTTTTCGAGCATTATTGTCTGTATCTCACGAATAACTGGAACAAAGTTATTATCCAATGCGTCAACTGTTGCTGTTCTATCAACACAAACAAGTGAGTTAACGTAGCCCCACATGAAACAATCGAGAGGTGACAAATTGCACGATCTTGCCAAATTTTGATTTCAATAAGTTGATGGTTGTGGTTGTCGTATGGTACGCAGCACCATCCTGTTCAAACAACATCTTGCCTTGATCAACATCACCCATATTTTTAAATCATAAATTTTGTAAAACCATACGTGAAAATGCACTTATTATGAATTTTAAAAACTACTAAATTTTGGGAAAAATTTTAAAAATACATGAAAATTTGTTCAAAATTGTTAAAAATTAAAAACCCATAACATGACAATTTACTTATTTTAAATTATTTTATTTGGATCATTCAGCGGTAACGTTTTAATTTTTTGAAGAAAAAAAGTCTGATGAGCGTGTAAAGCGCACTAAACTGTGCATTTTTCCAATGTAGTGGAGTCTGCTGTGCCAAATTGAAACAAAGCAATTTTTTTTTTGGTTAATTAAAATAAATTTTGTTTAAACGGTTTAAAAATATGCGGAAAACATAGAGGTTGGTCCACATTTGGTTTGATAATTTTTCCTACTAAGTCCCCATTGTTGGTGGCTTGGTCCCATTCTTTTCTGTATGTGATAATCTTTAGAGCGTATTAGATGATTATTTCTTTGTATATAACGTGGATTAGGATACTTCCTGTCCTGCTGACTAAATGCTGTGGTCTCAGATAGCTACAGTTTATTTATGGTATGTATTGTTATTACTAGGGATGAGATTTGCATGCACTTAAAAATCGAAAATATGCACTAAAAACTTAAAAAATTTCCATAAAAAAATAGTTTTTTAATTTTACTAAAAACAAAAATATATAAATTTCAGTCTATTGTTAGTCAAATATCTGTAAAAAACTTAATAACTAATTTAAATTGTTGTTTGTTTAAACAAATAAGTACTGTTTAATAAGAAGAAAAACTTTGTCTTGTACTTGAAGAATGCCAATGCATTTTAAAAAAAATTTATTTTCAGCTCCCACTTTGATTCCAGATCAGATCGCAAATATTTAAAATTTATTTATGTTTTGAAATCCTCAATTATTTTTTTTTTTTTTTGCAAACGTCTTGGATTTTTTTTTTAATTTTTCGGGCTGTTCTTTCTTCCACATTATTAATTTTAGTTTCCAAAAATATCAATTAATTTGATTTGAGTAATAAGTGAACTAAATCCCTCCTAATTAATTATTGTTTCAACAATATACACGTAGTTGGAAACTACAAATGCTAATTGACTTCTGATGTTATTGAAATTTAATATTTCTTTTACTTTTTTTATTGCATCATCATCGGTATCAACAAGTTCTTTTAACATTCTGAAATTACTCAAAATTTTATAATTAAATTCGGAAGCATATAGCCAAAAACTCAACTTGTTACTACTGGCTGCAGTGGTAGGGGAACCAAGGGATACATTTCATTAAAAATTGTAATGTTATCGAGTTGGCTTCTAATTTCCTTTGCAACGCGGTATAGCCCATATACCAAGCAAGTAGCTTGAAGCAGTTTGGGATATTAAATTTAAAACACATTGGAAGCCTTAACCATGTAAGGTGCTGCATCGGTTTAAAATAGAAGGAGCTTTTGTCGAAATCTTGTTTTTAAATCGAAGCTCCAAAAGATTTTTTTTTATTCATTTTGAGATTTTTTTAGAAGGTTTTTTTTTTGTATTTTGAAAAATTTGTTTAAGAACTTCTTTTTTAATATGGAAATTAAAAAACAAATGCCTTAAAAATTCCAAGATATGCAAAAATATGCATTGAAAAACCTAAATATACAAACATATGCATTTTCACCAAAATATGCAACAATATGCAAAAACAAATCGATGCCATTTTAATGCAAATTTAATGATTCGGAAAGATAATTGGTCGGCATAGTTCTTAGACTATCGGCAAAAAACATGCATTTGCATGGAAATCGCATCCCTCGTTTTTACCAAACAAAGATGAGATGAAATATTTATATCTGCTGTCCAACTGTCACGTCTTTGAGCCTTATAGACAGAAATTTCTTGGGTAAACCATCATGGATGGACAGATGAATGCACACAATTTCTATTGGGTATGATCTACTCTAAACAGTTGTTATACTAGTTCTCATTATATTTTCATAATATGGTTAAAACTTACAATAATTTGTCCGAAATCAACTATTATATGTTCAAAAATAGGCATAATGTGATTTAAAAAAAATTTCCAGAATTTCGACACAAGTAACCATATTATGGTTAAAATTAAAAATAATATGGTCAATATTAACCATATTATGGTTATTTATTTCAGCCATTTCTCCAATTTGATTGTTAAGTGTCATGTTATAAGTGTATTTCTCTTTTTTTTCCTGTTACGTGTTATGTTCCACTTTTATAAATTGCCTGTTTGTATCGAAAAATTGGATTTAATAAATTTAATATTAAAAAAAGAAACCTCAGCCTAAAAAAAATTAATGTAAATACTATTAAATTAACTTATAGCGGCAGAAAATACAGATAAAATGGACTACAACGCTAATGTGACTAAAAACGGTAGTGACTATAAACGAAAATTTAAGGTGCATTCTAAAAATTAATTGAATTGATCGGTCGGTTGAGTTGAGTTGGATCTAGAGTTAATATTAAAAACTAAATTAACTGTAAAGACCATAATCTAAAAGAGTCAATATTTTATTATCAAATACATATAAAAAAATTCCCAAAGTTTCTCTGTGAAGTCAAAAAATTAATTAAATTCTGTTTATTGTAGCAAAAAGATATTAAACGCATTAAATTTGTTAGCAGACATTGAAGATAAGTGGCCCACTGTATTTTTTTAAATTATTTTGTCTTACATTGTCCAATTTGCATTCGTATGTTGTAAATGAAGGTATTTAGTACCTCGTACTTATTCATTCTTTTTATAAAAAGATCTTATTTACAATATAAATGTAGTTTTCTTGTTTTAAGTTTTTGTATTTAAATGCTTACAATTTTCTTACAGTTTGTTGGCTGTTTTTTTAATTCATTCATTTATTTATTTAAACCATAAAATTTATATTTGATTTCAAACTTGTTTTAATCACCTGTCCAACGGACTAAAATTTTTTTTTTTGTGTTAAGTTTGTCTTTTGTATTTCATGGTACTTTTAGGTCTTCTGTTCAGTTCAAAATTTCGTTAATTTTTATTTTCTTCATCCTTCAACATTTTAAGTGCTTTTTTGCGTTTTTTTTTTAAGTATTTAAGTTGTGCATGCGTCGTATAAGCTTAAGCTTTATTTTCATTTGCAATTTTATTTTTATTAGACCAGCTCATTTCATTTCGTTTCATTTTAATACAATTTGGCAGACGCACAGTTGCACAGTGGGTCAGAAGCAAAATGATTTTAGAAAATCAATATACGACTGGACTGATTGATATTGAATTTAACATAAGGTTGGCAGATTTAGTTTTAAATTGAAGCTAAATTCGCCTTATCGGGACTGTAAGTAGAATACGCTGGACATTTAGAATTTTTGAAATAACTTTGTCCACTGTAATGTAATGGGAATCAAACTTAAGGATTTGTTACATCTTGCCTGAAAAGGTTGTTAAAAGAAGTATTAAAAGCGAACAAAAAAGTATCTGCAACAGTTCCTCAGGTGCATTGAATTTCAGTTTATTGCCCAAAATGAATTTAATCGTTATTACCGACCGAACAACTATTATAATGGCTAAACAAAAAAAAACGCACAGCCCACATGGTTAAGATCCATAAATCCCTCAAAGGAACAGATAACGATTTTAACTAAAAAAAAAAAATAATAATAAAATATTTATAGTTTGTTGCTAAATTAAATTTTGTGTAAAATTAGCTGCGTGTGTCTGCTTGCAAAATTTTTCATAGGAAACGAATTTAGAGTTTTGTTTTTGTAATAATTGTGCTGCATTTTGATAAGCAATTAAAAATGCAAGACAAAAATAAATAAAAAAAAAAAACGCACAAAATTGCGTTGCTTTATTAAATTCAACCTCAGAGTTGTATAATTGTTAGAAGTAATTGTAGTAGAGCCAGTCATTAAACTAAAGAAAACAAGCTCAATTTTTATGGTTGATTCTCAAAAACGAACATAATTGTAAATGTATAATATTGTTAAGCTAATTAAAAGATAAATTTTTATAATTAGGTATAATGTTTAGTTTAATCTTAACGTTCAGTAAAAATGGAGTGTTACACGATAAAGCAACATGTTTTTTCACATGCGATAAAGCGCATTTTCACATCGATGCATTTAGAATTTGGAGAAACCACATGAGATTGAATCCGCAAATGCACTCGCAACATGTAAAGATTTGATGCCGATCTAGACCCGCATTTGCATTACCAATAAATGTGTTTAAAAATATATAAATTCAAAATTATTGCATATCTATAACTTTAACACTTTCAATGCACTATTTTTTCACTACATTATTTTCTTATCAAAGTAACGCATATTTTTTTGTAAATATTGCATTATCGCTAGAAATAGTATGAACTTAAATAATGCATTATTATTGCTTTGTCCGAAAGTTTCTAAAATTTACTTTTGGCATTTCTAAGCCATCAAATTATTGATTTGTTACAATTTTTAATGAATTTCACTCAAAAAATAAAACAAAAAATGATAGAAAAATAAAAAAAAAACAAAAATAAATAAGAAAAAGAAAATAAAAATTCTATATTGATTTTTATAATAAACTAGCTTAACCCAGTGGCTTTCGCACCTCCCTCCCATCGATAAAAAATTTGTCGGATGTTGTGTATTGAGTTTTACAATACTGAAAAATAATTCAGATTCGGTCAGTATCGACTGAAATAATTAGATATTAAATTGCTTTCGAATCAAAAAAGTACTCAATCACGACTGCCAGTTTACAAACACTCGCTTTTTCAGTTTTGTATACTAAATATCGCTCCTTAGTGTTCGGTTCGGTAGATTTGAGGAAAACACACACGCTAATAGAGTTTGTGTAGAAAATCATTAAAAAAATTAAGTTTTCCTGTTAGTCATCTTTCGAACACAAAAATAGTTCTGTTTTTATCAAACTCAACAAAAGATGAGAACAATTAATTCCGTTCGGGTTTTCTTAAAATTCACAAACTTCATTGTGTTCGGTTCGGCTCATAAATGTTCGTCCCAACAAACAACACATACACAAGCTGTTCGTGGTGCGGTCGGTGCTAAATTTTCTTGTTTGTTCATTTATTTATCAATGTAAAAAAGAAACATTATAGAACATTAAAAATATAATGTTTGTCTATAGTATCACTACAATTGTTCTGTTTTTTTTTAACGAAGAATAGAACATTATATAATGTTCGGCTGTTTCGTGATAATAGTTACGAACGGTATTAAGGGTTGTGTTCGTCTACACAATCACTAAAAAAATAGTTATCGTTCTTGGGTGTGTGAGCCGAACGCTAAATAATGTACTGTTTGTTTTCGAGCCCCGATTTTGACAAAACATCTTAACCCTACGTTGCCACATGCAAGTAATTACTTGCAAGAAGTGTATACATATTGTCAACGAAAAATCGAGGAAACAGCCGATTGGCTGAAAATAAAAAAAAATGTGTAAATGTAAGTGAAAAAGTGTGAGTGTATTGAGTTTTTCGAACTTGCACTTGCATGTGGAAACGGGGGCTAGTAAAATTTAAAAATATGTCTTTAATTATACGAATTTTCATTCAAAAAACATTTTTGTTAACGTTTTAAGATTTTTGTAATATTAAGGAAATTTTAATTTAATTTTGTTTTTTTTTTTTTATTTTTTAATAAAATGATTTTTTCAACGAGTTTTCTTTAAAAACTATTTTGCTATCTTATCTCGACTTTTGATGTTTTGCCAAAATGCCACAGATATATATGTAGAAGTTATTTTTGTTACGGTCTCTGTTGAAGTTCAAGTTTTATTTAAGTTTGCTGTTCACATGAAGTGTTTTAATAATGATGCAAAAGTTGACAATAATGGGTATTTAAAAATAAAAAACTATTTTGAAAAGAAAACAATAAAGTACAAAAAATGTTCTGAAAATTGCAAAATTTCAAATAACTTGTGATTTTAAAATCACAATTATTATTTAAGGGTGTTTTGAAAACCACAAAAGTTTTAACTTGGTTTAAAATGGTGGAAAAAAATAAGCATGTAATTTGAAATCGGCGGCCACTTAGCTGAACGGTTTAAAGTCAGAATTATGGAAAAAGTTTTTTGTCCAGAACACCTTTCTTGTAATTTCAAATCACTTTCACAAAAATGATTTTCAGAAAATGCCTGATCGACGTCTACATCATTTCGACGTTAATTCGGTTTTTTTCTAAAAATGCTGTACCGATTTTATCGAAAATTTTAGAAAAAAAAAATCCCATCTCCAATTATTTTTTTTCTTCTGATGTTATTGGCTTGTTTTTGTTTATATTAAAACAAAATAATTTAAATTAATCAAATTTTAAAGTTTGTTTTTTGTAAAAAAAAGAACTAAAAGTATTCATCCATATGATGCATATCGTCAGCTCATTATTGGTTTGATCTACCAACCATTTTTAAAAAACAATGAGTTAGGTGTGAGGAATATATTTTTTAATACCCCTATCTAAATCCAAAACCTGTGTCGCGGAACTATTTTATGGTTTCTGGGATATTAAGCATTAATTTTGCTCCATATCAACTATTTTAAAGTTTTTTAAGTATTGTTTTGCTCTACACGCCACTATTTGGCGATTGCACCAAATTCTTCATATAAAAACGTACAAAATAAATTTCACTCTTGCTATTCCTCTTTGCCGTAAGAAAAAAAGTTAGCTTAAGCAAAAGCCAACAGCTGATTTATTGTAGAGTTGTGTTTTTTCATGCAATTGTTTTTTAAATCTTCATCAAGTTATACACAAACAAAGTGCGTGTTGATTTTTTAATTGTTATATTTTTGCATAGACCTAATAATTCGACCATGAGCAAAAGCCAGATGAAATGGCAATAAGAAAAAAATAAGTTTTATAAAATAACAAGCTGTTTGGACCCGGCGCGGCTCGGGATTTCCTAAATAAAAACTTGTTTTTTATTTAATACATATATTTTGTGAATTTCAGCCAAATCGTAAATTAAATAAAAAAAAATTGAATATGACGACTTCAACGCCACCTATCGGATATTTAACTTAAGAGAAACCTGGCTTCCGACTAAAATAATTTATGAGCTAAGTTTGGTGTCAATCGGTCCAGCGGTTATTGAGTTTTAGGAGCACATACATGGCACAAACGTTTTTATATATGTATATATGTAGATAGATAAAAACGTGTTAATTAATAGTAAAAATTGCTAAAAAAAATTATGAAATGTATAAAAAATTATTTGTTTTTGTAAAATAAAACCAAATTAAAGAAAAAAATCACAAATGTTGACTTTTTAATATAGAAACTTTAATTTCATCAAGTTAATCTGTGCATAGCAATAAGTATACGTATGCAGCACATAAAGCAACTTTTTAAAAATATTTTTAGAAAACTGGCGTATGAAGCACAAAAATATATTTTTCACTTTCAATAAAATAATATTAACCTCTAACTTCAATAAAAATTTTATCGTATATTTTGAGAAATCTTCATTCAAACCTTCTTTATCGTTTTGCTCCGCTCCAACTTTTTGACATATGCGCCAAACCAATAATGAGCTGACGATATGACGACTTGAGTTATTCAAGTGCCATAATGGGCATGTATTTCATGAATTTAAAAGACAGTTGTTGGATAAACTATCATTGGGCAAATTTAAGCATTAAATTCAAACAATTATTAATTAAATTTGTTTTAATCAAATAGAATCTGCGAATTTATTTCTCATGGTGAGTAACATTTATATTAATTTTTCATATTATTCGAATGTGTATTCTAAGTAAAATTACAATTTTTAATAGTTTTATTCCTTCAATATTTTCTAGGATTATTTTCTAGTAAATTTCAAAAGCTTTTAAAAAATACAATTTGACTTAGAATACACATTCGAATAATATGAAAAATTTTAATATAAAACTAGCTGTTTGGTCTCGGCGCTGCTCGGGATTTTCTAAATACAAATAAAAAATTAAATAATTTTGTTATAAACTTGACCCCGGCGCTATCTACCATCAATAAAAAATTTAAATATTACGACAACAGCGGCACCTATCGGGAGTTTTTTTAAAAACCATCAGTGAAAGTAGCACTGTTGGGATCTGACAATTCTTAAATTGTACCGTCTCAATAGCAAAATTGTACCAGCTTGACATAAATTGTACCAAAATTTCGCTATAAAATAAAAAAGCATACATAGTAGAGATGAGCGATCCCGTGATTTTTAAGGAACATCGTGATTAGTGAACGTGATTTTAAAATCACTGTTATTTAAAACTGTGATTGTGATCACAACTTTTATTTTTGTTCTAGGATATTTGAAAATTTTTTGTTATGGAGTTTGACAAAGAAATAAGGCAACAAAAACGATCACCTGTTTAGTTGGACATACTTGAACAAATAAACATTGGCTGTAAAAAAAATTCTAAAAAGGAAGAAGAGAGAACAAAAGAAAAAATAGCAACAATTACATTCATGAGTGCAAAAACGCCATTACCCACACAAACAGTGAAATATCATAAATTTGTGTATGAAACAAAATTAGAAAATAACAACTTAGCATGTACCTGATACTTAACAGATTTGGTCACAACTGTGATTCGTGATTTTTCAGTAACAGTGATTAAATCACAGGTACGGAAATATCGCTCATCTCTAATACATAGTAAGAATTCATAACACTTTTTTATTTAATAAAAACAAAAACAAAATAAGTAAGAAATTATAGTCAAGCCCGAGCATTTGATACTCTACACCAAAGTATATACAAATAAATTTCCAGAGTAAAACCCATGTCGACAATTTTTATATCAACACCAACATTTATAAGGTATTCGTCAAATATGGACCGATTCCAATACAAAATGGAAAGATGATTTAGATTGCAATAAAATAAGACTGGTCCAAATTTAATGTAACTAACAACGTAATAGGTTTATAGGCACTAACACTATTTCGATTCTCACCATTTTTAATTGAAGCCTATGATCAAAATTTCATCGAATTAACTTAAAAATTGCGTCCTGTTCTTTACGCAGACAGACAACCAGCCGGCCAGCCGGACGGAGGGACACACATCAGCACAATCGCATAATACCCTCTCCACTATTGTGGCGTGGATATAAGAATAAGAATGAGCAAAAATTTGTAATTTCTCTTTTATCTCAAAGGCAGACAAAAATGTAGACACTTGTTTGACAGTGTCACCAAAACAATCGACGAAAGTGGCGATTTGTACACACTTAAACCTAGGCCTCTACAGGAATAATACCATATTAAAAATTTTATTATTGAAAAAAGTGAGTTATCCAACTGAAGAAAATGATAAAACTTTGTGGGATTTTTTTAATTGTACCAAAAAGGAATGAATTGTACCAGTGTACCAAAGAAGTTTCGATTGTACCAAATTTGCGACCCGTTTATCTGGTCCCAATTAGCGACGCATACCAGGGTATTGGTGTATATAGATTTGTTTCCAAATTTTTTTTTTAATTTGCATTTTTTTATTTTAAACGTCCTTAAATGGGTCGATTACAGATGTATTCACATTTTTTTCTTTAATAACTACTTTTTTTTAATTCCACCAAATTATCATTTTCAAAATTTGACTCTGCTACCTCAAATTTTTTAGTTTCATATTTAAAAAAAAAAACTAATAAAAACTTTTATATGGCATTTATAGTTTTGTCTGTCCAGTTACTTTTTTATTTTTCTTTTGTGGCATCATAAACTAAATACTCTTCATTAAAAAACATCTTGAGTTTTAACGTACATATCTTCGTTTTCTCGTCTAATAAACAAAAACTGTGCATAATTATATTAACTCGCATAATCGTATTTGCGAATGAGCTTTATCTTTAATATTTCATCATTTTGAATACAAAAACGAAAAAAAAAATGCACACCAACAGGAACAACAAAAAGTTACCCGAAGTGCTCAATGGGAATTATATGATCATTAATATCACATACAATTTAGAAGAGGTTTTATGGATAGCAATGATACATACTCGTATTTGCAGCAATGTTGTTGTGGTAGTATGTAGTTCTCCCCCCCAGCACATCTATCAGGAGGGTAACGTTTTCGTGGATTTTTTTTTTTATTATTTTACAAAGAAACAAAAGTTTTATTATCAACCTAAGAAGCATGATGATATTTAACATCATCAGCTATTAAATAGCTGTTGGTAAGGAAAAGAAACAACAAAACTTTTGGGGGACTTTGCGAGTAACCCATTAAGGGGGCATAATTCATTCAAATCATTCGCGGAAATCTGTTGCAGGTGAAACAGATTATTACTTTGTAGTAAATAAATTTGTATTCTTATTTCATAAAAAAAAATAGATATACATATAATCGTGTTTAAATTCCCGCCACACCCTTTAGTATACCGATCGACTCAGAAAAACCTTCTAGGTCTATCTTACAATGTCCGTCCGTCCAACTGGCTAGTTGTCTTGCTATGTTAGTTTGAGCGCAGAGTACAAATCGTAATTTTGAAATAATTTTGAGGAAAGTTGGTACATTCTTGACCATAGCTCGCTCGCATAGAAATGTCTCTTTCGAAAATAGCTTTTAATGCCATAACTTAATTTTTTTATAAAAGTATTGATAAAAAATTTGCCGACGATAAATTTTGCAATAGTTATATGTCGTGGCAAAATTGTATGCAGTAGGTCCAGAATTGACCATAAGTCTATATAAACACCCTGTCTAAGAACAAATAAGGACCGTAATCCCAGTTATTACAGGACCAGTAGGTACTTACTCAAGTTGAATGGCATTGGAATTTAAATAATAATACTGCAGAAGTTGTTCTAACGAGGAGGAAGAAGAAACTGTGTTTAATTTTCCGTGTCAATGTCCGGAGAAAACTGTGTTTAGTTTTCTGTGTCAATGTTCGGGAATTCAGGACATTAGAGAGAGATACTTGGGGTACCAGTATTAATCTGTTTGGATGATCTATTCAACTAAAGTGGCTTTTTATTTTTATTAGGGAATCGAACTGGTTGAATGGATGGGCATTCATTGGCGCTGGGTGCCTCAGAGGGACCAACGCATGACCCATGTAAGCTTTCTTTTAAGACGACTGCCTAAGGCCCCATCTAACGAATAATGAATTGGAATTGCTTGTAGTGGTGTATAGAACCGTCCGATTACACCTAGAGATTCCATATCAAAATTATTTATTTTTACTTTCTTATTTGATTCGACTATTTTGTGTGATTTTTTTGGCAACTTTTTCGGATTTTTTCTAATTTTAACGGGTATAAAAATTTAAATCCCCTTTTAATCGGTTATTTACCATCTGAGCATTTGTTTAAGCTGCCTTTTCCTCTCTTAACCAATTGTAATGGCTGATTATGGTTTTTGAAACTAGTAGTAAAAAAATAAAAAATAAAACAAAAAGTATTATTTTTTTAGCAGCAACACGAAAAAAAGAAGATGCAATAAAAGTCAATATACAAAATAATAATCATAAATGTCTTGTCGTCATATTTTTTTCTTTCATCATTTGGTTTTTTTTTTTTTTTTGGTACTTTTTGTTGAACGTGAAAACATTTCTTTCCCCAACAGTCAAATGCTGTCAGTAAGGCTTCCTTGTTCTTGTCTTCTTCCTATTTGTTTTTGTTGCTGTAGTTGCTGTTTATCATTTTATCTTTAAGTGATGGCCATTAAAATGGCATCATCTGTGGCAAATAATAATCTCTTTTCAAAAATGTTATTGTTCATTATTTTCTTGTTTTGAAGTTGTTTAATTTCGGCTTAAGGGAAGTGTGTGTTTTTTTTTTCTTTTTAGTTTTCTTACTTTTATCACTTCAAGCTTATTTTTTTCTTCGTTATTTGTCTATAGCGATGTGATGGCCTGGAGTTGAAATACGTCAATGTTCGCCTTACTTGTTAAAATTGGCGCTTAGTTTGTTGTTTTGAAATGTGGTTTTTATTTTAAGTGGCTGCTGCTGTTGATTTATAGATTTTCAAGGAAAACAAATCAAAATTGAAACTTCAAAAAAAAAACGATAATTATTAACATGAAATCAATAGAAATAAGGTGAATTCTACGAACAATATACAAAATAAGAATAGAAAACGGAAATTTTAATTAAAAACTTTTTCGGCCTTTAAACATATTTTTGTTTTGTTTAATAACTTTTTTCGGCATTTTTATTGTTTTAGTATAAATAAATACGTTATTTATAGATTTCTTAAAACGCTTTTATAATATTTGTTTTTTATTTTTGCGATTATTAATTTTAGGCGATTTCCAACATTTTGATTTTTCCGTTTTTTTTTCAACTTATTGTCATTTTAGCGATCATCTTTAAAGCAACTTTTAGTTGTGTACCAAAATTGTATCTAAGTTTTAAAGTTTAAAGACAAGTGTAACAACGAGGGCATGTTTCTGGACTTAAGTAAGCGCAGGGCTATGCCCGTCAATGTCAAGCTTAACTTTCCGAAGACCCCTAACATAATGGAAACTTTTATTAATATTTAAATTAGGAATATATAAATATTTACATTTAGCCAGATCGGTTCATAAAGAGCTGATATATGACCAAAAAAATACGTCTGCCTATATCAAAGGTTTTCTTGTGTAAAATTCCCAATTCTTACTATTGATAAACTGAAAGTTGTTATTGGTGGGATTAGCTATTTCTATGCGCATTTCACTGGTTGCTTAGGCCAGATCATCAGGAAACTTCATCCAAAGATTTAAGAAAAGCTAAAGACATTATTCAAATAAAACTGTTAAGCCAATAGGAATTATAAAGACTCAAAAGTCTCACCCGTAATAATAGCAAAGCCTAAACAAAACACCAACAATAAACAGTGAGTTTATCTTTTCCTTCTGTCCCGACTACAATTGGTTGATTTTTTGTCAACTCTAAAAAACAAAAATAAAAAAAATTACCACTTGCATGTTTGTTATCAAATGTTTTCTTGGGAGTCTAAACATTTTTTTACCCATTTTTTAAACAATAAAAATGCGGCAGGTTATTAAATTTTGAATCATTCGTGCAAACGATTCTAATACAAGCCGCTTTAAGTTAAAATATATCCTGTTGAAAATGATTTCGCACTATGTTCATTCAACATTCGCAATTGCATCATCTTTCTAATTTCTATGGTCCAGAAACAATGTTGCCTTTAAAGTCTTAATTATTTAATTTAATGTAAAATTTTAAAAACTAAGTTGTAAATAATAAAAATTGCAACAGACTTTTTATATTAAACCATTACAGACAGTCGGACAGCAAACATGTGTTTGAGCAATAAAAGTCATTTAAGAAAAATAGACTTTTAAATTATAAAAGTTAGTTAATTTAAACTAAATGAATAGAATGATTTATTTTGAAAACCATAAAACAAATAATATAGACACTAACGCTTGTATTCATAAAAAAAGAGGTTTATAAAAAAAAAATTGTATGAAAATGTTCCTTAATAAACGTTTGTTAAATTTAATATATCGTTTATGAATATGGGGGTATATGAATAATAAAGACCCCTGCACGCTTATGAGACACAACATCTATTATACAGGCCTGTCACACATTCCGATCGGAATGGTTTTAATTTCGTATCGTATCGGACTGTCTACTGGTAAAGGTCTCCGTTGTAAGTATGCCTCTTGTGGAAAATGCTTCCTGTCTTTTAGGCAAATTATCATTGCGGAAGTTTCACATTTCCGTTGAAAAGATACTTTTGGGAATCATGTGGTAGTTGTGGTTTACAACCCAAAGTCCTGAAATTAAACGAGCTGTCAAAATCTGGTTATCCAATTGCAAAGCGTTAGGGCCGCTCTATTCAAAAACTAGAAAACGCGTGCCGCTTTGTTTAGGTACGGCTGTAACATGCAAGTCTCTAGCTCCTAAGCAAGGAGCGGGCGTATTATCTTGCTGGATTATGCAATCGAATAGATACCTGCATGTAATGGTGCCTCTTACACCCGTGGACAATTGGTTGACCCATTGTTTGTCACCAAGTGGTTAATATCCACTATGGAGTGGGCCTTAGGGCAGGTATCCATGTAAATCTTTTCCTCAGCATATCTACATACGTGATAATGTAATAGATTGGTCTGAATTTTTTCCGGTTATTTTTACTATAAAGATTTCATAAATTTTTTATAACATTTAAAACTAATTGAAATCTTATTTAAAAAATATTTCCATTTCAATAATTTTTTTTATTTCGCATTTTGGTGTGACATTTTAACTTCTCTTCAAGTCATTATAAATCAAATTTTATTGGACCTTAAATTCCAAAAAAACACAAACCATATAAAAATCACAAAATCTGTGTGTTATTTAAAACTGTAAAAATCATAAATCTTTCTCAAAGCACCAGAACGAATTTTAATTAAGAAGAGTGATATGAATGAAGCTTCATAGTTGTCTGCCAAACAACATTTTAAATGCTGACGATTGCTTTAAATTCCTTTCAATTTAACAAAATTATTTTTAGGGACTTCAAAAAAAATTCGATGTTTTTTAACAGCAAGAAAATTTATGTTGAGTAAGGAATATTTTGTCAAGCGAAAATTTAAACATATATAAAATTTTTACAAAGTCATCAACAATGAAGATTTTTAAAAAGAAAAAACACTTCAAAAAGCATTAAAAATGGCGTTATAGAAAAGAACTGAGTGTACTAGAGTTTTGTTGTTTTTATGGCCCTTAAAGCATAAAAACATGATTTCTTACGATATAATTGCACAAAAATGTGCCGGAAATTGTAGGGAAAATTAAAATCAAAACGTCAGCGTTTTTTTATAACAGAAATTTAAGAGTTTTACTTTTATAACTGAAAATATCTGTTAAAATTCTTATTAAAAAAAATAACAACCGAATTGATTTTTTTAAATAAAATTGGAATTTAGGGTTAATTTCTGAGCAGCTTTTTTAACATTTAAATTAAAAATTGTTAATAACTTCGGATGATCAGCTGGAGTAATCGGGTTTAATCTGCATGAGATCTTTATACCTGTTTTTTATAAATGTGTCGCTTCGCTGCTTGTTGTTCTTATTGTATTTTCTGCCGTAAATTCTTTAAAGTTTTTAGGCCCATTTCGATTCATCTAATACCATAACACACACACACTTTGTTATACATTCCATTGTGAAGAGGGTATATTAAGTTTGTCATGCCGTGTGAAACTTTTTTATTATTCATCCAGACCCCATAAAGTATATATATTCTGGGTCCTTGAGTGATTCTAAGTCGATTTAGCCATGTCCGTCTGTCTGTCCGTCTGTACGTCTGTTGAAAACACGCTCACTTTCGAACAACTCAAAAGAAATTAACAAGCTTGGTGCCAAATTGCTTGTAGTTATCCTTAGCAGTTTGGGATTGAAATTCAGCAAAATCGGTGCAGTAGGACCAGAGCTATGAATCAAAATGTGGAACCACCACCTAAAAAAAATGATAATTTTGTTACAAAAAATAACAAAAATGGTGGAACAAGGCACGGAATGAGATAAGATTTTGCAAAAATTTGTTTTATTCGACTGAAATCACGCTGCAAAATTTCGTGAAGATCCGTCCATAATTTACCCTAGGCCCCATATAAACACTACTCCTGGAAAACAGTTTAGTACGTCTAAAACCGATAAAAAATAATGCTATCATAACCAAATTTGAATTGAAACTGTTACTCAAGCTGGTTAAAATTGCTAAATAATTTAATATAGATCTAAACCTCAAACCAACCAATTTTAATGCTGATGTCTGCTTTTATAAAGATAAATTAATAATAAATAGACATCATATAGATATCCCTCCTGAAATATTCGAACAGTCTGTGGGGCGTATTAAAGATTCGGCACAGCCGAATATAGCACTCCAACTTGTTTAATTTAAATTTAAAGATAGTTAGCGCTTAATGAAAGACCCTTTAGTATTAGTACTTTTTTGACCCTGACTAACATTCAATAACCATTGAAGGCACTAGAAACAATATTTCATATTTTATTGCAGGTTTTTGTAGGGATTGTGTTTTTGAATTCAAGGAAAC
This sequence comes from Pollenia labialis, assembly GCA_949318255.1. Taxonomy (NCBI): domain Eukaryota; kingdom Metazoa; phylum Arthropoda; class Insecta; order Diptera; family Polleniidae; genus Pollenia; species Pollenia labialis. The sequence goes on from OX439139.1 coordinate 28,973,429, forward strand.
CCCTCGAAATCGTTACGATATTTATATCATCCATTAAAATAAGTTCCGGAATCAGGATTTGGTGCCTCCAATAAAATAGAAGAATTAAATGTAAATATTAATAGATGAAAGAATATTTGAATTAAGTTATTTTACTCTTGAACTGAGCCAAATCTGTTTATTCTTTAGGTACTTCTTGGCACTATACTTAAGATCAGTGATTGGCAAATTCTTAATTTCCTTTAACGCGTGAATAGGCGATAAAATTCCGTTTTAACGAGGTGTCGATATCACTCTGTTTTCTTCGTTTTTTACTGTTGTTGCTCAGCTCCCTCTAGAGGGTTTCAGGAATCGTCTGAAGGTGTTACAGCCTCCTGATAAATCAGGTATGCCAATGCCTGGGATTCAGGCAAAATCTAAAATTGACAGCTCTTAAGATATCTTCACAACTTCTTGCGATCGCGGCTGACCAGAGATCCTATATGGTTCAACGGAAGTCAGTAGCACAACACAATTTTTGAGTTGTGTTAGTATGATTCTTCCAAACTATCAGAGAGATTGTATTTGCGGAAATTTCGCCTGTGCGTTGACAGGATACTTTCCGAGATCAAGTGGTGGTAGTGGTTTATTGCCCAAAGTCACGGGAAGGGGGTTCCGGATAAACCCACTAAACGGCTAGCTTTTTACCACGTTTGAAAAAGTTCGGTCTAAGGGAAGATCTACTCTAGGTGCTGTTGGAACTCAACAGAAGCTGCTTGCATTTTTCCGAACGCAGCGGAGGTTAGATAGGTCCAACTCCTAAACAAGGTGCGCGGGTATAATCTTGCCGGATTATGCACCCAAATTGCTAGCTAGGTGTAGTGGTGCTTTTCACAATTGGGGCCGGGGTAACCTAGTAGGTTAAAGTCATGGAAAACTTTTTTAGCTTTATCTATACTTTAGTTGTAAAAGCAAGAGTTAGTGTCGAAAAAAGTACGATCGTCGCTGTTATTAAGCAACATTTTTCAAATTTACTGCTGGAACTGTTTATCTACAAAGTTTTTCTCTTTGTGGCCGAACGCTTTCATTGAGTTTTCGCCTCTTAAAAAGTACAAACTTGCTAAAAGTACACAGCAATTGTATAACTATTAGACTTTTCTGGTGTGGTCTTCTTGATTTTTTTTTTGTTATTTTTCATTACGCAGATGACATTGCTGATGATGACGATGATTTGGAACCACATGCGTTTGCTGCCATAAGTGATGTGTGTGCTCGCAGCGAATTGTTTATTTTAATTGTGCGTAACGATATTGTATGTTTGTGCTTTCAACGCCAAAAAAAATACCAACACCTATTAAAAGATTTTTTTTTGTAGTTTTAGGCTGTAATATTGTTTCAAAGTAATTTTTTGAAATTGAAACGAAAACTAATTTTGATTTTTATTTATTTGTTTTTTTTTCAAAATTGGTACAATTAAATCTCGAAGTCGTTTTATGAAATAGGAGAAGTAAATTGAAGGAGAAATTAATACTTGAAGACATTAAAAATATTTAAAATATTAAGTACCCAAGTTCAAAGAGACTTAAAGTGAACAAAATTTTTTTAAAACTATTAAGTATAAATATATTTTCAAAAAAAAAAACCTATTAGTTGAGAAACAACTCAGTTTTTTTTTGCCTTCAATTCAATAAGATTTTTACAAAGTAAATGCAATCGTTAGCTATAACTTTTCTCATTTTTTTCTGAAAATAGATTAAATGTACCCCAAAAGAACATTTCGTCTTTGAAGATTGGAAATGTATCAAGCTAGTTTTTGATAACGCCGACTGAAGAAAAAATTACGAAAACATATCGCCCTTGATCATAAAGAGGGTATTAACTCTAAGTTTATATTTTAACTTTTTGGAAAACAGAATACGTAATAACTATACATTTTTACCTGCAATAAAATTGTCTGCTTTAAAAATTATTTTGCCTTTGCCATAAAATTAAATTAAAATGGTTTTGCTTCTATTGAAAATGTTTAAATTTTGAGTTAAATCATTCCCCTCTTATAATCAAGTGCGATTTGTTAAGCAGAGTGGTTGAAGGTTGAACATCATGACGGCAAACATTGCCATATTGAATATTGAAAGCTTTGTGACTGATAGCATATTTTGGGCATTTTTCATTGGTGCCTCTCTTTAAAGAGATCTTTTGGGGTCGTTACAATTCTCCCGTGATAGTCTGGCCAGATTTTAGCGGCTCATAATAAAAAAAACTCTGTTTTGATCCTGCCAAATACAAAGCATTTCTTTCACGCAATGCATATTTTGATTTGGCGTTGTTTTATTTTTATTTTTTTTGACGCGGTTTTAATGTAGGGTGGGTTTCTACTACGCTTTCTTTTAATAGATTAGTTTTTTCAGGCCGAAATTGCAACCAATTTTCTAACTTTCCAATCCTCAAATATTTATTTTCTTTCCGAATGCTTTTCCTCTAAATCATTACAAGAAGTCAAAGAGAGATCAGATTCGTCATTAATTTTCAAAACATTACAGTAACTTTTTGCAGTTTTTTTTTCCATAAAAAAAATAAATGAAACAAAGTGTCCCTCAACATTTGTTTAGGGTAAAAATGTTTCATTTTTCAAAACAGTTAAAAGCTGGAATTCAATAGTTTTTAAACGTTACACGTTTTACTAATAAACTTATTTTGAAAAATAAAAAAAAAACTGTAAATTATTTATGATCATTTAAGTCATTTTGACAAATTTATTCTCCTAGACATCATAAATCAAATTATAACACCTGAACTATTAACAACAATATAATATTAATTGTTTAAAAATATGACCTTGAATCTGTTCATATATGAACAGATGAAAAAACTATAAATAATTTTTTATTGTTTTAGTTATTTTATAAAATAAAACCTCAATTTGAATTTTTTTTTTAATTTAAACAGTCCCTGCATCTAATTTAAACAAGCAGTCCGGTAACTTTAAAACTGTAGGTACAACAACTTGAACGGAAAATAAATCTTAAAATTTTGTAAGATAAATTAAATAAGGATTTATTTAGCAGGGATGAAATATTGATATATAATTATTTATGTAAAAATTAATATTTAGAGAATTGGGGTTTCTGCATCTAGAGTAAAGTAGGGTTGACAGTTAAATATATGGGGCATCAAAGGGATCCAGGCAAAATGCTTGGTCGATGCGGGACCAGCATGCTTAAAGTTTGTTGCTCTAGCACGACCTAAGATATGCCAGAGCTGCTCTATGTTTCACGGCATGTTTCATACGGTAACCTGAAACCGCGGTATTTATGTTGTCTCTATGAATCTCCCCTGGAGGCTTGAAGGGATTATCTTAATGTTTTACATTCCACGGGAAAATCAGGTGCAATACATACGTTTAACACCTGGCCCGCACACAAGTCTCTTCGGGTATTTAAATCATTCTTCGAAAATAAACACTAAATATAGCTGCTTAGTGTTCGGTTCCGTAAATTAGTTTTGAAAACACAAACGCTAATAGTGTTTGTGTTTGTGTAGAAAATCATTGAAAAAAATAACGTATCTCTGTTTGACATCTTTCGAACACAAAAATAATACATAATTTTCTTATCCAACTCAACAAGAGATGAGAACATATAATTCCGTTCGGTTTTTTTAACCACAAACTTCATTTTGTTCGGTTCGGTTCGGCTCAATACTGTTCGTCCCTTTTTGCTGGTAAAAACAACCAAAAATTTTTTGCAAAAGCAAAGTACACATACAAAAAAAAAACAAAAAACCAGCAAAATAATTTTACACAAACAAAACATATACACAAAGTTCGTGCTGCGGTCGTTACTAAAATTTCTTGTATGTTCATTTCTTTATCAATGTAGAGAAAGATACATTATACTTAGAACATTAATATACTATAATGTTTGCCTACAGTTTCACTACAATTGTTCTGTTTTTAACGAAGAACAGAACACTTTATATTGATCGGCTCTTTCTTGAAAATAGTAACGAACGTTATTAAGGGTTGTTTGTGTTCGTCTTCACAATCACTTAAAATATAGATATCGTTCTAAATAATGTTCTGTTTATTTTCGAGCACTGGTTATTTTTATTATTTTATATAAATTAACTATCAAAAAATTAACTAAATATTCCGTTAAAAAACAAAGGAATATTCAGTTATTTTATTTAATTCAGTACTCCGCAAAAGAGCCGAATTTTTAAAAAACAACAGACAGACATTATTATTTAACTACTTACCCCGCATGACTGATATGGTTTCGCAATTATATTACTTTAAAAATTTGATGTATTAAACTGAATAGTTTTAACAAATAGAAAATGGGAATTTGTTACACAACACAAGCAAATCGTTTTTTATAGATAAGTAAAAATTTATTTTTTGGTAGTTAAATTACATCAAATAACTGAATATTCCTTTGTTTTTACGGAATATGTTGTTAATTTTTTGATAGTTAATTTCTATCAAATAACCAAGTTTTGGCAACACTGGATGATATTAATAAAATTATTAAGTAGAAACTAAATTTATTTAAGGAGATATTACATTACAAAAATTTTTTAGGATCGGCTCATATTTTATTTAAGTTTGGTCTTTCGTTTTTATATTTTTTTTTTTCTTATTATATTTGCTTTTAATGTTTTAATAATAATTTTCTTCTAATTTTATTTCAGGGATGAATAAACTTATTATACGCAGTACATGTCTTAAGGCGTGCGAATGAACGGGTCTATTATAAAACAAATTTAATAATTGTTAATAAAATGAAAAAATTAAAAAAACATCAAGAGATGGTGAAGTCCTTCTAAAAAATATTCACTACTGCAAAATTTTACAAAACTATAAACAAATATTTCAAATTATTAAATATTTTGTTAATACAAGAATCATTAAAAATAAAACAAAATATGGTTTAAGCCACTTAAACAAATTTTTTAATTAAAAACTTACAGCCATATTCATAAAAAATATTTTCGATTTATGAAAGATTTATTGAACAGATTTCTTATAAAAAATTAGTTCAATAAACCTCTTATAAATTAAAAATATTTTTTTGTGAATATTGGCGTTAAACTATTATAAATAACATTAATAAATTAATGCTATAAACAATTGAATTTTAAAAAATAATAATAAAAATTTAAACAACTTTATTATATATTTATACAGTAGAGAGCTAAAGTAGTGGTAATTAAGAAAACACAAAATTTTTTCTAAAGTCATTAATTAGTTTTATTTTTAGTTGAAAAAGTAGTAATTGAAGTATATTTAAATAGAATTAAAAATATATGTGTATATGTACGATCTCAATTAAAAAATACTAATTAATTAAAACACGTTTAATTGGTAGAATTAAAAGAATTAGAAGTTCCACGAATTTATGGATAAAGATTCTGTTATTTGAAAAATTAAAAAAGCGATCTCTATTAAAAAAATAAAAAAACTCTGCTTTTTTTTACTTTTAACCTCTATTTTTTATAATTCTATTTAAGAGAAATACTAAAAATAATCAAGGAAACAATTTTAACTCCATTTTTAGATGTAAATGGAGTTTTGAAACCCGTTGCTTACTAAGTGGACTTGGGATGGTTTAAAATGTAAAATGGCACTTTAATCTTAAATTTATTCCTCGCTCTCTTAAAGAGAATTATATTTAAACAGTTTAAAAATCCATTAAAATTCAAAAAATTTACATTATGCAAATTGCCCAAACTATGTAAAAGAAACCACACAAAAAATCTGTTATAAATGTGTAAAATGTAGTCAAAAAAAGTTAGTTTGTAATAAAATTATTAAATATTTAATACACATTAAAAAAAACAATGGTAAGTTATATAAAACAATGTCCTAAAACTATTTAAAACATTAAAATTACAAAAAAAAATCTTAAATATATTATTGCTAAAAAAAAAACAAATAAAATGTATAGAATCTTTGCTAAATTTAGATATTTAAAAAGTTTTTTTTTATTAAAAAAAATCATTTTTGCAAAAATCATAACAAAAAAAGTTGGGCAGACTTGGGGAACTCAATTACATTTTAGTTGCCACCACAAAAACATGTAATGGATAACTAAAGTTCTCCCAGTTCATTCAGTTAGATGTAACTATAAAACCAATTACATTTAGATCAATAACATTTTTTATAATTAAAAATTATATACACATTACAAGTAATTGTTATTAATATAGTCTTATTTGCAACTACACGCAAGAAATTTTAATAAAGCAACAAACAATTACTTGTAATTAAATAGAGAGTCAGCTTAACTATTCCTATTAATTCCATATGTAAAATTCCTTTCTTCATAAAAATAATTAAAATATCAAAATTTGGATTAAAACCCATAACCACAATACCAATAAAAAATAATTTCAAGATATTTTTTATTACAATCATGTGTTATTTTCGATGTTTTTTTTTTATTCGGTTTTAATCACTTGAAATTTGTTATTTCAAATTTTTCAATTCCAATTACATGTAATAAGAATTTCAATAAGTAATCGATATCCCCAAAGTCTGGAATTGGTGCAATATAAGAAATCATATCTTTTAAAAGCGTTGACTAATTAATAAAAAAAAATATTTGGATCGTAAGTGTCTATAGGCCTAAAAAGGAAGCATATTTAAAATGGTAAGAATCGGTTTTTGATTTTACCTAGTTCCGTTGCAAGTGTTCTCCTAGAATAGAGGCAAACCTTCAAATGATGTTGGTATTTATCTAAAATTTTGGCTCAATGTGTTTCATTTAATCTTATGCTTTTAAATTGTATGGAAATCAGTGTGAATTTGACTATTATAACACTACCGAAAATTGCTTTCACTCTCCTTATTTCCTTAGGAATTTCGGTATCAAAATAAAATTTATTTGTGCCGTAAGACCAACCCCCGAAAATCACTATAAAATTAATTTACATTACATGTCTTGATACAATACGGCGCAAATGACTCTGATAAAAAGCGCAACCGAAGAACATGACATTTTGAAATATGAGGTTTTCTGCAGCAATGTTCTGTATACTACAGAACGGATAGTCACCAATTTGTCAATATTTGTCTTTAAATTCCATAGTCGAGGATTATGAACTTCTGCATACGCTAATCAATTTCTTTTCAATTTCCTTTTCAAATTGACGATATGGTCACACGGAGCAATCTGTTTCAACTTTTTTGATTACAAAATTATTCACAGCAAATCACAGAGAAAAATAAAAGCAAACATTTACATGCAGTCAAATGCACATGCACAAAGCGTGCTGGCGAGTTCAAACATCTTCGTACCAATCCCCTTTCTTCTTTCTTCTCTCACCATAAAACAACAAATTTGAAGAGAGCTATCCCTAACAAAAAGCCCCTCTTGAAAGTCTTTCTGCCTTAACTCGTAAATTGTGTACGTTTCAATGTGATCGATCAAATCTATTTTTTAAATTAGCCCATGTTCTGTAACTCTCCCGTAGAGAATCTTGTCGATTGAAACGTGAGAAATGAAATGAAAAAAGCAACTGTTTTTCTCACTTAAGGCTCAGTTAGCCGGGAGTTACAGTAACAGTAACCTTACCGTAAAAAGGTAAGACCAATCTATTTCTTGGGACGTAACATCTTACTGCTAACTTTAATCGTTCTAATTGCTTTACATACAACAAAATGAATCAGCTGATTTGCAACGTTACTGTTACTCCCGGCTAACTGAGCCTTAATCTGCGTCTGTAACATTTTTGGCGAGTAGTAGTTGTCACGTAAGAAAATTACTCACCAATTTACAGAAAAAGTGTGTCTGTAACATTTTTGTGAGAGTTCCCGCTTTAAACTGTCAAATAAACTCACGAATACAAACGGGACGAGAAAAAATGTTGGCACTAACAACCGTATTGAAAATGCAAAATGCAGAGAATAATAACAATAATTCGTTGATTGTTTAACTAATTTGCTTTTATCATTTTTATAAAATATACGAATGTTTTCAAAGCTCGTTTGCAAACAACAAACATTAAAGTCGCACTTTACATTATTTGGTATAGCCGACGGATTTATTTTCGCCGCCGTCGTAAAAACCTTTTCAATTTTAGTAAATTTTGGTCGCCGTCAACAATATGTACGATTAACGTTCTCTAACGTTCGAGTGTAATGTTATGACATTTATAACGTAAAGAAGTAATATCTTTTGCTAGTATTCGACATGAGTTACCCTGCAAATAATAGGACCAGTCCAAACACGTGTGTAAAGAGTAGCCCTCAAGGGACTAGGACTAGGACTAGTCCAAAAGTAACCCAAACATATGGAAAAATCATGGTCTATTTAACATTACGATGTCCTAGGGCAGGACCATATAACCCAGCCTTAGACTACAAAGGAGTAGTTTTAAAACTACTCCATTGTGTACACAAGAGGATTAGTTTTAACTTCGCTTAAAAACGAAAACATGTCGTTAAAAAACGAAGTCATGTCGTCTCACTACAAAAACTTTTTATCAATGACATTATCATTGCTTGCATTACATCGGACCAGTCCATGGAAAAGTCCATTTGATGAAACTGGATCAGGTGGTCCAATAATATTTGCAGGGTATAGACACACTTTTTCTCACATTTCGAGAAACGATGGAATATTTTGTTTCACATCTTTTCGATGCCAGAAGTTCTCACTAAAGTAACAGAACATGGGTACAGGACTGTATAGTCGGATTCGGAGTTGAAGAGTCGCATTTGAGGTTTTTTGTACCGCAGTCGGAGTTGTTTAAACATGGAGACATAGGTAGGCGTTGTTTTCTCTCGGTGTTGGGGGCACTATAAGACTTGCGCGTAAATAAAAAAAAGAAAACTATGTGATTAATATATGGAGATTGGATAAAATGAAACCATTAATAATTATTCAAGATTATACTTTTAGCAAAGAAAGAATTTTGTAAAAACAGATCAGTTTTGTGTTTTCAGGTTTAAAATTCATGCAAAATTTTCCATAATAAAATCTAGATAACAAAAAAAAAACAACTGTTAATACTTTATCTAAATAAAATTTTTTGGCTGTTATTTAGTTTCCTATTTCAAATTTAATTAAAATTTAGAATATTTTTTTTTTTTTGTAACATTTGTAATTTAAATAGTTAACATGAGCATAAATTATAAATGTCATAGAAAAATTTAGCATATAAATAAAGCAATTATTAATAAAAAAAAATAAATAAACGATATTTGTCTTAAAACTTGTAATACTTGTTATTTGTAGCTTTAATTAATTTAAATATTTTTTCATTAGACCAAAATAAGAAAAAAAAGTGTTCTATAGCTGTAAAACAAATAAACTCAATGTCAAACCAATAAAAATATAAACATTAATTTAATAATTTATTAAATGTGTATTAAAATACAACAGCAAACAATAAAGTTATGAAATAAAAATAAAAATAAAAAAAAAATATGTAAAAAATGAAACATGAAGAAAAAAAAAATAATTAAAATAATAAATGTGAAATGGTTTTTAATTAAAAAAAAAAATAACAACTGTAGTTTTATTTCTATAAAGAAATCCACAGAAAATGAGAGACATTTTTTATAAGCATACGGAAACATAGAAGATTGACTTGAATCAAAACTCTCGCAAAACGAAGCAAAAAAATTTCTCTTAAAATTACAACGTGTGAAATGCATCAACTACCCAGCAAGAAAAAGTTTATAATAGGAATAGAGAATGTAATACGTATCCTGTATGATATTTGATTCCAGAATTCATTACTCTTAACATTGAACATTTCCTAGATTTGTAATAAATTATTTTAATGTATCCTACGAATGACAAACATAAGTTATATGCTATATACATATTTTTTTTTTTGCTCATTATTGTTTTGACCTACCGACCATTTTAAAAAAAATTGAGTTAGGTATGGGGTTTATGAATCCAAAACCTGTTAAACGAAATTTTTTATCGTTCCTAAGATATAAAGCATTAATTTGGTTCATATCAACTATTTTAAAAAATTATTACGTATTGTTTTGCTCCACGCCCCACTGTTTGGCGAATTTGCTGGATTGATCATACAAAAACGTACAAAATAAATTTCATTCTTGCTTTGCTTCATTGCCGTAAGAAAAACAAGTTGTTTAAGCGAAATCAAAACAATGTGATCGCAGGAAAATAAATTTTACTCTTAATTCGATTCTTTGCAGGCATTTTGGGAGACAGAAGTTGCTATGTTTGGACGATATGTCTAAAGAAAGACTGAAGTCGATCTTTCTGTTTTGCAGGGAGTCTATTTTGCAGGGAGGCAGTAGTGATGGCTGGTTGATACTGGCTGACTCTTTTTACTGGCTAGGGGTATCACAAATGGACCGCTATAAGGACCCAAGTGAGCCATCCTCGTCCATACTGCGTATTGAAACTAACCTAATTTAACCTTCGCTTCATTGCCGCAAGAAAAAATAATAGTAAAAGCAAAATAAAATGTCAACAACTCAATGCACATCAGTCAGTATACGTATGCAGCACAAAAGGGTACTTTTTTAATTTAGAAAAGTTGGGTATGCAATAAAATAAAATCCTATTAGCTCCTAAAGGCGCCCACCCGTTCACGACATGTGTTTGTCATCTGACATGTCAAATTTCACTGCAAAATACATACATGTCGTGTGTTACCTTTTTAACATTGCTTCTGTAAAAGTCAGACGCAAAGTCATCTGACAAAATTTCAATTAGAGCTTGCTTTATTTTCTTCTGACAAACCATCTGACATCACTGCTGTTATTTTGAAAAAAAAAATGTTGCTAGAAATCTATGCTGCAAGGAAACTGAGGTTGTTATTGTACAATACCAATAAATGTATGTTCTATTAACCTTTTAATAAAATAATGTAGATACATATAAAAAAAACTCTTCATTATTATATCCAAAATTGACATCTTCGATTTTAAAGAAAAAATGTTTAAGATGGCTGAACTCTTTTAAGGCGCAAATATAATTTATTTGTGGCGGCCGCACGCTATTTTGAAACCGAGAACTACTTGGTTTTCTGCAAAAACTATGCGAAACAAGTTAGAGTGCTATATTCTGCTGTGCCGAAACTTTGATACCCTCCACCGACAGCTCAGTGGGCTTTATATGGGGCCTATAGCATCACGAAATTTATTAGTGTGAGTAGTATTTAGTTTTATTTTGATAGCATTATTTATAACGGCTTTAGGCGTACTAAACTGTTTTCCGAGAGTAGGGTTAAGATGGGGCCTAGGGTAAATTATGGACGGATCTTCACGAAATTTTGCAGCGTGATTTCCAGTCGAATAAAAAAAATTTATGTAAAATCTTATCTCATTTCGTGCCTTATTCCACCATTTATGTTATTTTTTGTAACAAAATTATCATTTTTTTTAGGTGATGGTTCCACAGTTTGATTCATAACTCTGGTCCTACTGCACCGATTTTGCTGAATTTCAATCCCAAACTGCTTAGGATAACTACAAGCAATTAGGCACCAAGTTTGTTCATTTCTTTTGAGTTGTTCGAAAGTGAGACGGACTCAAGGACCAGAATATATATACTTTATGGGGTCTGAGATGAATAATAAAAAAGTTTCACACGGAATGACAAACTTAATATACCCTCTTCACAACTAATTGTGGTGGAGGGTATAAAAAAAGAGCCAATGTTAGAATCAAATTACATGTACGTTTGTCACCGAATATTATAAACTTTATGTAAAACAGCCATTTTGACAGACATACACAATTAAATGTGACTTGCCAAGTTGACAAGTCAGATGTAAAAAAACATGTCGTCTATATGCTCCTTAAGTTCGTTTATGAACGTTCACAAAAAATTTTAATTTTTCTTCAAAATAAAAGTATGTCAGAAGAGTGGTGAAAATACAAAAAAATTCTATCGGGTATATGAATTTTCAGAAAACTTCATGTCAGCCTTCATTGTCGTTTTTCTCCGCTACGCTTTTTTTTGCATATGCGCCAAATTAATAATAAACTTACGATATGTACTTATGAAAGATTTTTACCTTGTAACTCTTCACAAATGGGTATTTTTTACCCCTTTACTGGGGAAAAAAGTATCCCTAAATAAGGATAGATTGGGTTACCATGGGAAGGACCAAATGTATGTTTTATTAAAATTATTAAGTAATCAGTGTTTAATAAAAAATAAATCTTGAAAACTATCATTTTTAGAATTTTTTTTTAATTATCTTAGAGTTACAAACAAACCTTTCAATCATCACTTCAAAAAACTGACAACTTAAAAAATAAAACGTTCTGATTATAAAAATTACTAATGGCAATAAATGACAAACGTGACTGATTCTCTCTCGAATCCACAAATAAGAGGGGTATTTATTTTATTAGTTTGTAAGGACAAGTAAGCCAAATTCAAAAACAGAAAGAAAATAAAATAAATGAAAGAGATTGTGACGAATCTCAATAAACATTACGCTAAGAGAGAACTACTAGTAATAAATTGAAGTTTAGTCTTTACTAAAATTGCCATCGATTTAGTTTGAATACTTCCAGTTCATATTTGATGGCCGCTCCTTAAGTCAATGGTGCGCCACCTTTTGTCTTGCCAACTCTCACCAAAGTTTGGCTTTTGTTTTTATTTTAATTTTATTTTTTTATTATTTTACGTCGTTTCTAGAATTTTTGTTGCGAAAAAAGTCGTAAAATCGTAACTCATATAAAGTTCATTTTTGTTAGTTGTTATGCCGTGACTTTTTCTTCGTGTTGGTATTTTGAGCCGTTAACACTTTGACGTTAACAACAATCAAACATTGCCATTCGATTGAAATTGAGAGGTGGGAAAAAATATACTATGGGTTAGAGATTATAAAATAAAGGAAAATATTGGTTTCGGATATTTTAGAGTTAAAATTTGTGTGTCAATTTCAATTCTGATACAACAGTTTTAATTTGGCTGTGCCGACAGTAAAACTGTTTCAGAAGTGGGCTTTGCATGTGATCTATAAATTATGAACCAATCTGCATAAAAACTGAACTACTAAAGTCTATACAAAAAGTGCCATTCGGCAATGTATTTTCTAGTAGTACTATAAGACTATGGAAACCCTAATTTGTCTAGGAAATTTGACCGTGTGATTTTTATTTCAATAAAACTATGACAGAATTAATTTTTCGACAATATGGTAATTTGTATACTTAAGTGTTATCTGCGAGTAGGATAAATATGGTAAAATACAGACCGATCTTCACGAAATATATCTATAACAGAGTTAGAAACAAATATTTAGGTACAGCACATTAGTGTACCGTACCGTATTTTGCCATTCTATCCAAAAATGCAATATTGAAAAAAATTTGTTTGAAAATTTGTAGATCAACAATATACGGTACATAACGATTGTTAGCAGACAAACACAAATATGTACTTAGATAAGTACCGATCGTGTTTTAGTTTACATTAAAAGGTTACAGGATAAAGTGAACTATCACCGTCTCGATGATTTGATCTTTTGGTTGTTGATTAGCATAAGTAACTATAAGTAACTATAAGTAACTTCAAATAAATCTGCCACTGTATCAGCAGTACTATTATATAAGATTGAAAGTCTTGTTGTACTGTAATTTTTCTAATTAAATAAATAAATAAATGTGAGAAGAATTTTATTTGAAATTTTCTTAAATATTTAGATGCATTAATAATAAGGAAAGGAAATAAATTATTAATGGACTGGTATCCAAAACCAACATATACAGGAAGAAAAATAAGTTATTTTTCAAAACACCCAAAAAGGTGTATCATTCATACAGCAAAAAATTCAATAATAATCAAAGGGTATTGAAAATAAGTGATGTTGAATTGCATAGGGAGAAAAAGAAAAATATTTTAAAAGATAATAGCTTTCAAATTGAACTTACAACTAATTTAATAGGACTATCATAAACAGAAAGGGAAATAAATTAGACTCTTCGAATGTACCGACAATTTATAAATGATAGACTTATGTACCAAAAATGTCAATTAGAAAAGGCTAACACCTATGATACGAATATAAATTAAGTGGCACATAAGTCATATACTACATTAGGCAGATTATTTACTAAAACTGAGAAGAGCATATTAAAGTGGGAAGGGTCAGAGATATTACAAACCAAATGAATATTTCAAGTCATGCGAAATAAAATACTTTCGCGTACTTTGTTGTTCTCATAAAGTATAGAGCAAAACTACCCGAAATAACGTACAATATTTTATTATAAAGTGCGGGCAGCCCTAATCACGATAAAAGCGAATAATAAATTGTTATATTTTCTATTGAGATTCAATAACACAGTATTAACAACTGAATTAACAATGAAATAACTAGAATAATTGTGAAATGATAACCCCTAAAGCTTTCAAAATATTCCCAACAAATTCAACAATTCTTAAATCAAATACTCAAAATCGATCCTCTAATTTGACAACTCTGCCGCCAAGGTTACGATAGATTTAAAGGAAATTCTCAAAGCGAATTTATGTATGTATCCGATGGTGGCGGTATTACAAGACAACATTGTATATTTATTATTGCTTTTGTTGGTCCATACGTCAAAAAACATAACTTTTGGCATTTCTCTCTCCAATGGCCCATTTCACATTATTTAATGTTTAAAAATTTATGTTTAAAATTCCTTTTTAATGTCAAGTAAAAATAAAATCATCTGAAAAACTCTATTCAAACATGAATTGACATTTAATTAGAATTGCTTAAATTGGCCATAAGTAGGAAAACAAGTAGCTCAGCTGTGTTTTTTACGCCACCTTTAATGTGAATTCGCCTTGGTACTCGTGAAAAAACCAAATTTTGATTTCAAACTTTTCTTAATTCCTATTTAATGATAAGAGCTTTAGCTTTTTTTTGAAAGAAACAGCTTTTAAGTGAAAATTTATCAGGCAGTCCACTTTTCAGAGTTAACACAACTTAAATTCTTATCTACTTTTGTTAACCATTCATTCCTTCCCATTGTGCACTTTTGTTTTCCTTATTCTTTTTCTTAAACTAATGCTTGCCAGACTGTAGCATCGTAAAAAATATCCTTGGTTGGCAATTTTTTTTTCGCATTATTTTCTTTAGGTATGAGTATTTTCCCTTCATTTCAGTAATTTTTACGATCATCGTTGCATTTGTATTTTAACGTGCATATGACGTGTTTTAGTTTGGTATTTTTCCCCCAAACATTTTAAAAACGTAAGTTTTATCTGTACGTAGTATTCGCATAATAATATTTAAGGGTCTTGGATTTATTTGTTTTTTTTTCCTGTTTACTACTGCTGCATTTACCTTTTTCATAGCGCCTTAAAGTTGCAAGTTGTTTCTTTACGTTTAAGTTAGTTGTATTAAGTTTAATCTTAACGCTTGTAGCATGATAATAAAACTTAAAAATATAAGAATTGCAAATTTTGATGAATGTTTAAGGAAAAGACGAGTTTGTCGTAGCATTAATAACAGTTTTTTTTTTTTGTCATCGGTTTAAGGAAAGTGGAAACAGTAGCAGTAGCGGTAAGTATGGGTTTGTAGATTTTTTTATGTTTATTTTATTTTGTAATTATTTGGATTAAATAATGTTAAAACTGTAAGAATTTAGTAAATAAATAAAAAAAAATAAGCCAAAGAGTTAAGACACAATGTTAAGCCAAATGTTAATATCACATAGTTGAAGGCTCTACCGAGCTGCATATGTCAGGAAAATAGTTAGAATCATTTGAAAGCATCGTATACAAAGAACAAAATAATAATTTAAATCACTTGATAAAACGTTTAATTTACTTGATTAAATTTTTAATTAAAACGGATTTTATTTTTGGTTAATGAAAGAAGAGAATTTTTTCTGTGTACAAGAGAGGGAGGTCAGTGCACTTGCCGCAAAAACTTTGAACTATTCTACACATTCCCTTTTCATTGCGGTTCCTAAGACACCATACATATTTTGAACTCTGCATTTTACAATAAATTTGCGGCTTGGTTCCCCACGACATTCATTAGATATTTATCTACTCGGTCATTGTATACGCCCCTCATTATTACCGCACAAAGGTATTTAACAGATTTCGCTAGTTTTAAAAAAATTTTGTATAATGGAAATATTAAAGCTAAATTATATGGATTTTTCTTATTCCGCTTGGCCGCTATTGTGCCAAAAGTCTTAATCTAGGGGGCATTTGTATGGGAGCTAAGTTAAATAATGGAGCGATTTAGAATCCGATCAAATATTTTGCCTACAATGGAATAGAGCATGAACTTTATTCTATTGCAAGCTCTTTCATGCTGACAAACAAACGGACAGACATGGTTATATCGTCTTAGATCTTCACAAGAATATAATTTCTGGAATGGAGTATTTGAACTAAAAATTCCATTTTACAAAGTGTGAATGAAACAATTTCACTATTTAACAAATTTAGGTTTGGGAGTTTATTAAGCTTAAACGGTTCTTAGTCGGACACAAAATAAAAGGAATTGCTTCTGAAAGGATGTACCTCATACTGAAGATCCCAGACGCCAAAAACCCCTGTTTTTTTGCCTTAAATCGAAACACATAAGCTTTTGAAAAATTGGCTTTATAATGAGAAAACTTTGTTTAATTACATCAAAATCCAATAATTTCAGTTCAGAATAATAAAGTGTTCTTTAAAAGAACTAAATTTTTTCATAGTTAATTTTATTTTATTTTTAGTCTTTAAAACACCATGTGTTCTCAATGATCACGTTCTATTAATTTAATTCAATTTCGATAAGATTTTCTTATCAACCAAATATACTTAAAAGCGTAATCGCAATAAACTTAAGTACTTTCTAAAATATCTTTGAAAAAAATTTTATTACTCTCAAATCTCATACTGGCGTTTAAAGGGAATGAATGCGAGCACAATTAACGGGGTACGGGAGTACGGGGTAAGAAAATCAAATAAATACTATAAATTTTGTTTTAATCTTTGCCACCGAACGAACACAAACAAACACATTTTGCTCATGGATTCGAAAATGTCATAAACGTTAATCGTTTATCGTATAAATCTCGTTTAAATAAATATAAGAAGAAGGAAGACTCTTGAGTAAATATTTACCTTAAATGTCAGTAGTGAGTTTAGCTACTTTAAAACAGGGTAATTTAAAAAAAGGTGCGTTAACACAGGAATAAAAAAACGCGTTTCATTATAATGTAGCATAAGAAAATCATCAAAAGCTGGGGGGCTGCTCTCTACACAAAAAAAAAAAATTTCCAAAATATTTTTCAATTAAATAATTAATTGGTGTACATTAATTATTCAATTAATTTTTTGTTTGCTGCAATTAATTTTTTTAATCAAACCCCATAAAATTAAATGTTTGTGTATATGTGGTGTATTTTTTGTTTATACAATTAATTTTTTAATTGACTTAATTTGTGTCCAATGACTCGAAAATACAAATCCGTTAATTGATATGATCAATTCCTTTGCAGGGGCAAAATTAGTTAAATATTTAATTGTCTGAACGAATTGTTTAATTGAAGTCGATTTTCTATTTTTTCTGTGTATTGCGATGCGAATGAAATTTCGATACGAAAACTTAATGCCAATTTGGTACTCTCTTTAACTTTCGCAAAGTTTTATGAAATTCATGCAACAGTGGCAACCAAAATTAATGATGGCACAGATTCGCAGTTTTGAAATCTCAAAATATGTAATAAAAATTTTAAATTCGAACATTTAAATTAAATAAATAATTATGATTTGCAAAAGAAAAAAGAAAAAAATGCGAAAGACAAATTTGCCAACGAATTAAAAAGAACCAATGACTATATTGGGTACCATATTCTTTCGCATTGCAATAGAGAGTAGCCCCCCTGGATTCTTCACCAAAGTAACTTCTCAAATTTTACGGCCGGAAAGTTTCCCGATTAAATGACTAAAGCTAAGCAAGGCAGTTTAGCATCAATCAAAAAAAATGGTATGTTGAAAGGGGCAAAGTCTGGGCGCCAAGGCCGATTTAAAGTAAATGTTAGCATTTCTTTTTTCCTCAAATAGTTTTCGACTTGTAGTGTAACATAATAATAAGCATTATCATGGAGAAAATTTAGAGTTTCGTGTCGGATAGAATATTCTGGGCGTATTTCAATAATTACTTCTTTTAACTAGATGAATTGATGCAGGTGTAACTCTCTGCAATAGTGTGCGTGGTACGGTACACTGGGTAAATTCTATCCGTTTGCATTTGAATGTTTGAACTCTTCAGTATATCCGTGTCTCCCCCCCAGCCATACTTCGACGCAAAAAAACTTTTTTCGTTGCATCGCTGAGCAGAAAGTGCGTTTATAAATTTTAAGAAAACAAATTAATTTTTTATTGATTTAATGTAATGAGTTAATTATTGAAAAAAAAATACAATTTAACACAAAACAAAAAGTTTTAAATCATCACTTTGTATGTGGGTACCAAAGATCAGCAATGAGTAGTGAAAAAGTGAGTAGATCTGAATCATGACTTATAATTTCTTATACTTATGCGCACTCATAATTATTGCAATGTTCTTTAAGCTCATATTCACTCAGAAGTTTGATTTTATTCATCGTACCCATACTTAGCAGCATTTGTAGTGGTTGTTTTAGATTCAACTTAACTCATTATTTAGCTGGACGTTGCACTTGATTATAAGAGCAACCCGCATTTAATTTTTGGAGCCTCCCTATTGTAGTTGTGCAGATCCCGAGAAATTAATAATTACTTTGTATTTTGGGTTCAATATAATACTCACGTCCTTCGCACACAGATCGCAAATAAAATATTCGGCTGCGTTACGATCTTTTGCAGAGAAAGTACATTATGTTTGCCAAATTTCAGCTTAGTCATCTGACGGCTTTAGAAAGTTATGGAAAGAGAAGGGGACATACACCCGGCTAAACTAAGAAATTATGTATGCATTAGGGTAGTTCAAATTTTATGGGATCGAAAAATTTACAAAGCACATCGCGATTCGTGTACAATGGGTCATTACAAAAAACTTTGCCAAAGAAACCAGGTAAAAAATTTATTTCGAGCTCCCGGATTTTTCAAAATAGGTAGTTTTTCAAAATATTCAAGAATAGAGGCAAAAATTATATTTGCTCAAGCCAAACATGTATTTTGCGGTTTTTTGGGTCGAGAAATACATTTAGGCCCTAATTTTGTAAAACACAACGCACGCCAAAGTATTATATTGAAAGCAAAAACAAATTCATAAATATTTTGTAATTTTGTTGTTGCTTTGTACAGAAATTTATTTACCGTTTTAAAATTTTCAACGCCACAAGCAATGAGGCGTATGAAATCTTAAAAACCAATCTGAATTTCTGTTAGACGCAACAACAAAATTACAAAGTATTTATGAATTTGTTTTTGCTTTCAATGTAATTCTTTGTCGTTGCGTTGTGTTTTACAAAATTAGGGCCTTATTTTTATATTGAAATTGCCGCCAGAGGGCGCTTTCGTACATTTTTAGAATTTTATCGCTTTTTTTTGTGGACAATTTTCGAAATATTTCTGAAAATTTACGAATATTTGACTTTCTGAAAATGCAATCTAAAATTTTTTTAAAGTCCGATGAAAAGAAAATACCGCGACTTATCTTTAAAAATATTTTTACACTTCCGTAACCATGTGGAAGATCTGATGCAACTGAGAGTTTACAAAAAAATGATCATAAAACTTCAATTTCACGCAGTATACGAATATGATTGACATAAATGATAATTCAATCATATTCGAACCACAATTTACTCTGAAAAATTGTTATGATTATCTAGAACAATGTCTAGAAGACAATGATCCACCGCTGCCTGATTCGAAAATTTCGTTACATATAAAAGACATGACAGCAAGAAAGACTTTTAAAAATAATTCATTTTCGATTATTTTATAAAACTTGTGAAAAAAGTAAAAGTAAGGAAGAAATATGCTGCGTTCATTTTTTGTCTTAAATTGAATGAAGTCGATATAGATCGTGAATAAGTACCCCCTTCCCCCCTAATAATTTTAAAAGCTAATTTTTTTTTTTTTGCTATTTAAAGTTTGAGATTGCATTTTGAAAAAGTTCTTCATATTCTTCAATATTTACAACAATTCCTCAATTTTCCAAAAAAAAAAAACAAGTAAGAAAGAACAGTCGGTCCAGCCCGGGTAAATGATACCCTACACCACAGTATTTTAAAACACATTTACCAGAGTGCACCCTATTCGGGACCCATGGAGAATCATGTTTATGTGTCCATATATATTATATATTTTAAATTTCATTAAAAAAAAGTTAAATAGTGTATGAGAGGCAGAAATTGCCCCCTAACTCCCCTTGTGTTCCTATTTTTGAAAAACTGCGCAGCACATGTATGCAAATAAATTTGGATCTATCTATGTTTTAAATTTCATTAAAATCGGTTGGATAGTTTCTGAGAGCCAGAAATTGCCCCTATGTCCTCACGTGGTCCTACGATTGGGCCCATTTTCAATAGGTTGGCCAATAAGAACCTATAAGCCAAATTTTATCAACCTGTACTTTGCGCACAAGGTTACATGGACAGCTACCCAGCCAGCCGGACGAACATCGTTAGATGCAAATTGTTGAAATATGGGCTGAAGCACAAATTGATATTGATGTTGATTTTCCATTCAATATTTTGTTCTCCCATTAAGCTAATTTTTGGTTGAATGGGTACTTAAATAAGCAGAATTTTCGCATTTAGAGTGAGCATAACCCACAAACTTTTGTCGAAACACCATAACATCCACAGCATATTACTGTTTGGTGAGCTTTGTGGGGGGCTAGAGGAGTCATTGATCTATGTGTCTTCAAAAACGACAATGGTCAGAATGTTACTGTCAATGGTGATCGGTATAGGGACATGATTAGAAATTTGTTCGTATCTCGATTAGCTGGCATTAATATTGCTCACATGTGGTTCCAACAGTACGGAGCCATATGCTACACATCGCGCGCTACAATTTATTTACTCAAAGAAGCTTTTGATTAAAGAATAATTTCACGTAATGGTCCAATTATAAAAATATATTTAATAATGTTTTAACTCTATATGGATATATGGTAAAGTTCAATTTCTGAATAACATTTGTATGTCGGCTTATGTAAGGAAAAAGCTCTTTAGGATTGAATGAAATAGTAATTTCTGAACTCTTTTTTATTTAACAAATTGTCAAATAAAAAACACTCTTTATTGAAATATCCTTTTCCTTTCTTAACGTTTAATTTGAGTAGTTATTCGTACATTGTCCTTTCTTACAAATAATATTCAGTATGATAAACCCAACTACTGAAAGTGATTCTCAAACACAACGAAATAGTGGTTGGTTGGCTTTATTTGTTTGCTTTAGCCTTTAGCTAAACTTTGGTTATAATTTATTGTTTTTGTGGTCGGTACATTCGGGTGACCACGAAATTTTAAGTAGATGTGCTTTTGTCAATAAATAGATGATAAACATGTTTATATTAAATGTTACATATTTGTAGATACATACAAATATACATACATACAAAATATTTACATGACCTACCCCAAATAAAATTAAATTAATGTATTAGGTTAATATAGTTATACGAGATATACACTGAAAATCTTTTGCTAGTTGGAATTGTTTGAGTTTCCTTAATAAGTTTATAAGAAATCCTTTACTTAAAGCTCCATCGAGAATATATAAAATATTCATGCTTATTTACTTGATTATAAAATAAAATATTTATAATAATTAGACAAAATAACTTTTAGAAGAAGAACCAGTTTTGTAAGCTTTTTGTCAACTGATTGCAATAAAAACACGCACTCACTGAACGTACCTGAATCAGCTGATAATAAGCAAACAATACTTAAAACTACTAATCAAGGCGAATGCACTAGAAGGTGATGTCAACTCTACAACAACACTGCTTCTGTGATCGGATTGTCAAAAATATAGGTAGTAAATAAAAAGGTTTGTTTATAAAAAAACTAGTTCGTATACAAACTTTGACAACTCGACCACCGAAAAAAAACCATATGTTGACTTGACCCCACCTTCTACTGAATTCGCCCTGCTACCAATGGAACATTATTTTATTTAAATTAAGCGTGAAATGTATATTTGACAACTATTCCAATTTTGCCTGGGATGGAAAACTCTCATGGTAGTGAATTCCATTCGCCCGTGAGTTTGTTATCGAGAAACATATTATTTTACTTTTTTTGATATCAAAATTTATAGGTTGACGACTAAATTCTCTTTTGAATAAAACTTCGACTTTATATCTGTGGATCTAAAAAAAACAACCGTTACCTCTAGGTTTGTTTACATACTTGCGCGCTAAGAACCGTGATAGTATCTCAGTAAGTGGACATAATTTAACGCGATATCGGGGGCTATGTCATAGTTGACCTAAGATGGAAAAAGTGCTTTTAAGACAAGACAATATGGGAGCGGATTTCGACTCTGACAACATCTATAGACCGAAATATTTATTTCTCTACGTCCTAAGAGTCTGATAAGGCAGACATTTGCACAATAGCTCTTCAAACCGCAGAAAGCTAAGATCAGCAAGAAATCAAAAAATCTTAAAAGGGTGGCTGGTAAGCTGCAAGTGTTATCTTCAGTTTAAAAGGTCTCTGAACATTCGCAATCAATCTTCCGTAACAAACCATAAGAAAAGCCTAAGGCAAGAGCTTTAATATACATATGAGAGTATGAAGTCAAGCTTAATACGACCTTCGCAACGATTGTACCAACCAGGACGGAGCCAAGACCCATCCTCATATAGCTCGGCACTCCGCACACATTGCGTCTGCCAACGCCACCTTGTGTGGACACCTATATTAAGGTGGTAATAATTTTCTAGTTCATTTTGTTCGCTCATTCGTTCTCTCATTGTTCTCTCATTTCACGAAAAATGTATTGAAGTTCGGTTGCAAAAGAAAAAGTCGTAACGACAAAAATTGTACAATGTAAACATCAGACCGACTTCAAAGAGGAAACGACAATAATCGCAAGGACAACAATCTTATAATGTGAATTGGGACTAACCAATTACCAATCCAGGACGTTTAAAGTTACCGTGTCACCAAACTGGTTGAACGCAATCTATTGGAGATCTGCCAAATTTAGACCACAAACACGATTGAGATTTTAAATCAATCAATATCCTCCAAGATTGTAACGATAGTCAAAACCTACAAGAACAAAAAACAATAGGCAACAGAAGGAGCTGACCGTGCGTTTTCAAGATTATTGACTAACGCAGGATTATGTACCAAAAAAACAGATGCAGGGGCCTGATTCTGGCAGTCGTAATCGAGTAATCATATCTGGCAAGAGTTCAACATGAGCACGCTGACAAATTTGGATTCTTTCATCAAAGTTTTTAATCACTTTTTGGCAAAATGGCGGGTCTATTTCATTAATAACATCACGGATTTTAAGTTTTAAGGCTGCAATCGATTCGATTGGCTCCGTATCGACCCTGTCCTTACAAAAAATAATCCAGTGGTGTTAAATCACACGATCTGGATGGCCACTTAACAGCTGATGTTCGTGCTTTGCAAACAAAGATTTTGTTGAAAACTCCGATATTTGACTCAAGATTGAAACGATGCTTAAATTGTTATTGCAATTTATAAAAGTGTGTACACGAAACAATTTCGGCTATTTTAATAAGCAAACTGTAATTGCACAAGTTTCGAAGCATAAAAGCGAAAAATGCCTATTTGGAAATAAGCGATAAATACTGTAATGTACTTTCAATGAAGTTATAAAGCTTTATTTCTAACATTTATTGAAAACTTGTGGAAATGATTCGACTGATTTGTAAAACCAACAAACAAGTTTTATGTATGAGATATAATTTCTATTAACTTTTATACCTTGAAATTTAGATACAGGGGCCCAATGGCAGATTCGAAAGCAACTTTATTCCTAATTCTTTCAGTCGACACTGAACGCATCGAAATTGTTTTTTCAGTATTGTTAAACTTAAATTATTACTTTACAACACCGAAAAAATAATTCCGATTCGTTCTGTATTGACTGAAATAATTGGATATTAAATTGCTTTCGAATCAAGAAAGTACTCGATCACGACTGCCAGAATCAGGCACCAAAATGATTTCCTTTTATGTGAAGCAAGATACGAAATCACTTCCATTTTTGATCGAAATTGATTTCTGTGAAAGCCTGATAGGCTCATATTATTGGACCTAATACTAAGCAAAATTTCGAGTGTATATACATACATACATTTCACACTAAGTTTTCATCTTCTTAAACTCTAACTCACAACTGCATTCATTATTATATAATTCTTACAATTTCAACGCCTGAAGCTTAAATTGTGTACAAACGTGTACACTTAATGTGTCGAATAAATATAATTCCTAAAACATGTCCAACAAATATCTTAATTTATTTGGGAACTTAAAGTATTGAAGACATTATTAAATTTTCTTAAATGTAGACTAAGAATTTCTTTGGAAAACTATTTATTTCAAAAAAAATTAAAATATTCCACAGTTTTGTTTAATTCAAACTGAACCCAAGAACCGCAAAACTTTTTTAGCTTTCAAATGTTTTAATTTGAACAAAAAGATGTTTTGTTTATTAAACACGAAAACTATTTGAAAAGTTTTCCTAAAACTAAAAATATTCTAGACATGTACATATATTTCTTTTGTTCATAGAAATAATTTTAGTACTTTTGGTCGTAATAAGTATAGAAAATTATGTACGAAATAATACAATTGGGAATATGAAGAAAAAAAAAGATACAAGATAAAATACATACATTTTAAGGGTTTTAAGAACATGTAAGGAAAAGTTTTCTTTGCAATTCAGTGAAAAAATAATTATACATATCCTTTAATGCCAACAAATATTATTTTAAGGCCCGTTTTCACAACTTACCGATAGCTAAAAGTAGGATTTTATCGGCAACTTTACTTTGACCTACCAAGTACCCTTAATTTACTTTAGGTTTAAGTAGAGTTTTAATAATGGAACACTTTTCATCCGGCCGATAAAATCCTACCTTTGCCTATCGGTAAGTTGTGAAAACGGGCCTAAGTGGACTAAGCCAAATACTAACTTTTTTTGATGTTGTTGTCAAGTTTTGCAAAAATTTTCATAATCATTTAGCGATTTATACGGACCAAGTCGTTTTTAAACTTAATTAAAGAACATACCCAATAAAAGCATCAAACGAAGCAGGTTTGTAAAGGAGAAATGTTTCTCTTAGCATCTTGCTAATGGAATTTTATATGGTGAGTTCGGACTTTGAAGCAATACATTTTTGACACAAAAAGCACTTTATTCAATGCATCTAAAAACTGTTGAGTGTAGCTATCAGCTTTACACACTGAATGTTTTGTTACAGTTATTTTTTTAGTATTCTCCCTTACAAACCTGCTTCGTAGTAAGGACAGTGGCTCTTGAAATTTCATTTTTTTTTTTTTTTATAAAACTTGCTAAGATTCGTTCACTTACTTTACTGCATCTGTGTATATCTTATTAGTGCTTCGCAAAATGATAAAACTGTTTATTGCGATAGGTTCTGTTTTACTTTAATCTACTACAAAAAACTATACAGTCGCTTACGACAACGACGTCCGTAAGGCTGATTGTTTTCCACTTAACAAGTGCTATTTTTGTAATTGAGATATTTACGATAATGAGAAGAATTATATTAACGAAGCTATAGTTTTAACTCAAAGAGAAAATATTAAAAATAAAGATTATGTCAAAATAAAAAAAGCTTTAGAAAAAATTTAGGGATGTTAAGATACGTCTTTTTGCCGATACTCAAAAAGAAATATCGGCAATACCGATACGTATATTGAATTTAAATTCAGGTTTAAATTCATTGAATGCAAGTACTGTATTTTTTGCTATACAAAATAGCAGTGCAACAGAGAGATTATTAATATTTTAAATGGAAATAAAAAAGATTTTTAGTTAAAACAAAAAGAAATTATTTTTTACGTTTGCAGAGATAGACGATTTCGCAAATCCGTTTGAACCAGACCTGCAGTGGAAAAAAATCTCATATGCGACAGCAGTCATTTAGCTAAAAAGAAAAACCAATCCATCCGTACTTAAATCAAGTACAGAATGATTGATTCAAGTACGGTTTACCTAAGTGAACCGTACATAAAATAATCTGAAAAAAGATTGACTTAACTCAAACTGTACTTCTTTAAGGAATTTTCAAGTTGGTTTGAATTCAAAAATCCGTACCTCAAATAAGCCGAAAGTCAGATTTTGATTCTAACCTAAGCACTAACTTACCCCAGACAACCAGAGAGAGTAGAATATTTTTATTTACTTACCACGTTAACACCTCTGTTTGTTTCAAATTAGTTGAAGTTACCCCCCCTGTTGTTTACAGAAGAACTCACAATTATAAGGTACCACATCATGCCCGATATGATTTTCGTTTTCAATATACTTTAAAAATTTGATGTATTTAATTAAAAAAAAAAATTAACAAATAGAATTCGGGAATTTTTATTGCTTATTTTACTTTTTTTTAACAAAAAAATAATGTGTTTCCTCTTGAAGTGTTGTTGTTGCAAACGCACGCGTACGCACGCATTTAGAATGTAGAATGTTTCGCGAAAGTAATAACATTTTGGATTGGTTTGAGTACTTTTTTATTGTATTTGAACTTAAATGTTTAAGTACGAAAGTTCGAAAGTAAGTGGGAAAAACTTAAATGTAGTACGTGTTTTTTCTTTTTGTTTTGAAAACAAGAAGATCTATGGTATTTCTCAACTTCCTCTTTAGCAAAACTACAGCTTAGGATGGACAGAGGCACATCCTCCTCGGATTAATTTATTTTATAATTTTTTCTGAAACGCTCATAAAGACAGTTCTCTTAGACTTATCAGAACTTTTGCTAGGTCACCGTGGCTAGTTGAAGGGATGACCGTTTCATCAACACTTTCGGAATGCAGAGTCATGTTAAATAGCTTGATACGATTGAAGTCGATTTGAGCTTCGTATCGAGATTCAAGGATTGTAGATATTCAATAGGTTTCATTATTATCTAAGCCCTCAGATCTTTCATTCAGAGCTAATGCTATGTCGAAAATTTTTGGGACTCTGAACTTTTTTGTTTTCGTTAATTCATTCATTATATTTTTTAATAATTTCCGAAAACTGTTTACTATCGGAAACGCGTTAGAAAATGCGGCAGTGGCTTTGTTTTTGGATTTGTTACCTCTTCGAAGTAGCCCAATGTGTTCAGCAAAAAAAAAACCATAAATAATTCTATTTTGTTTTTTTTTTTGCTCTGCTTTTTAATGTGATATTTCTCTTAGTTGTCATGCAAAACATTTATAAGCAAATATCGCCAATGGCGGTTTATCGCAAACATAAAATATCGCCGATATACCGGTGTCTGTATCGGTTCCATTCCTAGACTTAATTTTTTTTATAAAAATCAATTTATTTTTGGAAAATTTAAGCTTTCATTTTCAAACAATTTGGAAGACTCCTTAAAAATTTTTTTTTTGTACTTTTTTTAATAAACCTAAATATCTGTTGTTTCCACATTCGTGTGTGTTTTTTTTTTAAATTTAAGATAAAGCATATAAACTAAAAAGTAATAAAAAACCTATAAAATATTTGAAAATAAACTGAAATGCATTAAAACTCAAAATAGTTTTGAAAACTGCACTTTGTGCTGAGAACATAGAAAAAAATTAAAATAAGAGCATATCAAACTCTCAAATACAGCTGCAAAACTTTTTCTTTTGTAACACATACATAAACATATTTATGCTCACATACTTATATATGAATAAATGAATGAATGGATGTTATGTTTGCATTCTTTTTATGACCAATTTTTCCTGGGTTTTTATTCAGAAAATTAAAAAAAAAATTCTTCACTAAACCAGAAGTGTATCTAAGTAATACTTCCGTTTTATGTGTTTTTACTTACTTCCGCTTCTTTTTTGGTCTTTTATTTTGTATTTCGAAGAATTAAAATGCAGCAATTTATATTGCATAACGTTAAGGGCGTAAAAAAGAGTGGGGGTATAATTATTTTCGATACTTTAAACGTGACATGTTATGTTCTCTGTAAAACTACTTGCGGGAATTGGTTAAATTACTTTCCTGATAAAGATTTGATTTTGCAGTCAAAGAACGTCCAAGAAGTTTACAAAATCCTAAGATCAATTTCAAATACAAGAAGATCTTGTAGAATTATTCTACCCTGGATTTGATGCTAAAAATATGGAGATTTTAATGTAGAATGCGAAAAACAAAAGGAAAGGCCTTAACAGCTAAATGGATATTCATCACGTGACGTTACTGGATCAATTAAGCTTGCAAAATCATTGAGAATAACACAAGTGATAATTATGATTTTTTTTTAAATATTCACCCCTATCGTAAATAAAAATTCCTTGGGAGTTTTTTCCCTTCTCCCGTTTTTCCTATGTTAGTTCAATTGTAAAAATGGGAAAAGGAAAAAAACTCCCAAGGAATTTTTATTCACGATAGGGGTGATTAAAATTTATTCAAAAGCATTCAAATTGGGAGAGCAAAGACCGACTTTTTGTGTCGAAATTTCAAAATCCAACGCTTTAACAGAAAGAGTTGCTTGCTTAAAGAGTTACTTAATTAAATAATCGAGTATTTTTGTAAGAATCTGAGGCACAAATCGGCATATTTAAAATCCGATAGCAAAATCAAAGCTAAATAGCCATTTTCACGGCTTATATTCTGTGTTATTCCCCGCGTCCTATAGCAAATAGGTGGAGCAACTACATCGAGTATGCCTGGGGCCTAAAAATAGTATATGTATCTACGAAAAATAAATTGCGGCGGACCAGAGTCCTGCCGAGTGCCATGCAAAACATTTTCCCTCGGGGTTTAATATAGACCATCAACTTTTCATTCATGACGTAATTATAGGGATCACTTGACTTTGGTTCATACCCAAAATGAGCAAAATCTAAAAAATTGCGGGTTAAGAGCTGACTTTTGGACGGAATTCGTCCTGCTGGTCTATGTCCCTCTTTGCAGTTACCATTTGACAAAATAAGCTTTGACATTACGAAAAAAAATGTCCAGACTGTCACCAAACTGACTAAAATTTCTAATTCTGTTTTTGTGTCAACCTATGAGGGCGTTGCTGGTCGGTCGCGTTTGTGTAATTCTGTATTAAGAAATCCGTGTAGTTGGTTCGTAATAGTGCAAACGATTTACTAAGACACATTTGTCGATTTAGATCCACCAAATAAGTTCCCAATTTTTTCATCCATTTTATATGTGTCTTAATTTAGTAGTGCCTCGCAATCCTCAAACTTGTGTGAACTTTCTAAACGTTCAATGTGATTAACGTCAAAATTTCCATTTCTAACGCGTTTAAGCCAATCTGTACAAGTGGTTTCATAAGGGGTATGTTTGTGATAAGCTTTCGTAAAAATGCTGTTTAATTATGCAACACTTTTTTTTTACAAAACAAATAATTTTTCGCATTTTTTTCAAAATCTGGGAGCTAATTCTGGCAGTCGTGACCGATTTCTTTTCGCTTCGAAATCAATTTTATTTTTAATTCATTCAGTCGATACTGAACGAATCGAAATTAATTTTCCAGTGTTGTTAGGCATTTATTTGAGTTTTTACAAAACTAAAAAAATAATTTCGATTCGTTCAGTATCGACCAGAGCAAATTTACACCAGGTGACCTTGACTTGCTACGTAAGCAACGGCTGATAACTAGCCATGTGTCAAAATGTATACCGTTCTGGTGGTTCTGGGGAATCTTCACTAAATTCTATAATTTTCGCTTAAAATTATGAAATTTAAAATTTTTTTAAATTATTACATTTCAAAACACACAATTCAAAACTAAAAATAAATGAAATATTTGTTTGAATTGGTTACAACAGGGTTGTATTATTTTAGACACAACGTTAAAATATTTTACAGTATTTACAGTCCTTGTATAAATTCGCCTTGGTATCGACTGCAAGAATTAGAAATTGCTTTCGAATCGAAAAGTATTCGATCACGACTTACGGAATTTGCCCCCTGATACGCACATAACATTGTTGCAGAAAAAAATGTCTGGCCTCCTTAGCAAAAAAAACAGCAAGAAATAATTATTATTGTGATCATATGGGACCGAAAATAGGCTTTATATTTTAGGAAAATGTCTGTATCTGTTTAGGGTACACATGTTTAGAGAACATTAGAACACACTTGGTAGTGTTTTCGTGTAAATTTGATATCACATACATATATACTTAGTATCTAACGTTCATCAAGGCAACACTAATTCTAAAAAATTTCAGGACTAATACTCATCACATTTTGGTCGTACTTCCTAATATCCCATTTACAACAACGAACAGCATTTTTTTGCTGATGGTACAATAGTAAAATTTAGTGAATTGGTAAGAGAATGAGAGAGAGTGTGTGTTAAAACTTTGCAAATATTTTTTTCGTTTTGTTCCTTTCTAGAGTTTTCTATAGATTACATTTCATTAGAGTATGTTTGTTAAACTTCTGCTTCAACTGCTGAATATATTTCCATCTATCAGTATTTTGTGATCTGTCGATATATTTATTTTTATTGTGGTTACGTTTTACGACTTTTCACTGGAATGCATCATTTCATCATGTTCATCATCAGAATACGAACTGTGTTTCTGTGATGTTGTGCCTTGAGTTCCTTTGAAACAATCAGCCATGCATATAGACAGAAAGACCGACAGACAGATAGTCAATGATACAACATGAGTTCGAGTTTGTAGCTGCAGTTTGCCAAAAATCATTAAAAACAAAAGAAGTATTATTTCGCAAAAGGGTCATAAAAACTGCACAAATTTACGCAAATTTCTACAATTTATATGGGAATTTTTTTTTTTTCTTTCTAGTTTTTTTACATTTTGTTTTTTCTTCGTCTTCTTCTTTTGCTGCTGCTGTTTTCGTTGATTTGGTTTTATGGTTCTTTTAATACGAGTCTCTTTTTTTTCTCTTCTTTTGCTGCATTTGCAAGGGGATGTTTGTTCTGTATTTTTGTTTTATTTCATTTTGGATATTTTTGTTATTAAAAAGTTTTGCTTTCAAGGATTTAATTTTAATTTTGAAATGAGAATTATTAGTTTTTTATGGCTAAGGATTTTTTTTCCTGTTTTTCTTGCTTTTAGGAAATAAATGAAGTTTTTATTTGTTTTAGAATTAAGTAAGCTTTTAGTTAATTTGTTAAATAATCTAGTTATTCTTCATTGATATGTTTTTTTGAATAATTAGGTTTTTTATTTTAAGAAATTGCAGTAAAATGAGTAGATTTTTTTTATCGACAGGGTTTAAACATTTTTAAAAGAGACACGGCGAATAGAAAAGAATTGAGAATTTAGGAATCGGTTGATCTCAGGCAAGAGCTTATGCTTGTATCTTTCGAAAGGTAAATAATTCCGTCATAAATTATAATTAAATATATTTTCATAAGACTAATCGCTGAAACAGATAGCAGGCATATATTCTATGAAATTTACTTCTGTGGCCGTATGCAAAAACTAGTTAGCTCCGCTTTTGGCGAAAATTGAGATAACACCATAAATAGAAAGCGTTTTTCATTTACTACCACACTGTCGGATCAAAATTTTGATATAGTTTCTCATTTAAAAGTTATTTGAAAAACAAAAATCAGAAAAATACCAAAGTCTATGTAAAAACTAGATAAGTTTAAAATGACGTTGTTTCGAAAAGTAAGAGCGATAAAAAAATTGGGGTCACAAGCTCTTTGGGTCAAAATGTTGATCCTAAAAATTGCAACTCCTCCGAGAATTCAAAGAATGCATAAATGCTTTTTTTATATGCATATGATATCTTTTGTAAAGTTCTTGAATTATAGAATACGACTGTCAAACGCCTTTCCGAGTATTAGATTTTAACCCATATAGATCTACCGTACCCTATGTGGTACAGTAACTTTGAAAAATCTTTCGACTTTTTTTTTTTTTTGTAAAATATGACAATTTTATTACCAAGTTAAGTATTAAAATTTAACGGATGGCCTTTTGTTTTTTAAATAAAATAAACCACAGAGTAAATAGCAGTTTTTCAGTTTCAAACTATGTTAAACCGAGTATAACGTTAATACACGTCTCAAAAACTGGCCTATGAACTTCATAAAATCAAGATGGGTAAACCTCAAAGGGTAATCCACAAATCATTACTTAAGTTGCCTTAATTTCGTAATATGTATATTAAATTAAATTGAAAAAAAGTTTTTATGGAAAAACTAGATAACTCCATTTTTTATTTGAAACTATGTTTGTTTATAACATAAATTCATATTAAATACTAAGCGAAAATAGTTTAAGTCTTCAATGGTAATTTTCTCAATGTATCGATCACTCGATTCACCCATGCGTTCCGAACAAAATTTTTGTCCGGACAAATTATTTTATATTGAGTTTGACATTTTACTTTTAAGAGAGTGAGAAATTTTTTTGTTCGGCACGTTTTTTCTTGAATTGGTTTAATTTTAATTCTTGTTCCGAACAAAATGAACTGAACGGGTAAATTCGGTAACCTTATATCTCCAAAACTAAAAGAGATACAATAAAAATTAATACTTATCCATTTTGCTTAGAAGAATAAGCAGATATGTGTCTGGTACTTTTTTGAATTTGGGCCCTTTTAGGGAGTAAAGGGATAAAACCTGTATTTTGGTACTTTTTTCACTCTATCTATCTTTTAAACCAATTAATATAGAAATAAATGCTATATCACATTCGAAACTTATCTAAAAATACAAATATAAGTTTGGCACTTTTCCGAAATTCGAACGTTTAAGATGTAAAAATCTATACTATTTTTGGTACTTTTTTTACAAAACATTTTTCTTTAAATTATGGGCTCCCACTACAATATTGAAAATTTCGATACTTCAGTGGAGATAAAAAAACGTACCAAAAAGGGAAAATACTAGAAATTAAATTTCTTTCCTTAGCTTTTTTGTTCCACAACTTGTACTTTTTTTAACTTTTGCTAATATTGGATCCAGAAACATTAAATTCAACATGTCCTGAGTATATAAGGCTCTATGAGGGAACTTTTTGGTACTTTGATCTTTAACTGCTACTTTTTGAATTTCCGTTATTATTGGACCTATTTTCTTTAACACACTTTTATAAAAAAAAAAATAATAGTTTGCTAACTGTGCTGCCACTTTGTAAAATCGTTTACATCTGTAAGCCATATGGTAGCTTTGTTTGTCCGGACAAATTTTCCGAAATGGGTGAGTCGTTCTGCAGATCACTCTCTGTAAAAAAATTATTCTCCGGACAAATAAATTGTTCGGAACCATGGGTGAATCGAGCTTCAACAAAAAAACAAAATTTCTTTAATGTACAGTTTTTCGTTGGGAAAAAAGATAATCGTGTTATGAGAAAACGGCCATAAGTGTGTTTTTCTCGTGTTTTCAAAAAATGGAGTTATCTTGTTTTTTAATACGGCCACAGACTTCTAGAAAACTTTGGCTTTTTTTGTATGCATATACAGAAAGATTCTCAATTATTCATCTTTTTATACCGCAGTAAAAAATTGATAGTATGAAAGTAAGAATTATTTTGAGTGTATGATTTTTTCCACGACATTTATTCGGATTTATGTGTTTTACGATTCATTATCGAGACCTTAGAAATGCTCCCTAACAATATAAATCTCGGACCGTAATGAGGTTCAAAAAAGAGATATAGACTTTACAACACTGCAAATCAAATGCAATGTCATTTTTTCTTTTTACAAAAGCATTGTCAATTTAAAAAATGTGCTTGTTGCCTTTGTTTGTAAATAAGCTGCAAAATAGATGAGTTTAGGATCGCTATACCTTGTCAAAGTTGGCACGGATTCGTTTGAGAATTTAATTTTGAACTCAAAGAGGTCGCACTGAATAAACAACTCATTTGGTCGCATAGGCCTTTCAAATGATGTAATATGTTGAATATATGGCGAAATGTGACTTCAAAGAATATTAACGTTACATCTGAAGTGTCGTCAAAACCTGGGTTCGATTCCCAGCTCAGTCAAGAATGAAAAATTAGCAATAAATTTTAATTAATTTCATGTTGTCCTTTCTTCATATAAATTTTTAATGAAAATTAAATTTGATGAACTTTAGCCCGATTAAAAATATTAAAATTTGGATTGTTTTATTTCGCATTTCCCTATGAAAGTTAATAAAGCAAGGGGCGTGCTTGGTTTTATTAAAAGGTGAGCGGAAGAGTTCATTGATTCTTAAAAAAATTTTGATATTAAAAAAAAAATTTATTAAATTTGCACCAGTAAATAAATTTATAGTATCAATTAAAAGTTTCATTGATTACGCGATTTAACGTTTAAGTCACTTGATTAAACGTTTAATTCACTTGATAAATTTTTAATTAAAACTGATTTTATTTTTGATTAATGCTTTAATTGGTGAAAAATTTTAAAGAGAATTTTTTCTGTGTAGTTCATTTCAAATTAACAAAAAAACTTTGAAAATCAAAAAAGCGGCAGTTAAAAATGATTAAATTAAATTAAACAATTTATTTTCGTCCGGGTATCTCCCAAAAAAGGCCAGTAGGTTGTAAATTGCTACGGTTATTAACGTTTCCATTTATATAGTCACTTAAATTATAAAATTTATGTCTTAATTTAAATTTAAGTTAAGCAATCTCTACCTTTTTTTACTCATCCTTAATAAATTCCTGAAAATTCGCACACAAAACTTTAAAAATTTTCTTTTTAAGTAGTAAAATTGTTGACAAGCACAATTTTCGCATAAAATAACATAAACAACAATGAAAAAAGCTCTTGATTCATAAATAAAAAAAATATAAAAATTAACTACACACAATACAATATAATTTAAGCATTTGACAGGATTATGAAATACTTCAATATAAACAAAAAAGTTATTATTAAATTAAATACACAACTTAAAATAACACACACTTTGGCAAAAACGGTAAAAAATAAGTTGTAAAAACTGTAGCATGAAAAGAACTGGCAGCTAAATCGTGTTTATCAACAAAAACACGCATTTAAAAATCGTAAAAAAAATATTATTTGAGTAACAAACTACTGCTACTGCACTAATGCTCGCGTACAAGATGTACGGATGTACTAAATATTTCCTCCAGTTATTGTGATACTGCAGAAAACAAAACGAAATTTTAAATGCCTTAAATTCCCTTAAGGAGAACAAACTACGTTTAATCTTCTCAATTTGAAACTTTTACAACTTCAACTTAACATCAGCATCAAGGAAATCCTTTGTCATTTTAGTTTATTTTTCTATATTAAAAGGAGATTGGGCGAATTTTTGGTAAAACATTAAATACTTTAGGAATTTCGTAACAGAAAAAGTTATCGAAAGAAATTTGATGCTTGGGCAGATAATGCAAATGAAAAAGATCGAAGAGAATCAACAGCGGGACAATCTTTAAATAGCAAAAGACAACAAACAGATTCTTACAATTCAAAACAGTGCTGCAAATTAAGCCACACAGAAAAAATAGAAAATCGACTTTAATTAAACAATTCGTTCAGACAGTTAAATATTTAACTAATTTTGCCCCTACAAAGGAATTGATCATATCAATTAACGGATTTGTATTTTCGAGTCATGGGACACAAATTTAGTCAATTAAAAAATTAATTGCATAAACAAAAAATACACCACATATACACAAACATTTAATTTTATGGGTTTTGATTAAAAAAATTAATTGCAGCAAACAAAAAATTAATTGAATAATTAATGTTCACCAATTAATTATTTAATTGAATAATTTTTTGCAAAAATTTTGCAAAGAAATTGTGTTCGATCATTTGGAGTTTGACCACTTGCCTTATCCTGGTTAAACGGACATAAGTGTGGGCTTTAAAGGCAAACTTCAAATATCCAATTTCGAAATTTTCTGTCCAATTTCTTGAAAGCGAGAAATTTTCTGATCGCTTCTTAGAATATTTATTATATATTTCTTAAGGGTATTTCTTATGCGCAAACAACCATTCTTATATTTGTTCGCACAATGGGAACCCTTGATATTGTAGTAAAAAAAATGTAAGTGCCAGTTTTAAATAAACTTAGAAATATATAAAGCAAGCGCAAATTCCTTGTTAATATCGTATCTTAAATAATCTACAGTATTATTTACTTAAAAACTAAGTAAAGAAAAAATAATATTAAAAATTTTGTTGTCGAAAGATTTAATATAATACTAGTTTAACCCGGTGCGCTTCGCTACCCCCATTGAAAAAAAAATTGTAAAATATTTTAAAATCGAATCTCGTGTACTGATAACTAACCAAATAATGATACTTCTACTGTTATCCTTCCCCAGGTATTTAGACATTTATATTGTTATTGTACGACAGGTTCCAGTTGAACCTCCAATACATAAGCGTAGAACCGGATATTCAAAATTTAGACACCTTTATCTGTAACAAAAAACTAACGCCAACACCAACCGTAATCAGGCAGATTGTGTATTTATGACCAAGCTATTTGTTTCAAAGTTTTTGCTTTCAATGTAATTCTTTGTCGGTGCGTTTTACATAATTAGGGCCTAAGTTTTTTATTAAAACTGATTTAATTTTTGATTAATGGTTTAATTGAAAAAATGGCGAAAATTTTTTCTGTGTATAGAGGCTTTTGAACAAATACTTACTTCATAATACACAGAAAAAATCTTGGCCTTACACACTGAATTTTTAGATACAGTTATTTTTTAGTATTCTCCCTTACAAACCTGCTTCGTAGTAAGGGAATGCCGCAGCACTTGAAATTTTATTTTTTTTATAAAAGTTGTTGAGAGTTCTTTCACTTACTGTGTGTCTTATTGCGTAGCGCATAACTGTGCGCTTATTTTTTAAATGTACCGTTAGTGCTTCGCAAAATGCTAAAATTTTTTATTGGATAATAACTTGTTTACTGGTGCAAATTTAATAGATTTTTAATTAATAAAATCAATTTTTATTATTTTCTCAATTATATTTTTCTTTGTATAGGACTTAAAAACTCAGAATTTTTTCGTTATAGCTAAAGAATATGTAAAACTAACGATGTTATAAAGAGTTTTGTTTTCAGGAGACAGCTGGCTGTCCATGCAAACCTTGTGCGCAAAGTACAGGTCGCGGTTTTTAAAACTGGCGATAAAAACTTTTACGGTAGCTTCTTTCAGGTCAGAAATGTTTGATATCTTTTAAAAAATTACGTATTTTATAAAAAAAAGGTATTATTTCGTATAAAAATTTTGCGAAAAAATTTGCTATTTTATAGAAAAACGGGTTTTTTATAGAAAGCTTTGCACAAAACTGGCTATTTTATAGGAAATATTGAAAAAAAAATTTGCTAAGAAATTTTGCGATAAAATGGCTTTTTTATTGCAAATTTTGTAAAAAATAAAATAAGAAAGATTTCTTAAAAAAAATTTCCAAGATATCAATGTTTTTATTTGCCTTTTTATCTAACAAAAATATTTTTTTTCCAAATTTTTCATCCATTAAACAAAAAGAAAATACACAAAAATTAATAAAAAAAAGGGGTATTAGCAGCTGCAGCACACAATTTTTTTTTATTATATTCTTTTCAATTTTATTTTAAGTTCAAGAAATACAGAAAAATATTGTCATAAAATTTGCGACATGATTTTTTTACGACTTGCGCGAAATGAAATTTTCTAAATTTTACCAGTTTAAATGCAAGTACGCATTATGCTGACGAAGATGTTAAAAATAATGATGAAGATGATGTTAGAGATGTCCCTTAAACAAGAAAAACGAAGTAAAAAAAATGTTAATATACAAGAGAAAAATTAAAACATGTAGAACAGTTTTACGTGTCGTAAGTATATGACATCATTTGGTTTTCATTAGAATGTTTTTGTTACACAAAACTAACGCAATGCAATTTAATAGATTTTTTAGTTTCTCTTGTATGTTTTTTTTATTACTATGAAGCTTTTGAAGTTCGTAGGCCTTGTATCTTTTGATATGAAAATACTTTTGCGTTAGTTAGTATTTTCATAAAAGATTTTTGCAAATACATACATTGTAAAAAATGTTTTCTTCTTTTTAAGTAAAAACGGTTGTTTCTACGAATTT
This sequence comes from Pollenia labialis, assembly GCA_949318255.1. Taxonomy (NCBI): domain Eukaryota; kingdom Metazoa; phylum Arthropoda; class Insecta; order Diptera; family Polleniidae; genus Pollenia; species Pollenia labialis. The sequence goes on from OX439139.1 coordinate 29,011,504, forward strand.
TTTAACGTGATAAATTTTTATTTGAAAATTTAGTCATCACCAGGAAATTTCATGTTTTGCCTTTAGCGCGTGTAAAATTAAACCGAGAATCATTCATTTACTGCGCCTGTTGGACCTTTGCTATGTTAAAGAACGACCTATTGAAGAAAATTGATTTGGCGTGCAATCGCAATTTTGTCGAGCGAAATTACTGTATGTTGAATGCGGAGACAGTTAAGTACAGCAACAATTTTAAAAGTTAAAATTAATTTTATTTAAAACTTTTAAATTCTAAATTAAGTCTTTAATAAAGCTATGTCCTTAAACTTACAAACTTAAATTTTCAGGTATCCATTGAAACCCATCCAATGTTCCTTTGTTGGTAGGAAATTATGTTAGTTCATACATATACTTCGTAGTTTGTAAGATTGATCATAAAAATAAGTTTTATTACAAGACAAATGATGCCACCAACAATAACGATAGTAACAACAACAAAAATAAAAATAAAACAAATGGTCATTGATATATGGAGCTATAAAAGGACGGACGGTTAACTGGACAGTTGAGTTAATAATGGTCAAGACTACAATTTGCACCACAAAACCAACATACCTACACACACATACATATAGTTCAAACGCATTTGTGTGGAGGTGTGTTCTGAGTGTATTCGTTCTGATATTGTTGTATTTATGAGTAAACCTATAAAATAAATAGGATTTTTTTTTCTATTTGGCCATGGCTGGTTTTAAGAGGTATCTCGCATGCATGTCTATATTTTATAACAAATTGCTTTTTAACTATATGAGAATTCTATACAGAAATGTGATAAAAATACTTTCAAAATGTTTTTATTATTTTTTATTTCCATTTTTAAGGTGTGTAAGATGCAGTTATTTTTAACAGTGGCCAGAAAAAACACATACAAAAACTTCTATTGTTTAAATCTGAAATTAAACAAATTGTATTCCAAGGTTAAGGTAAAATTCTAATTCAATGAAACACACAGAGTTTTCCGAATCATAAATGCGGCAATTTTGGCGATAAACGAAACGATCAAGCAGATGGAATAATTTACCAAGAAAAAAAAACAGAAAATCTTAGCAAAACAGAATGAAAAAAGATGTTTTATTATTGAAGAATATATCAAATAGTCAATAATGAGAATTATATAATCACAAATGAGTTTTAGGTCTTAGTATAAAGTACCCTATTAACGTTTTTTTATCCCATTAAAAAAATTAAAAAGTATAAAATCATTAATTTTCAAAGGAAATGGATTTTCTCACACCAAGTTGTAAGAAAAACTAATAATTTAGGCTTGTGTCGTTCATGAATGAATTACTTTAACTGAAAGATTCACTTAAGTGAAAGAATGAAATATTTCTGTACTTTCTTTCTATTTCTTTCATCTTTTGGTTTCATCTTTTTTTTCATATTTCAGTTTTTTGTCTTGCTATGAGTTTTCTCTTCTATTTGTCTTTTATTAAAATAAACATTTTTTTACATACTTTTTTGACGAATGGTATTTTTAAAAACCAATCTGAATTTTTACATACATTAACATACTAAATCTATGCACATTTCATATTTCTAAAACAACTACAAAAACGTTTATGGTTATATTACATAATTTTAAACTTTCCTAAAAAGAGATAGACACTTCATTCTGTGTGCCACTCAGAAAGGTGAAAGAAAAGAAAGAATTAATTCACTTAACCTTTCTGAAAGAGAATGAAAGATTCACATAAATGAAAGATTTTGACCAATACTATAATAATTGCTCTAGTTTCTAAAATAAAACTCAAATTCAAAAAAGGAAATTATTCTGTGATCATTTTAATTTTTTATCAAAAATTTATTTTTGTATACCAAAATGCAAAAAATACCCTTTAAAACAGTCCTACACTAAGCACAGCGTCCAAAAATGGCAGTTTTGGTCTCCCAAAATGCCTCATTCTAATAGCTCTGAGACCTGGCACAGGCGGAGAATGTAAGACACCGTTTCCATCCTTCTTATTATGTCAACTTCTACAGTTGTTATTATGACCCAGACGCCTCCTCCTCGTATGGGTCCTTATCGGCCAGTCACCCACCATAACTGATGTGACTGCCCTAATCCTTACCGAAACCAAGTAGCAAGCGCATTCTCCCTACGTCATAGCCAGGCCATATAGTTCTGTCTATCAAGCAGGTATTCTCACCCTGAGCACTTCGTACGACTTGCGAGCCAATAAAATTACGATCAGGCCGTCGACCAATATCTCGTCCAAGAGACAGCCCAGTTTGGCCAGGCCGTCGGCAGTTTGGTTCCCCAGGAACCCAACGTGCCCTGGTACATATGCAAACGATACCGTAGAATGTTCCACAAACTCATTAACAGACATCCGGCATTCCGCAGTTATCCTTGAGACACCAGCCAGAGTTGAAGTGGTAACCTTGCTAACTTCTAGAAAATTTTACAGGGCTGACAAAAAACTTTTTAAGTTGTCTATTTCTACCTAAATCCTGCAACCACACGATCAAGTTTTTCTTGATAGTCTTTTTAAAAATTTACATAAATTGAAAGCTGTGACGAAGGCTGCACTCAATTTGTAAGCATTTTTCCTTTAAGGTGTCATCAAGAAAACAATTTATAAAGACAAACTTGTAATCAGCAGGTGAAATTGAAAGCAATCTCGTGGTCAATTTAAAAAGTGTGAGTGTGTTAGTAAAAAAGTGAGAGTGTTTTGCAAGTTTAAAGGAATTGAAAGGCAAAACTTGATCGTGTGGCCTCCAAGTAAGAAGCAACCCTATGTATATGGTTTATTTTCTAATATTCTTTAGAGTCCCAAATTGAGGTACATTAAAGTTTTTCTATGTCGATGCGGCGTCTCTGAATCTTTTGAATGGTATCAAAATATTATGTACTGTAAAAAATGGATTTAACAGGTTTACACTCTAAGCCTACGATATATCTCCCGATTATACCTCAGCCAGTTCGCCGTTCAAAGTGTAAAAAACTAAATATTGCTGTTGTTTCTGAATTAATTTTCAAATTAAAAGAGGATGGGAATTTGTGATCAAAATTGCCGTAGTTTCTGAAATAACGCTTAAATTTAAAAACCGACGTAAATCTCTGATCACCTTTATTTTTCATCAAAAATTCATATTCTTCACACCATAATGTAGAAAAAACTTAAAATTGCTGAAAGTTTCTTAAAAAAAGCTCAAAATAATATAAAGGAAGCTTATTTGTTATCAGCTTTATTTTATTACAAAAAAAAAATTTTTCACAACCTAAAAAGTTCTGAAGCCTCTTGAATAACTCTCAAACCGAAATTAATTTTTTCATAACAAAATATAAAAAAGTTTCTTAAATAACGCTCAATTGAGGGTGTTTCTCTGTGATAATCTTAATTTTTCATCAAAAATCGATTTTCATACCAAAATGAAAAAATTTCTAAAACCTTTGGTAAAAAGTTTCATCAGGATCTGGCCTAAGCAACTAGTGAAATACGCATAGAAACTAGCTTTCCCTCCCAATAAATTTCAGTGTATTTATCAAAATAAAAATTGGGAATTAAGCACGTCATAGAGAAATCTTATCAATAATAAAATTGCTGTACTTTTATTAAAAATAACGTTCAAATTTAAAACAGGACTTCAATCTATAGACTTATGTTTTCTACTTAAATTGGATTTGTATACCCTTCACTGAAGGTAAAAGGGTTTGTCATTCCGTTTGTAATTTCTACAATATTGATCCTACACCCTATAAAGTATATATATTCTGGGTCCTTTTGAAAAGCGAAGTTGGTTTAACAATGTCCCTCTGTCCGTTGAAATGGGTTTTCCGAAGACCCCATATATGATGGGGGCCAGGTTATTATACATTTATGTCACATATGGTCCGGAATTGTTTGCTATTGAAATTCAAAAAGATCGGTCCACAAATGGCTGAGATATAAGCAAAAAACCACGACTACCTCTAATTTTTCCCAAAAATCCCTTGTGGTTGTTGTATTTTTATTACTTTTTGCTGTGTATCTGGGGAACGGCAAGAACCATAGTTCCCAAACGAATATAGCACTCTTACTTGTTTTTTACTAAAATTAAAAAAAAAACTAAAAATAGTTTTTTTAAATAGTCTGCACTATTTCAGAAAGAACTTTTTATTCGCCCGTAATTTCTACAAAAATAAATCTAGCTGTGCATAGAAATCTATGGTGTAGAAGCTGCCATGTTTTAAAGGAAAATTTAAGGTAAAAATACGTAGGCAAAATAAACGTTAAAATAGGTAAAGATACGAATACGACCTGCTTTAATTTTGTAGATATTACGGGCATAAGTGTTTTTATTGTTCAAAAATTTTACACTTTCTTTCAGCTTAACTCGCCATACATGTATGTTAACAAAGGATCTAAAGATTTGGACATGATTGTGTCGCAAAAATTTATTTAAATTTGTACTATTAATATGGATTGTAAAAAAGAAAAAAAAATATACATATATATATAATTCCTTATACACACATATCTGAAAATGTATATACTATCTTATATTGTTAGATATTAAGTATATAGAACAATAAAAAATAGGATTGGTTATAAAACTATATTAAGCAAAATGACAATTATACGTACATAAGTATGTGTATGGGGAAGAGTATATAACAAACATAAAGATAAATTCAACTATATTATACAAAAACTATATAAATAGTTATAAAAAAGTTATACAGAATGTATATTGCAGATGCATTTCTTACCAACTGAAGAAACAAATAAATAAACAATTTAGAGAGAGGGCGTTGCTGGATTTTCATTGGTTACATTCTGGCTTGTGTAGCTTTAGAGAATACATTATATAACAAAAAAATATTATTAAGCTACATATTTTGCCTACATCTTATAAAAGAGCAGAGAACGTTGATTATGTAATAAAAATAATTATAAGCATTCTAACAAATACAAGGACATGCAATAGTAAAATTAAAGATACAACTATTTCAGATACATCTACTTGCAACCAAACACTTGCAGACACATCGCAATTGTTGAGTTTTCATTTGGGTGAATGGTTAAAAATCGAAGTTGTTTCATACATACTTTTTATGCTGATTGTGTACAATTTGAGTTTGGAGTATAAATAATCTTGTGGTTTTTATTGGTCTCATATGTATGTATGCATGCGTTCTTTCTTTAATTTTTATCTTTATTTCTCACTTTATATGCAATTTAGTTAAAAACAAAAAAAAAAACAAAAAAGATGAAAAAACATCTTTGAAACTAAATAATGCCAACAAACAATAATAACTAGAGATAGAAGCTATAATAAATATAATCGTTAAAAATTCTTGGAAAAACAACCACAAAATTTTTTAGTACTTTAAAAAGTTTATACTTGTTACAAAAGAGCCATAAAATTACAAAAAAAAATTCAAAGAAAAAAAAAAAAGAATTTAAATCTAAAATCATATGAAGTTTCATCTTTAATTTATAACTAACAGATATATATAATATATATAATTCTAATCTTACAAATAAATAATGCTGATTCTAGTAATTGATTTGAAAATTATGTTTTTTTTTTTAATCCAGATATGAGAACTAACGAAAGGGTTAGCTGTCAAACGATCGGTATACTCGTGACAAATCACAAACAATAAATTTGATTCACGCTTGAACAACGCTACCAAATTATTAAAATTTACTTCACAAATCAGACATCGATTCGCGCAACTTATAGACGAATTAATGACTTTGATAACGCACGACTTCAAAAGAACCTCCAGATAATTGGGATTTCACACCTCTTGACTATTTCCTCGGGCTAAGTGAGGTCGCAGGGTTTTGCTGATAAAACAGGGGGCCCACTCTCTATTGCCATGCGATAGAAAATGGTTGCAAATCTAGTGATTGGCACTCGTTAAAGCGATTGCGCATTTGTCTTTCGCATTTTTTTTTTCTGAAATCATCACTATTTATTTTATTTAAATTATCCAATTTCAATTTCTTTTACATATTACGACAATGTATAACTGTCCATATGCGCCATCTTTAATTTGTATTGCCAGTATTGCAAAAGTGAAAGAGAGTACCAAGTTGGCATTTCGCTTTCACGTCGAAATTGTAAGCGCATCGCAAGAGAGAGTAGCCGCCCAGCAATAATTGACTTCTTGGAGGCCAGCATTGTTCGTGTTATTCATGGCATAAGGCTAGCAATGTTCGAAGAGTGGCCAAAAATCAAACGTCCTAAACAGTGTTGTCAGATTAAATTGGGAATTATATTTAAAACTAGCTTAACATCGACGATCTTCGCTACCACCATCGAAACAAAACTAGTAATTTTTTCTTTTACAGTTTGCGTTTCTTGTCTTTTGTATTAAAAACGAAGCAATTTGTCCTACAGATAAACAGAAATTTACAGTGTCTTTGTATGGGATGTGCAAAGCCTACTTTTTCAATTGAACCTACTTTTTACAGATGTTGTGTATTTGTATCAGATCAATATTTCCTGTATAGAAATCTATATTGTCTATGTATGGGGTGTACCTAATCCAGTCCACCTCTTGACAGATGTTGTGTATTTATCAAAGATGGGGGTAGTGCACTCGGTTTGCACTTTCAACTCACAGTTAGTGATAGTGCAAAATATTGCAATAATTTTGTTAATGTTGAGTGATGAATTGAAAATTTGCAGGCTCACTGTGAATATGAGTGATAGTGATGATGGTGAATTTTGCAGTCAAAAAAACTTTTTTTTCTTCACTCATTTGAGTGCAACTAAAAATGTTGCACTAAATTTAAAACCAAAAACTTGTTTTTTCATGATAAAAGCCAATAATTATATGTACCGTTATTGACAAAATGTCATTTTGTTTAATGTTCTTTGCGTATGCATTTCCTCAAAAAAAAAATTCAAAAAACATTCACATACAAAGTAACATTTTTTAAAATTAAGTGAGACAATATTTGTATGCAGCTTTTTTGATTGCAAGTCCAAATTTCGCACTATTTTAATTGGGTGCAGATGTTTGCATTCAATCTGCGTTTAGTGATAGTGAAAAAATTTGCAATATAACAAAATTTTTTTGGTGGTAGTTAAAAAAAAAAAAAAAAATTACCTAAGCTGGTAAAAATGAGTGCAAGCTAATTTTGTTGCAGTTTTATTAAGTGATAGTGATTTAAATCAATATTTAGTGTACTACCCCCAAGTATGGTATTTATAACCAAGCTATTTGTAACAAATTTGGACAATTTTGCTCTTAACAATCTCCAGATGACAAAAATCTATACTACGCCGCTCCCACTTCACCAAACCCGCCCACTTATCGAAAGTTGTTGTGCATAGATAGCAAAGCTATTTGTTCCAAACTTGCGGTCTCCAGATATACGGAAACCTATCCTTAGAAAGAAACGCCTGTTGACCTTTATTTTAGTTTAATATATAAATTTTATTTTATTTAACCTTTATTTATTAAATTTCAATATTATTTATTAAGCTTGAGGTTTTTCTTTTTTTATAAAAAATTAGATAATATTTATTTTATACAAATTCCAATATTTCGATACAGCAATGTGTATCATCGTCAGGGAAATAAATAATATTGAAATTTAGTTGAATATATATTTCATAACAACCACTCAATATTTTCTAAATAATCGGCCACAAATTCCTTCAATAGAAAATTTATTTACCGAACCAAAATCCATTCCACCAAATAACTACAAGGAAAACTTTCTTTAAATATAAACACAACTTTAACTGCATCTATGTTGTAGTTTGACATGAAAATTGTTAAAAGGTTTGTCGGTTCACTTTCATGTAGCACATGTTGGATGTAACAAGATGCATTTGTTACATCAAACTTGCTTGCTTAACACATTTCCTTGTGTCTGCTTGCAACCTTTCAAATTGAAATTGTGTTTATTTTTGCAAATCTTTTTTTTAATTTCCAATTTAAATTGCTTTTTGTATATGCGCCTCACATTTATGGGAGTTAACGACCACTTTTATGTAGAAGTTACTTTTCATCGCTTCTTTTTCTTACAATTCGCACATATGTATGTACAAAGTTTTGCAAGTGTGAGCATGTGTATGTGTCTATATACTTATTTCAACACCGGAAGCAGGAAATGAAAACATTGCATTGGAGTATTACATGATTTGAGTGTGTTGCAAAACAAAATATAATAATCAAAAACAATATCTTGGGTGGAGCTATAAACTTGAACTCAATGTGAATGCATGCGACGACTTCTTACAAAGATTTAATAGAAGTTTGGGAGCTAACTTTACGATTTTGTTTATTGCATTCACATATTTTAATTTTGTAATTTATAATACGTAACCGTACTTTTTTCTAGTTGAGGTGTAAGATCAACCTTAAACTTGAATAAGAATTTATTATTTAAAAGAAATTTGCAAAATTGTCTAGTTAATTATAAAAAGTGATAAAAATTACATACTCTTAGGTGGACAAAGACAAAACCTCTTTCTCAATCCAGCAAGAGGCAAAGCAATTTCTCTTGCTAGCTTGAGAAATTATTTTTTGGGAAATTTTTTATTTCTATAACTGAATAGGGAGATATTAATTCTCAAACAGAACTGCTTCGACAACACATTTTCCATACAATTTGATATAAAATGTTGCCGTAGAAACAGGGTTGTGAACTATTTCTAATTAAAAAGCGCAGTGCCACCGTACCCCGGTAGGCTAGCTGGTAGTGAGCTAGTCTAACAGCACCGAGGTTGTATACCTATAGGTTCGATTCCCGCCAGAGACTCTGGTTTCTTTCCTGCAGACAAGCGTAGATCTTCGCGGGATTAGCTTAGGGAATTAAAAAAAAAATCAAAAAGCGCTAAATAAAATTTAAATAAAAAACTTAATGAAATGTTTAAGAACCAAGATTTATTAATTACACTGGTCGTCAAAAAAAACCCCGTTTTAAATAAAAATATATGAAATACATATGTACAAAGATTTTACAGAGCTAAGTTCAAACCCGTCGTCGGTTTTTTCTTTCATGTCTAGTTTTCTTATGGGCTAGACTAATATTTCGACCGATTATGCTACAAACATTTTATCAAAACTTGAAAACGATTTGTACGATTGTGTTGATCTTTAACAAATTTTTCATGAAAATTAGTAAATTAGGTATATAATGAATAAAATATGACATGAAATAATGAAGATCAGTAAACCAAATGTTATATAGACGTGATTGAATAAACTATTTGGATTCCGCACGCTAAAATCAATTAAAATTACGTAATCAAGTTCTCTATCCAGACTTTTTTTTTATTTTTGCTGAGCAGTGTTAATAAAACATTAACATTTTAAAAAAGCCTTTTCTGATTTTTCCGTGAAAAGTTAAGTAATATAATTTCAAATATACACGGAAAGAATTATTTACTAAATCACCAGAAAATATGTCTTGAACCAAAAAAATTTTTGAGATATTTTTGAAGCAAATCGCAATCAGATGTTTTTTTTTAATGTATTTGAGAGGCTTTTCGTTTAAGTATTTTTGACAGTAGCTTAAGCATGCTCATGCATGTTAGATCTGGGCCTTCAGTTCTGTTTTAGAAAATGTTTCTTTAGCAAGCGAAAGACAGATATTTTAAAAGATCGTTCTCTAGTTTACACAATACTGAAATTTCTTTAGAAGGAAGAATTTCCTTAGGCTAGCGAGAGAGAGACATTTTATTTCAAATTGTTCCCTTTCTAGCGAAAGACACAGGTTTAATAATATAATCTGTCTTATTCTAGCAAAATACTGTAATTTCTTCATTAAATCTTTGATATTGAAACTAATATTTCTTTAACCTGTTTGTCAAAATTTAAATAAATTGAAAGCTGTGACGTAGGCTGCACTAAATTTGTAAGCAATTTACTTTTAAGATGTCATCCAGAAAACTATTAATAAAGACAAGATTGTAAGCTGCTGTTAAATTGAAAGTCAAATTACCAAACAAATGGAAAGGTAAATTTGAAAGCCATCTCGTGGTCAATTTAAAAAGTGTGGATGTGTTAGTAAAAAAGTGAGAGTGTATTGCAAATTGAATTGAATTGAAAGGCAAAACTTGATCGTGTGGCCACCAAGTTAGATAATCTGTCCTTTAGCTAGCCAGAGATAAAAGTTTCTTTAAAAAAAATGTTGCTAGCGTAAGAAAAAGATATCCTTACGTAATATTTCTCTAGCAAGTGATATGCATACACAGATTTCGTCAGAAACTCTTTTTGTTGGTATCGAGAGGCAGTTATTTCTTCAGGAAATTCTTCTCTAGCTAGCGAGAAATTAATATTTCTTTTGAAAAGCATTTTCCAATCATTCCCTAATTAACGAGGAAGAGAGATTTTTTGACCTTTTTCTAGCTAGAGAAAAAAAAACATACCTTTAGGAAATCTTTCTCTAGCAAGCGAGAGAAAAATATGTTTTAGGAATTCTTTTCAGAATATTTTCTTTGGCTAGCGAGAATGAGAGATCGTTAGAAAAACTTTCTATAGCAGAATTAGAAAAATTGCGGCTAATAAAAAAAATTAATTGCAGTATAATTATCTGATTTAATTATTAATTTTATCTTTATGACATCTATAGAAAAAGATTATTTCAATTACTTTCTTAAAATTTAAGACAATCTTTAAATTTCTTGTAAAAACTATAAAAAAAAGTTCCTTTAATTTCTAGCTTTAAAACAAATTCAACCATGCAAAAATGCTCATTCTTTTTATTGATGCACTTTTTTATGGAAATGATGGAGATAGAGAAAAAAAGTTATAAAATTTAAAAAAAAAATAATCATAAAAAATATAAAATTCTTTTTACGACTTTATAGCAAAAAATTGTCACTTAACGCTCAAGTAGAAGTGAAAAAAAGCAAAACAGAAAATGCATAATAGCCAAGGCAAATAAAAAATGTCTGCATATGTGAATAACACCCAATATTATGAATAATTTTATGCAATAATAGAAAATATAAAATAATAATAAAAAATGTGTTAAACTCATAAAAAGAATTAAAATTACAAAGAAAAATAAATAATTATACGGAAATATGTTAAATTAATGTCTACAAGTTGTAAAACATATTTTATAGGCAAAACTACAGTAAAACGCAAAGAAAAACACACTTGTTTAGTGCTCGAATACTTTTATGTGAAACTAATATGTAATAACAAACGAGTACTCTTTTTAGCAATTGAGTTTCTATTCTATTACAGGTATACAGGTAATTTATTGGTATGAATTAGAAATTTTAATATCTAAATCTGAAAGTGGGATAATTAACGTCATCTTCACGAAATTTTAACTAACTAACTTTGCCCCAAAATTATTATGGCATACTGTTTTGGTCATTTAAAAAATAATTAAAGGTCTCATAGGTATAAAAATCCAGCTATGTCTGCTCGTCTGAGTGTAAATGGCAAAAAAACGACTCTCTAGCAGCGTTTTTATGTTTTTTTCTTAAAAAATCGTCAAAAGTTTTAAAAAAATTCGTTAAAATTGTCACGAACATTAAACAAAATCGTCAAATATTTAACTGTTACAAATCAGAGGCAATTTAAGTTTTTTTTTAAAATAAAATTTTGTATTGTACAAAAAAAGAACAGTTAAACAGTTTTTATTCAAACAAAACAATTTAAAATAAACTTTGAATTACAAGCAAGTATAATTAATAAGTTTTAAAAAAATATATACAATACATATAAACTAGGCTTTTGCACTAAGTACATTTAAATTCAAATCCATTTGCCTTTTAAAAAAATCTCATAGTAAAGCTAAGTACAAAAGGAAATCAAAGCAAATAAATTAAAAACACAAAAACACAGAGAAAAAAATTATTCTCTTTATACGCTCAGAGTTCTTGTATTTACTTATTCTTACTCACTATAAACAAGTCAAAGTAAATATTTTTTTTTGCTAATGTTCTGTAAGTATTTTGCAAGATTCTTATTTTACAATGTGGGTATTATAAGCAATAAATGCAAGCAATGGTTATTGCTCTTAAATTTGTCTTATTTGCAGATTATTGTGCTGTTTTCACAACACAAGTGACTGAACGTTTAGTGAAATTTATATGAAAAGCACTCAATTTTTTCAGTGTTTCCCATATAAATTTTACTACACGTTCAGTCACTTGTGTTGTGAAAACAGCACATATTACTAATGTTTAAAATAAAAACTATTACTTTGTTTAACCGCTATTTATATTTTGTTTTTGTTTTATTTTTTGGTAATTTTTATGGTTTTAATACAGTATAGTTGAAACAATTGTATTGTTAAGAAGTTGAAATATAAGAAACTTTAATTTAAATTAAAAATAATAATGGAAAATGATCAAGTAAGTTAAATTATTAAAAATACATATGTGCCATATGTGATAAGTGTCTTAAAGTTTCAATAAAAGTTTCTTTTTATTTTATAATTAATTAAACTTTTTATTTATTTAAATTTTTTATTTACAAAATTTTTTTAATGTTAGATAAATATTTGTGATATTAAAGAAAAACTGAAAAATGGTATTTTCAAAATCGTTTTGAAAAGGGGGCATAGTAAGATATGGAACATTATAGGAAAGATTACGTGACATGGAAAGACGTAAACAAAGCAGCGAATCGTGTCAGATGGCGATGCTTTGTGGAAGCCATATGCTCCCGAGAGGGGAATGAAAAAAAAGTTACAAGCGAAAAATTGCAGGGGATATGCAAAAAAAAGACATTAAAATTTTTGCAGTTTAACAGGGGTGTGCTGGAAATCGCAAACGTAAAACGCAAGAATTTTAAAAGTTGTTTTTAAATAAGATTTTTTGTAATAAAATAATTTTATGACAAATATTTAACAAATATTTTCCTATTAAACAGGATTTTAAACCAAAAATTATAAGAATTAGGTTTAAAGTTTATTAAAAACAACTTCCAAATTCTTGCGTTTTGCGTTTGCGATTTCCAGCACACCCCTGTAAGTTATTTTTTAAGTTTTGATTTTAGAGTCTTTTTCTTCTCCTGTAAAATTTTCCCACGCAACTTATGGCTTTTGTAAATTTAAATGACGATATGTATGTAAATATTTTTTTACAGAAATTCTCTTGGTTTTTATTTTTAGCATTAATTTAGCAGTTAACTTTATGGAATATACATATGTACATACCTATCTAGGTATATATAACTATTGATATGTTGATAATTTGTTCTTAAAATAAAATTAAACAAAGGCGAAATTTCATATAAACAAAATAAAACTTCCAAAAATACTTAAGTATTTTAGTAAATGGTTTAAGAACTTCTTGTCTTAGCTCTAAACATGTGCATGTGCTGGTTTTTATTTTGTTACTTCTTACCATGCTTACTTCTTACCATGCTTATTTCTTACCATGCTTAAATATTGCTTTATTTATTTCGTCCAGAAACAATATTTATTGTTTTTGTGTCTTATAATAGAGACAAGAAATTTGCTTTATAAAGAGAAGGTATAATAAAACAAATACACGAAAAAAAGAGAATGTGTTTAAGTATTTGTTTTTTTTACTTTTGCAAAAGCCTAATATAAACCAATACCCCAGTTTGCGTCGTTAATTGGAACCGGGAAAACGCGACGCAAACCGAAGAATGATTTTTCATGCATTTGTATTGAAAAAATAAATTTTGACCTCATAGCGGATAATTTTCCTTTAGATTTCCAAATAAAGTTAAAGCTTTGTTTTGAATAATCATCTTTTTAAAGGGCATTCTTTGCTGATTTTAATCTTCAATCCAAATTATATGAAGTAGCTCCATTTTAAAATGTTTTGGAATGTCTAGTTTTTGCTTTTAACTTATTTGCTTTTTTTTTAACTCATTGTTGCAACATATTTGAATTTAACTTCACTGCAGCAAACATAATTTGAAACTACTAACGATCTTCAGCTTGCGTCCTTCCCTTATATAAATATTAGACTTAAACGGGAAACCCCCTTTTACTGTTTCAGCTTTGTACAAACGTTTTTATATTACCAACGCAATTCAAAGTAACGTTAACGTTTTTCAACTAGTGCTTACTTCTTGAATGGTAACACTTAGCTCATGTCTGATTTGACAGATAATTAGTTTTATCCTTCCGCTGAACGAATATGATTGTGTATACGCTTGAACAACGCTGGGAAATATTGCGATATTACTTTGAAAATCATGTTTATGTTGCAGAATGTGTGTGAAAATTGCAAACGGATTTTGGATAAAGCTCATTTTGATCTTGGCGGGTATGTAAGCAAGCAAAATTGTCGCATTTGGGGCACAGAAAACCCGTACGCATACATTGAAAAGCCGATGCACCCAAAACGAGTCACTGTTTGCTGCGGATTTTGGTCCAGAGGCATAATTGGGCCATTTTTCTACGAAAATAAGCAAGGAGTTGCAGTTACAGTCAATGGCGATCGTTATCGGGCAATGTTGAACGAATTTTTGTTCACAAAAATTGAAGAGGAGGATATTGGCAACATTTGGTTTCAACAGGAAAGCTCTACGTGCCACACAGCCGTAGCTACACTCGATGTTTTGCGCCGTTTTTGAAGATCGCATTATCAGCCGCAGAGCTGATGTCGTTTGGCCACCTCGGAGCTGTGATTTGACACCGTTGGACTATTATTTGTGGGGTGCCGCCAAAGATAAGTGTTACGCCGACAAGCCAGAGACAATTGATGCTTTAAAGGATAATATTCGAGAAGCCATTTGTGAAATACAGCTGCACACAATCGATAATGTGCTTAAAAATTGGACCGATCGTGTAGGCTTCTGCATCGCCAGCCGAGACAGCCATTTGAACGAAATTGTTTTCCATTATTAACCGGAAGGATTGTACTTTCAAAAAAAAAAAATTGAGAAAATATTCAGTAGTTCTTTTTATAACATTTTAAAAAAAAAGTTATTTGGCGGACCCTTTACAAACGACGCAGCTTCGAAGCCAATGTGAAACGACGGATCTTCAAAATCACAGACATTTTAAAAAGAAGCTTCTTCGAAACGACGCAAACTAGGGTATTGGTGTATAGATGAAATGTATAATTATGTTTATCATATTCGTACAAGCTATCTGCTCGGTATTTATTTAATAACGTTTATTAATGTAATATTTGCACTGGAGCAATCTAAAGAATTCATGTTCAACTCATCCTTTGCAAACAAAATGCCTTCAATTGTTTTTAAACAATTTCTGATTTTAGTTTTATTTAAATTAAAAATTCGTTCAACGTTAGCTGACGAATTTGGTTAAACCATTAAGTCATTAATAAAATTACATAAGTAAAGAATTGCATTATTATTGTTTAGGTTAGGTTAGGTTAGGTTAGGTTAGGTTAGGTAAGGTTAAGTTAGGTTAGGTTAGGTTAGGTTAGGTTAATGAGGGTTATGTGTCCAAGGGCACATTTGCACTCGGAGACCAATGCGGTCCATTGTGAATATTATTGTTTAACAACTTTATTGATTTGATTTTTTTCCAAAAGATATTCATATCAAAATCTCTTTTGTCCAAATTTTTAAATCTTTACTCTCGTATATCCTTTTTATTGACTGGAATCTCTCTTTAGATTCAAAACTAGGAAAACTTCTGTTTTAAATAATAGATGGAGTTATTAATTTTAAATTATTTGTAACAGAATTTCCGACGAAATCAATTTTTTTTTATCTTAACGGAATTTTATAGCGTGATTTCCAGTCGAATAAAACGAATTTTTGCAAAATCTTATATCATTCCGTGCATTGGTCCACCATTTATCTTAGTTTTTGTAACAAAATTATCAATTTTTACTGAACTTATTTTGCTGGATTTCAATCCCAAATTGCTAAGGATAACTACATGCAATTTGACACCAATTTTGTTTATTTCTTTTGAGTTTTTCGAAAGTGCTTTCAACAGACGTACAGACAGACGGACATGATTAAATCGACTTAGAATTACTCAAGGAACCAGAATATATACACTTTATGGGGTCTGAGATGAATAATAAAAAAGTTTAACACGGAATGACAAACTTAGTATACCCTCTTCACAACTAATTGTGGTGGAGGTTATAAAAATGGAAGAAGGGAGAAAACTCCCGGGGATTTTTTATTCATAATTGGGCAAAATTGGTTTACATGCAAATCATCGTATTCACCTTCCTTCCATTTGGTGATAACGGCTGGATTGAGTTGTAGCTTATGCACGTCGTATGAAGGATCATCATTACTATTGCGGCTAATAATGTCATGTATTGATTTTTATAACCCAAAATGGTTTTTTTGTGTGAGAAAGTATATCGGTTCGCCATCTAACCCTTGGAAATTCTCGGAGTTTTTTGGGCGGTCCAAAAAGTAATTCTTAACACGTGTGCACACCAAAACAAACAGTTCGCAAATAAACACTATCAAATCTAATTGTATTTAAGTCTAAATACACATTGCCAAGATGCATGGCAATGAAACCTGTCATTAAATAAGATAAGATTTGCAGCAGTGATAAGCTCCAGTGTAAAATGTTTCCTATATGCAACAATGTGGTTAAATGGGTTAAAAACTTTTGAACTAATTTGTCCCTTTAAGAGTGTTATTATTAGGTCACTTGTTGAAAATAAAACAAACATTATATACAATATACAATATATGATTATAATATGCAACTTTGTTATACCTCAAGCGACCAGTGTACTAAACTTATTACAGAAACACTTTATACGCTAAAGCGAAAAAAATTTTACACGAATTAGCGTTTAATGTGTTTGTTATTATAATGCAGAGTTATAGAAGAAATATCTATCATACTTTTTATCACGTTCTTCAGCCAAATCTTGTGAAATAAACTAAGAAAGTACTCAGCTGCCAATACAATATAAATTGCTAACACAAAACGGGGATTCTACTGTATAAACAAAATTGAACATCATTTGTTTAGAGAGATTGCTTTACATTTAGGTTCTTAACCAATTTTGCTGGATTTTAATTTCACACTGTTTAGCAGAATAAACAGTAATTTCACATTAGTCGCATTCTGTTGAATCGTTTGAAGGCAACGCTATATCGAATTAGAATGACCCAAGGACGCAAAATAATCCCGACAAACACAATTCTCAAATTACTTTTGAAAGCAAGTTGAAAATAAAAGCATTTTTCAATTTGAAAATAATTTCCCCTTTTTTGTTGAGAATGCTCTAATTTTTAAATGATTTTCAAATCATTACGAAACGTTTGCCGTTTGAGAACCCGTTTGATTTCAAATCATTTTCAATTTGAAATCAAATCTACGTGTTTGTTAGGATTTTATTTGGTTTTATACACGGTATGATAAACCTGATAAAAGGGTATAATAGTAAGATCACATAGTAGTGAAAGTTCGACGATTTGATACTCTACGTACGAGTATATAAAGGCCTTTAGAAAAAAATCAAAACCTTGAATCTTAATAAACCTTCCTATTGAGTCGGCTAAAAGTGGACCCTTTATGAAATCTATAGAATTATGAAACTTTTATGCAATCACCAAAATACCGCTACTGAATTTTGATAGCTGAGAATCTTTAACTGTAGTGTCAAATCGGTACTGTTGTATGGTTGCAGCACCTGGAGCACAACGCAAGCTACACGCAGGAAACTGCAATATTTCTGCAATAAATGCCTCAAACAAGTTTTGCGAATTTTCTGGCCAAAACTGGTTAACCAATGAACAACTACTATTAATGGCTAACTCCAAACCAATCGAGTACGAAATCTGCAGGCGCAAATGGTTTGGATAGGTCACATCCTAAGAAGGCCAAATGATGAAATCGCAAGGCATGCACTGGACTGGATAAGAATGGTAAAAAACGAATGCATATCTCATAATGTGAACCAAGCAAAGATCCTATCTAATGATCGAGTAAATTGGAAGGATTTGTTGATGCCCTATGTTCTTTGTGAACTTTTATCTAATTTACAAGTACCACGTTGTAAATTTTATAAATAAAGGAAATATATATGTATATAGATCCTAGATCACTTACAGGCCTACCATTACATATTACCTAACATTAAAATTTATTTTTGGATGTTGTCTTTGTATAAGGGCTTTTGTCGATGATGGCCCGAATTCAACAAAATTTAAAAAGTTATTGTCAATAAAATATATGTATATGACTTAAACTTAAATGTCTTGTAAAGTTAAACAAAGCCCAAACGAAAACCTAAACTAACAAAAGTAAGTTTACAAATAAATTAACTTTTATGTATACATATTAAAAAACAGAAAACTTAAACTGCTTATTTCATTGAAAATGTATAATTATCCTTTGCTCATTTATTTAATATTAATTTTAAACGTTTTTGTTTTTTTCACAAAACTAAGATTTCTTTAACAAAAGTCAATTTAAAACAAATAAATTATAAAATCTTCTAAGAAATACAACTCCACATAAAAAGTGCTGTTAAAAACACTTAAATTTTAATTAAAACAAAATATTTAAACAATACGAAACGAGAACAAAAACAAAAAATTTTTCGAGTGTCCTGTTTTCCTTAAGATGCATCAAAACAGACACAAACAACTGAAACTATAAAAGAGAGATCCTCTTGTATAAATGTTGAAAATGCAATTTTAAACTTGTATTAATGAAATAGTGTTAAATAAAAGAAAAACAACTGAACTACGAGGACAAACCGCGAAGTTCCTTTAGCTGTTATAACGACGGAATTTCAGTTGATTCAGATAAACCATAATGCACGACAACAGTTTGTGGAATAACTCGTCTTTATTTACTTGTTCGAAATTTCTAATAGCTTGAGGGGCGATTACGGATGGCAAAATAACTGAAGTTGAGTTGCAAGCAGTGAAATTAGGAAACGCCGCTCATCTTAAAAGAGGCAACATTTTAATTCGTTAAAACAACTTCGATACTCATAAGGGCTTATAGGTCAACGTTCCCTAAAAAGTGCAATTCCATGGGTCACGAATGTACGTTCACAGAAAAAATGTTAGCAAAAAATTATTCAATTAAATAACTAATTGGTGTACATTAATTATTCAATTAATTTTTTGTTTGCAGCAATTAATTTTTTTAATCAAAACCCAAAAAATTAAATGTTTGTGTATATGTTTTGTATTTTTTAGTTTATGCAATTAATTTTTTAATTGATAAAATTTGTGTCCCATGACTCGAAAATACAAATCCGTTAATTTATATGATCAATTCCTTTGCAGGGGCAAAATTAGTAAAATATTTAATTGTCTGAACGAATTGTTTAATAAAAGTCGATTTTCTATTTTTTCTGTGTTCGTACGCTGTTGCTGTACAAATAATATAGAAAACAAAACTTTTACTAGCTTTTTTTTGCGATTCGATAGCAGTTTGGAAGCTCTATGTTAATTGCAAAAAGAGGATTACATCTAGTTTAAGTTTTCATAATGATAGTTGTAAGCATGTGGTCACGAACGAACGCAAAATAGAAGTCAACTTTGGCTGACAGTAGTAACGGTATATTCAGTTGTGATTTATTCATATTAAAAGTGTATTAATGTAGGTCTCCATCCAGTATTTACAAAATAAAATAGCTCTATTGGTTTTTGTTTAATTGGCTTCCATATGTTGTTTTTATTATCACCATGCAGTTTCCCACAAATATCTTCAAATTTCCTAAACAAAAGACTTAATACTCAATTTACAATTGATTGTAATGGAGATATTTTTTGCATGTAAGCTTAAAAAGAAAATAAAAAATTGTCCAGTTTCCAACCCAATTTCCTCTGGTAAAACAGCTGAGATATGCTATAGAACTATTCTTTTTTAAAAATATGGACTTTTTATAATAATAAACAATAAGAGACGATGATTATCATCATTTTTTTTCTCCATCCTGGTTGACCGACCGTTCTGAGGAAATGCCCATATTCGACCTGAAGGGTAAATTAAAACGAAACCTTTTCATTGATCAAAACCAAATAAATACAATCGGCCTATTTTTCCAAATGTTTCATTTAAATAACTTAAACTTAAAGATCGTAAACAACTATATCAGCCCAATTATGAATAAAAATTCCCCGAGAGTTTTCTCCCTTTACCCATTTTTCCTATGTAAATTCAATTATAAAAATGGGTGAAGGGAAAAAACTCCCGGGAAATTTGTATTCATAATTGGGCTGTATATTTATTTTGATTTATCAAAAAATTGTTCACTATGTACATCCTTGTGTTATTAATGGCCACATTTTATCCATTTTTCACATAAGAATAGTTGTATTAATAAACGTTTTTGAGTCCAAAGATCTTGAAAAAACCAAACTTTTATTATTTTAAAGGCGTTTTTAACTTGCCCTCCTATCCATAACAAAAGGCAAATGTTTTCTTTGCCACCATTGTATTTGTTAAATGACACTGATGCTTAAACATGCTCACTCATACTCTTCAGTAAATTCCTGTTGCAGTAATAAAGAAAATTTAACCTAGCATTTCATTGCATTCCGTCATTTCCGTTTCCGTTGCACAAGTACATATTTCTAAAATTGCTTAAGTTTTGTGTGTGTCTGTTTTTACTTTTTTTTTTTGTTTGTCTTTATAGGGCAAATGAAGAATAATGGCAAATTGTAACACAAAACTAAAATTCTACAACAAAAGTACGAGTAACAACAAGAACAAAAGAGGAAAATTGTATATCATAAAACTATGCTTTTGTAAAATTGATTTGATTAAAAGTGGCTGCTCTGCATTGAATACAAAATTAGTTTGAGTCAAAATATTATTCGTAACACTTGCCACATTTGCAGGCACACTAGAGCATACACATATACATGCACCTTAACAAGTTCTTATTCTGGGTTGAGACTATGAAAGGCGAAAGAAAATCTATGTACACACAGCCACGCAGAAGAATACACAACCAGGAAAGGATACAAAAATAAATGTAGTAACAATGCGTACGTAGTAATATAGTGTTATAGTTGAACGTGTGAAAAATGAATATTTGGCTTCAAATTCATTGATACTGATAATGAAACGAGGGTTGGATAAATAATTATGGTTAACATATTGTTACAAGGCCGTCTTTGCAGAAAAGCTTTAGTTAGCGTAGTCGGGATTTGTTATACCATAGAGTAGAGAATTCTTGCGCCCGGCCAAAGCCCGGCTATGCAGAGAAGCTTTATTTAGCGAGGCCGGTGTTTGTTATACCATAGAGGAGAAAATCCTTGGGCCCGGCCCAATGCCAGCTCTGCAAAAAAGTTAGCGAAGCCCGTGTTGTTAGAATTCGGTATTTGTCTCCATATATCGAGCCCTAATAGCAAAAATGATGTAACCAACAAAAGTCTAGGGTTTCGTTTGAAATTGCATTTGCTCTCATTTCTTAACGGTACTTCCCAGAAATATGAGATAGAGATGATGCAAATGATCAAAAATTATCGATTTTCATCAAAAAACAAAATCTTAAATGATGTTGGTTACATCATTTTTTGCTATTAGGACTCGATATGTTTAAATAATGATTTTTAAATATTTTAAATTTTTGTTTTTGCCGAATGAAAAAAATAAAAATAGAAACTTTCATGTCAGCCTAACAAATATTTATGGAAAATTTATGAACTTAAATGCAAATTGTGGCTGACTTCATAAACGCAGTTTGCAATGCAGCACTGCAAACAAATGCGTAGACAAGGCAAAGCAATACATTGTGGCAACACTGCATTGTAAAAAAATGCAATGATATTTTGACACATTTATGAACGCATGAATACTTTGCATCATTTGTTGTGTTTCGTTTGTGTTTACATAAATAAAAAAAATTTTCATGTATAAAGCATCACAAGTAAAACCACTGCACAAATTTGACTAATGTTGCGCATTAAAAAGTATTGCCATGCAATAATGAACTTGAGGCATTGCCAAAACTAATTTCACTGCGTTTATGAACATTTTACATTTCAGTGTTGCTTTGCAAACTGCGTTTATGAAGTCAGCCTGTTTCTTCTCTTCTTTTGTTTAGTTTAAAATAAAGCTGGTTCGAATAATCAAAAGCCACAATTATCGGAGAAAAAATAAAAAACATGACAATTAAAAAATTATATGAAATTATCAAGAAGTAATTTCAATTTTTGGGAATACAAAATTTAAATTTCAAAAGATTTTGTTATTCGTGCTAAATTCCCAGTTTTTATTATTGATAAAAACACTTGAAATTTATTGTTGATGGGATAAGCTATTCATATGCGCATTTCACTGGTTGCTTAGGCCAGATCATCAGGAAACTTCATCCATAAAGATTTTAGAAAAACTAAAGATATTAAACCAAATAAAAATGTTAAACGTATAAGACTTATAGCAACAGTTCTACTTGTAATAATATCAAAGTTTAAACAAAACAACATCAACAATAAACAGTGCGTTCATCTCATCTTACATTCCCCGCTACAATTAGTTGAAATTCTCTCAACATTAATTGTAGTTGTAAGTAGGTTAAGAAAAACAAAATAAAAAACAAACAACAACTTACAAAAGATGTTGTCAATTAAGTGTTTTTTAGGCCGTGCACCCGCCTGTTTATTATCAAAAAGTAATTTCAATTTTTGGGAATACAAAATTTAAATTTCAAAAGATTTTGTTATTCGTGCTAAATTCCCAGTTTTTATTATTAATAAAAACACTTGAAATTTATTGTTGATGGGATAAGCTATTCCTATGCGCATTTCACTGGTTGCTTAGGCCAGATCATCAGATGAACGCACTGTTTATTGTTGATGTTGTTTTGTTTAAACTTTGATATTATTACAAGTAGAACTGTTGCTATAAGTCTTATACGTTTAACATTTTTATTTGGTTTAATATCTTTAGTTTTTCTAAAATCTTTATGGATGAAGTTTCCTGATGATCTGGCCTAAGCAACCAGTGAAATGTGCATAGGAATAGCTTATCCCATCAACAATAAATTTCAAGTGTTTTTATCAATAATAAAAACTGGGAATTTAGCACGAATAACAAAATCTTTTGAAATTTAAATTTTGTATTCCCAAAAATTGAAATTACTTTTTGATAATAAACAGGCGGGTGCACGGCCTAAAAAACACTTAATTGACAACATCTTTTGTAAGTTGTTGTTTGTTTTTTATTTTGTTTTTCTTAACCTACTTACAACTACAATTAATGTTGAGAGAATTTCAACTAATTGTAGCGGGGAATGTAAGATGAGATGAACGCACTGTTTATTGTTGATGTTGTTTTGTTTAAACTTTGATATTATTACAAGTAGAACTGTTGCTATAAGTCTTATACGTTTAACATTTTTATTTGGTTTAATATCTTTAGTTTTTCTAAAATCTTTATGGATGAAGTTTCCTGATGATCTGGCCTAAGCAACCAGTGAAATGCGCATAGGAATAGCTTATTCCATCAACAATAAATTTCAAGTGTTTTTATCAATAATAAAAACTGGGAATTTAGCACGAATAACAAAATCTTTTGAAATTTAAATTATATGAAATATAATCGAAAACTATAAAATTTACGATTGAAAATGAGACGAAACGACTCAATGATTAAAAAAAACTAAAAGAATCTTCTGATGATTATCTGACGAGTAACAGTAATAAAAATATCTTAATTTTTTTATTTATTACTTTTTTTGTACATTTAATGACACGTTCGTCTTTTAATCTTGGAATGAACCTTTTGCGACTATCTGTATGAGTCATATAGCAATTACTGAGCTACCCAAATGAGAGCGTTTTTTTGAACATGAAATTTCTGCTGTCAATTCAATTTCTATAAAACAAATTGTCGTAATGATCTCTAAAATTTGATTTTCATACGGGTTAGTTCGCAATCTAAAGGTTTGCTTTATATAACATGTATGAAAATGAGAAGGTTTGACATGAAAAACACGCTTGACTCTCCTATTTAGGTATCTCAGTTATACGGCTGACTATTTCACAAGTTGTAAAATAATCCCAATGCGTGTCTCATACGATTCCTCACACGCTTGCTGAAAGAACCGTGAGATAATCTTTACACACATCTCAAACACCCTTAACGATTAATACAGGGAAACATTTGGAAGGAAAACATTTTGGTTGGAGCAAAATACGGTTGGGGAAGAAAGAATGGTTTTTGTGTTCGGTAATCGGCGACACTCTTTGTTCTCATTGACTTTGTTGACATTTAATTTGCTTTTTGAGAAAAAAACAAAAATAGTAACATAATGTTTCCGGCAACATGTTCGTCTGTGTGGCAGCGAATGAAAAAAAAAACAAAAGAGATGTTTTTCTTCCATATGTTCGCTCGTCTAAGCTCGGACCAACAGTTTCTCCCGTGTAATGAATTTTCTAATTAAAAAATGCGCTCGTCGACGATCAAGAATGCTCTTCATGAGGCTCCCAGTAGACTCTTACACGATTGAAAATGCTAGCTGGGTATCATGTAATTTAACAAAAAACCTCCAAATATCAATGAAAAATGTTAAAAAGCTTTAAGATATTGCAATTAATTGAAAATTAAATACACAAGTCCACAAAAAATTAAATTAAAATGAAAAACGCTCCCATGTTGAATTTGTTGGGCCTTATTTGATTACTGTACTATTTTATTATGAAATAACTCGCAGGCAAAAATAAGAAATAACTTCTGAAAAATTATATAAAATCTAGACGGCTGAGAAGAGCTATTTCATAGCGAAATAAACAACAAACGGAATAACATTTCGTTTGCACGCAAATCCGACTCTACTTTACGTGAGACAATCAGCGTGCTGCAAACATACTTAGGAGCAACATGTTGAATTTAATTCTTAAAATTTCTGTCTAAAAATAAATTATTTTGCTATTACGGATGTAGCTGAAAATTTTCAAGAAAACTTTTACCAAAACAACATTATCTAAACGTGATTATTCGACCAAAATTACTCAACTTTTAATTTGTTGCATTATATAATTATTGAGAACAAGAAAACATTTCTTTAAAAAAATCTTAAAATTTAAGGTCATAGAAATAAAAAGCACTAAACGAAAAAGTTTTCAATATAAAAAAATTTGCAAATGTGAATTTCTTACCTTCCAGTTACAACCACCCTCGTCTGTACATAATTTTAACCATACAGCTGATTTGATTATAGCAAATAGTTTTCTAAACTTAAAATTGTTTTTGGTAACAATGAGAGCTTGAATACAAACAAAAGGGTTTTTGTAAAAAATGGCCAACAAAAAAATAAAAAAAAAGCAAAACTTATTTAAGAAAATATATGTATGTATGTATAAAAAGTTTATTTAATTTGTTAAAAAGATAAAATTTATTGAAAAAAAAGTAAACATAAAACTATTTGTATAAAAAGGAAATAGTTACATTCCAAAAAGACCCTTTAAATCCTCCATAGTTAGTTTACTACCCTCCGATGCACGGGCACCCGTCAAAACACCATTCGCTAATTCCAATTTATGATCTTGTAAAGCTTTAATACGCTCCTCTACTGTATCTTTGCACATAAATTTATAGATTATGACATCTTTTTTCTGACCCACACGATAAATGCGATCCTGCGCTTGAGCCTCCAACTGGGGATTCCAATGCAAGTCAATGAGTAGTAAATGATTAGCACCCACCAAATTTAGACCCACACCACCGGCCGTAAGTGAGAGTAAAAGTATTCGTTTACGACTTTTTGCACTATTAAATTCAGATACAATATCCTGACGGTTTTTCACCGGTATACTACCATCAAGGGAGAGCGTAGCCACACCTTGTTCTTCAATATGGGTTTTGAGTATATTAAGTACGCTGGTCCATTGAGACACGACAATAGCTTTATCACCAAGCGTCAGAACGCATTTTTTAAGTGTTTCTAATACTTTCAACATTTTTGTTGATGGTCTTTTATAATCAAATACTGGATTGGTGCGTTGCAAAACACGAGACGAGGCTTTGGCCATGATCTGTTCTTCGGGTCTCATAGATCTATCACCTTCATCACTATTTAAACTATGGCTCATCATGGGATTGCTGTCATTTTTATCGGTGATAGCGAGTTTATTGAGTTGTTCCAACAGATTAATTTCTGGCTGAGAGACATCACTGTCATCGTCTATATGATGGGCATCTTCATCTTCTAACATCTGAGTAAGGAAATGAGATATATTTTCTTTCAAGAAGGGTAGGCAAACGGATAAATAAATTAAGTATTGAGACAAAAAGAGTCTTAAGACAGAGTTTTTTTATTATTAAAAATAATTTTTTTTAAGACGTTAAAATTCACGGGATATTAAGGCTTTATAGAATATGCCAATAAATAAAAACACTTGAGTAAAAAAGGTGGACGACAATTGCGGATGGGGTTTTCAGTGCGATCAATTAATGAAAAGAAGGCTACCAGATGTGTTCTACAAAGGTTTCGAATCAAATTGAAAACTAAATTTTTTTTTAAATCTGTATAATTCATAAATTGGAGTTTTCAAATCCGAATATTTTTATATATTCGAAGTTTTGTTCGAAAAAAATTTAAATGTCAAAAAATAAAAAGCAGCTTTTTATCAGATTGTAACAAAAATTACATATTCCTAAAAAATATCTCTTCCTTAAAAATAAGAGAAGATTTCGTTTTATCTAATTTCGAATTACAAGTAATGTTTAATAAGAACTTGAAAAAAAAATGTATTAATAAGGGGTGTCATAGAACCCAAGTCGGTTTTGCTGATTGCCAGTTTCATTTGATGTCATGAAAACAAGTCGGATTTATTTTTTTCGAATACAATTAAAACCGATTGGTTTATTTTCAATAGAAAACCCAATAATTAGGGGAAATCGTAAACGTAAAACGCAAGAAATAAAAAAGTCGTTTTTTAATTCTTAGATCCAATACCGATAATAAGATTGGTTTCTATGACACCCCTGAATATTTTGCTTATACTGAAAATTTTAAAATTTTAAGTTAAAACAGTATTGTTGAACAAGTGCGATATACATATTTTTGATTAAAATGAACAAACAACATTTCAAACTGAAAACGAAAATTTTAATTTTGTTAAAAATGTTTTCACATACATATAAGAATAAAAGTCGATTTGTTTTACTTTTATCGATCCCTTACTACTTAAATTGAAAGCGAATGAAAACATGTGGATGTGAATTGCAGAACGCCAAAAATGCTGGAGTTATCCACTTTTCAATTAACTCGCACTCTAGAACACGCCCATACAACTCAGTTTATCATAAAGAATGAACAAAAATTCATCAGTCAAAAGCTTCTGGCACTGTTTTTCTTTTAAAATCTAAACAAAAACCAAAACTTAACAGTTGCCTAAATATTTATTATTTGGCAACTGAAATCGACATTAGCTTGGCAAATTAACCCAAAGTTCGGTTGTCATACATAATCGATCCATTAAAAGTCATCTTGCTAGATGTAAAGTATAGCAATGGAAACATTAGGGGAGACTTTTTGTATACCACGCTTGCTGATGTCGATAAAATTCAAGCATTATCGGCTTTTTCTTGGTGTCAAAAGAACTACTGCAAACTTGGTAAGCTGCTAAAGATTAGATTGGTGTCTATAAAGATCACTAAAACCACGCAAGAATTGTGCACGTGACTTCCTTAAAAGTTGTGAAGTCTATACAGCATATTTCATTTAATACTGATATGTTAAGGTCAAAGTGCTACTTCATTGCTTTCATGAAATATTCAGTTGAAAGATTTTAAAATCTTCTTTACAACACTAATTTTTAATTTTTGTCAAAAATACAATAGTGAAATGTTGTGAAAGAAGACAAAGTCCATTTGTATTAAAACAAGAAAGAGAGCCGGACCTTATGTACCCTTCACCATGGTGCGACAGTAACAGAAAGCAATATAAATACCGTTATTTAAATAAAAATAATTATATTTATTTCCACGCCCAATTTTCCAATCCTGCCCACCTTTTGTCGGATGTTGTGTATTGATAACCAAAATTGTTGTACCTAAATTAGAAACTTTGGCTCATGCCGTTCTTCATATATACAGAAAAACTAAAAAACAATAGCAACAACAACAAGAGATTTATGGGTAAATTTTGACACTGTCGTGGTTTATTGCTTTTATCTTAGTCATCATTTATGAACCGATCTGACTTAATTTCAGTAGCAAGCTTTAACAAAATATAAGCGACATATAAATACAACAACCTAGTCCCCATCACATCTGGGGTCTTCGGAAAACACATTTCAACATTCAGAGAGACATCGTTAAGTCAACTTCGCTCATCATAAGTACCCAGAATAGAGGGTCTAAGATCAATATTGTAGAAACGGAATGACAAAAATTTTGGACAGCAGGTTAAGCAAGGCTATACATATTATGGTTGGGTTTCTACACTTTATTGATAAGGGTCATTAACGATCTGAGAAGTTAGTTATGTCTTTGATATTGGTAAGCACATCTATAATGTCGCATAAATGTTATGCGAACATTTAATAGGGATCGTAGCGCTACTTCGCGCATGACTTGCGATTTTAGATCCTTTTAATATAATTGTTTATTTAAAGTTGTGCTAATAGTTTGATTAATCACTTTTTTAAATTCCATTTAACTTTAAACTACGTAATCGCTTTCCAGTGTTCAATATTTTAGCACTTTAATAATAATAAGAGCAAATGAAGCGTTTTTAACTTTTTTGTACTTAAAAGAATATTTTTTCAGTATTTTATACAAAAAAATTACCAAATAATATTGGAAGATATTTTGGTGTACATATAAACACTTCTAGAAATCTATCTAGCTCTTATAGATCAATACATTTTAAAAAATAGTAAGGCTTGTTTATTTATATAACTCCCAGTATGCTATTGCCCTTTTCTTTAATGCTCAGTATAGGGGTTTATTAAATAATATAAAGATTTTGGTGTTACTTACCGAATCAATTAAACCCGGATGACAGCAAATTTGTCTTAATCTCAAAAGGAGCACCAAAATTTCATGAGATTTCACCTCTTTTGATCCGTGATGTATTTTCGTAAATTTTTGATGCATTTTATAATAAGCACCATTAGGATCTTTTGTTTGCATATAGGTCGGCCGAGAATTTTGTTCTGAATACATTAAATCAGTATTGCGTTCGGCGCGTTGAAAGAGAAACTGGGCGAATAGTGTACGTGAATAGATCATAATTTTCTGATAAACATTCATTTCATCTTTATCTAATTCCACTTCTATTAATTCAATTTTCTTTTGAGGCAAACATTTTAATTCACCGCGATCTTGCAGTTGGGCCTTGGTACGTCTTAACATTAGAGTTTTCATAATGGCATTTAAACGCTGTTGACCGCCAGCACTTTTATCGATCCACTTTTTCCAATGTGAAAAATCATCAAAAGGAGAGCAACGCAAGAATTTTAGTAAAGCATAAACATCCATTTCTTTGTTTTGAATAGGTGTGCCAGTCAGGGCCCAACGATATTTACTTCTTAGCTCACAAACAGCTATAGATGATTGAGCCTTATGATTTCGCACCACATGAGCTTCATCGAGTATTATTCTCTTCCATTTAATGCCAAATAGAGCACCACGAACTTTCTGTTCTCTTGCCACTATATTGTAGGTGGTAACTACTAAATCATAAGTTCGTAGATGTTTGGGTTTTGTTTCACGATTATTGCCATGGTGCACGCATATAGTTAAACGATGGCGTGAAACTTTTGTTTGAGCTTCACATTCCCATTGACGCATTAAACTGGCTGGACATACAACTAAAGTGCCACCCGGATAAACTAAATTTTTTTTAAATAAAAAAAGGTTTAAAGTATGTTTAAGAAAAAGTAATTTAAAAACATACAGTCCTTGCGTCCTTTTGAAGACCAACCAGGCCTTTCCTCCTCTTCCTCTGTTTCGTTTCCACTATTTTCCTCATTTTCTTCCTCTTCATCTCGATTTTTCCATGATAATACAAGAGAAATCATGGTGAGAGTTTTACCCAAGCCCATATCATCTGCTAAAATACCACCTCTAGGTTTTTGCATCTCACGCCAATTCATCCAGGCCAGAGCATGTTTTTGATGATCC
Source organism: Pollenia labialis (assembly GCA_949318255.1). Lineage (NCBI taxonomy): Eukaryota > Metazoa > Arthropoda > Insecta > Diptera > Polleniidae > Pollenia > Pollenia labialis. Next base: position 29,041,452 of record OX439139.1, read on the forward strand.
ATTAAAGTTACTTTTAAACCCTTTGGATCATCTGCCAATACATTTTCTGCAGGACAACTTTCTAAAGAACCATGTAAATCCTAGAAAGAAAAAAACATTTTCATATACAGATTTTTTGTTTCTAGTTCTATTTTCTAGAATCTTTAACAAAGTGTTCCTTCTTCAGCATTGTGTGTGATAGAATTTTAATCAATAAATGTACACTTTCTTAAACTGCTGAAAGACAAAAGCAAATTAACTCTTGCTAATCTCTTTCCTAAGCAGTTTTAAGATAATGTAAACTTTTATTCAGATATCCGTTCTATATTTAACATCACGAAGGACTTTGTGTAAGGATGACTTCAATTTTTATTATTTATCTTTTGTTTTGAACAAAATCAGTTTTTGAAAATAGTAAGCAAAGTTTTCTGCATTATTGGAATAAATTAAAAAAAACAAGTATTATTTTAAAAAACATGTAAAATCAATTAAAAATGGATAATCATTCAAAAAAGCAAATTTTGATCTAGCAAAGGTTAAAATATAATATGGTTTAAGGATTGACTATTGACGTTAGCAGTCGTCGATGGCTGTTTGACTATTGACGTCAGCAGTCGTCGATGGCTGGGAGTGTAAGACGGCAAATCCCTCTGAGGAGATCGAGTGGTAGCGATCGAAACATGTCAGGGTAACCAGCCGCCTGGGTTCGAATCTCAGGTCAGTCAAAAATGAAGGATTATCAATAACAATTTTAATTAATTTTCATGTTGTAAAAATTCCTTTCATTAATGAAAATTAAATTTGATGAACTTAAGCCTGATTAAAAAAAAATATTGAAAATTTGGATTAAACCCCATAAATACATAATTCAACAAAATAACCACAATACTAATGTTCATCGGAATTCTACTAATGTATCTTAATCGTTTGCAAAAAAAGCGAAGATTTAGCAATGTACGGTAAGCCTCGATTTACGTGGAACTTCATTTAAGCGATTTCGATATACATATGTTCATACTTTTATTTTGCAATAAAATTATGTAATTCTTTCAGCTATCTGTCAGAAAACACTAAAAATGTCGGCTAACACTTCTGAACTTTCCAGCCTTTATCATTAGATTTATGTCTGATATCTATCACACAAGTCTTAAGAATTCCATAATATTTGGGAAAAAATCTAGTTTAACATTACAGTTTATATTCAGACTATCACACATTTTAATGCTTTTGTTAAATTGCAACCTTGATCAAATAAAAAATTTCAAAAAATATCAAAAAACGATGAAGTCTTATGGATTTCAAATTTATTTTCGTAATACTCGTCATTTTTATAACACATTGCATTCACACTATCACGCTTTAACATATTACTTACATGTATGGCATGTATTAATAGTGTAAGCCAGCCTTTAGAAATGCTGTCAAAAAAATTTCCCACGACGTGACAGAATTCGTAAACGATTCGGATTGTTTGTGTCGAATTTTCTCGTGGATATCTGGTTGAAACCCGTTTAAATTCTTTTATTAGTATGAAACAAATATTTTTTTATTGCAAATTGATTGCACTTTTTTACCATTTTGGAAATAATTTGTTTCTTAAATTTAAAATGACAGATGAGTAATAAATTGCCAATCGAATATAGATTTTGTGAATTAAGCCTGGTCACAGAAATCAATTCCGATTAAAAGTGAATTCGTACCATGCTTCAAATAAAACGAAGTCACTTTTGATCGGAATTGAAATCCGTGACAAGTCTGAATTGATTTATGTGACAGGTCTGATGACAACACAAGAACACAATTTTAATGTGAAATGTGCATACATATCTCACTTGATCCTCTAAAGGCCGTCTGAAAATTTACACATTTTAACTTTTTGCAGGAAAATTATACACAGTAGTCATATTTACCGACTGTAGAAATCTTGGTTCAATATCTCTAGTAGTTTGCCAAAAAAAATTCTGTGATATAAGGAATAAGTTTGCAAATTAATCTTAAAATCGATTTTGATGTTCGATTAATCGATTTCAAAAACCGAAATAAAAAAAATCGACCAAAAAATCGAATATCGATTTTGGAATCCATTTATCATTCCCTAATTTGAACATAATCCCTCGATATGGTACTCGTGTTTCTTTAAAACTTGCTCTTATTTTCACGTCAACAAAGTCACGGGTAAAAGCTAGTAGGTATTTTAATAACAAACATACATATAACATAAATTCAAAATATTAAACATTTTTATTTTACGAATAGCGCAACTGTAATATGCATACATAAGCTTGCTTAATCTTCTGTCAAAAATAAACAAAAAGCCTCCCAAATGCATTTAAAAAACAAAAACACATCTAAAAAAATATTTGATTTCGTACGGAAAGAGCGTTCAGTTTCGCACTTTGCTTAAGCAAATGACAATTTCATAAAGTCGCAATTAAGCCAACTAAAGCATATTATAGATGGTCCTTCAAAATCAATCCTAAGTAATGTAGTTTTTCTATATCTTCATTGTTAACCAAAGGTTGGCTTAAGCGAAAAGTATTTATGTAAAAAGGAGGATTAGATTAACAATCTAATAAAAAGTCAACATTGATGATTATTTTTCACTTATTTGGTTTAATTTTTCAAAAACATTTCGATTTTTAATTTTTAATAAATTTTAGAAATTTTATCTATTTATTAGCACGTGTTTATTATTTAAGAAAACTATTTTTATTTTCTATTGTCATTATATTTTGCTTTTGGTCCCATTATTTGGTCTATGCAGGAATACAACAATTAAAAAATAACACGAACTATGTTTGTGCATAACATGATGAAGAAATCAAAAAAAATCGCTACAAAAACAATTGCATGAAAAAAACAACGTTACAAAAAATCAGCAGTCGTTTTGCCCAGACCTATTGATTCGGCGATGCTTTTGATTAAACTACTTTTTTTCTTACGGCAACGAAGCAAAGTAAAAGTAAAATTTATCAAGTGTTTTAATCAATAATAAAAACTGGGAATTGAGCACGAATAACAAAATCTTTTGAAAATTTATTTTGTACGTTTTTATATAAACTATTTGGTGTAATCGCCAAATAGGGGCGTGTAGAGCAAAACAATACTAAAAAAAGTTTAAAATAGTTGATATGGAGCAAAATGAATGCTTAATATAATAATTAATATACAGGTGTTGGAGTTAGAATGGGGGTATTAAAAATATATATTTCTCATTTTTTTTAAATGGTCGGTAGGTCAAACCAATAATGAGCTGACGATATGATAAATTTTTGTTTCCGAAAAACGCTTTAATTTTATGAAATTGACCAATTTTTGATTTTAATTGACGAGATTTTAATTTAATTGTTGCTTCCCGCTCAATTGTTTTTAATTTTGTTTTGTTTTTCATAACCGTTTTTTTAAATGTCTACTATGGTACATCACTTTTTGTATTCCACTAGCTGACCTACAAGTCGTTGTCCTATCTCAATATCAACAAATTTTTAGGTGATCGTTGGGAGAAGCATAGATTTTCAAGTATTATTGTCATTGCGAATGCAAGACGAGCCAAAACCTGCAAGTGTTGGAAGTCGAATGTCCATTAAAAACAAAGAAAGAAATTAGCGGAACAGTGCAGTCGTAAGTAGTCGACATATTTACAAATTTTAACAAAAGTGGGCGTACAAATGTGCATGGCCTTTTATACTTGTACCGGTCATTACATAAGGATTATTTATAATTTTTAACCAACTTTAAGCTAAATCTTTAAAGAAATAAAATGTTTTTTTGTGTTTTGCATAGAGCTAATTGGGGTAAATAGGAATTGTAGATATATCGGTAAAAGTGGGCATGGACAACTTTTCTTTTTCACAAACCTTATTCGGACTATTTCGAATATTAATATTTTAATTAATTAATTAATTATATAGATAGATAGATAATTCTGGCAGTTTCTTATTCGTCTACAAACCCCTTTAAAAATGCGCGCTATTACACGAGTATGATATTATGATAGCATACCAATCTTATATCTGATCATATAATAGGCGTTTTACGCGAATTTGAGTTAAACGTATGTATGTACTTTGTTTGGTCATAATATAAAAAGAAAAAGTAACCAAAAATATCGAGAACTGTTGCTTTTTTAATTTTTTTTTTTTTTTTTTAATAATTTTATTTTGTAAAACAAACTTACCTTTAAGCGATCTACTGTTAAGACTTTTTGATTGTTGAAGGTAGCCAAACCTTGTTTGCCTGTATGTTTGGGTTGAATTTTATTTACAGCAGCCGACAATTCATCCCAGTCAGGTGCTTGATTATTCAAGATAGCCTTACGTTGCTGCTGCAGTTGTTGTAACTTTTGCGAAGGAGAATCTTTATCGTCTACTAAAATAACTGGACTACTACCTGGAGCATCTTCAACTTGCATAGACGCAATGTATTTAGCCTTTATATCACAATCCGCACGCAAACGTTCAATACGCAGCGATAACTGGACGCCACCATCTGGTAGAGATTTTGATATTTTCTCTAAAAGTTTTTCTGCATTTAATAGTTCACCTTTCAGTTCCACAAATTTCTTAACTTCTTTATCGTAATACTCCTGGGAAACATATCTTAATTCAGCTTTGTTTTTAGTGAATGGTGTACTAAAGTTCTTTAAATTTGGAATTTTTTTTAGCGCTCCAGATATTTTGGGTTGCACTAAATTAGTACTTGATAAAACGGTTGATTTTGCTCTTGATATGTTAAGCAGAGATTCCTGCTGTGTATTTTCTTTATCGCCGTCTGAGTCTGAACTAGATACTTCTATAGGTTTATCCTTGCTTTCAATAATAAGTATATCACTACCGCTGGAGGAATCCAATTCTTGTGCCCGATGCAGAGTAGAAGATAGTTTATTTTTAATCGCACTTTCGAAATGTGTACTGTACCTTGCTGTGAGTGCGGGTGAATTAACAATACTTGCATTGCTATGAGCTGCTTTAGGAGAGGGACTTTTTAATTGTGTATCCTCAGAGGTATCCTCAGTTTCCGACTGAGCAGAAGACATTGCAGAAGAATATGGTTCAGATTTTTCTTGTGCAGAATCTTCTAAAAATGGTTTTCTAACATCCGATGCCTCTTCACCAACATTCTCATTTCCAGTTATTGATTCATCTTCTGTTTCATTGTTATTGCTTGAGTCATATACCTCAGATATGTTACCTAATTTGGCTTTGGATTGTTTACTACTACCAGCACAACCTTTACGACTTTCATTATGATCTTTGTCTTCATCAGAGTATTCAATTTCACTAGAATCATCTGTTAAATCTGCCGGCCTTATGCCCGTAATACTCATACGCGTGCGTGGTGACAAAGCTCGATTTTCTATTTCCATATCCTCTTCTTCGTCTTCGGAATCTAAAAGAACTAGCCGTTTCTTTCTTTTACCAACTTTACTTCTGTGTATGGCAATGGATTTATCACCATCATCTGAAGCATCGGAATCTTCTACTGTAAAATCGCGACTTGGTTGACCACTTATGTCTTCATTTCCAGATTCATTAGCATCGCTTGTATAAATATATTCACCTGATTGCGTTTCTTCATCACTACTAGCAATTTCATCAGAACTCGACATTTTCACGTTTTAAACTTTTATTTTTTAATTAATAATTTAAATTCTTTTGTTTGCTGATTAAGTTGCCGTTGATTTTCATTTTAAAATGCGCTAAAATATTGTTTTCAAAGCGAATTCGCCTTCATTGTTATCTATTAGAGACGGGCAAAATTGGAAAAATATCGATATTTGTTGAGCATCGATATTTATTTATTTATGACATTCAATTCTGTTGTAAAGCTTCGTACAGACAGTGGTCAGATCTTACAATGTTGTCAGTAAAATTAAAAATGTCTTGCAACTATGTGAACATTGTCAGCTCATTTTCATTTGGCAGATGTGTAAAATAAATGCATCTGACAACGGCACCATTGTCAGAAAAATTACAACATTGTAAGATCTGACCACCGTCTGTGTGAAGCTTTACTTTACATTGTATCATTTTATTTTAAAAATAAAAAAATAAAATAAAAAAACAAAAAATTCAATAAAAACAAAAAAGGAAAGAATAAAAAACCATATTTATTTGCCATATGAAATAAGAAAAGTAAATTACGAAATAGTTAAATGGAATTAAAGGCTGAGTTTTGCGATAGTTGCTGTGCCGTATCTGTAATGTATGAAACAGCTTTCGTTTCTGTGCATATGAAATGCAATACAAAAGTTTACCGAAATTTAATGAACCGTACAGGTACAGGTACGTACCATTATGTTGCAAAATTGAAATTTTGAAATGGTACTGAACTTCAACTAACATTTATTTACAATATTATTTTATATGTTATTTGTCGTATTATTTCTATATTGCCCTTTATTATTCAATAAGTGCCGGTTCACACACGTCATGTTTGATTCGTCAAGACTTAAGTTTTTAGAAGAAAGGGGTAAAGAGAATGCCATTAGTTTTCCCCTCTCTCCTAAAAACTCAATACTTGACAAGTCAAACTTGACATGTGTGAACGGCATTAAGTGGCGCAATTGTTTCGATTTAAATATGGCGCAACTCTTATTAAAACACTTTTAAAGCAAAACAACATAGTACATTGTTGCCACAAATTCCACAGTATATTGTACTTATTTTTTGATTTCGATTCTTACCAATATATTTTGTCACCTTCGAATATCACAAACAAATTGGCGATAAAATTGAACAGTATGAGTCGCTTAAGGTACGTTTTTTCAGTATTTTCTAAAAACATTTTGGGAAATGCGGGTAATTGAATATCTTTCTTCAGCTTTTTGGATCTGCAAATGTTTTTATTTTAATTATCGTTAATATTTTACTTTAAAACATAAAATTCAATATGCAACCGGTACTTTTTGACAAACGGGTAAAACCTGTATTTTGTAACCATTTCGTCAACCATCTATCTTTAAAACCAATACGCATAGAAATCAAAATTATTTAACATTTATTACTTATTAAAAAAATACAAATGCATATAAAGTACTTTTTCGAAATTCGAACGTTTATGGGGTGAAAATTGTACCTACGTAATTTATTTTCTCAAACAATTTTTTCTCCATATATTTATCTTGCACATACCTCATACCTCCTTTACTAAAAGAGATACAAAACATTAAAACTTATTTTTGTTCATTAGAAAAATATGCGGCATAAACAGGTAAATTCGCTAACCTCATATCTCATAAACTAAAAGAGATACAAAAAATTTGAAATTTAATTTAATAAAAAAGCGGACAGGTGTCTGGTACTTTTTTGAGGTACTACCTTTTTGGGATGTACACGGGTAAATAAAAATTATATCACATTCGTAGCTTAGCTAAAAAATACAAATACAGATTTGTTCCTTTTTCGAAATTCGAACGTTAAAGCTTTGTTCACAATCAGAGAAACAATTTCGTTTTTTCTTCTATCTTTTTTCTTCCCAAAGTATTTCATATATGTTCCGTTTATTTTCATAACAAAAATGTAACTAAAATTTTTTTAAAAATGTAGCTAAAGTTGAGTCAATTAGAACTTCAGCAACATTTTTTATGAAATTGTTTCTGACGTTTAAAATAATTTTATTTATTTTTGGATGAAAATTTTAACGTCATTTAATTATATCTTATTATTTTTTGGACCTTTTTTTAATTAAAATAAAAATTTTTTTCGAGCTCGAGGCCAATTATTTTTAAATAATAAATATATTATTTATTAAATTATTTGTTCCAATATTTCGATATCCATCGGATATGATATCATTATTAAGTAATGAGTTACAAGTATATTTGCAAGAGACTTATTACTATCTCCATATTTAATATTAAATTTATTTAATATTGAAAAAAATATGGCAGCACTGCTTGTGGGAACAGAGCAATTTAGATTGTCAACAATTCCCAGTGAATGCCAATAGTCAACAAAAAGAAGATTCATCTAATTTTTGTGTTCGATATCAATTCAACGACCACTGCTGTGAATAATTTTGATAAATTTCATATTAAATTATAAGTTAAGCATAATGACTGGAATCATGGATACTGTAGAAATGCCTAAATTACCAGAAAATCAAAAATCTTTTGCCGGCATACCAGAGGCAGTATTTCTGGTAAGTAAAATTTTGAATACTGCAGAGAAAGAAAAGTTTGCAAGACATTTGCACTCCTAACCTAACAATCCGATGCTAGTTGAAGCAACAACAAATGAGCTATAAGAACAAATAGAAAAACAGGGTGTCGACTGAAACCAATCAAAAGATTAATCATTCTTTTAAGCATTGAATAAATCATGTTGAGGTTTATATTAATTTTCTTTTTTATTATGATTTGCAGGAGGAAATCGATAAATATATGGCCCAGCCAGATAATGAGGAAAATTGTGAAAAAGTTTTACAACGTTTAGATGAGCAACACAGTAAATACAGATTTATGGCCTATAACTTAGAGGCCCGCAAACGTAAATTAAAATCGCAAATACCCGATTTACAGAGATCTCTTGAAATGATTGATGTTTTACGCAAAGAAACTGAGGAACGTGAAACGCAATTCTTGCTCAGTGACCAGGTATTTATTAAAACCATGGTGCCCCCAACAAAAACTGTGTGTCTGTGGTTGGGTGCCAGTGTTATGTTGGAATACCCCCTGGATGAAGCTGAGGTATTGTTGAAACAAAATATGACTTCAGCTATTTCAAATTTAAAAACTGTAGAGCACGATCAAGACTTTTTACGGTAAGTTTTTTTGGAGAAAAATAAATTACGACTTCATTAAGTGTTTTATTATTTTAGAGATCAAATCACTACCACCGAAGTTAATATGGCACGTGTTTATAATTGGGGTGTTAAAAAACGTCAAGCCGCTGCTAAAACCGCCTCAGGAGCCTCCTCATCTTCGTAATGGCTGTGCTGAACAATAACAACCAAACACATTCATTATTGAATCACCTCCCAAATGTATTTTGCTCTACTTAAAAAAAAAAAATTCGGAAACAAAGTTTAGATTTTAATCTTTCTTCCACTTTTATTATATTAATTTTATTGTTTAATTTTTTATTTCTATTTAAACCTCAAATTCATTAAAATGATTAATGTTCTTAAACTGTTTTAAAATTTTTATAATTTTTTTTGCTAATATATTGAACAAATTCAATTATAAATTGAAGATTAAAACTATAAAAGTGGAGTGTGTATGCTTTTAAAAAGCTTTCTTTTTTTTGTTGCTGTTTTTGAATACTGAAACTGCGTGCATTTAATAAATCCAAATAAGAAATGCTTGTTAAAAGACGAATTAATAAAAGAAAATGGACAAGTTAACAAGAAAATGTGTTTATATTACATATCTCTATGTGAAAATTTTGATAGTTTACTCCGGCTTCGCTAACTTAAGCATCTCTGCATAGCCGGAAAGAATTTTATCTACTTTGGTATAGGAATTCGGGATTTTGATACTATCCTCAGAAATTTGTATATACAGGTCTGTCACATAAATCAATACCGATCGAAAGTGATTTCGTTTTATGTGAAGCAAGGTACGAAATCATTTCCACTTTCAATCGGAATTGATTTCTGCGACAGGCATGATATAATTTTTTTGGGGTAATTTTTCATTTCGGAAAAATTAAAAAACCCCCAACAAAAAAATTGCCCAAAATTGCGTCTTTTTGTTGTGTCTCATGTCAAATGTTGGGTCCATTGTAAATTTATCATAAATTTGAAAAATAATGCTTTGTAACTTTTAAAATTTATATTGAAGTTAAAAAATTAATGATTCAGTTTAAAAGGTGGATAAATTCTGAGTCATTTAAAAAAAATAATTGAAATTGCTCTTGCTGTTCTAAAGTTAAACCCTTTTTAAGTTTTGTACACATTTTCTAAAATTAAAAATATTTTAATATATTTTAATAATATTTTAATTCACGTCACAAGTTGCACCCTTGCAAAAAAGCAAAAGTGCAAACACATAACAACCACAAAGAAAATTATTTACGTACAACTAATTGTCTGTGCGGTTGTTGTTATATTTTTGCAACTTGTGACGTGAATATCCTAAATGTGTTTGCCAGTTATGCATGGGATTGGTTTTAAAGTTGGATATTTAGACATTAGGTATTTTTTCAAAATTATTAAATATGGGTGGGTTTTTTTGTTCTGTTGCACAAACTTCAGCAATGCGAGCCCAAAAAACTCTAGGAAACTTACTTCTCATACAAAAAAAAAAAAAATTAAACAACTATTTTTTTTAGCTGTCTATTATGTATTAGAGCTTTTACGATGAAGCTAGCTTTTATTCAGAATTATGCCCTAGATACGCTTCTCTAAATGATTTAAGTTTATTGAAGCAATTGGATGACTGCAAAAGCTTTAACGAATCAATCGCATGCGTCACGTCGAAAACTTTTCTGCGGCATTAGTGGTACCTTTCCGGTAAGTTGACTGCCTTAGTGTTTTTTGATGAACGTATAGACACCAAAACTTTGCGTTTACTGGCCCAAAACGGCAAAGAATAAGTAAAAGCAGTATTATCCGAAAACAAGCATAATAACAAACAAATTCAAGTTTTAAGATCCAAAGCCAGCTAAGCCTTTTTTGAAACCAGCAGCATTTCTGTTGATTTTTCACAAACAGATCCGGAAAAATGGCATACAAACAAATTATTTAATAAAGCAAAGAACAAAGTTCAGCCATTGCACGTCGTTAATGTTGTTGCAGAACGCGGTGTGGCCTTGGCTAATACTTACATTATGCTAGCAACCTCTGAAACAGACTTTCAGAATTTATTGCTAAAAAAATTGTTTTTTAGAGTTTTTTGGGCTCGCATTGCTGAAGTCTGCGCAACAGAACAAAAAAACCACCCATATTTAATATTTTGAAAAAATACCTAATATCCAAATATCCAACATTAAAACCCTCGTATCTGTTAAACTAATGCATGCCCAACTTCAAAACGTTTACAGTATAATAAGTATTATATAGGCTAATTTTGGATTAAAAAATAAATAAAATTGGTCTAAGTCAGAAAAATTGGAATTCAAAATGATCAAAGTGATAGATAGAAGCTCCTGTAAAGAAATTTGTATAGTTTCCAAGTTCGAAAATTTTTCAATTAAATTAGTCATTTCCTATACGAACTACTTATGCATATTAATTTTTTTTATTCGAAATGATAATTTAAAAAACATCCATAACTATTACTAGAAGTTATATATATATATATGGTCCCGAAGATCCTATAAGGAGCATAGGGCCCCAAAAGAAGTTAAGTTATGCAAAATATGAAGAAATTTTGGAAATATTTTTTTTGGTATGTCCGCTACAAGAATAATGCTTCATCATATCGCACACCTAGTTCTAAAATGACTCAACTAAAAAAACTTAATTTTTTCAGAAATCGAAAAAAACTGTTTTTGACCTAAAAAAAATTATTAAAAAAGAATCCGTACAGATTATGATCTAAAACGGTTTTTTTTAATATTTATACACTAGATAATGAAAATCTTTTATTTGTGTCAATTTTGATGATGTATAATTTGCAAAAGTTACCGAATTTTTTTAAGTTATGATACTTTGTGTTATAATAATGGAACAGTTTTTATACGGCTGATTAAAAAATGAAAATCCCTGGATTTTTTGCTTAGGCTTCCCCAGTTTTTAAGCATAACTGTTGCTTATATTGAGAGGCCGGCTTCAAGTTTTCATAACAAATAAATAAATAAAAAAAATGTGTGTGTAATAGAATTTGTTTTGAAATTTAATTCTTTTTGCTATAACATATGTATGTAAAACAAATACATAAGTATTTATGTACATCTATGATTCAATAAAAGATTCAAAATTATATGTACATAGTTACAGAAAAGCATAAAGTTACGAATATGTACATTAAATTAATTAATAATAATCCTGATTCAATCGCCTTTTTAACAATGACATACATACATACATATGTACATATACATACATACATATGTACATATGTATGCATGTATGTTTGTTTCCAAATTTATTGAATATTTGACGCATAAAACCGATTTAGTACTAGGCGCTTATATAAGTTGAAAACATTAAATCCATTATAATTGGGACACAACTCAAAGTTTGAGCAATTCTCGGCGCTATCACATTTCTGGCATATTCCGCATACGGTACAGATCGCATTTTTTTCACATTTGTCTCCACTATGACATGTTTCGTTTACGCCCTTATAACACACATAACGATTGGCACAATTCTTTGGATCAGGATTTTCTGTATAATTACCATACATACAAGATGGCCAAATGTAGTTTTCATTTTTACGCAGACATCTCATATTCGGATTTATGTACTCGAAATTGCCTGATAAAGAGTCCAGTTTATAGGACCAGCAATTCTGACAGGCAATCGAACAAAAAATCACCATTAATAAGGTAAACCGGTATTCTGATCTTGAAGACATGCTTTTTCAAAACTTCTTTTGTTTTATCAAATTTATGTTACTTTTCCGGTTACGGTTAAAATAAGGAATGTATTTCGGAGATTGGAACAATAGCTTTTATAGAAACATGTTTGCCATTGATTATCTTTTGTTGTTAATAGATATTGTAAGAAATTATTTATAAATTTCCTTGTTTTCTTTTAATTAATTTACAATTCATTATTTATTCAAGTGTAAGAGAATTAATCTTAAATGGTCACTTGAAGGTTTCCTTTTAAATACATATGTTTAGGAGCGGTTGCTAGGACACAAAGTCATTGGTGTTTTTTAAATTAAAAATTTAAATTGAATGCTAATTTTATTTTGATTGTGGCTTGACGTAAAGGACCATAATTAAGGGTAAAAAATTTTGCACAAAAGGTCAAGTTTAACTACACAGTGCAACATAATTCGGGGCATCGCCGCCAGCCTCAATACCAGCAAAGCGAAATGAGAATAGACTATTGGTAGAAAAAATCTGCCGAAGGGTTTTGAAAAGTTAGCTCGGCTTCTCAAAATATCGGCCGCTAAAGTTTTTGAATTTTTTGTAAAGGCGTTTGTTTTAAGTCAAAAAAAATATACTACTTAAAGTACTTCTATTCTTCTATGGAGGCTGGTTTTTTGTTTTTGTTGCACAGTGTTATTACTCCAGGAGTTGATTCTTATATTAAAAAAATGTATAGACAATTTTAGCAAAGAAGTGTAAAATTTTTAGATTAACCAGTTTAAAATAAATAGCTTGCAAGGATTTTTAAATATCCATTAACACTTAATTAAGTAATTTTACTTAAAAGAAAAGGAAATAAGTGGGAGCGCTATATTTGCCTTTTATATCCTTTACAGACATTTAGAATATTTCAGGAGTAGGCTTTATATGGGATCTATAAAACTGACGTCAGTATTATAATTTGCGGCTTTCTGACCAACCATCAGAAAATTGTATGTTTTAATTTTTAGTCATATACAACTTAATTCAAACTAATTTGATTAAAATATACATAAAATACATGAAAGGAGGGGAATTTATATTGGACACATGGTAAAAAAGTGATTGATTTTTGGTATTTAAAAACCTAAATTAGACCAAGGCGAATTTTAGGTGGTGTCAAAACTACAGCAACTCAAAAACAACAGAAACAACATATGGTTATTTCATTGCATTGTTAGTGGTTATAGCTCGAAATGTCAACCATTCTTGGCAAAACACTAACAAATTAAAACAAATACGCTCGAACTTTCAAAATCAGATGCCGTTTCGATACCACCTGTAGTTAATTTGCCTTTAACCCTAAAACACCCAAGACCCCTTAAAGACTGTCATCAGAAAAAATAAGTATTGAACACGCTGTTACGATGCAAAAAATTTAAATGTTTATAAAATTCTCAGCATAACGAACGGTACCAATGAATGATTGAGATTGTGTGGAAGAAGTAATTATTCTAGTCAGAGCTTTGATGTTACTGTGAAATACCCCTTATGTGACCCCTTTTATTGATAAATCCTCTTTTTTAACCCTTTTAGAAAATTTCTTTCGGTAACCGTGGTGGTGAAGGGTATAAAAACAAGATTGGCAACCGATCCCGCTTAACAACGGTTTAAAATTTAGTTTTGCATAAAATACGGGTACAAGTATTCCGTACTCGTCAATACAGTTTCGGTATAAAAGAATAATATAAAAAAATAGAAACTAGTTAAAATTTTTAAAGTTTTCAACCGCAAATGGAAAATATGGTTGTTAACTATGACAACAACATTGTGATTGTTCGACAGTGGGGCAGAAATAAAAACGTTGAAAAATAAATCTGACATATCTAAACGGATGTTCCGATTGCCACCGATTGAATATTAATAGCGTATGTTTTAATAGATTCAGCATACATCGATGTTAATATCGATGTTTTGATGGACGATATATCGGCGTCAAAACTAAAAAAACATCGACATCGTCCAGTTAATATTTTCATTTATTTAATTTTTTTTATAATAATTTAACAATTTTTATTTTTTCAATTAAAGCCGTTATTTAAAAATATGTATAAAGTGTATTTCAAAGCATATATGTACATATGTTTTTGAATACATGCATACTATGCATTGCATTATTATATGTAATTAGGGGAAACCCCATTTATAAACTAAAGAAATGCTTAAACAATTTTGGAGACTGTGTGAACAAGTGTGAAAGCCCAACTATAATATGCTTATGTTGGCTTAAGCAACTGTGCGAATACATATAAATCGTATGTGTCAAACCGTATTGTACTAAAGAAAACTTTTGTAAAGTTTTATGAATCTGTCATTTGCATAAGCAAAGCGCGAAACTGATCGTACTTTCCGTACGGAATCTAATGTTTTTTGATTTTGTGTTTTTAAATTCATTTGACAGGCTTTTGTGAATTTTTGACAGAAGCTTATGCATATTATAGATGGTCCTTATGATTTTTAGTAGCAAAGAAGAATTTGAGCAGTCCGTAAGTATTAATGCAAAGAAGTTTATACATAACATCGATATTGAAACATCGATGTATCGTGTTTTAACCGATGTTTTTTAACATCGATGGTTATCGTGGAAAAATCGATATTTTTAAACATCGATGTTTTTCACAACGATGTTGCATCCCTTAGCATACCCCTTTGGAGACGCACTGTGGGGACTTTAAAGACATGCCAAAATTCAAATGCTCGCTATTTATCTACTAACCATTTGAAAAACATATGGGATTCAAGCCCTCATTAAAATTTTTTAACGTGATAAAAATTTAAAATTAATAAACTTGGCCCACTTTTTCTAATACCGGACGTATTTTTAAAAGACATTATTCGTATTCATTTCTTCAATTAATTATTTTATTTTTTCCCACACTATTTCATAAATTTTGTTCTGGGTAAAATTTTAAAGCGTTTTCTTAATTGGAAATGTGTGTGCTTGTAAAAAAAAATTATGGCTTTATTGTGAACACCAACTGAAAATGTTGCTGTCCTTGTGAATCTTCTGACCTATAAAAATTAAACTGTTAATCATATTTTGTAATGTCCAGACCAATGGCTGTTTTGAGTCTTAAAAAATGAACTTTTAAAATTAAAAATTGGATAAAAAAAAAATGTTCTTGTTATTTTGCCTAAAAGATCAGCTACGTCCTAGGATCAGAAAAGAAAAGTGTCTTTAGAAACCCCTTTACGTTATAAAAATACTGTTAATTCGCTATTTTAGGGCCCATACACAACACCATCGTGATTTTAAAAGGCGAATGGTTCGCCTTCGGCAAAATATACTTTGTGTTAGAGGGAGCATTTTTTTTTGCTTTTAATGAATCTTGTTTTAAAAATATGTACGCACATAATTTTTACATTCTTAGAACTTATACACAGTTTGTAATTTAAATTTTTGGAAGCCAAATCAGTATGTGATATATTCTAATGAATTACAAAGAAATGAGTAAACAAAATTGTTAACTCTTAAATAATGCGTATGTATTTAATACTCCAACTTAAGTAAAAGTTTTATATTTGTAATCTAATTAAAATATTGAATTTTAAGATAACCATGACTTTGTGGCATAAGCAACGTGCCACCTACAACAACAAAAAAAAAACTGACCTTTAAGTGTCCGCTTTAGAGAAAATTCCTTTACACTTCAGTGGACAATTAATTGAATATTAATAAAATTATGAATGCAATTAAAAGAACAACTACTTATCAGAAAAAAGGCTTTCTTAAGTGAACAAATTTCATATAAAAGGACTTTGTTTTTACCCAAAAGACCGCAGTTTGTAGTTTATTAATTTAAATCCAACATCTTCTGAAATTTTTTGAATAAAATGTTTACCGGAATCCATAAACAACATTTAATCCTGTTAATAATTTTCCTTTGGTGGCAGTGTTCCAGTGCGTACAAATTGGCCTCATTATCGCCAAATGCCATACACATAAATCCTAATATGCGATGTCCTGGCAAGAACGAAGAAAACATTCGGCGCTTTTGTAAACATAACGGTTATATTGAAAATCCCGATCCGAAAAATTGTGATGACCGTTATGTCTGCTATGTCGGCTTGAATGAGCCCTGCCGTCTTGGCGATATATGTGCTGATAACGGGATTTGTACAGTGTGTGGAATTTGTCAAAAATGCGATAGCGCCGAAAATTGTTCCGATTTTAACTTATGTCCAACTGCGAGTGGATATTCGGCTTTAAATTTTATTAAAAGTTTGATACAAAAACGTTTAATAGAATTTAATGATGAATGAAATAAATTAAGAACTTAAGGAAAAATGGTTGTACAAAATATTTATGTGTGTAATAAAAATGGAAAATATGTTTATATAAATTTATGATAAATACAATAAAGGTATTCACGTTCAAAGATGCACTCTTGCGAAAAATAAAAATTGGAAAAGGTTACAAAAACTACAATGACAATTATTTTGCTTTTCCGCAAAAGTGCAACTTATAACGTGAATAGCTTTAATATTACGGATATTCACGTCACAAGTTGCACCCTTGCAAAAAAGCAAAAGTGCAAACACATAACAACAACCACAAAGAAAATTATTTACGCACAACTAATTGTCCGTGTGGTTGTTATATTTTGCACTTTTTCTTTTTTGCAAGGGTGCAACTTGTGACGTGAATACCCTTACTATGCATACAAACCCAAAATAGGTTTACAAAAATCAAATAAAAATAATTTATAAAATATGTTTAATTTAGAAGTACATATTAATAATAAATAAAGTTGGATACTGAAGTTAATAATATTGCCAAGTTTTCAATACTGTGTAGTTAAAATAAAAATCGTTTTTTTAACGTTTCAGAAATTCAAAACTTTCTGCAATTGAACTTCTTTTTATTCGTTGCAAGAAACTGCAATCAATTGCGATTGAAGTCAAAATGATTTTAACCAAACTGATTTCACTCTTTTATTTCAGATTTTAGAATGAGATCTTTTCAAAATTGCAATATTTTGCAAGTGCAAGCATTTTAAAAATAATTATTTTTAGAAATCATTTAATCCAATTAATTTACATAATTACAATCAATTCCAATGCAATAAATTTTTTCTGATTAAATTTTGATTGAAATTACTGAATATGAGTGCAATTAAAGTATTGCAATGAAATTTATTGAACTAAATTTGTTTTCATACGGGTTAATAAAATAGATTTAATTTAAAAAAATCCATTTAACCTTTTTTATCGCATTGACTTCAAATTGCAATTATGCAATCAATTCTTCGATTTTGAATACAATTAAAAAAATAGGCGAAAAATCTGCAAGTGGCCTAAGCTCAACCTTCTTAAGCTGAAGTGCTTACACAAATCTCTTGGACTGTCTCAACCATCTACTTTCGACGTCCATGTGTGAAGGAATTCACGTTCGGACCATGATCGTACTGTCCCCTTAATGTGACCGGTAGGGTTGTCAAAGAAAGGCCCAGGGCGTATATCTGGACGGCGAGCGCCCTTGTTTGCCAAGCAGTTATCCCCTTTTTTTAAATCGAAAGTTTTTTTTAATTACGGATTGAGAAAAATATTCGTTTTAATGTAAGAAATTACAAAAAAAAATTCCTCCCAAAATTGTTAGATTTTCCGATTTATATAACGTACGATATGCACATATTTTACTCCATTTTTTGGACAACAAGGTTGCGAATGTGATATTTTTTAAATTACCCATTGAACTTTAATTTTTGTAGTCTTTTATCTATCTAGTCTATAACTTTATTTCTATATTTTAAACGAAAATTAAAATTAACAAAATTGAACCAAATTTCATTTGACATTTTACAGACTAACTCAATTTGAGCCAATTCGAGCAACGCGTTAAAGTTATTCAGGCTGTAACGATTCTTCAGGTTTAAATAATCCTCCTTGATAACGGGGCTACCTATAATCCGGCCGTGCTCGTCGTTGGGTGGGGGGGGGGGGGGTGTATAATGTTCCCAAATCTTCCTAATACCAATAATCAAAAGAACCCGCTTCAAAAGATTTTAACTTAGGTAGCCAAAAATATCAATGACCAACACAGAAAATAAATAAAAATAAAAAAACAAGGATAGTAAAAGAACGTAATTGATGGTTGGATTGTAGCTTAGGTTGTAAGTTGCTACATTAAGCCTGGCGCACCCACCATGCTGACAGGAATATTTTGTCAATTGTAATCCCAATTTATAAATTTTACCAAGTTTGCTTAGAGTTCTTTTAATTCAATGAACACGAATGATAAAAAAAATATTTCTTTTATTTATTTTTATAATCCTTCGTGCAGGATCCAAAGTGAACCAGAAATAACTAAAGAAAGTAAACCCAAATTTGAATTAATAATAATATACGCATATGCACACAAAAAAAACTTACCAATTCGAAATATTCTAAAATCTTTCAAGTATTCTTTGCAACAAGAAAATTATTATATTCTGCTGTGATCGTTCACCTCAAATAAATTTTCAATTTGAAATGAAAATTGTCTTTTAATTTGAATAATAAAAATCAAAGCTAACTTTATTTCATTCAAAACAAAACTTTTTATTCTACAGCCAAAGAAAAATTTTAGTAAAATCAAAAGTGTAAGAAAATTCCTCTTTTAAAAAAACTGCCACCCTCACAAGGCTTATTATGAAATGGGCGTTCAAATCAAAATGCATATCGTGCACTTCGTGACTCAGCGATGAGGCACATTTTTAACTCGGTGGATTCATCAAAAAGCTGAATTGCAACATTTGGGCGAATGGACTGACTGTCGAAAAAGCAATGCACCCACAAAGAGTGACAGTTTGGTGCGGTTTTTTGGCTGGCGGCATCATCGGGCCGTATTTTTTTCCAAAATGAGGCCAGTCAGTCAGTAACAGTGAATGGTGTTCGCATTCGCGAAATGAACACAAACTTTTTTTTTGCCCGAATTGGAAGATATGGATGTCAACAGGACGGTGCCACACAGCTAACGAAGGCCGTATTATCTCATGTGGTGGCGATGTCAATTTGCCGCCAAGATCATGTGATTTGACTCCGTTGGACGTGTTTCTTTAGTGTTATTTGAAAGAAAAGGTGTACGTCGATAAGCCAGCAATAATTCAAGAGCTAAAGGATTAGACAATCCGGCACATTAACGGCATTAAACCTCAATTATGCCTCAGCGTCATCGAAAATTTAGACCATCGGATGGAGATGTGACGCCGAGGTCGCGGCGGCTATTTGGCCAATATTTTGTTGATACACAATTTAACCAAACCAATATTATCATAATAAAAAGAAATACAAATAATTTCCTAAATAATTTGTGTTTTATTCAAAATCAACATCGGCCCTTAAAATTTAACCATCCTTTACATATGTATGTATGTATATTGCTTTCTAAAAGATTTGTTTTGGCACAACAGCGCCAGGTATTTTCATTTTTATATACCGAGTATTAAATATTAAAAATAAGTCAAGTAGGTCCAGTTTTTAACATGGTCCACACACAAGAGTTCTCCTAAATTTAAAGTTTTTGTGCGATAAGTTTCATACAAAACATGCATTTAAATGTGTTTTATAACTTTCTATTGCTACGGCTAAATATTCACCAATTAGTTTTAAAATGATGCAAAATATTAGTTTCCAAATGTTACTGGCTTTGGGACCAATAATTTTGCAAAATAAAAACCCACCTTTGAATTTTAAAAGCATTTATAAAAAGATTTTGTATTTATTAAAATATTCCAATATATATTTTTTTCCATTTATAAATGTATTTGTTTTTTGTTTTTTGTATTGTAATATTTTATGCTTAAAAATAATAAACTTGCATTTGCACATAATCCATATTAGATTTCTACAGCTCCAGATTTCAGACCATAAGATTATTTTCCTTTAGCATTCTAAATATTTTTTAGTAAAACATACAATCTAATTTTACGTATTTTATGAATTTATATAATTAATATTTAGTATTTTCATGTAAAATATTTGGTATATAATTTTAGGTTGATTTCTTGTCTTTTCTTAGTTTTTTTTTAATTTGAGGAATATTTAAAATTAGTTCTGCTTTGCAACTTGCCAATTCTATATAAGATTTTTAATTAACTGAAAAAATTTACTTTTGTAGCTCTAGTGTTTTTTTTAATTATCAAAAAAGTATGTACCTTAAGACCTTAAGTTTATTTAAAACTTTAAAATAAAGCACGAAATTGTTTTAAAAACCTATCGAATAAATTCCATAACAAATGTAGGAGATAAATAATAAAAACATCTTAGAATCTCCTTTTACAAGATGTTATAGTTCGGGTTTTATTTAGTTTAACTTTGTTAATAGATTTCAAATCCAGTCGATTCAGTTGTCTTTAGTTTTTTTTTTTTGAAGTTTTAGATCAGCAGGGATTTAAGTTTAAAAATTTGTTTCCTGAAATTCTTTTGATTGTAAAGTGGCATCATCATTTGATAATTGTCTTTCGGTTGTTAAGGAAATTTGGGGTGTGTGTTGGTTATTCTTACATCTTGAACTACCACCACTGCCCACTGTATAGGCCGCTACAGTGGCATGATCCAATTTGCCTGGTAAAGCTGCAAAGGCAGCACTATCTATAACACGTTTACGGGCAACTCTATGTTGCATGCGATTTAGTTCTACTTCACGTTTAACGCCATCAGGTCCAGTTGATAATTTATAAAATAACTCTCTTTGCTCAAGAGTTTTGCGTCTGGCTGATGTGATCATGCGCACAAAGTCAATCAATAAATGGCACAGGCGTCGGGCTGAAGAACAGGGTGAAAAGGTGCCATTTATGCCATAACTAAGGAGGTCTTCCAAACGATGTAAAGTAAGAGCATGTCTTTGAGGGCCGGTTACTAAAGGTAAGCCAGTTAGAGATTTTGGTATTTTAGGTTTGTAATTGTAGGCCGTATGACCTACATGTGTAGCACCTGAGGATAGTCTTCTTGGTTCTATGACAGTGTGTGATCTCATGTATTTAGGTCGACTAGGAGCTGGTGCACTTTCTGGTGAAGAAGATTTTTTAGAACGGGGTGGCCTCACGGGTGGTACGGGACTGGTAGGATTTGAAGAACCATGTAAACGTGCATAAATGGCAGAGGCGCTTTTATTTTGCCTCTTTGGAGCCAAAACACTGCCACTGCGTTGAGGTGGCGAGGTAGAGGTAGGCATGAGCTTTACATCTGGTGTCCAGGCTTCGGCAAATTTACCCACGACCGGGTCAAAATTATCACTTACACCATCTGAAGTTAAAAAAACTATATCACCACGATCAATAATTGTCATAGACAAAGTAAGATTGCTCAATTCAGGTTTATTGCCATCTGCTGGCCCTAAAGCGCCTAAAGCATCGCGCATATCCCTCATAGACGTAATGTCATGGGAAGCTAAATGAAGGATTTAGAAAAAACAAAGATTTAAATCTATTTTATAAATAAAATATAAAAAAAAATATTTACCCAAAGTAAACTCTCTGACGCCATGTTTCTTAGAGTACACATAACCTAAGGAATCTCCCACATTACAGGCACATACCACATATTTTTCACTCTCCTCTTCGTCTACGACACCATTCTCTTCCGCACCGTTGGCTTTAGCTAAAGGTAACACTACAGCTATTGTTAACGTACTAAGAGCACCACCAACTTCCAATATACAACCATGACCTTCCCAGAGACTCCGCAATATACTAATGAATACTTCCTGTGTAGACGTGGCCATGCATTCATGGGCCAAACCAAATATGGCACGATCTAAATAGTCCAAACAACCATGTACCGCTGATCTGGCCGCCAAACGAGCACCATCACCCCAATTAACACCATCGGCTAGAGCCAATGCTGCTGCATTTCCTCTTACCACCATACCATAGCAATCAGCTATGGGATTGCCCATTGGTTCTTTGGTTAACATATTATTCTCATAAAGAGACACCGAAATTCCATAGGCAGATTCACATTCCATTTTCCAATTGCTAACACCTGCTATAGTATCATCCACTTCCACTATAGAGGATTGATTAGAAACAGCTTCCCTTAATAAACGTTCTGTAGTACCCTCCAATATTTTAACTGTTCCAATATCACCATTTGTTTCACCATTTTCCTTGAGTTTAGAATTTGTCGTATTACTTTCAGTCTTTGTATTCAAAAGATTTTTATTATTCTGATCATTGGCAGCATTTGTTTTCATATCGGAGGCAATGGCTGAATTGGCTAAAGTGTTTCGTGTAGCCACCATGCTCACCACTATTGTGGTGGATTTATTTAAATTTTCTTCATTTTTCTGTTGCGTTTTTACTGCTTGTCCTCCAACTCCTAAAGACACCTCTTTGGTAAGATTTGCTATACCTGTTTTGGAGTTTTTACGCGAACGCATTCCTCCACTACCATTCATTTTATTTGCATTCTGATCATTTGTGCTGGTACTTGCTCCATTACTCAGACGACGACCACTTCCAAAGCGCTGAAATCTATTGTGATTTCGATTGTTGGTGGGATTTATACTTTTGCGCACCTCAAAACAATCAGATTCTTGTATCGTATCAATGAAATCAATATCATCGGCATAACTTGCACTTAAATGCAATTTGGATCGTTTTATGCCGGTCAAGCCATCATCTGGCCCCGTACATGCGGCCGTTATTGTATTCGGTCCTGTTGGGTAGGTGGCAATTTTGTAGTCCGGTAAATCGGTAGGATTTTGACCATTATAAACTTCAGGGCCGACGGTGAAAATACGATCCATGCGACTGAAAGTAAAGAATTTTATATATAATGGCAGTTAGGCATTTTGTTTTATCAAATAGGTGGAACGGATGTCCTGAATTCAATGTAAATTATAAGCAAAAATATTTTAAATATTAGGGTCAGAATATCGCTATTACTTTCTACAAAAATTTTGGATAAAAGTAACATTTAGGTAACATTAGATTTTGAAATCTGTATTCGAATTGTCTTTTTATTTCAAAATTCTAAAGAAATATATCCTACGATGATTTATTGGTCGGATATTAAAACAGAAGAAAATAAACTCAATTTTAAATTCCGTATCTTGATGTTGCACAATAATAAAAGCCATTGTTGGACTTTACCAGGTCTGTAGCTACGAGTTCTTAATGGTTATGACTTCAGTGCGGTTAGGAGTGAAGACAAATCTCTAATTCCAAGTAACAAGAAGGAATTTTTTTTCTCGGTTGTCTTGCAATCCGATTGGGTTTTGGTCAGTTAAGCAGAAATTTACAGCCTCTAAAGAGCATGCCTCGTTAAAAAGAAAGCTTGTATAAAAAAGCCTGCACAGAAAATAAAAATTTCTTAGTTGCAATTCTAATACATTCCATATAACTATGTGCTTCCATTTGCACCTCCCTGCTGCTCGAGAACAATTTTAGTGGACAAAATGAAAATATAAAACTTAAGATAATACTTTTTATACGCCGGGCCAGTTATACAGCAATTATATTTTGTTGGCACATATTTTGTTTTATACATATTTGATTGGATTTGCAAAATAGACCAAATCAGTTCATTAGTTCAATATACAAGCGTCCTTCATGAATGAACGTTTTGCCCCGGCAGCGGCCGAACGAAATGACAAATATCACCCACGTACAAAGTGTGAATAGTATTGGAAATAAGCTAAATCGATAGATTTTTAGCCTTGTTTTCATTCTAATGTCCTTTCAGAATTGGCATTTTGGTATAATAAATTGGAAGAACAAGAGATAAACTGAAACAACTAATGGAAGGAAGAAATATGCAAAGCTTGTAGGTTTTTTGAAAATGGGCCATTAAGGTTTATTTTTTAACTTGCCTCCATACAAGTGTTCTTCCGGAATAAGGGTTTTTATATGATAGCGGTCTGACAGTATGAGTTCAAAGGAAACAAAAATAGCTAAATTAATATAATTAAATTAAAAAGCAAACATTAATAATCTTGGCTCGAAAATGGTACTGACATGGCGGAAGTGACATTTTTTCAGTTTAAAGTCTACAACAACAATATATTCCCCTTCATTTGTAATGGCATCTTTTTTTATTTTTCCCTAAACTAATCCCGCGAAGCTCTACGCTTGCCTGCAGGAAAACAGAGTCTCTGGCGGGAATCGAACCCGCAACTCCAGCAGAGATAGACTAGCTCACTACCAGCTATCGGGGCCTATCGGGTTACCCAATTCAGCCCAAATTCTTCTTAATAGTATTTTAATTCTAATGCAAGAACGAATCATATTATCGTCCATGTTCTGGAAAACGCAGCGTTTTCAAATCGCTTACGATTTGAAAAACGCAAAACGCATTTCAGCATGTAACAAGTTTTTCCTTAAATAAATAGAAAACATATTAAATTGAAATGGTGGGCCATTTCCCTTTTCTCTTTAAAGTTCAGTTTTAATAAAATATACCAGATCGCTTAAGTATACACTAGCGGTTTGAAAACGCCAAATTTCTAGCGTTTTCGTTATTCAGGACACCTGTTTGGCGTTTTCAAATTGAAAACGCAAATTTTAATCGTTTTGCGCTTTTCAGAACATGGGCGTATTTCACAGAATTTTCCTAAATCGGTTAAATCGTTTCCAAGATTTGAGTAAACGGACATTTTTGTACTGCAATACTGTTTAACAAAAACTTATGACACAAACCTCGTAAAATATCATTCATTAACAATCAAACAATTTTATAAAACGAATCAATTACTACACAGAAAAAATTATGGTCAATTTTTTTTCAAACAATCGTTTGTTTAAATGCGAAACGCATTTTATAAATGTTTTTATTTGACTTTAAACATTTTTTGTTTGATTTTAATACTTTCGTACATTTTTTGTTTTAACAGTGTTGACACTTAGTTTAAGAATTTAAAATAGCCAACTTTTGTAAAGTTGTTGCATTTATTTTGCAATTAAGATCCAAAATTTGTTCTTTTTGTCGCATTGCTTTAAATAGTTTGCAACACTTCAACAATTACCAAAAATGTTACACATACATATCTAAATAAAAAATATTTTATATAGGTACCCTGCAAATAATAGGACTAGTCCAAACACGCGTGTAAAATGTAGCCCAAAAGTGACTAGGACTAGTCCAAACACGCGTGTAAAATGTAGCCCACAAGGGACTAGGACTAGTCCAAAAGTAACCCAAACGTATGGAAAAACATGGTCTCTCCTAGGGCAGGACCATATAACCCAGCTTTGGACTACAAACGAGTTGTATTAACACTACTCCATGGTATACCCAAGAGGATTAGTTTTGAAGTCGTTAAAAAACGAAAACATGTCGATAAAAAACGAAGAAATATCGTCTCATTACAAAAAATTACCCTTGTTGTGTTTAGCGTATTTAAAATACACTTGTTTAGACTAATCATAATATTTGCAGGGTGTATGTATGTACAACATACATACAAATGATTGCACAGAATCACCACAGATTAACAATAAGCAACATCCAAAAACAATGCTTGAAAAAAAGTTTTTTTTTATTAGTTTCCATGCTCATCTTGCTGGCATTATGTTTTGTTGTTGTGAATGTAAGTAGAATTTACTCACTAAAAATAAAAAACTAAAAAAAACTGTTGTTATACTGAGCAAAGAGAACAATTCACGCTTAGAATAGATTATATCAAGGTACATTAAATACCTATACATTGATTATAATTGTGTCGGTGGACGAAATGCAGCTAACAAATACTAGCTCTGTTTCTTTACTTTTTGGGTAAAGTTCGTGCTAATGAGAGCAAGCATAAATTTCTCTCATAAAAAGACAACATTACACGAAAGTACGGGAACAGAAAAAACAAAATTTTAAGCACGAAATAAAAATTCTGTGGTTTTGACAGTCTTCAAAAACCAACAAAAATTGCGCCACTTTTGAAACATTTTATATTGGCTCTAGAATTAAACTACTTTTACTAAAAATAAAACAAAACAAACACTTTTACAATAACTAACATTATGTGTCCCTAATAATTCAGTACAAAACTTTTTATTTAAGTACATTGTTTTATTCCAGAACACTTTTTCCAGAATTTGAATCATGAACTTTTTTCCTTTTTTTTTTGGTTTTGTTTATGTTTTACAGCTGTTTGACAATTTACACAATTTGCACGAAGAAAAAGTCTGGGCTGTTTCGTGCAAGAAGAAGAAGAATTTTATTCTCTCATATCCGCTCTCATTTACACAAATTAAAAGTACGGGAACGCTTTTCGTGCAAATTGGGATCCCGAGGGATCCCAAAGTAGAGTAAAGAAACAGAGCTACTATTGGAAAACTTGTCATTTTGAGCCCGTCGCTTGAATCATTTATTGTGTTTGTCCTTTTTTTAAATTGATTTTTAAAAACAAACGGTAAATAAATTTTGTGTATTCTACCTTGGTGGTATGAAATAGGTACTTTTAAAACATCATTTTTATTCTTAATAAATTTGTTGAGTAATACGCATTGTAACACAAAGTGTTAAGTGATTTTAATTAATTTAAAAATTTTATAACTAAAAAGGCCTTGCTTTTAAAAGAAAAATTTAAAAATACGAGAGTGATTCATTTGTTAAGTGGAAAGGTAAAATAGAAATGAATATAAAGTGTTTTTTATGCTATAGCACCTTTAATTGTCCTCAAAAATTATTTACCCATTTGTGCAAATGCGGTCTTCAACCAAAAATATTTTACGAATGTACTATTGACAAACTTCAAGAGGACTTATTTTTTTAAAAATAAAAGAGTTTTACAAAAATATTTACAGAAATTAAAATGGAAAATGGCAATTATTTGGAATTAAAAACTCTTTTGATTAATTGGAAATTGGAACATTTTTATGAAAAATTCAAAGGTAAGTTTTTTAAATTTAATTTAAAGCGTAAAGCAAATCTTTTTCATATTTTTCTTACAGAGCAAAATATAACAGTGGATATTTTAAAGATATTAAAACCTACTCATGTCGAAAAACTTACAGCAAATTATACAATTGGACACCAAGCGATATTCGAAGCAAATTTAGAAAAATGGAAAAACCAACAAGAATTAGATGGACGTAACTCTTTCCCCAATTTAAAACCCTCTCAAACTAACCACGTAATTTCAGTAAAAGATATTCTTTCTAACACATATAATGGAAAAGAAATTCTAAATTTTTATGGGAAAAACCATATACTTCACGAGGAACAAAGAAGTCTACTTATAAGCACAATTACCAAATATATTGAAGCAAAAGGAATTGATTATAGCATTTCCGACTGTTCGCAAATGGAAAATGAGATTTGCCTTATATTTCCCACAGAGCAATTAGTAAGTTTGAAACTAATCTATAAACAATATACTAAAGATATACTTACATTTCTATTTATATTTCGCAATTTTCTTCCAGGAATTTTACACAAACGGAAAACGTGGAAAAATTTACAACAAACTCTCTTATTTAAAAAGAATTTCAAAAGACATTTTGAAGAAGGACGAAGACACATCTCCCCAAGATATTGAACTAGGTAAATTTAAACTTTTAATTATTATTTATACTTTCAATTATAATTTCTTATTTGTAATTTTTATTTTTCGTAGAACATGAAGAAAACTATTCTTTTTATGTTCAGCAAATTAAAAATGGGTCCATAACAGCAGATGAGTTTGACTTATATTGGCGGAAGTCCGCACCATTCCGGTTCAAGCAAATCGTTGAAACAAACTCTACAAAAGATATATTTAATTTATGGCCGGAGTATATTAAGCCATGCGGCTTCCAGTTGGTTAGTTTAAAATACTCTAAAAATACTAGTTTCAATATTTTAACAAATTCAAATTTTACAGATTGATATTGATTTTTCATTAAAATATCCCAACGCTAAATCACTTCATGAGAGATGGTCACAGTTTGCTGATAAAATAGTTTATTTGTTAAAAACAAAAATTACAAGCGCTTATGTATCTAAGCAATTAAAACTTGCAGAAACCAAAGATGAAGGCAAGGAAAATCACTTTAAATTCAAATTATTGCTTCATATATTTCTAATTTCAGAATCAAAAATTTTAACAAGCTTCTGGTGTATACACCATCTGTTTCCTCCGCAACAAAAAGTTCAGGCTGACTTAACTGGGGCAAAAATTAGAAAAAAGTTTACCATTGCGGACTCTCAAGAAGCTTTTGTTATGATCGCTGCAACATACGAAGAACTTGAAGCAAAACTCAACCTTATTAAACTTCAAGGGCGAAGGATTCAACCAAAACTACTTGTTGTGGGAGAACTCTACCAAATAAAGGAAATATATCTATATATCGACAACGTTAAGTATCCAACTTTAACCATTTTAAATGCAATTGATTCTTTATTTAAATCATTTTTTGTATTTAATCTAAGATATCCCGAAGAATCGGAAGTATTTTATTGCTTTGTAGAGAGTTTTTTATACGATTTGCCTGTATCAAAAAAATATGCAAAAGTTTCAACAATTAAACATGATATTTTAAATTTAAATATATAAAAAATATATGTATACATGTAATATAAAAAATACTCTTATGACAAATTTCACCAATTTATTTTAATGTTTAAAATTTTTTTTTTATGTCAAATAACAATACAATTATATGAAAAACTATATTGAAATATGAATTGATATTTAAATAAAATTGGTGAAATAGTTCATTAGTACTTTTTATATCCTTCACCGCAGGTGGAAAAGGGTATACATAATTTTGGTATATATATGTATATCTATTTATGTCTCAATTGTATTGAATTTGTATTTATATTTTTTTTGCTTTTTATTTCAAATTAATATGAATTAACCTAGTATTATAACATATGTATCTCTTAATTTTCCAATAAAAAATTAGACATTTTAACTGTCTTTTTAAAAAAGTTATATTGACTCTTTATTTATATTTTTAACATTAATAACAATTTTCAATTTGTTAAAAATAAATAAATCAGTTGTTTGACTTTGCATAAATTGTCAATTATTTTATTTTTTGAATCAATAAAAATTTTAATTGAAAATAAAAGAAAATTTTAACATTTTATTGTTTGTTTTAAACATTGAATTGTCAATAATTTTATTTTTTGAATCAATAAAATTTTTATTTGAAAATAAAAGAAAATTTTAACATTTCATTAATTGTTTTAAACAATTAAATGTTTGAATTTTCTTTTATTTTCAAATAAAAATTTTATTGATTCAAAAAAAAAAATAATGGACAATTTATGCAGAGTCAAACAACTGATTTATTATTTTTAACAAAAACATTGTTTGAAAATTTTTACGAATTTCAAACATTAAGTTTGATCAATACTATATTATTTTTAATAAGAAAAATATGCTTATTTTTTTAATTAAACAATTACAATTTCGGTGTTTGATTATACGAATTTTGTGATAAGTCCGATTTTAATAAAAAAAATGTTTAATGTTATGAATTTTGTGTTTGAATACGATATTTAATTTTTTCTGTGTACTCACCCCTCTAAATATTTGATTATAAAATTTCCATCTTCGTCTGTTTTACGCGGACTCTTAGGACCATCTCGAGGTTCAGCTATAAAACTCAATTGACGGAAATAGGTGGTGACCTTTTGTCTTAATGATGGCATTTCGATGATGCTCCTGCTCTCTCTCTACCCCTCAAAAACACACTTCTCACCTCCACTGCAGTGAGAGTAGGAATAAAGAAACTTGATGTTTACAACTCTATTGCTATGAAGTTGATTTAATTAAGACAACGATGTAGAGCACTTGTCAAATGTTGTTGCTTTTTATTACAATGATGATGATGAAGTTTTTTTTAATTATTGTTTTTAATTTTAAACATGGCATAAATTCAATTGTAATCTATCTACGAATGACCATTGAAACATATTTCATCTTTATTAAGTGGAGAAGGGACTATTTCAGTGATTAACATAAGTTGAGAGGGGCACAAGACAAGAAAGAAAAAAAAATTTGAATTAGTGCCACAATAGTAATTTAAAAAGAACAATAACTCTTTAGTTATGTTGAATTTTTTTTATTGTTTAAATTTATTCCCCGGTGTTGTTTGTTGGTGTTCTATAGGGGGTTGTTTGGTTTTAGTTGGCTTATTTTTTTGGGGGATTGTTTATAGCCACTGCCTGTATAAACAGACGATAATGCTTGGACTATGATGATGATGATGATGCTGCTGTTGACTATGACGTTTGTTTGTCTATGGGTTTGCTTGGGTGTGTTTTATTACAAACATATGTACATACATAAAGTTCATTCACATTATCAAAATAATTATTGAATTTATCTCGTATTTCAGTTGTTACTCTTTTCTTGTTGTTCCCGTTGTTTTTGTTGCAATTGTTGATGACTCTGCCACAGATATTGTTGAGATGCTGAGAACGTTGCTAAGGCTGATGTTGTGTGTTTTATTTTATTTTTGAGCAGTTTTTTTTTTTTTTTTGTTTAAATTGGATTAAATCAATTTATTATTAATAAAAATTATGTGGGTCCAAAAGCCAACAAAAAGTTCCACTCGGGTAATTTTGTAGAAAATTAACTGTAAGAAATTAAAGAAGGAAAATTAATTTAATGATATTTTATTTGAATAATTTTAATTATAAGTAAATTTCCGTTTTTATAGCAACAATTTATAATTTTAAAGACATTTTTTATTTTGTATTAAATTAAGATATTTTTATTTTAATCATATTCCTTTAAAAACAGTGGGCTCAAAAACCGTAAAAAACTTTTTTTTTGTATTTTTAACTACATAAGTTTTTGTTTTCGTTTAAAAGATTTTGGAGCTGCATTGTCAAAAAAGATTTATTAAAAATATTTTTTTTTTTGGAACTCCATTTAACTTTTTGATGTTTTTATGCTTTAATTATTAGAAAGTTTTAAAAAGTATCGGCTTTAAATAAAAGTATTTTGGAAATAACATATCTTGAATAAAGTTGTTCTTATTTGCATGGCCAAATTTAAGTGTTTTGATCCCACACTGATAGAAAAATACATCTTCATGTCTATGATGCCCTAACATCAGAATTGTTACGTCAATATTATTACAAAAGGTATCAATGGTAAAAAATGACGAACGTCATCATAAAATGTCATATTTTAGAATCAACAATGACATTAATTCGATCCCACATTTTGTGTATTATTAAAATTATTTTCATGTTTTAATAGTAAAATAAGATGTAAAAATTTCCATATTATACTTTTAAAATTATTTGATTAAATACATCAAACTTTTAAAGTAGACTGATTTGAATTCTATATCGGGCATGCTGCTGGTGTCAAGTCCTATCCAATAGGTCTGCTTACTTCTACAACAATACAACAACACAAAAAACAACAAGCATTATGCTTGTGTAAAATTCCCCGCCGTTGTCAAAATCTTACTACTACATAGGCGAAACAAAAGGAAAAATGCCCGCGGCAATCGAAAATAATATTGCTATTGAACAATTGGCAAACGTTTCTCTGATAAAACGTTCGAGAACGACTACTGCTAGTGAAACGAAAAAGATCTCATAGAGTTCACCCGTCGATCAGTTTGTGGCAGCAAATCTTTCGATCTCGAAGGTTTGCTTTAATATTAATAGCGATCCTTTGGCAATATCTATAACGAACAACTTTAACGACATCACTAAATATTCACTAAAAACAGTTTTAATTATTCGATTAAAATATCGCTAAACATTCGTTTTTAATAGTTTTGCAAAAGTTCGTTAGCGAAGCTTTTATATTTTTCTCTCTTAATTTTGTGTGTTTTGTTTTTTTCTCTATAAAAAAGAGTACGTTTTGTTTTTTTTATGTATAATACATATATAAAATTTATTTATAAAAACAAAACAAAAATTTGTACTTAAAGTTAAATAAAAAAAATAATTCTTAAAAATGCTTATAAATTAATACTTTACATGAAAATAATTTTTAAAAAAATAAATTGCATACATATATTTTTAAAAAATAAGGTGATAAAAAGAAATTAAGAAAACGCAGTTTTATTCAATTTCCATTCTTTTATTCTTGGTACTTAGCTGATTTATTTAGTCTTTCATGGGCATATTAAAAAAACCTCTGTGATATATTATCGAAATCACCATCTTCTAATGAAAATTTGTTTTTAAAAGAATCTAATGAAATATATATAAAAATCAATTATTCTACAATTATTATAAGTCAAGCGGGTGTGTTTTGTGTGCATGTATGTGTTGCAAAAAACAAAAAACGTAAACAAAAATATACATGTATGAGGAAAATGTAAAGAACTTTTGACATCGTTGAGGAATTAAACAAATTAACATCTGGCTTCTTGCGCATACCTATTGGATAGACCTTGGCTGGTGTCTTATAAGTGAGAATTCTTCTGTAAACAAAGGGCGGAATACAACAAAAGTGAAACAATCATGTCTAACAAGGCGAAATGACTGGAAGGTGAGGTCAACTCTACAACAACACTGCTTCTGTGGTCGGATTGTCAAAAATATTGCTAGTAAAAAAATGGTCTGTTTACATAAAAAATCAGCTTGTACACAAACTCCGAAAAAATCACTATATGTTACCTTGACCCCACCTTCTAATGAATTAATTTTGATGTCTAACGAGTAAGTAAATAATAATATTCTCACACTTTGACTCAATTTAATGACTAACTGCCTAATGAATCCTTGCTCGTATGTTACATGGTTTATTAAACTGACTCCGATTCTTCATTTCATTAATTAGATGTGTAATGGGGTCAACAACGAAGACACTTGTCATGGTACTTATGTTAAAATACATCCTTTTCTAACAGTGCAGTTCGCCGGGCAGATTTTTGTTCCCTTATATGAAAAAAGTACAGAATTAAAATTTGGTACGAATCTGATAACGTTTAGTGGACCCGTAAACGACTTCAATTTATGTATTCATTTTAATCTGTTTATTCGCATATTCGGATTGCAAGATGTCATAGGTTAAATAAACAAAATACATTCTGTTCTAACTGGAATAAGTGAGAAACTTAAGCGAAACGTATACGAAAGGAATAAAATATAATAAAACCATAACCAAGACCCATTGAAAAGGTCTGCACAAGAAGTTTATGTTCTTTTTAGTTGTCAAAAGTTGTTTACATTTTGCTTACATGTGCATGTATACGTTTATGGTATGCCACACATACACGTTTTTTCCTTTTGCTTTGTATATGTGGTAGTAAATTTTTGACAACTAAAAATAATCGTTTTTTGTTTTTGTACAAGTAAGCAGACCAGATAGATGGGCCTTGACCATAAAAATGAAAGGCAAATAAATTAAAAAAACAAAATATGTAAAACAATTGTAATTTTTTATTTTCATTATTTAAATTCTTCATCAATTTCTTATAGAACATTTTTAACATCTTCGCCAATTGATGGTAGATGTTGACAAGTGTTAAAAGGTCATAACAGACTTTGGATCCTCTTAATTGGCTTTCTACTGCTTTTTACCCTCTCTAAGGGTTAAACCTATTTTTTGAAGCCAGTATCAAAATACTTAAAAATTTTCTAAAAGTACTAATTTAATAAAGCTTTAAATAACTAAAATTCGGAATAGACGAATAAAAGATTTTTTCCTTTTTGTACCACTGTTGCTGCTGCCATAACAATTGTCTGTGACAGGATGTCATTATGTCCGCTTCTTTATCTCTCCTCTAGCATCCCCCTCACTTTATTTCAATATTTCAGATAAAAAAATGTATATTATTCTTAAATTGTGATTGCAAAAATGTTTGTTCGTTGCAAAGTAAGAGTTAACTTTAGGGGTAAAACTTGTGTTTTCTGTTGTAACTCCGTTGCATGTTGCATTAAATGCATGCTGCCTCAACTCAAATAGAAACGAAAAAAGTACCTCATTACATTATTTAAATATGCAAAAAAAACTTCTAATGATACCGTAATTACGCCGTTTTGTTTCAATTTTTTTCTTTTGCAATCGTAAATGCTCATCATACACACGATAGAGAAAAGATAATGATGATGATAATGATAAGCTCATATTTCCACTAATGACTATTATCGTACAAGCATTTGCTGGCTGTCTACCCATATGGCGGTTGGTGGTCGTAATTGTGGTTTTTGTGTTTTATTTTTGAGACAAGTTATTTGTAAAATTTATACAATTTAAAGTGTACAACGGGTAGATTTAAATGGAAATTTTAAACTGATGGCAAAATTTAATAATTATCAGTAGCTTTGTATATACATTTTAATTAATATCTGCATATGTTATCATGTATTTGCTAAGGTTTGAGAATGTACGACAATAGATAAATACAAATTGCTGTAAAAAACAAACTATAAAAAATAACTTAAGTCATAATAATATACCCGTAAAGTCCTTAATGAAATAAGCAATTTATTTAAACTTTAATAGAATATTTGATAATTATCTTTGCAATTTTGCTTTAGACTATAATAAATTAAAAAAAATGCATTTTATATTTTTTAAATTTAGCTGTGAAAATGTAATAATACTTCAAGAACACAATGTACAGATTCATTACTTTAAGCAACGGAATATGTAATTTCTTACATAAAAACTTAAATAACCCATTAGTACGTTTCAAGAAGAGATGTTATCAACGGTCGATCCGCTAAATAATTTTATATTAAATATGGTTGAAGAGTTCACATCAAGGTCTATGAACGACGATATGTATATTCACGATGATGGGAAAATAAAACTTTTTTTTAATTTGTTGTCAACCTAATCACATTTAATAAATAAATGATCAATATCAAGGCGAGTTCAACTACAGGTGGTGTCGGAACTACAACAATCCAACAGCAACAGAAACAACAAAGTGTTTTTGCATTGCATTGTTAGTGTTTATGGCTCGAAATGTCAACCATTCTTAGCAAAACACTAACAAATCAAAACAAATAAGCTCGAACTGTCAAAATCAGATGCCGTTTCGACACCACCTGTAGTTAATTCGCCTTGATCAATATCATCATACACAAGATAAACAAAACAAAAATAATGAGATGTTTTTGGACCAAATTTTATCTAAATACCAACATAATAAGAGAGTTTATGATCACAAAGACTATTCAGGAAAAAAGTTTGTATGGAGGCCTTGTGAAATTATTATACGGTTCTCACCATTTTCAATAGGATTCGTCCTGTATGAAACTTATGTACCAAATTTCATTAAATTATTTTCAAAATTGCGACCTGTCTTTTTCTATACAAGGTTACATGAACAGACAACCAGCCAGCCGGACTAACGGATTTTGTAAGATCGACTCAGAATCTCTTTCTGAGTCAATCGGTTTACTCAAAAGTGGGTATTTTTTTTATATATTTTACAAACGCGTTATACCGTTTCTCTCTCCACTGTTAAGGAGAACAAAAAAAATGTTTTTGTGTAGTTTCATTCCAATGAAAAAAGGTTTCTACATTCAAGTTCAGGCAGGTAAAAAAATATATATGTATATGGTTAAAGAGGAATTTTTGATCGCCTATTCCTCTTAAATTCAAATTTGACTAAGATAAAGTATGTATTAAAGAGAACATTTAATAACACACCTTTTGATTAAAAAAAAAAACTGAAAATTTCTAACAAAATATCTGTTTTTATGAGAAAAAACTTGCTTTTTAAAATGATAAAACCACATATACGGGCATTTCCAGAGAAAAGTCTACTTTTTGTAACGTAACGCCAGAAGTATTTTAAATTGTATCTCCAAAATTTTATATGTAATACACAGAAAGAAAAACACTCGGGATAAATCAAGTTTTTTATGATTACTTTAAGTACGAGTCGTACTCAAAAATTCAAGTACGAATAACACTAAAACGTACTTAAAACAATACTAAATATGATTTGGGATTACTTTCGAAATTCTTAAATCTAGTAAAAAAAAGATTAAACTTTTCGTTGTGTTTAACCCTCCGGCTTACGCATGTTTTAATTTTCTATACACATTTGGGGTATTCACAAGGTGTGCTATCATGTTGTATTGTCATAATGTTTTAACATTTCACAATGGCTTAAAAATATTGCTGTTGCTTTGTAAACAAAAAGTGTCTTAAATTAATAAAACATTGCTTGCTATGTTTATTGTGCTGTCGTAATTAATAAGAAGAGACCTGCGCTAAACGGCTGAGCCGAGCGGCTATGTTTTTGTAGCCGTCGCCGTTGATGGTATAGTTTTGTCCGGCAAACATCCGGATTTTACATGCGGATTGCAATTTTTGCAACAAAACACTTGCGGCGTCAAATTAGACCGGCTTAAGATCGTGATGTTTGGTAAACAAACAAAAAAAATTATTTGTGATTTGCGTATAAAAAAATGGAAAATAGTCAGGTAAGTTTTAGTTTAATTTATTAATTCATGGATTAGAATTAAAAATATTGTGACTGTAGGAAAATATTTGTTTTAAATCAGTTGATTTAAATTCAAAATAGCACACTAAATTATGAGGGGTTGTTCACAACAATCTTATTTGTTCATGTTATTATTTTAAGACATATGACTTTATGACACCTTGTGAATCCCCCAATTGAAAAAAAGGTCTAACCAACCTCATGTGTACAACGAAGGGTTAACAAGTTAATTTGAACTCTTGTACAAAATATGTACAAAAGATTTCTAAAGTAAAAACCATATCGGCCATGATGTTGGTGTTTTATCATACTGTAAGGTGTAATACGGGTAAGTAAATCAATCATAATAACTTTTACTTTCCAATTTCTTTTCTGGCACGAATTCTGGATAAAAAAAACTTTATAATACTTGAATCAAGCGCATTTTGAGATTGATTTAATCTTAGTTTTACTTACATCAATCTCATTTTCGGATTATTTCAAGTACGAAATCGGGATTGAATGTGGATAATTTAAGTATTTTGCGATTGAAAATCCGTACATGAATCAATCTTTCTGTACTTGATTCAAAAAAATGTGTACTCACCGTACTATTAATACCGCTTCGGATTGATTTGAGTACGGATGGATTGATTTTTCTTTTGAGTGTTGTTTACTTTTTTATATTTTGGTGTAAAGCGCAACTGGCTCTACATTTATTAACAAAAGGGATAACGATTGAGCAACATGGTCCGAAAATACAACCTTATTTTCAATCTGGCGTTACATTAAAAAAAGTAGACTTTTCGCTGAAAATGCCCATATTTACCTTAAAACGAGCAAAGATTTATAAACTTCAAACATTCTTAGAAACGTTTATTTCAATTAGAAAGCATTTAATTTACATATGTACATACATATTAACACGATCATTGCAAGCAAATCAATTTAAATTGAACTTCAGTTGAAAACCTTGAACTTATTAGTTTAAAACCTACAAACTTAAGCATTTTTAATTGAATAAAATCCAATGAAAAATGTTCTAAAACTTGTAAAGCAGCGCCACCTACTTTACAAATCAATTGATACATAATTGCCAGTATAAAATAAAATGTATTTGAAAGTAGATTTTTTTTTTTTTCAAAAACATTGATATAAATATTTTTTAAATACATACAGCAATACAATTGATCTATTTTTATGCAAATACATAGAAAATTTAACACATAATATGTGGGCATCTATAAGTTCTAGATACATTTATGTATTTCAAATTACTAAAACTGATCACACGCTGTAGGTACAAGTTGCTAAAGTATGCGAAAAGTGCTCTATGTCTGTCTACCAAACGCCTATTTAGTAAAGGCATTTTTATAAGTTTTTTTTTTTAATTCGTTTTTTTAAATACTTGTAGTACAAATGCATGGGTTGAGGTTGTGCTAAATATTAGACTGACAGTTTTAAAAATGCACTTTATTTTAATTAAATCTCAGGCACGCTTTGGTATGTAATTTTATTTTTATTATTTGTTTTGGTTTTGTCAAGTGGTCAAAAACTTTTTATATACATAGGATTTAATTATAATTAAGGAATGTCCAAACTTTTAGTTTGAAGCAATGCAGAATGCAATGCAATAAAGATTTAAATCAAAAACAAAATTATAGAGAATTAAATGCTTCTTAATATCTTTCTGGCAGATATTATTAACTGACAAAGATATATAAAGTAATTATGTGCAGCTCTTTATAGAATACAAATTAAGCTTGTTCACTAAAAAGAAAATGCAATCCATCCGTACTTAAATCAATTCGAAGCGGTATCAATAGTACGGATTTGTTTTGAAACAAGAACAGAAAGATGGACTAAACTACGAATTACTTAACTTATCCATATTTAATACCGAATTCGTACTTAAAATAATCCATACATAACTGCCTGGTTTCAGAACGCGAGTAAAAAGGTGACTCGTTTAACTAACATTTAACACTAAAACCAAATTTCAAAATTTGTTTATGCGCTTTCGTTCTAAAACAGGCAGTTAGATTGATTTAAGTAAAGCAAATTACGATTTTTTTCCGCGAAATTTGTTGCATAAATATTACATGTTCTACATTTTGTGTTCGTTTGTACAAAAAATACAACATTAGGAAATTTTTTTTAGTTCTTTTGTGAATATGTTGATGAAAAACATGCAAAACATGTTGCATATTTTACACTCAATTTTACTTAAGGTGTTCATACCGCGCTGTTTTACAACTACTTTTTTGTACAACAAATGTTTTATTTTGATTTTCATAATTTTGTGAAAACATTGTATATAAACAAAGTGTTTACAAATTACAATCAAAAAATTATATTGCCTGTTTTCACAACTTACCGATAGCTAAAAGTAGACTTTAACTTGCCTTATAAAAAGCGTCCCATTGTTAAAACTTTAATTTAACCGAAAGTGATAAACTACACGTAGAAAAAAAATATGGTTGGAGGTAACCATAATATAAGAGCAACATACTATGGTTGGATTTTAACAATGTTTATGTTTGCCGTTTACCATATTATGCTTAACCATGACCATGGTATGGTAAAAATCAACAAAAATGTTCCCGATATCAACCATAATATGGTTATAATTAACCATATTTTGGGTAATATTAACCATATTAATGATCGAAACTAACCATATTATTTTTAAAATTTACCATAATATGGTCAAATTTTCCCTGATTTTTAACAAAAGTAACCATATTATGGTCAGCATTAACAATAATATGGTCAATGTTAATCATATAATGGTTATTTATTTCATCCAATTTTTTTATTTGTTTGTACTGTCAAATTATAATTTTATTTAATTTTTTATTCCTAATAGGCGTTATGTTCCACTTTTATAAAAAAATCCCCTTTGATTCATATTCCAGCCAGTGACGACTTTCATTAACATTTTTTCTTTTCCACTATTTTATTCTACGTAAATTTGTGCATTTTAATCAATAATTAAAATAAAATGAATGAGAATTTTAAGCAAACCAAGTAAAATGCAAACGACCAGAATGTAGTTGCTTTTTAAACATATTATTTAAAATTTAAAGTTAAACATACAATGTTTTAAAATATTATTATTTCAAACATATTATTGTTATTAAAAATAAACCATAACATGTTTGGAGGCAACCATAATATGGTTATAGCTTTTCGATGGATGAATTTAACCATAATATCGTTGCCGTGATAATAATATGGTTAAGGTTACCATAATATGTTTAAGTGTATGTTTGTACCTTTATTTTATTAAAACAATGTATTGTTGAATTCAACCATATTTGAAGTTTCAAGGGAGGTAAACACTTTATTGTTAAATAGAAACAAAATATTATTAATCGTGAAAAAAGTTTTGTTTAAAACAACAAAAGTTTGTTTGTTGCCATTGCAGGGACCATAATATGTTTTTTTAACCATACTCTAACCACGTTTTTTCTCTCTCTCTGCGTGTAGATTAAGGTTCATCCTACCTGGTAGGTTAAATTAAAGTTGTATTAATGGAACACTTTTTATACGTCCGATAAAATTCTACCTTTAGCTATCGGTAAGTTGTGAAAATGGGCCTAAGGCCGTATAAAAAGTGTTCAATTATTACAACTTTAAACCTTAATTTACTTTATCGCTCACTTTAGGTTAAAGTAAAGTTTTCATAATGGGACACTTTTTATAAGGCAAGTTTTAGTTAATTTTTAGCTATCGGTAAGTTGTGACAATGGGCCTTAGTTCATTATTGTCATTTTAATTTTTTCCCAGCCAATAAAGTAAAAGTGTAATAGTTGTAAATTAAAGCAGTTAATTTTGTTCTATTGCAGTTGCACAACATTTAAAGGCCCAATTATAATATGCAAAAGCTTGCTTAAGCTGCTGTCAAAAATTAACAAATGCATTTAAAAAATCAAAATCAACAAATATTTGGCAATTGCGATCTGTTTCACACTTTACTCAAGCAAATGGCAGTTTCATTAAATTTAATAAATAGTTTTCTTAAGTTCAACATGGTTCAACACATATGAATCACATGTATTCGGTACAGTTGCTTAATCCAACTAAAACATATTATAGTTGGGACTTTACAATTCGAGTGATTATAGG
Organism: Pollenia labialis; assembly: GCA_949318255.1. Taxonomy (NCBI): domain Eukaryota; kingdom Metazoa; phylum Arthropoda; class Insecta; order Diptera; family Polleniidae; genus Pollenia; species Pollenia labialis. The sequence goes on from OX439139.1 coordinate 29,082,304, forward strand.
TAACATTAGAAAGTGTTACATGTATATCCTGTAACATATTTTGCTCAGAAAAGAAATCTCCATAGGATTGAATCAATCTCCAAATGCGCTCGATTAAAATATTATAAAGTAGATTCGTACTTAAAATAATCCGAAAGTGAAATTAGATTGATTCTAACCTAAAAAACTTATTCAGAGGCAGAAAGAGAATATTATTATGATTGATTTACTTTACCGTGTTATACCTTACAGAATTTAAATTATAAAACACCAGCATCATGCTCGACATGTTTTCTACTTAAAAATTTTTTTCTACATATTAAACTAAAAATATAAACTAAATAGGAACTTTTGGTTTTTATTTTATTTTTAAGCATGAAAATAATGTATAGTTTTCTTCTTGTTCTGTTGTTTTTGTTGTTTCTACACAAAACAAGCAAATCGTTTATTACCTACTTGTGTGGAGTTGTTGAAGTTTCTGCAACAAACTTTGACAAATCAAGCGTATGCATGCATAAAGAATGCAATGCTGAGAGATAAGACTAATAAGTTATATGAGATTAAAACGCCCACTCTGTAATTTTACTCTCAGAGTGGAACTACCAATAAAAAGTTCAATCTTTTTTTTACTTGGTTTAAGAATTTTGTACTTATTTTAAGAAATTCCGGGATTGATTTTCAAAAGTAAACCCATTTAAGATTGATTTAAGTACGTTTGAATATTATTCGTACTTAAATGTTTAAGTACGACTTGTACTTAAAGTAAGTATATAAAAAACTTACAGCCTGTTCATCGATTTATCCCGAGTGTTTTTCTTTCTGTGTAGATATAAAAAAATGTTTCTCGGAATTTTTTGTTTATCATACAAAATTGATCTGGGGCCCTACATATACGTCTAAAACGCCTAGTGTTAAGTTACTAATAGAAGGAAAAGGAATAAATAATTATAATGCTGAGCATAGACTCCGTATAAGGTCTAAATATTTTTCTGTTTTCTATATCAAAATAGTCAGGGCAGTAACAGTTGTATTTTTTTATACACCATTTTTTCGCACAGATATTTGAAAAAATAATCTAATTTCTTAAAATGTTCTTAACTTTGTTTGGTGATGCTTAATGGTTCATCTATTAAGAACGAATGTTTTATTTTGCAGATTCTTCTTCTCGGTATTTGCTGAAAACGTCAAAATATTTATCTGGTATTACACACAGAAAAAAATACCAATGTAAAATTAACATGGAAAAATGTTGATTGAGAATCATGTTAAATTTCTGCAAAAGTATGCCCATTATTTAAATTTATCATTATTTCATATTAATATTAAAATATTAAAATAATCTTAAATGACGCTTATTTAGTATTATTCACTGTTAAAATAAATAGAAAAAAATATTAAAATATAAATAAATATGGATTCAATATTGAATCCATTAAAAAGCCTGTTTTATATTAAAATCAAAAGTTTATCTTGTTAAATTAACATGCATACATAGTTAAGTATTTAATTTTTTTTATTTTCATTCTTATAATATGTTATAAAAAGAAGACAATTCCCGTATTCTTTTAATTAAAATTATTTAGTTAAATAGTAGATCAAGTTTTCAAAGTAGAATGATGACGAAACCCATATCGGGCCATTCTGCTGATTGATCTGTTAACAAAGGAGACTACAAAATAAGTGAAACATGTGTTACAGGGGTAAGTGTTTGAATTATTCTTAAATAAATGTATATGTTGTCTCTGAAGCTTCTTCACACCAATTAGTTTCTACATGAAATTCACGTTGTTTGAACATGAAATAACTTTCATTCAACGTGATTCGGATTGTTATTTCAATATAAATGACATTTTGTTCTAACTTTACTGCAATGTAAAATTAACACGAATCATGGTTATTTTAAAAGAAAAAAATGTTGTTCACAAGCAATTATAAAATCAGGTTGAATTAACATGAAACACGTATGAAGCAAAATCACCACCGAAACATTTTAAATCAACCTTGTTTTCGACGTTTTTAACTTGATTTTTTTCTGTGTGTATGTATATTTATTTATTGCCGACCAAGTCGGGGAAATCGAAATCTTAAAAATACCGGATATGGGAATAATTTTCCTATTGCCCATGGCGGGATTCGGTATACTAGCGGATGTCTCCGTTAGCTATTACAATTCGACCCCTTTGCGCGAAATTATCGTATATGCCAATTTTTTTGAAATTGAGTTTTTGAGTTCTACATTCAAAGAGACGTCACCTGACAAAATATTCCACTTCTTTGCTCCAAAAATTGAATGTATATTTTCATTTTTATATGCAAGCGAACGCAGAGAAAAGTAAAAAAATGGCTGTCCTGTAAAATTTGGTTTTTGTAACATACGATAATTTCGCGCAAAGGGGTCGATATGATAAATGCATTTGTATAAGTCCATGTTTTTTCTCTGCGTGTAACAATTTAAGTTTTAAAATCAGCAATATGTATTTATAATTTTATAAATTAAAAAAAATTTGTGTTAGTAGCAAAGTTTTGACACACCTGCTGCTACATGCTACATGCAATATGCAAATTTCAATAAATAAAATTCAACTTTTTTTTTTTTATAAATATAGAGGAAAAGCACAAATGTTGATGTAGGTCGTTTAAAAATACCAAAGTCCTACAAAGCCCACAAAATTAAATCGTAAATAATCTGCTAAAGCCAACTCGATTTAATAATTGCTGCAAAAAATATATATGTAGATTAAATTGTTTGGTTTTTAATATTTTCAAGTCGAATAAAAAAATTTACGAAATTACAAACATTAACGAATGACGACAACCACAGAAAAAACTTGTTTGCAGAATGTCATACTCAAATTAATTTAATTGGATCGAATGACAACTACACACGTTACAAGTGAAGTTGTTTTTCGATTTTGTTTAAAACACTTTTCTTTATTAATCTATTGTAATAATAGTGTATAGTAGTCGTAAATGCGATAAAAAAATAAAATAGATGTATGCATATACATCGAGATCTTAAAAGTTCTTCAAAATTTACATTTTCCTTAGAGGTTTAATACAAGCACTACCCAATGCCCATTATTTCTATAAGTAATATTTATGCCCGTAGTTTCTACAAACAGATATCTGTTTGTGTTCGTACCTATCAGTTACCTTTACCTATCCGGTAAAACTATTTTAGTAATTTTAACGTCAATTTTGCCTACGTGTTTTTTCCTTTAATAACCTCGTAATGAAAATGTATTTTTTAACAGTGAAATTTCAGTTAGTTAAGCTGATTACATTACATTTCTACATTTACGGTCGCCTAATGGGGCCTTACGCGATATTTACTTGACTAAATACCCTCTCTACTTCAGCATTAAACCGCGGAAGTGAGAGCAACTTTGTAGTAAATTCTTAAATTTCTAATGTTTTTTGTTGTCGCCTGCATCTCTATATTGAAGTACATATTTCCCACTAGAAAGAAACAGTGCTGTTTGTGTTGATCCATTTTATAAATTTATTATTGGAATGCTTTTCATCATCATCGTTTATAGAGATTTTCAACATTTATAAAAGTTGTGATTTAAATTAAATGCGTTTTAATTGTTAAAAATCTTTACTTTACTTCTAGCTATTTTACAAATCATTATCAATGTAGTTTTTGGGAATACAAAATTTAAAATGAATAAGATTTTGTTTGTCGTAATTAATTCCCAATTTGTTTTCTTAATAAAAACACTGAAATTAATTATTGGGTGATAAGCTAGTTTCTATGCGCATTTCACTGGTTGCTTAGGCAAGATCATCAGGAAACATTCTCCCAAAAAAAATAAGAAAAAAATAACTACAACATTAACAAAAGCCAGAGATATTAGCAAGCAAAACTGCAGAGTGAATAAGAATTACAGTGTTTTTATCAAGAATTAAAATTGGGAATTAAGCAAACAAACTCTTATTAATTAAAATTTTTATAAATCATTATAAGAAAAATTTCTAGTTGCTAAACTCATATTTTAATGGCTAAACAAGGGGAAAAATGGCTAAATCCAGCCACAAAATGGCTAAATTTGCTACCAGGCCGAACGGACTGCCAAAATGAAAATAAAGATTGGGATTAAAATTTATAATGGACCCATGACTCTTTTTGAGCCAATAAAATAATAGTTCTGGAAGAGAAACACTCTGTTCAAGGCAGTACAGATAGTCCTTTGAATCTGTATGAGGTGTTTTTGACCTGCCCATAGTTATTACTGAGACTGAATATTTTTTGCACAAACTGTGAGAATTCTTTCTATCCTAAATTCTAGTAGAAAGAATATATACTGCCTGTTTTTTTTAAATAAAAATTTTCGCTTGGGAATTTATATTTAAACAAGAATAAAAAAACTCAAATAAGTTTTTGTTTTCAATAAAAATTTCTAAGCGAAAATGTTTACTTTAGTTTGAAGGCAGATAGTTTTAAGAATTTCAAAATGTATTTTAGGTACCAGAATACCCAGTTGAAAACGCGATTAAGCCAGTAAAACCGCCTGTATTGGATTAAAAATAATATGATAAGATGTCTGTATATTTTTGCCACTTAATTTTTTAAGTAAGTGTCAGTAGCCTACTGAACTTGTAAGAAATTTCTCGATATAAATGGATAAGAATATGATTTTTTTATTTTCTTTAAAGAACTTTTTATACTGCCCTTCTGCACATAAGAAAAAGAAACCACAATAACAATTCCATTAATTCGTACAAATCAACATGCGTTACAAACAGACAGTAGTGCAACTAGTCGTTGAATGTCTCCAACATCGATAACATCATCATCATCAGTCCTCACTACTATAAATACGTTTTTTATACTTAACGCCCCAATTTTTAACACAGCACACAGTACTACGTTCGTAGGACAGACAAAACAAAGTTTTCTGTGGAAGTAAATATGTTCTATTCCACACAGCAAAATAATTTCAATTGAAATCTTTTTATTTTTGTTGACACGATCATTATCATCTCCATTGTTGTCAACATCTGAAAAAAACATCTTTTCAATTTAATTTTTTTTTTACAGGTAGGGCATTAAATTTATTTAACCAGAAAGATAGTTGTTTTTAGGCAATAGCCTTTGTTGTATTATTCTCTAACAAAAATAAACTAAAAAATAAAAGATAAAAAAAATTCATTTTGGAAGTTGAAATAACATGCAAGAATAAAAAAAATATTGTTTTGAACCTTGACTGTTAGACTCAGTAGAAATCTGGGTGTCGAAATTATAAGTGATGCTTAAACGATTATGAATACACTAGAAAAAATTGTACTATATTTGCAATGTTAAAACATTCAACTTTTCCATTTTGACAGGCTTGCTTCAAGGTTGCCATTGGAGCTACATTCGGTGGAATTTGACGATTCCTTTCGATATAAACGATAACACTGTGCTATTTGCAAAAATAGACAAGCCGGGCACATGGCGTTTTAACAAAATTCCGGTACGCTAAGTCCAATGGTGCTCACCGTTTTTTAGGTTAGCTCTTGTTTTCGAGATATACCGTTATTTCGAAAATGGAGTAGGTTGCACAACATACATATTTTCGCGTAACTCAAAAACGGATTAGTTTATTAAAATTACTAAAAAAACGAAATTCCGCAATAAAATTTCATTCAAGAAAAGTAAACATTTTTTCTAATATGCGCAGTCGTTTTAGAAACATTATTTTTTTTATCAAAATTTCGAAATTTTTGTTTTTAAAAATTCATAAAAAATTAGAAAATGCAGCATGTTTCTAATGTTTTTGCAGACATATAAAAAGCTGCAAACAAAACGAGCCATAAATGATTAAAAGAAATAAGAAGTGGTGATAAGGGGCATGTATGTCACGAGAAAATGTTAAGGACAAAAAATGAATTGAGGTCGGTCATACATTATATCCCACTAGGGATAACTCTAAAATTTAATAAAAATATAGTTTAACGAATAATTTTATTTTTCAACATTTATGTTTGTTAATCAAAAAACAAACTACCAAAAAAATTTTTATTTCGTAGTTTGATTTTTTGTCGGTTAAAATATATTTTTTAAAAGTAAAAACTATTCAATTTTACGGAATATGCTGTTTAATAAATAAAAAATTTAAAAATTAATGTAAAAATCATTTGTTTTAAATGAAATGTGAATGATCCGTTTTTTAAATGAATTTTAAGTTGTTTAAAATTAATTTTCGTTTGAATTTAACTACATTGAACATTTTGTATGGGATCACCCTTAAGGAATGCAGATAGCGCCTAGGTATGTTAGAAATAAATTATTGAGATTAAAAATAAAGTGGAGTCGGTCATACATTTGACCCATCGAGAGGCATCTTAGGCGCTACAGGGGCCAAATTTAAAGATTAAATTAAGCGGCCATATGTGTATGTTTTTTTTTTAGTTTTTCGCAATAAGCTAAAGCGTTTTTGACTTATGCTAAGATATGTTGTGCAGCCACCTCCATTTTCGAAATAACGGTATATCTCGAAAACCAGAGCTTACATAAAAAAGCGTCTAGCACCACTGGATTCAGCGTACCCGAATTAGGTTAAAACGCCAAGTGCCTAGCTTGTCTAAAAGAAGTGTCAATTTCCAGCACAGTGTAATTGAATCACTAAGTGTAAAAGGGGAAGTCCTGTCATTTACACTGAACCAAATATTCACCTAAATACTAAAAAATGGGGTGTAAAATTGAAGAAACATAGCTTATTCTACAGCTTACAAATTTTTCATTCAAGTCTACAGACGTTTTTCGTAAATACAGAAAAATTTCTTAATATATAGTTATAAAGAAAAAATTTCTTCGATTTAACGATTTTTAGTTAAATTGATTACAAAATTAATCAATTTTACTAATTATGGTAGTAATATTATTAAGTTTGAAGAATTTTTATTCATTTTAGTTATGTAATTATTTTAAATATCTTTTTGATTTAAATTGTCGAATCATTATTCAAATGAACAAATAAATTTAGTATACATATGTGAATAAGATATTATGAACCACTATAGAATCAGGCAGTTTGCTGCCCTATTGAAACTGCTATACAACGGCCATCAACTGATATTGCAAAAGCTGGCATAGAATCCCCAAGGTCAACGTCAGCCTGGTCGACCACATAATTCCTGGATCCGGTCCATCAGAAAAGAACAAGAAGCGGCTCGTCTTGCATGGAACGAGATTAAACTATTTACCAGAGATAGAAATAGATCGAGGGAATTCGTTAACGCCCTATGTTCGCCGTGAACATTTTATTTTGAATTTTATTATTTATATCAGTTTTAGATAAATAAAGGACATACTATTCATACATATACATATGTTTCGAATCATAATAGTCATTTGTATTTTCATTTAATTTAATTTTTACTTTAACGACATTTTAACGAATTTGTATTCAAAATAATAGCCTTTAGTAATTAAATTAACAAAATTTAGTTTAAAAAACGGATTAAGTATTAAAATTAAGTTCCTTTAAGGATGCTAATTCAAATATTTTTTCGTTGTTCCCAAAACATTTTGTTATTACTTGTTGAGTACTACTTTTACAAAATTTTTGTGTATATTACAGAATTTTACCTATTCTTTAAACAAAATATTATTCATATACACAGATTAGAATAAATTTGTGGCATTAATAGCTGTGTTCATTTACTAAAAATTTGTTACAAATTTGTAACAATTGTTACTATTGAAATTTTTTTTAACATTACTTGTAACAATTGTTACAACTTTGTAACAATATTTAGTAATTGAACACAGCTAATATTTACTAAACAGAAGTTTAAATTTAATCGCTAAGTGTGGAAAGGAAACTACTTCAAAGCATTAATTTTAAGATAATCAATTAAAACAGTGTAAATAAATGCAATTTTACTCCATTACAGCGTTCAATAGGTAATTTTCGCACAATGCGAATTCAACTACAGATGGTGTCGGAACTACGACAATCAAAAAACAACACAAAGAACATAGGGTCCTTTTTTTTTTGCTTTTTCTTGGCCTTCTGACCAGGGTTGTCAGATTCTTTTTCACCATCATCGATTTTTGGTAAAAAAATTCGCAAAAATCGCCAAATATGAGTTTTATACAAAGAAGTACACAAGAGTAATTTTACCTTAATGGAAATTTTCTATATTTACTTTTTTCATAGTAGTAATAAACACTATTAGGGTATTCATTCGGTTAACCGATTAATTACTACCCGACTAACGATTAAACCGGTAAATTTCAGTCGATTAACTGATGTAACAAAATTTGGGGTTTTTTGTAGTATTATCAAATGTTTTTGTGTTTTTAATTATGGATTAATTAATTAATGTAATCAGTTGTAAAGCAACTCGCTTTTTTAAATGCTTTCTACAATGCAACCATGTAGAATTTTATAATGTTATCGGTACCAAAGTTCACAAAAAAAGTTACCAAAGTACACCAAAAAAGTTGTGTTTAAAAATATTTTTTCATACAATATATTTTTTTCTAGAAATAGATTTCTAAAATACAGTATAAGAACAGAAATTAAGGAATTCGGAAATAAACTTTTTTGCAGAATGTTCGGTGCTGAGCTTTGTCAGGATGATTAAGATGATGACCTGACAACAGAAGAAACACTCCACAGTAACACAACAACAAAATTAACCGAAACAGTTAGAAGTTTTAAACAGGACTCTAATGGCATAATGTAAGATAAAAATGATTAAAGGAAAATGACTGAGAAATAAGATATGTAATCTGTATTATGGGTTGCTTTCGATTTCTTTAACATCTTCGATAAGTGAAAGAATTTTTTCAAGTCAAGTTTATCTAAACTAAAGAAAAGAATCGCTTAAATCCCAACTGCCGTATTCATAAATAATTAAAATGCATTTTAAGAAAAATTTGTATGAAAATTTTGCCTTAAAACAGATTTGAAACTTATTTTATTTTTTATGAATACGGCTGTAAACATTTAAACCAATTTATTTTTCTAAAAAATTATTTTATAAGATCTCTTTAAGCTATTGAAATGATTAATAAAATGATCTCTCAGTTTATTTTTTAATAAATACATAATATGTATTAATTCATAAATATGTATTACATTGTTATTAATTATTTTTTTATTTGTTCGTTTTAGTTCAAGAATTATTGTTTTTTTTTACTAATAAATTCCAAATATAAATAATTTTTAACTTTTATTTATTAAAATTACTTAATTTAGAAAAAAAAAACTTACTAACCGGTTATCCGATCAATGACAAAATTAACCGATTAAACCAAACCCTCGATTAATTAATCGAACGATTAACCGATTAAAGCAAAAGCCCGATTAATAAATACCCTAGTGTTCATACTGTAGTACTTTTAACATTTTAAAAGAAATATCTTCAAATTAAGTATTAATTTTGTCAAGTTTGCAAAATGAGTAGAATTTAATTTAAAAGAAATTCAGTTTATATTTTGCACTAATTCAACAATACTGTATTAACTTAAAATTTAAAAATATTCAGAAGAACCAAAACGATTTTTAATTTAGTATTAAAAGCATATAAAAAGAATTTTTAAACCAACAGATTCATTGCCAAAAAGTAGACAAAATAGCACGACATTTTTCAGCGGTTAGATATGAATTTTACATTACGTGTCGTTTTTCCAAAAAGTAAATAAATGAAAATTTTGAGTTAATACGCAATTATAAGACAAGAACGATATGTAAGCGCGATTTTCTATGTGATAATAAGCCAAAATATTGTCAAGTTTCCCTTTAGATTTTTATCGAAACATAATAAAAAGATCGACAGGAAATTAAGTAAAATTATTAATGTCATAAAAGTAGCATTTAAATTGGAAAAAACCCCAATTTTAAGTCAACACAGTTTTCTAAAAAATTTCATTATATGAATTACTTTTAAAAATTAACTTCTAACCAGATTCGTTTTCGATTCTATATGAAATCAGGGTTTTTTAAAAATGTTAAATGAATATTTTTTATACCCTCTACCATCACGTAGTGGTGAATGATGATATACTAAGTTTGCCATTCCGTGTGAATGGGAATTTATTTTAAAACGTGATTCCATTTTAAGTACTAATTTAATTATATATTTCTTATATTATTATTTATTTCTTATCAATTTCTTATAAAATCGAAAAAGCTTCAGTTTTATGAATTTATTTTCCAAAACAAATTATAAATTAACTAGTTTTACGGCGAAGATCCGATGATTGTTAGAAAATGATATTAACTCGAAATGTTGCATACTGTGTGAATTTATTTAAATATTTGAACAAATGATAACTTCTAATTAGACCAGCGTCTGAAAATCTAAGAAAGCTTAATTTTTATTGCAGATTTCTATAGCAATCATTTCTTAATGTTTTACAGATAATTATCTGGCAACACTACCAATTTATCATCTAAAACAATCGCATTCGTATTGCGATATTAAAATTGGTTAAAAATTCAAAGAAAAATCTTTTCCCGTATTGGTAAAATGTTTCATATAAATAAGAAAAAAAATGTAAAATTCGATTAAGAAATCGCCAAAATAATCGCCAAGTTTTTTAGACATTTCCAAAGAGGTTTAGAAATCGACACATCTGACAGCCCTGCTTCTAACATGAAATATTTGTAATTGTTTTTTTTTATCAGCTGACTCAAATTTTAAATAGCAAACTAAGTTATTAGGGGTTGTTCGCAGCACTCATATTGTATTTAAGTCATATGACTTAATGACTACGTTGTAGTTATATCCCCCAATTATTTTCTTTTTTAATATTCAATCGAATCACAAAATAGTAAAATTATGAGTATCATAAAGTTTTAAAAACAAAAATTTTAAACTTATATTGAGAAATATGAAACTAATATTTACATATATGAAACTAATTATTTTAAGAAAATTATTAACTTTACAATTTCTGCCTGTCATATTTTTACACCTTCTTTGTAAATTCTGTTGTGAAATGCACATAGTAAAAAAAAACTATTGGTGTCATTTTATTTTTGAATAAATTTAGAAAATGTGGTGATATTATAAGCGCCACTCCCTGGGAGCATGAATTTTGTTCACATTTCTTTATGACGACGAGTAAATAAAACATAAATAAGCTAAAAATAATTTCAAGTAGGAAAAAAAATTAGGTGTTTGGTAAAATGTGTCTGAAAAGATCAACTGGAAATAAGTTTGAGCAGCAAAACTATTAATTTTTAAGCAAAATTGTTTTTAGTTTTTGTTTCGAAAAAAAAATATTCAAAATTTTAGATTAGTAAAATTGACTTCTAAAAACCAAACTGAAAATATTCTGTTTTAACATTTTCCTTAAAATATCTTTTTTAAGAATTTTTTATAGAATTTCCTAATTATATAAACTGGAAAATAAGGCCAATATAGCGGCGAATGAATTGCAGGCAAGAATGTAGCGTATAAATAAGGCAGATATGTATTTTTAATAAAGTGGGCGCTATATGTTGTTATATAAGAACGATTTTACCGATAATTCTTTAGTCGGCGGAAAACTCATATCTTTCAAACTAATACCGTGTTCAGATATACCTTTTTTATTGAGTCAATATTCGGTTTATAATTATCTTTCTGTTCACACATACATACACAATTTAGCTAACTCAATTAGCAATTGGCAATTATTAACTTATGCAACTTTTGACATCTTTAAAGAAAAAACAATAAAAACATCTGGTGTTTGCGCAGACCTAATGGATGGAAAATTGAATTTGTTTTTTTGTTGTTGTCAAAAATGTCAAAACACTTTGTTTAGTGAGTTGGGTTTTACTCACTAAACACACTTGTGACATTGTTGCATTTTAATTTTACTCAATATTTATAACAATTTCGTATTAATTGAGCAATAACTAAATTGAAATTTTTTATGGATAATTGAGCTCAATAATAGCATTAATTGCGTAAAAGTCAAATAAGGTGCATATCTGAACACGGTATAAAAGTCTGATCCATACCATAGTGGCTGAACTCTTTGGACAATAAAATTTCTTAGGCGACAAATGTATCAGTTTTATTTCATTAATTTTCTCCCTATTGCTATTGCTTAATATGTGAGAGCTTAAAACATTACCCTACATTTAGTATTTTCCAATATAAGTTTTAAATGAAACATATACACATAAGCCCTTTTTATTTAAAATTTATTTTATTTAAAAAAGTTTAATAATGAAATTTAATCACTTTCGGACTCGCTCTTTAAAGTTTTTCCGTTCTTTTCGTTTGGGAGTGCTAGAATCCCATGCTCAGCAACCAATTTTTTAGCAATTCTTGCTTTGCGCTGAGAAGTTCCAAACTCAGCCATCACTTTTGCACAACTCCATGACGATGGAGCAAGAGTGAGAAGTTGAATTCTCTCAGCTCTACTCTGTGACGTTTTGTATTTCTCTTTTATTTGTTTGAGAACTTCTACTGCATCCTTATGATATTGCTTTTGACACTCATTCTTTGAACTTGTACCTTCGTCTGAAAAATTAGAATAAGCATCATCATCATCATCAGTTCTGTCATAACTCCCAGAATTACTTTTGTCTTCAACTGAAAAGTTTTCAACGCAAGGCTCATTGCTTTTCAAACTCGGTAATTCTTTCAACTTTCCGAGCTTTTTCCTGCATGATCCACAAATTTTCAACCGTTTTGACAGCGTAGGGAATTTTTTTAATAAGCCGTCGGAAATATTTCGCATATCTGATGGTTTGTGATGCTTTTTGTTAAAGGGATTAAAGCAATAAGAAGCAAACATTTCATTTCCAAGCTTAGCCTTTTTAGGAGCCGTAGACATTGTGAAGATTAATTATGTATTCTTCAGCTACAATAAATTAAGTGTAAAATTAGTTACATATAAAAATATGTATATCAAATGTGATTAAGATTAAATTTTATTAAATTATTTATCTTTTTATTTTTACTAGTGTTCGCCTAATGGTCAAAATTCGACCATAAATTATTATGTAAATATGCAGAAAACATAGTTCATCTAAGTATTTATGAATTTATAAGTTTCGAGCATTTATTTATTTTTTTTACCGTTTTAGTGGATCGATTTGGTGAGGGACCAACCTCCGGTTCATATTTTATCTTCTACATGATTTAATTTAATTTTGTGAGTTCAATACAAAAAATATCATTTGAAAAACAAAAAAGTATCAAAATGTCTAGATTGTCATCCAATCAGGACATTGCAAGTTTAATTTTATGTTTCTCTGTCTAATATTAAAGAAAAATTAATCAAAGTACCAGACAGAATGTACCAATAAAGTGACCTCACAAGCGCAGCTGTTTGCAGTGATTTTCTTCTTGATGTGACGTTGAGTATCTTTTTTTTTTGTTTATTTACATTTTTTTATAAGGCATTTTGACATTTGCCGTCTAAATTCTAGCAACAAAATGCCTGTTGTTTTTTCTATTGTTGCATTGTTGTAGTACTGATGTCACTTTATTAATACATTTTGGTACCAGGTGTAGAAAGAAAAATTACCAAAACTCAGGACCATGCATGTTTATGAATATAAACAAAAATTCAAAAAGTACCACATGAAAAACAAAAAGTACAAACTTTTTTAATCGTATAGGTTCTCATTTACTCTGTAAACTGTCCCTATAATATTATGTTTCTATGTGCAATATTAAAGAAAATTTTAAAATTAACACATGAAAAAGTTTATTTTTCAACATGTTTATAGAAAAAAGTAATTTTATTCCTGAGGTTAACCTTTTGTGGGTATTACTGTATCGAGTGTATGAAATTTTAACCAGGTGTTACATACCGTCGGAAAGGTTAACTTGTCCAGTTTCTCAGTCTAAGCTTTATTTTTTAGGTTATAGAATTTAAATAATCTGCATCTTAACTTTTTGTTTTATTTTGTTTTAGAGAGCAAAGTTCTTGTTGAGAAACCCGATATAACGTTCGAATAAAAGATTTCTGCGGACTTTAGATTTATTAGATTTAATGGTCTTGTAGTTATAATGATTTGAATTACCGGTTATTAATATATAGGCGCTAACGGAACAAATATTAGATTTAGGTGTTCTCCAACTCGGAATTGTACGTATGCGCCTTGTGCAATTAACTTCCTTTTTAGTAGCCATTTTTTAGGGATGAAAGATCTTTAATAAATTACATCTTTCTGTTACCACCACATAAACCAAACAGGGGTTACTAGCCCTGTTTGGTTTATGTACAGGTTATCTAAGAAGGCTTTTAGGAAAGGAAGATCTTTATAACATCAAATTAGGATCTAAATTTGTCTTTTCTTTCTTCGAGAATGATCATGACTGAAAAGAGATCCTTCTAGGGAAACAGGGGAACCGGTAGCCCTTAAAATTTCGGATCTAGTCTGGTTATTAGTGATGGTTTTCGGAAATCAAGTGAGGGGTTTGGCTTGTACCCAAATTTGCAGAAAGGTAGATCTTAAAAATTCAGCTTTAGTCTGACTTTTCGATCTACTTGTGAAAACTTTTTGCCTGCTGTCTAGGATCGTCATAGATGCTGATACTAATCAATAAATTTTGTTGTATACTGTGGAGATTAGATAGCTCCAGCTTCTAAGGACGAATTGCGTTGGTAGATTCATTCTGTCCAGCAGTGTGTCAGATACTTACTCAAATACTAACACATCTGTCTCTGAATACTTAATACTTAAATGCAGAGGAAACTATTTCCGGGCAATAATTTTTAATACAGACCTATATTTTCTTAAACAAAAAAATCTGGCTTTCTATTACCGACTGTAGTTTTTGGGGGTACTGAAGACCATATTGAAAATAAGTTGTCCTATGTTCGTGATTTTATAACTCGAGAACCACTCAACCGATTTTCAAACGAGCACATGCGTTGGAAAGGTCTGCATTCACTGATGGGTTATAAAAAAACTCCCGATAGGTGGCGCTGTTGTCGTGATATTAAAATTTTGTTTATTGATGGTAGATAGCGCTGGGGTCAAGTTATTAACAAAATTCTCCAGTATTTTATTTTATTTAGTAAATCATAAGCAGCGTCGGGACCAAGCAGCTAGTAAATTATAGTTAATTAAAATTGTTTTAACTTTTTCCTAGACATATACATATTTTAATTTGAAATTTTTATTAAATCCTTTCTTGATATTGGCATCAAAACAGTTTGAATGATCAAATTTTAATTATTCTTTAATAAAAAATATTAGCAAAAGTGTCCGTCTAAAAAGGGCTTCCGCTAAAGAAAGGATTGGAGGAGATACCAATGTATTAAGAAATTCAAAATTTTTTTAAATTTGTTTTTCTTTATTCTTGCATTTTTAATAAGTCTTAAAATTCTTCTTTAAAAAACATTTTAGACCTAAACTGTTTTGTACTCACTAACAATATTTTCGAAACATTGCAATTTATTTCACGTTTATTTTCGATATACATAACGTAACTTTATTTTATTTCGCAATTTTTTTTTAGTTCGAAAATAGTTTATCTTATTAACGTATCCCTCATTATTTATTTTTTTATTTAAGAATTTCTTTCTTATCCTACACAACAAGATATTCATAAATCTTATAGTTAAAGTGCAGGAATTATATTAGTTTAAAACATAAATGGGTTATCACAATTCAACGATAAAGTTTGAAAAGAAGAAAAAAAAAACAGAAAGATTTCTTTTAAATTGATTGAGTGTAACATATAAATTATTAATTAAAAATAAACTAACCTAAATAAAGAAATAGCTTTGATGGCAAAAATTAATTGGACTAGTTTTATGGGTTTTAGCATATGAAATAATTGACGAATTGATTACTAGTCTTCAATTATTGAATTGTATTATGAGATTTTCTAAAGAAATTTTTTTCCTACATACGTTTTTTTTTTATCAGAAAATGAAATATTGAATATTGATGTAAAACTTACCGGTTTCAACGATAAAATGTTCGTTTGGTAAAATTTAAGAATTGTTCTGAAAAAAATTAAATAAAATAAGATAAGTTTTTGAATCGCTTATTATTTATATTTTTTTATAAATTAATAGTTTACTTAATTTTAATAATTTATTTACAAAATGTTAATAATTATATTACAAATAATTATCTTACTGCCTATCCCTCAATTTCGAATGAAATTTCGGTCGCTTAACTTACATTTTAAACATAATTTTAACGTTTGTTTTGTTTTAACTGTAGGCGAAGCAAATTAAATTTTTGGTTGAAATCTTGGGACAGGCAGTAAATATACCGATCAATAGTTGCGTAGATCTTTAGCCCGTTTAGAGGGTCTGGCGGGAATCGAACCCTCAACCCTCGAACTGATCGACTTGCTCATAGTATTATAAAGGGTGGTCTAGCCAAAAAGCACGATGTTAATTGTAAATAAAACAAAAAAAAAGTCTTCAGAGAGTTATCATTAATATTTGTATTATTATAGAACAATATATGATAATAATGTGTGAAACAAAATATCACCCAAATGCTCGCCACGTCTTCGGTGGCATACTTTTATCCAATGGTCCATATTTTCTAAGAAATAATTGAGCTACAATGACGTTAATGTGCGCAATTATCTCATCCTTTAGCTCTTGAATTGCTCATGGCTTATTGACGTACACTTTTTATTTTAAATATTCCTAAAGAAAGAAGTCCAACGGTGTCAAATCACATGATCTTGGCGTCCAGTTAACATCGCCATGACGTGAGATAACACGGCCATTGAATTTCTCGCGCAAAAGAGCCATTCACCCTTATTGTGTTTGGCGTATTTAAAATGCTCCTACGACTGTTTGGTAATAGATTAAAGAGAACGTGAAGGTATTTCCTTTAATCTATTACCAAACAGTCGTAGGCGTATTTTAAATACGCCAAACACAATAAGGGTGATTGTGTCATTGGCTGTGTGGCAAGTAGCACCATCCTGTTAAAACCACATATCGTCCAGTTCCATAACCTCAATTTCTGGCCACAAGAATTCCGTTATTATCTCGCGATAGTGAACACCATTCACGGTAACTGATTGGCTGAAATCGTTTTTGAAGAAGTACGGAGAACGAACTAGACGAACATGCACATTTCCTAAAGACCCGGTTTGCTGAAATTTGCGCACAATTCTCCCGATTGTGGACACATTTTGTCGATTATGCTGACCAACAAAATCACGAAGTGCACAAAATGCATTTTGAATTTGAGCGCCCATTTTCGTAAAAGGCTTCAACAATCTTAACGCGCTGCTTAATTGTGTATATCTCCATGGTTGCATTTGTCAAACACCGAAACAAAGAAACGTCAAATTAAGTTGAGCAAAAAACTTTACTTTAGTGTGTGACTTACAATTAACATCGTACATTATGGTTGGACTACCCTTTACTTATAAAAAAATATTTTATTGGCTATTTGAAAAAAAAAGAAATACAAATATTTATTTTCTAGATATTTTAAAATATCTTAAATAAATTAAAATTATACTCTTTTTAAGCAATTTTTATTTTTCATCACATGATTGTTTTTGAACTCATTCATACAGTTTAAAAATTTGTATGTCGAATTAAAATTTAAAATTTTATTGAAATTGTTATGGAACATTTCAACGCCCGAAACCCATCAACAAAATAAACAAATAAAGACACTTCTCAAAAAAATACTCAGCGGAGGAAACCATAAATATTTTGGGGTGATCTGTGGATACTCAATTGAATGGCAAACTGTTTTTACTATTTAAACAAATAATTTTTCTATTTAAAATTGGTTTCATTATAATCATTTGATTATAATTATTTATTAAAACACAAGACAAACGATTTTAAATTTTTTCGATAGTAATTAATCAAGAGATCTACTATTAAATTGAATGACAAACTAAACAATACCATTTTGAAAATTTTAAGTCTTTGAAAAAAAAACTAAAGAATGTGTTTCAAGGTTTTCTAGCTGAAGGGTTATAAGAAATCATACATAATTTTGTTCTACGACCATAAATCCGACTCCATTCAAAATCCATTCATGTCTATTTAACCATAAATATTCTTGCACACATCAATCCCCATGTACGGTTGATTGTTTGTCTATACAAAAATCTGTCTTTTGTTCTGTTTGTCATTCAGTCTGATACTAAAACTTCGTGTGGTGTTATGAGGCTTTCATGAATATTAAAATATGTTTATTTTTTTGGTTTCAATTGAAAAATTGTTAAAGGGGGATATAAAAAAAAGTTCGGGGTTAATGCTTTAGGTACCCTGCTTTAAAACGAAAAAACTATTATTTTAAAAGGCAAAATGGTTTCAAAACTAAATATATTTTTACTAGCAGTTCAGATAAATTCCAGATCAGTTATATTTCAGTTCAAATTAAGGTATAGTTGAGTTAAAGTTATTTTCTATTACCCTTCTATTTCAGATCTTATTCAGCTTTACCTCGGTTCTAGCTCAATTTTATTTCAGTTCTAGATCTCTTCTAGTTTCGTTTTAGTTCAGTTTCAGTTCAGTTTATTTCTAGTACAGTTCAGTTCTATGTAGTTTAGTTTGAGCTCAAAGCCAGTTTAATTGTAGTTTTGGCTTTTGAATTTAATTGTAGAATGGAGTGCCTACGCAGTAGGGAATGTGATACATATCCCTATTTGTTGTAAGATGGCCAAATTTTTTGTCCGATAAAAATATGATAGACTGCCACGAAACCATTTACGAAAAACAAAAAACCCATATTTTCAAAGATATTTAAGAAAATATTATACACGACACACGAAATGTGCAGGTAATGTAATATAGGTACCACATGCTGGTAATTTGGTATAGTGAACTAGTTTCCCAAGTCATATTCATCCTTATTACGGTTCTCGTTTTCGGTAACAACAACGTTAGTCGAGTTTTGTAGCAGATTAAAGAACACAGTTTGTGTGTTACTTTAATTTCTTACAAAAAACGGCTTGATCGATTACGACAACGACAACCGGAATAAGGTTGATTAAGTATTTAAATATGATCGATAACATGACTAGTAAACTGCATATTTAATTCCGTTCGGTTTGTTTTTAAAAAACCACATACCTCATTGTGTTCGGTTCGGTTATATACAAGGCGAATTTATTACAGGTGGTCTTAAAAGCCCTGCTGATATTAGCAAAAATCACTGTTGGATGTCAAAATTTTGTTAATTCTCTTTTATTGTCTTTGTTTCTGTCTTGTTTTATTTCTGTTTTTGACATTGTACAATGATTTTACAAAAACAAATTGCTTGGGGTTTTTGTACGAGTTGTACTTGTTGTAGTACCGAGATTACCTGGGATGAATTCGCCTTGGTTATATACAGAAAGCCAGCAAAATAATTTTACACAAACAAAACATATACACAATTAGGCTTGCCAGAAGAATTCCAATTAAAAGTGCTAAAAGGAAAAAAGTGCTTATTTGTTTTACAGTGAAAAACAAAAGTGTTAGTTTTGTAGCATTGATTTTTATTAATATGTAATAAAAATTTACATTTGAAATTTTTTTTACATATTCATTTTGTTTAATATAAACACTTATTATAATGTTCCATTATAAAATATTTTATGACGATTTCTTTTCTGAGAAATATGTTGCATTAATGTAACATGTCCTACATATTTGTGTTCGTTTGTACAAAAAATACAAATGTGGGAAAGTTCTTTTGTGAACAAGTTGATGAAAAACATGCAAAACATGTTGCATATTTTACCCTGGCTTTTATTTAAGGTGTTCATACTGCCCTGTTATACAACTTTGGCACTTTCTACTTGTTTATAATGTTTTATTTTCTTTGTCATGATTCATACCGCTCATGATTTTGTAAAAAGAATGTTTTAATACAAAATATAAAAATATGTATTTACATATTAAAATGAAAAAAAAATTCTATGTATATAATTACAGTATATTATAATCGTTTTAATTTTTTTAATCCATTAGTGATGTCAATATTTGTTGCCAAACCGTAATTGCGTGCAGAAACCGCTCAAATAGCCTTAAAAATCGCTCATGATGTACATTAATAATAAAAGTGTAAAGCCCGTTGTCACAACTTACTGATAGCTAAAAGTAGACTTTAACCGGCCTTACAAAAAGTGTTCCATTATTAAAACTTTTCTTTTACCTAATGAGAGCGATAAAGTTGATTAAGGTTCATCCTACCTGGTAGGTAAAAGTTAGGCTGTTATAATGGAACACTTTATATACGGCCGATAAAATCCTTCCTTTAGCTATCGGTGAGTTGTGAAAACGGGACTAATAGTTGTAAATAAAATCAGATAATTTAGTTCTATTGGAGTTGCACAACATGTAACACTTCGAGTGATTATAGGTAACATTAGAAATTGTTACATTTATATACTGTAACATATTTTTTTCAGAAAATAAATCGCCACTGAAAAAAAGTTGTTATAACTGTTTAAACTTTTAATTATGTCATTTTCATCTTCTTCATATACCAACTCATTTTGGTACTTTTCAAATGAACCGATTATTTTACAATATCGTCCGATATGTTTAAAGTGTGGCAACAAATGTTGTATAATTTTGCACCTTCTCTTATGCGTATAACTGAACATAACAGTTATGTTTTCATTCTAGTTCTTAGCAGGGTCTATCCAAAAGGTCTTTGGTCCAATAGGAGGTGGCACAGCTAAATTTTCGGAATAGCTGATGATTTTTTGTCCCAATGTCTGAGAAAACATTCATTTGCTTCTCTAAGGCCTGACAATGATTTTTGTAATGTGTCGAAATTATTTTTGTTGATACTATGATTAGAAAACTTTAATTCGATCTAAGCATCACATACAAAATTACAAATAGCAAATAATTGCAATTGATTTTCCGGAATAAGTATAAAAGATAAAAGTGACAGTATTCCAACGAGCATTACTGAGTGCTGGCATTATATAATAATTTTTAAAGGTATTTATAAGCTTTGTCCAATTCATCACTTTTTTAAAAATTTTTTCACAAATAAAATTTAATGATCATTTAAATTGCTATGTATATTATCTTATAAAAAAGTAATTGCGCTTGATGTGAAAACTTTTATGTGATTTAAAAAAGAAAATAAAATATTCTCTATTCGACTATGCTACGCCATTTTTCCAAATTTCAAAAATTTTAAAAAGTTAATATGTATGGATTTTCCTTGATACACTTAAAGAAATGATACTTTACTTGAAGTTTTTAAGTGGTTTCGGGATCTAAAAAAGTGCTAAAAATGCTAAATAATTTGGGCTATTCACAAGGTAGTCATAAAGTTGTAAAGTCATATGTCTTAAAATATTTCAAAGAAATATATGTGACTGCTGTGGACAAGCGCTTATAATTTAAATTTTTAATGTACAGTTACGACAAAATTATGAACACAGCATTAAAATTTTTATTTTATTTCAAACACAACAATATTTTTTTTTAACAATTGTAAAATTTTATTTAGGACATTATGACTTGATACCACACCTTGTGAATAGCCCAATTATAAAAATGTGCTAAACTAGTACTTTTTTCGAAATTCTTAGTGCTCATTCAGGAAAAAAATGTGCTAAATCTAGCACTTAAAGTGCTAAACTGGCAAGCCTGTACACAATACACACACAAGCTGTTCGTCCTGCAGTCGTTGCAAAAATTTTTTGTTTGTTCATTTTGTTTATGTAAAAAAAATCACAATTTCATTAATGTTTTTTTTGGAAGGTAATGTGGTACACTATACCATAGTGGAATAAGCCCACCATGCACTATACCACAATAGCACTTGCACTTGGGCTTAATATTTAATTATTTTAAAATATTTTCTATAGCTTTCGAGCAATTGTATTATTATTCATTAATTTAGTATTTACCAATTGCTTAAATATTATTCTCAAAAATTTAAAATGCACCTTTTAAACAAAAACTTATTTTTTAACAGCACCCAAAAAAAAGTCGACGACACCAGCTATCGAATTTTTTGCAACTGACACTTAGAATGACTTGCAAAAATAAAACAGATCAAAGCCATAGTATACAACCAGCGTTGCCGTTGTGAAACTAAAGTATCACTTTTGACCCTTTTTCATGCCAATGACCAGCGTTACCGCTCAAAATTTTCAAAAAGGGGCACAAAAAGGGGATTTTTCAAAAAAAAGGGGCAACTCTAAAAACAGAAAAATTTAAAAAAAAACAAACATATGTATTTAAGTATTAAATTATTTTCATCTAAAACTTAATCATATATCGTGCAAATACATGTCTTGTTTGCAAGTTTACGTTTATAAACTGTTGCAAAAAGTTTTTATTTAAATTATTTATACAAAGACAGTTACTAATTACTTGTAAATAGAACAAGCTATAAAAAGTGTTATAACCAGGGAAACCAGAAATAGGCTCCAAAAACACGTTTTATGCGCATTAAATATGCAGTTGGAACTTGAAAATATGCGCTGAAAATTGTTAAAAATTTTCTAAATTTTAACCTATTTGGAAGCGATCGGCTCTCAAAACCAAAGATATGTTAAGAGGTTAAAATTCATATAAGAGTTATTTGTGCCGAATATTATTTAAATATTAACATCCATATGAGATTTTTTGTCTTAAAGGGATTTTAGGGACGGCCGTTAAATTGTTTATTAATATTAGCATTTAAAAGAAGGTTAAAGCTATTTATGTTAAATGAATCGAAAAGAATTAAATTTGCAGCAAAATATTTTTGGGGCGTCCTCATTGATTGAAAAGGGGCACAAAAACTACAAAATGATACAAAAGGGGATTTAAAACAAAGGGGCCAAAAAAGTGGCACGTCAGTCAAAAAGGGGCAAAAATGCAACTTTAGTCGCATAACGGTAACGCTGCCAATGACACTTTTTGTGACCCTTTTTTTAATGTATCCCTTTGTATCATTTTAAAAAAATGTATGACACTTTTTGAACCTTTTTAAAAATACTATAAGTTTCCATATTCTTTACGAAAGTTCAGTAATTTGCTCGAATCGAAGCTGGATGTAGCTGTGAATTGTTTCTTTGTTCTTAGTTTTAACATTGATTTATAATTCAAGTATGTATAATTGCTTTAATTTTAGTCTAATGTATTTTATTAACACATAATAATAAACTTGACCCTATTTAACTTAAAAATAACCCTATTTTGACCCTTTTCTCTTAAATACCCTTTTTATGACACTTTTTCGAAATTTTCATCAGCAACCCTGTATACAACTACCCTGCAAATATTATTGGACCACCTGATCCATTTTGATTAAATGGACTACTCCATGGACTGGTCCGATGTAATGCAAGCATGGACCATGTCATTGTTAAAAAGTGTTTGTAGTGCGACGACATGTCTTCTTTTTTTAACATGTTTTCGGTTTTAAACGAAGTTAAAACTAATCCTCTTGTGTATACAATGGAGTAGTTTTAAAACTACTCCTTTGTAGTCCAAAGCTGGGTTATATGGTCCCGCCCTAGGACATCGTAATGTTAAATAGACCATGTTTTTCCATACGCTTGGGTTACTTTTGGACTAGTCCTAGTCCCTTGTGGGCTACACTTTACACGCGTGTTTGGACTAATCCTAAATTTGCAGGGTAGTATGCCGACTGTTTCTTTGTCGATTATTTGCAGGGTAGTATGCCGATTGTTTGTTTGTTTGATCTTTATGTTACAAACAATATTATAAACTTGATATTATAACTTCATTTATATGCCCTATTCTTTTGCCACTCAGGTCAGGTTGTCGATGAATAAAGACAACCTGACCTGATATTGACATTAAAAAGAGCTTTTTTAAAGGATGTGTAAACATGCTCAAGGGTGGGATATTTTGTTGTAAAAAATTTTGTAGGTTTCGCCATTATCATCACTCTTGCCTTTTTAATTACAGCTTAGCCCCATCATCATCATCTTCAACAGTCCCATTACAATATTGGTGACAGTATCAATGCTGGCAGTGTATAATTTAAGAAAATATAAACATTCTGTATAAATAAGTTCTATAAGCTTCAGGAGTAGAAGTACTATTTTTGTTTTGTACAATGAGCATTAATTCGGCATTAAAAAATAAAAAAAAATTTAACATTTGATTAGGATGCCTCGGGATTTTGTAAATATTTGAAGGAATTTTATGTGCATTACAACACGATAGGTATTTTGTATGATAAATTGTGCAATTTTTTTATGCCAAACTTTTTGGTTAAAAAGATTGTATTTTTTGATGATACAAGGCAAATATGTATGTACATATGTAACCATTTTAATTTAAGGCAATGAAAACATGAATCTAATTCAGTTCTAGTTCATTTTTTGTTTAATTCTGGTTCAGTTTTAGTTTAATTCAGTTTCAGTTTTATGTCAGTTCCAGTTAAGGTCTTGGACAGTTCTAGCTTTGTTCTATTTTAGTTCTAGTTGAGCACTAATTCAGTTCTAGTTCAGAATATTATACGATTTTTCAAATGAGAAAATTAAATTAAATATTTAAAATTTTTAAGTTTTAAAAGTATTGCTAAACATTTTTAATTTTTCCAATACTTGTTATTGACATTTAAAGCTGCTATAAAATTCATTTGTGTTTAACCTTTCCAAAAAAAAAATATCCTTAAACCACAATGTTTATATTCCTGGTATTCGCCGTTTTAAGAAAGTAATTATTAAAACAACAAAATTTTAATTAAAACTAAAAATAGTTGAAACAAAAAAAAAGTTCTTCAACCTTTCGCCTGATGACAGCACAGCAATTGTCGCGTGTAAAAACGTTGCTGATGGAAAAAACATTATTAAAATTGTATTTCGTGTTTTTCATGAATTGTAATTGAAGGCATTCATAAACACACTTTTGCGGCTACATATTTCATTTGAAATATGTAAAAATGAAATTGTGCTATTTTTGTTTTCATTGTAGTAATTTTCTTTACATAAAGAGAATAAAAAAAGTAAATATTCACATGCAAATTGTAGTTCATATTTGTCATTTAACGTTATTTGTGATTTGAAAAGTGAATTTTATGGACAATTATCATAATTTTAAATGCATGCACTCAAAAAACAGGTAAATTTGAGTAAAATGTTTTAAAAATTATAGTAATATTTTAAAAAGCATTTAGGTTAGAATATATTATTTAAATAATCCATAAGAGCACAATCACTTTGGACAAAAATTAATCACAACTTAAATTGAATACCCCTACTAGCAACGTCTTACAGCATTAAATGTCAAAGTTTGTACTAATGGCTTTGTCAAAAAATGCTTATTCCTACGTTTTGCTTTTAAAATGCATGCTTCAAAATGTGTATAGCTTTGTTATTTTATACATACTGATTGCGATAAAAATCTGGGTCATAATAAGGGCTTTTTTTGTTGCATGGACGAATTTATTGTGCAATGATACGTTAAGTGATGCTGAAAACACAATTTGTTTAAAAAAAAAGCCTACGAAGCAGGTTATTTATACATGTACATTAAAAGAGTAACCGGTTGTTAAAAAAAAGTAGAAAACAACTTCTCCTACATCGCAGTATTACAACAAACAATATGCACGTAGTGTAAAGTAAGAATGCTGTGTTTAGTTTTGGGGAATCTTTACCATTGTATAATAAAAATATTTTTTCTTTTAGAGTTAAACTCTATTTTTGGTTAAAATTGTATTTACACCAACAAATCTATTAATCACTCAAAATATAAACCATCTTTAAGTGCATAAAATTGGGCATTTAAACTACCAATACAGACCATATGAATTTGATAAGATTTATCGTAGTGCTGCCACATGTTATTTTTTTTAACAATATATAGTACATGGGACACAGATTTATAGTTGTTGAGTTTAAACAACATATAAATTCAAGTTTAGTTCAACTAAACCAGCGTGATTTATTAGCCATAAGAAGCAGCAGAGAATCAAATACCATTAAGGTGAATTTTTAATTTGAGGTAATAAAAATGATTGAATAACTTCGAATTATCTCTTATTAAAATCATTTGTTCAAAAAAAAAAATTCACAAACAATTTTCTAAGAAATTTTCTTTTTTTATAATACAATCAGTCAATAAATGGTTTTTTAGCTGAGAGGAAAAAAGTAGTGCTTCCAAGTGGGAATTCGCCTCTGTTGAAAAGACGCTCACTTCCGAACACTTCTCTTAACTAAGACATTTTTTAACTAATTTTTTTTAATTTTTACAAATTTTCATATTATCCGAATGTGTATTCTAAAGCTACGGTCACACTTGTCAAATATTTGACGAAAAAAACGGGACCAACATACAAACTAAATAATCATTTTCTTTAATATAATATTTATTTTAAATATAATACCCTAAACAAAACAAAAAGCAGTATTTAGAAATTGGTAGTAGTATAATTCGGTTATTTTGTGAAATTAAGACCATGTTAAATCTCACTAACTATTAACAAAATTATGGGTTACGCCTATTTGGTCAAATATTTAATAAGTGTGACCGTAGCTTAAGTCAAATTACAATCCTCAAAAGCTTTTATACTTTAATAGTCTTATTCCTGCAATATTTTCCAATATTTTTTAATATGAAAATTTGTATAGTAAAATTTTACTCAACATGAGAAATAAATTCCCAGATTCTATTTTTTTAATTTTTCTAAAAAAATTTGTCAAATCAAACACAAAACGAGTTTTATAGGAACACCTGAATGGTGCTTTTTTAAACAATTATTTCTAAAGGACATTTGTATTTGTTTAATTTCGGAAAATACATTTGTAAGTGTATGGACTATTTAAACTCATCGGTTATTTGTAACAACACACAAACTTTGCATATTAAATATATTTTAACCGAATGTTATAATCCTTGGTTGTTTCTAGGGATGCCAATCGGGATTGGTTTTCGCAAATTCCGGGATTCGGGATTTTACGGGATATCGGGATTTTTCGGGATTCAGGATTTTTGAAAATAAAGAGATAAATGCTTTTTATAGATATTTATTTAAAAAAATCGTCTTTAAAAGAAGTTTACAAACGAAGGTTTTATAATTAATTTATTATTTTATTAAAGTTAAATATTACTTAAATTTTTAATTGTGACTTTTCTTATTCAATGACTAATTTAATAAAAAATATGATAAAAAAACAATGTACGATTTTAAACAATGTGTTACTTGATTCAATAAAAAAATAATTATCATAAAAGCTATATATTTGATTCAATTACCTCAGTTCATTCAAGCTAAATAAAAAAAAACAATTAATATTCTAATTGAACAACGCAACATAGATGTTGATTTATTTGTAAGATTCCATTAAAATTTTATTAAATGAATTAAAATAAATAATTGAAATTTGAATTCGAAATTAACTAAAAAAATCAATTTATTTAGTTAACCATTAAAATCTTATTTTAACAAAAACGCATTTTTATAACCACCACTACTTGCGGTAAGAATTATGCAGTGTATAAAATGCATTACTTAATATTGTGAAATTGATCCATTAATTACCGTAGGTTCGATGTCAACTCTCGGAAAACACTTTAATAATCTTAACCCTGTAAAGAGTAAAGTTTAAATTTTGTATTCGGTGCACCAGTGCATTGTTTTGTGCATCTCAAAAACATTTTTTTCTTTAATAAATTTTCTTGTTTAATTATTTTCAGCACTTCTCACGTTAAAATTTCATTATAATTATTAGACACGCTTGCAAATAATAACAAAGTGTAATTAGTTTCTTACGTTTTCAATGACAGTATTAACAGAATTAATCAAATAAATATTAAAGATCAATAATGTGTTCCCTATCCTCTCATGGGGAATGTCATAGTGAATTTATTTTTATAAAAAAAAGTAAAGCAAAAAAATTAAGTTAACAATTTCGAGATTGACAAAATCCCGGGATTAAAAAATTTAAATCCCGGGATTCGCTATATTCCGAAAATCCCGATTGGCATCCCTAGTTGTTTCATACGGACGCTATTATGTCAAAGTCCTAATTTTGAAAGGATGATGGACTGATAATGTTAATTTTCAGTACTTTAAATATCTTATGCACAAAATCAATTAAACCCAAAATTTTGTTCTCTTATTTTTCTTACATTGCGTAAAGCCTATTACGTCAAAGCTCTTATTTCTTGAGGAAAAGAGGAGTTATTATTTTGAATGGCATTGTTTGTCCAATCTCTCCTATTTATTAGCCAATATTCTTCTTTGGCTATTGATTTTAAAAGTCAAACAATTAGGAACTTTAACCTATTAAGTTTTGTGCGTAAAAAGTTGAGGTAATCGTGGTATTTTCCACGATATTAAAAATATAAAACCTCCTAGTCTCCAGCATACAGTCATAAAAATTATAGGGACTTCTCATAGGTATTAATAATGTGTTACTTTATGGGGTCCAAGATCAATAATATTGTAAAAATAACACTTGCGGTAAAGGGTATAACAAAAACGAATCTTTCAAATATTGGTACTTGATGAAAAAGTGTTTTCTTTCAATACAATATGAACTATCAAAAAGCAAAAACGGGTTAGATTGTTAGATCTGTGTGATTTGTGATTATTTGTACTTTCTCTATCATACTCTTTGTCATTTTCAATAAATAATTTAAAATTCGCATATAAAATTTTAATTACCGGTTGTTAAAAGTTACATTGTTTCGAGTAATTTACTTCAGAAGCATTTTCTTACATCACCCCCAATTAAATTTCTTTAAGACATACAAATAAAATTCAGTTCTATTTTGTGTATAAAACGTCGCAATTAAAAAAGTATTCGTGTTAGATACTGTCAAGTCTATAAAAACACTTAAAATCGAATTTTTTTTATATTGCATGCTCTTTAAAGTTAATTCTTATTATTAAAAAACACAAGTTTTATCAAATGCCACGCAATAACTTGATTAAATGAGAATGTCCTTAATGCTAAGCATCATCGATGTACTAGAACATATAAATGTAAAACGTGTATGTAACATGACCATGTGAAAAGTTTGTTTGACCATTTTTTGCACTTTATTTCCTTAATATACGGTTTGTTCTTGTGTGCGATCGAAGGATGTGGGTCAATTATACAACCGATGTTTTGAATCGATAAAAAAACAAATACCCGTATCTTTGAGTATGTGATAAATTTTTATCATTGTCCTAGTTTCTTCTTATTTTAAAAAAAAAAACTTTCATAGTATTATTAACATGTCAAAAAGTGAAAATTGTTTGTCATGTAGAAAATGTTCCTTTTTATACAATAAAACATAAAATATGTTAAGTAGTAAAGACTTTTCTCGTGTAAATAATGTACAACTTCTTGATTTTTATGAATTTATTACAAGTGAAATGGAAACTGTTTTCCTTTTAAATTATTTGCAAATTTGTTATACAAGCAGCTTAAATGCTTAAGTTATAGGATTTGTATGCTTAAAATTGAAGCTGAGTGCAAAATTGTTTTTACATCAAATTAGATATGCATATGTAAATGTTTGAAAAGATTACAATGGAGACGTAAGGAAAAATAAATAAATCCATGTCATGCAGATAATAAGGACACCCATCTCTAAGTAAAACTAACTAGAATCGCATTAATACTTATCTTATCTTAGACTAGATGTTTGACTGTAACTTGCACTAGAACAAATGCTTGATTCTAGAACTGAGTAAAAAATTAACCGAACATCAACTAAAGTAACATAGAACCAAAACTGAACTAAAACTGAACTGAACTTAACTTAACTTAACTAAAACTGATCTAGAAATGAACTCGAAGCAGGGGGCTGGTCTTTATTTCGAAGCGAATACAATTTCGAGACGAAAGTCAAATGCGATAAGAGGACAATTTGGTACTCTCTATCCCTTACGCAAACCCTTTAGAAAGTTGTTTGAAAACGAAGCTACAATGGCAATAAAAATTAAAGATGGCGGAGATTGACAGTAAAGCAGCCCATACACGATTCAATTCAATTGTCAACTGAGTCGGTTGTTGGCAAAACCAAAGCGTGTATGGCTTTGTCAATTGATTAATTTGACTGTTGTCGAGTTGGTTCAAGAAAAATCAAAAGATTTAGATTTTTTCAAGTTGACTACTAAAGCTACGGTCACACTTATCAAATATTTATATTTATTTATACAAAAAAAACGGGACCAACAAGCAAACTAAATAATTATTTTCTTCAATTCAAAAACAATTTTTGCTTTGTCTAGAAGTATAATTTACTTGTTTTGTGATATTAAGACCATGTTAAATCTCAATAAATATTAACAAAAAGAGGGGTTACGCTTATTTGGTCAAATATTTAATAAGTGTGACCGTAGCTTAAGTCTTTCAATTCGAATGTACTGTGTGTGTGCTCGAGTCTCTTGATCAGCTGTCAAAATTAATGTTCGTAATTTTCTTTAGCAAAACAAAAGTTAAGTATTTATAAAATTGTCTTTTATTTCATTAAATTTTAAAATTAATTTAAAATCTTTCAATTTAGTTGATGAAGTGTGTGGCCAAGCATCAATTCAGTTGAAAGACTCAGTTGACAATTGAATTGAAACGTGTGTGGGGCGCATAATAAAATGTTAAAGTAAGTAAAAAATATAATAATGAAAAGTGAAGACTAGGGATGCAAATTCCGAAATCCCGATTTTCGGGATTTAGTTCATCGGGATCCCGGGATTTGATTTTTTGAAATCCCGAATCCCGGGATTTGCGAATACCAGTCACTATTAGCATCCCTAGTTAAAACGCTTAAAATGTTTTTGTTTGAAAATTTAAAAAAAATAAATAAAAAAACATATGCGAAAGGCAATTGCGCAAATAGTTACATTAAAAATTAGCAATTACTATACTTGCTACGTTACTAATAATTTAATGTTAAAACATTTAATTTTTATTTAATGTTAAATATAAAATTGTTCAAAGCTACCCCACATACAAACATAACACCTGCAACAAGAGATTGCATATCTACAAGTGATTCGTTTCCATTTGCATAATAAAATAAAACTTTTTAAATCTTTCTTTACGACAAATACAAATTCTTAATATGTACATAATGAATTACTACAAACGTAAATGCAAATAACAGCTGCTTAAATAAATATTAAACTTTATATACCAGTATGAATGAATTAATTAAAATTTAAGAGCTTTATATAGGAATAATAAATCTTACGACATGTGTTTAGCATACAAAATATATATATCAGAACATTTGTGTTAACCCTCTACCGAACTGAGTGAAACTGCAACGAAATAAGGCTTGTAAGAGTTGAAACAAAAGAACTGTTTTTTTTATTTTGTTGGTTTCAATTTCCTTAAATTAAATGTTTTACAAACAAACATAAAAAATATGCAGAGGGAAAAAACAAATGAAAACGTTGAATTATTTGTGTGGAAGAAATATCGTTTATATTTATTTACCCATGCCTATACATGGTTTGCAAGACGACAAAGAGTCATTAATGTAAACAAAAAAGCCAAATGGCTCTAGGTAATCAAAGTCCGAAGCGAAAAGAGTTGGAAGCATGACAACAAATTTTGAAAATTTTAATTACGTTATAACATCTCAATTTGGAACCAGTAAATTGTTTTTTTATTTCTCGCCAGTGATGCCAGAAGTGTAAATTTATCTGCATTTTGCAGATTTTATACCGCAAAATTGCCAATATGCAGATTTGAAGTATTTCGGTTTAAAATTGCAGATTTTTTGCCCGGTAGAACCTTCTTTTCATTGTCTCTTATGTTTGTACTGTTTCCATTTCTTGTATTGATAAACGAAATATGTATATCAACCAATCATGGAGGAACCGTGTGGAAATAGATTTATTAGTAGGAATTTAATTCACAAATCTTAAGAGTTTCAATATTTGATCTCTTGTAAATTTTCAATAAGACCCTTGATATTTTAAACAACATATTTTAAACAACTTTTAACAAAGATGTGATTAATCCTTACTCAGTTCGAGTAATTAAATTTGGATAGATATTTTTAATGTAAAAATATCCAAAATTATCAGTCATATTTTGAAAATCGCATTCGAATGAAATTAAAATCGAAGAAATTTTTAAAACTTTTCTGTGTTGAAAGTTCAAAACCAAAAAATTTCTGTTTTATACCTCGTACTTCCAGGACCACTTGTAAATATTTACCTGAACTACTTTTAAAACTACCATCGATTTCAATTCCAGATCATTGGCCGTATATTTTGAAAAAAAATTTTATAATTTTTTCTAAATAAACTAAACAAATTTTTAATATTTTTTTAATCAGGCTTAAGTTCATCAAATTTAATTTTCACTAAATTATTTTTATGAAGAAAGGAATTTTACAACATGAAAATCAATTAAAATTGCTATTGATAATCATTCATTCTTGACTGACCTGAGATTCGAACCCAGGCGGCTGGTTACCATGACATGTTTCGATCGCAACCACTCGATCTCCTCAGATGGATTTGCCGTCCTACACCCGCAGCCATCGACGACTGCTGTTGTCAATAGTCAAATATCAATCGTTAAACCAAATTGTATTTTTAACCTTTGGTAGATCGAAATTTATTTTCAAAAAAATAACCACAATTCTAATTAAACTAAACAAAAAAATGTAATAAATGTGTTTTGAGTTTATTGTAGATTTTTTAAATTTTGGCGCAGATTTTGCAGATTTTTTGGTGAAAAATTATGGTTTTTTTGCTGATTTTACCTCTAAAAGTTCGGGCAACACTGTTGCTCGCATCGTTAAATTTCTCATATGAAATGAGAAACAAAAAAATTTTTTGCGAAAAGAAAAAACACAGATTCTGTTTTAACTGGAATATTTCCAGTAATTAAGTGACAAATGCTAGGTAAACGTCAACGAAAGGAATGAATTATAATTAATCCAAAACAATGAAAGCCTAAAATATTCAAAGAACAAAATATAGCAATTGAGTTTTTTATTTAAATTCTTCATTCATCATTTAAATTCTTTCTTTTTCTATGCAAATTAAAAAATATTGTGTAAACAAATTCTTATTTGGTTTGGATAATTTGGGCTCCATATTTATTTAATACATACAATGAAATTTTAAATATCTGTGTATATTTTTTGAAATTTTGTTCTTCTTGCAACAATTTAAAATGTGACTTACATATTTATAAAGTTCTTATAAAAAACTTTTCGCAAAATATTGTTACAGAAAAACTTCTTATTACATATGTAGGTATTTCAAATAGTTGCTGCAAAAATATTAAAATGATATATAAATCTCTCAAAGTAAAGATACAGAAACACTTGTGTCAAGGCCAATTTATTTTTCAGGTGGCATTAAAAGTACAGCTTCTTCTTTTCTTTCTTACAGAGATCAAATACAATTTAGTGTTGTTTCGTGATTATTGGGTTCTCGACACATTGTAGTTAAAAAACAAATGAGTGTGTTGAATTTACTTTTTATTTATTCTTGCAGACCTCTAGTACCTACTTAGGGACGCGACATAGTTCTAAAAAACATGGTTTAAAACATCTAATTTTCCAACGTTAAGCATCGATGTTAATAAACATCGGTAAAAACGCGATACATCGATAATACTTTGCATTAAAACTTACGGACTGCTTAAATTTTTCTTTGCTACTGAAAATCTTAAGGCCTAACTATAATACACACAATTGTCATAAATTAACAAAGAGCCCGTCAAATAAATATTAAAACATAAAATACAAAACATTTGATTCCGTACAGAAAGTCCGATTAGTTTCTCACTTTGCTTAAGCAAATGACAGATTCATAAAACTTAACAAAAAGATTTCTTAAGTACAATATGGTTTGACACATGATTAAATGTATTTGCACAGTTGCTTAAGCCAACTTTGCCTTCACACTTGTTCACACAGTCTCCAAAATTTTTTAAACATTACTTTAGTTAACAAAAGGGGTTTCCCCTTATATGTAAGTTCTGCAATGCATATACATGTATACACATACATATGTACATATTTGCTTTGAAATACACTTTTTTATATTTTTAAATAAAGGCTTTAACAGAAAAATTAAAAATTGTAAAAATCTTATAAAAAAAATTTGAATAAATGAAAATATTAAATAGACGATTTCGATGTTTTTTTAGTTTTGACGCCGATGTATCGTTTGCATCCCTAGTTAAACTTGATGTATTGCCACCACCGTTTACAAAAATTCGCCTTGACTCTTGCGAAAAAAACCATTTGTTGCTTCATTTTACACTGTTTTTGTTGCAATTCACTCGCTTCATGATTTTTATTGCAACTTGCCACTCTCTCGTCTTATAATCTTCAAACCGGAAGTACTTTTATTTTCGAAATGAACTTGCTATCCTCTAAAATCTTCAGACAATCATTTCAATCACTTAACTTCACTATCATATCTGATTCACGCTCCCATCATTCGCAGAAGCAAATTACCTGTGGCTATTCTTCCCTTTCTGGCTGTCGATGGTTTCCCACTACCTTTTGTTGAGCCACAAGTTTTGAATATTTCTCTGCATCAATAGTTGTGGGTGGTGGTGTACCGAATGGTTGGGTGTTAAAATTAGTCACCACCTTGTAGTGGATAGATTTTACAGCCAGTTGTTGATGTTAAGAGAATTCTATTGAAATGACTAATCAGACATGTTTCTAAAACAAAAAAATTAAAAGACTCTGGAATGGGAATTACTACAAGAAAATAATGAAAAGAAAACAACATGCAAGAATAAAAAAAAACAATCAGCCATTTAGTCTGGCGCACAGACAGTATCAATGAACTTTTTTAGTATACATTAATACTTCAATTAATGTGATGTTGAAGCATTTGTGGGAATAAATTTGTATATTATTCTCTTTTGGATAGTTTAGATTGTTGTCCTTGTAAGTCAAACAGAAAAACATTAGATAATATTAAAGAGTTTAATTGGAGAGTTGAACTTTAGAAGGTGTTAATATTAAACCTTTTATTGAAAAATTGTTTTTTACATTATTTATTTGATTAAGTCTATAGATACAATTCTTACAGACTGAATTCTAAATTTAACAATTTTCTATAATTGCAGTTACATGTTTAAACTTAAAATAAACTTGCGTTTAATAACATCACCACTATAAAGTTAAACATTTCATTAATGCAACAACAACCTAAACGGATCTGCCATCTCGTAGTTTGTTCGAAAAGTTTTAACATAAAGTGCGTAATTGAATCGTAATGTGTGTTGAGGAACATTCAATAATATTTTACTTAAAAGAAATTCTAATACAACATTTCCGTTTAAAAGATTTACAAGAAATTAAACGTTAAGCATAATTCTACGGCTTTTTTAATGTTGGCAGTCGAATTAATGCCAGTCGTGATGAATATGATGGAAGCGCAGAATATCCTCGATAAGCATATCTTAAACAAAAAAGAAAAAACTGTTTCTGAACAGATTCGATAAGATTAATGTGAAAGGTATAGTAGGGTGCCATACAATTGAGCCATACTCTAAAATCGGTCTTACAAGTGACGTGAATAAATTAAATTCTTCCCATCGTTTGATGAAAGCAAAGCATCCTATCCTGATGACAGAAGATTATTTGGAAGTGGGTGGTTTTCTTAAGTAACATTATCCACAAACAATAAAATTATAACTATAAGCAAAGTATTTCCTTTTACTTTTCGTTTTACTTACGAATTT
This sequence comes from Pollenia labialis, assembly GCA_949318255.1. NCBI lineage: Eukaryota > Metazoa > Arthropoda > Insecta > Diptera > Polleniidae > Pollenia > Pollenia labialis. The sequence continues at coordinate 29,117,788 of OX439139.1, forward strand.
GTAAATAAATCTTGAATACGAGAACAGATCAGAAAATCCGTAATTTTTAAAATTTTCTCATCTATCCAATTTAAATTCAACACTGATTCTAAAAAGTAAAAGTTTAATAAAACTAAAGACCAAGGGGCGATTCTATTCTGACGGGTGCAACAACATTTAGACGCTTTAAACGTCTTTTACTAATAGAAAGAAACACATTTGCAATTAAGTTATTTCTAGAAGGGGTAACATTTTGTTATATACTGTTGTTATCTATTTACAAGAATTTATATGAAACGATCAAATAGCCACGAGAGAGCTTTAAAGTGCATGACGGGTGCAACCAAATTGGCCAACTTTCATAAGATCATACCACATAAACACAAAACTCTGTTAATTTTTAAACTTTTTTTGTATTATTCTTTTTTATTGTGAAAGATGAGATATCAGACGATGATTATCAAATCAAACATCGTAGAGAAATATAATCCAATAATAAGAAATTTGCTCTTTAAGCCATGACGGGTGCAACATGCAATGAATTTTCGGTTCGCGCCAAATCTATGAATCTTAATGCTTCGAAGTGCACAAGAAATTTATATTTTAGCTTACGTCTATAAAAATCATATTATTATAAAATATAGATATTTTACTTTAAATTGGCATCAAAAAAGTATCAAATAGTGTGATTTGAAAATTGATGTTAAAAGTTGTCTAGAATAGAATCGCCCCAAGCATCTTCAAGTTAGGCTACAAAGTCTCAGTGCTCTAGAGGGCTCCATCTATTCATTCTTATTTTTCTCCCATTTGCTCCAATTATTATCCTAACGTTTATTTTTTTGCTGTAATAATAAGAATGACCCGACCAATAAAAATCGTGTAAAACAGCGTCTATTTAAGAACTATTTCATTATTAATATTTCGAATGGAATAATATAACACAGCCAGTTCATACGCTATAAATCAATTCAAGAAAAGATTTAGACAGTACGATCCATAATTGAGTTTAAAACGGTCCTGCATACATTTCATCCCAAGTCTCTTTTTATATTCGTAGTTGTATTTGCTGGTCTAGAGTTAATAAATCCTTTTAAGCTAAAGTTTATCGGACAATATTATATGTTCATCGACTTGAAATCCACCTCTATTTTTTGGTATCTTTAGATACCATCAAACGGAATCAGTGATTTTTTTAAGAGTTTATATTCAGTGAATAAAGCACTTCTTGTTATTAAATAGTTTTTAAATGGGCATGCAACCGTTGTCTTGTTATAAAGTCATCTTGTAACATCTCAGTTCGAATAACGATCAATAATCCAACAGGAGTCGGCTAAAATGCATTCTGTGCAACCACTAGAAATATTTTAGTTTCGGTCTATTCTCATATAAATTGGAAAGGAATTGCATTTAAGATTTGGCTTGGTGCTTCATCTTTCCTTATAGTTAAGATTGAATATCATCGTAAATACAATGAAATAGCCTCGAACAATGGGTATTTTGACTTGCGGTTAATTCCGAGATCAGCTCTCACAGATTTTTGCTTAATGAGACCCCGCAGATATAAGTTATAATTAAAATCTTGCTTAGTATCTGAACATACCAAACATACACTGTCGAAAGGGATGGATGTGATAGTAAGAGGTAAATATGACAGAGGGTGTAAAGGAACATCGCATTTAAACTTTCCCACTTGGATTAAATTGGGCTTTCAGATTAGCTTTGTCGTATTACAATAGTAATAGTGGCTCTGCATGTTTATCTTAGGGCTGATGTCATTGTGACCGCTACAATCAAAGCAGATAATAATTTCGGTATAACGGGGTAAAAGGCTCGAAACTCGTACATAAACGTTTACGTTGTGGATCAACTGTGCCATTTACCTTATCAAGCTTATGTAAAACTATGCGAATGAACATGATAAAATTAAAATTGTCCTCCGTTATTATATATCAGCTGTAAAAGAACCTTATGTTTATTTATTGTAAATGACAGAGCAAACATACATTGGATGCACACAACGTTGTCTTTTTATATTTTAATACAAAACGCACAAATAACAAAACATAAAATTTATGAGAAGTCTTTTTTTGTAATCATCGTTAAAAATTTTGGAAAATTTTCTGTTTTTTTTAATACATTCCAACACCACATGACAAGTTTACGTATTTTAAGTAACTTCCAAAGAAGAGAGTGATCGTGACACCGATCACATTAGGAACCCAAGCAGCTGCAAGTAGCGCCTTATTATCACATCGCTGGCATCAGCTTAAGTCTTAAAGGGGCTCACTTCACAAAATTCATACATTATAAACATTTAATTTATAATTTCTTCGAACGTTGTCATGAGATAAACTAGTTGTTGCATGTTCATTAATAATATAATATAATAATGATCTACCTGAAGCGTTTACGAATATTTAATTTTGTTGATGGATGACAGGACCAGTCTAGAGATAGATATATTAACATATATATTAAAATTATTCTCAATTACCTGTAACCTGTCCGTAAAAACGCCTGGGTTCGAGCCTCAGGTCAGTCAAGAATGAAAAATTATTTAATTTCATGTTGTAAAATTCCTTTCTTCATAAAAATAATTTAATGAAAATTAAATTTGATGAACTTAAGCATAATTAAATATCAAAATTTTGATTAAAACCCATAGAACAGTTCAACAAAATAACTACAATACATACTAAGTGTTCTTTTCAACAACTCTTGATTTAGAACAAAACTTGAAATTTTGTTTAAAAAACGAAGCTGAATAAATGTATCAACCATTTTGTATTTATTAAGCAAGTTTTAATTTAATAACTTTGGTAGCAAATGTATCATATTTCGCCCCAACACTGTAAAGGACATTGACTTCAGTCGTCTCCAAAAGGATAACGTCTCACAAAGTAAAAGAATATTTGCAACAATTTTGGAAAACTAATAAATAAAGAAAACATGGCAATCAAATCATTCCATCAATTTTTTGTGGCCATTAGGACAGAATTTAAGAAAATGAGAACTTTCTAAAAAAAAAACATAAAAAATTTTTTTCGATGTTATAGGAGAACTTTATACTTTGCCGGCACATTAAGGACAAAAATGAAACAAAAAAAAAAAACAAAAACTACACACACAAAGGATAGTAAAAAAATGAAACCAAACAAAGAACTAAAACACAACAACTCTAGAGAGTTAAGGGTGATTGAAAAGAGAGCATGCATACGTTTAAGAAATGGGGGGCGAATTATAATATATTTTCATATCCTGTGTGCAGAAATTTAATTTTACAAACATACAAAAACATACATATGTATATGATAAACAAAAACAAATAATTGGAATTATATACATATTTTCAAATGTTCTCACATAAAATCAATGGTTTGTGTAAAAGTTCTGTATCTGAGTTTTAAACGACCCACAACGAAACTAATGGCTGCTCTTATTTTTTTTTTTTTTTTCTGAAATTTGTAAAAGGAAAAAATTAAATTGTCTATTATTTAGATTGAGGTTAAAACACTGTTTAAACATGCCTTAAAACCTTGTTAGACAAATTAACATGAAAAAGTATAAGTTTACTTAAATAGTTCATTCATAGAACAAAAGGTTTCCTTTTGTATTATTTACAACATTTCCATGTGTTTTCCTAAGGGTTCCTAACTTACCGGACTTTTTACATTCCCGGGAGCGTATAAAGTTTGTCCTTTACTTGCGGGAAGTTTTAATGAAAAAAATAATTGAAAAAAGTATAAACGATGTAATCAATTACTGACAATCAATAGTCATTTTAGGTAGTAAAAAAATAACAGTGTATGGTTGGAAGCAAGGCGAATTCATGTTAACGGTGGTGTTAATACTACAACAAGTACAACACCAAAAACCCAATTAACTTTTGACATTACACTCTCTATATAAAGGGCATAAAAAACACACAAATGGCTTGTCAAACATGTCAGAACTTTACGTTTGTACAATTATTTTGTGTTTTAAATTGGGTTGTTTGCTGTTTGGACAAACATTTGAAGCACTCTGCAGAAATTTTAAAGGGCATAATACACCACACAAAATGCTTGGCAAACACACTCATTGTTTCCGCTTGGTGTTTGCCAATTAACAATACAAATATTCTCCGTACAAACATTAATTTTAATTTTTGTTTTGTTTTCAATGAATGCAGACGCCGGTAATGCTGCGGATATTTTGTTGCTTTTTGGTTAAACCGGAGCAGAAATATAAAATTTGGCAGACATGTTGGATATTAAGTAAATTAAAAAGTTTTTAGCATTTGCCATAAAAAAAATAAATCACCTTTTACCAGGTATGATAAATGAGAAAACCAATATCGTACCAACGAACTTTTAAAATCGTACTTTTTCGACCCCAATAGTACTAAGTCATTTTTTAATAATTTTTTTTTTAAACAAAAATTTTATTCAACAAAACAAAAGGTAATTATAGATAATAATAGGATGGGTAAAAATTTTGCGCGTCAAAAGCACATCGCGATTCTTGTTCTATTCCAAGAAACTTTGCCACTGAAAACATACTTCAAAAATTAATATCAAGCTCCGGATTATTCAAAATAGTTAGTTTTCCAAAATATTCAAGAATAGAGGCAAACAAATTGTATTTAATCTAGCCAGACCTCTATCATAAGGTTTTAAGGGTCGAGAAATCCATTCATTTTTATTTTTGATTGCCGCCAGAGAGCGTTTTCAAACACATTGTAGAATTTATGGTCTTTTTTGTGGATAATTGACAAATACTTCTCAAAATGCAATCTCGAAATTTAAACGAATGTGCATACGAATATCTTCGGATTGCATTTCTAAATTTATTGTGTTTCCAATGTTCAATATGTTCTGCACAAACAGGAAAGGAGTAGAAAGTCCGAATATAATAAAATTTAATTTAGCGCTTGCAAAATCTCCTTCAAAATTGTTCGGAGTAAAACAATAATAGAGTGGTTCCAATATTCTGCTGATAACTTCTTGACGTTACAGCCATCTTGTTAACGAATATTTGAATATATTATGAGTTCGTTCTAAAATGATATTGACTTGAGAGGAATTCGTCTCTTCTACTATGTAGAACGTTTGCAGAATTCGTTTCCTATATATTTTAAAAACTTGCCAATATCATTGGAAAATGCACGCTTATATGCTACCGCTGATACTCAGTTTAAAATGTGGCATAAGCAATCGTGCAATAAACAAGTGCAAAAGTCTATTCACAATAGCGATGTTTAGTGTTTCGTGCAAATGGTCTTGAAAAAGAGCAAATGCAAAATAGATTTCCCTTAGATTTCATCAAAAAGCTACGACATTCTGCATTTTCGCAAAATTATTTGCACCAAACACTAAACTCCGCTTATATATTTATTGGACAGTAAATACGAGCTGCAATTTTATATCAATTTTAAAAATGTAGGTTTGAAAAATTTTGAAATAGTACCAAATGAGTCATGGGGGTATCAGCGTACTTTTTAGTTTTGAATTGTACCAAAAATAGTACAATTGTACCAACTTTATCAAACCTGCCTTTTACTATAAAATCTTTGCCTTTATTTTATATTTCTTCTCCGTTTTAAGCAAAAAGCAACAAAATTGAAACAGCACTATCGGCGTCTGCGTTCATTGAAAACAAAACAAAAATTAAATATTAATGTTTGTACGAAATATATTTGTATTGTTCATTGGCAAACACAAAACGGAAACAAAGGATGTGTTTGTCAAGCATTTTGTGTAGTTTATTTTGCCCTTAAGAAAAAAAAATAGGTCCGCTGCTCTTTCAACGCAACCTGAAAAATGAGTTCGCCTTGGTTGAAAGTTTGTTTGTTTTTTTAACCCGGTATAACTTCAAATTGTAAAAAATATTGATCTGCGCGCAACTACAACAATCCAACAATAACAATAGAAAAAACAACACACATTTTGTTTGTGTAGAAATGAAGAAAATGTCAAGAACAAAAACAATTGTTTGTATAAAAAATGGTAGAAATGTCAAAAACGATTGCACGTATAAAACACAACTCTACACAAAATCAGCAGGCGTTTCGAGCAGACCTACTAATTAAGCCATGCAACAACAAAAATTATTAATATCGAAACAATTTTTTTTATTCGAAAGATCAATCAATACATCAATACAATACAATGGCATTCACATTTAAAAATAATTTTGGGCATATAGACACAGCGACTGTTTTTGAGGAAGCGCATTCTGGACTTCCAGTTTTAGGCAACTATTTGGAGCATTGGTGACTTTATGTTACAAAAACCAAAAGATGTTGGTCTCCAAGGCGTTAATTGTTGCTAGTTTATCAGTATAAAACATTGACTTTACGAAGGTCAACTGGAAATAATTGGAAGGAGTCAAATTAGATGATCTTGGAAGATAGTCGTGGAAAATGTTTAGATAGAGTCCTGGCCTAGGTCATACTTGAATCTTAACTACTGGATGACAACCAATACGATAAATAACCCCTAAGAGTATGAGCGCAATCGACATACACAGGTAACAGCTGGAGCTAGCTAACCTCCGCTGCTTTTGGAAAAATTACAGCCGCATCAGTTGAGTAGCCAAACTAACTAGGGATAATCCTCTTTCAGGCCGAACTCTCCCACAAATGGTGAATAATCAGCTCTTTAGTAAGATTTTCAGGATTTCCCTTCCCAAGACTTTGGGTAGTTAAGCACAACCACCACGAGATCCCCGAAAGTATATTTTCAAGGAAATAGCGAAACTTCCGCAAAGACAATCTTCCTGAAAGACAGAAAACATTTGCCGCAAGAAGCATACTAACGAGACCGGGTCCATACCATCATTGATCATAGTGCAGAAACGATCTCCATTGACCGTAATGCAAGCTCTGTGTTCGGCTCTTAATAAAATAAGGTCCGATGATACTCAAGCGTGCAAATCGCCCCAAATGGGTTATAATTTTGGACAAATAAATTTTGTTTATTTTCAAACCGGTGAAGCTGAAAATGAGCGTCATCGCTGATCATTTTGCATAAAAACATTGCTGACTAATATTCAAAGAAAATTTACATGATTTGGTAGCGTTGTTCAAGCGTGATTTTCTTCATGATGATTTGCCAGAATATACTGTAGACAGGACATTAAGCAGCCTAGACCTTTTGTCAGATCTATCAGTTAAAAAAAAGCACAATATCATTAAATCAGGTGAATATTTTTTTAATGTTGAAAACAGAAAAATAAGAACCATTTTTTAAATTTAAAAACAAAAATTCAAAATAATTTTTCCCGGGAATTTTTAAGAATTTTTTCTCCAAATAGAAACTCTAGTGTAAATATTTGTTAGTATGTAGTTTGTAATGGAATAATTGGCATTTTACTTAAGATGTTACTTTGAAATTCTAAACCTTTAGTTTTTTTTTTTTAAACAGTCATATCTTTTGGCGTTGATCCAGATTACGTTTCTTTTTCAGCAGAATTTTATATTGAATTTTTGTAATAAAAATTTGTCACATAAGCCCGTAAATGTGTATGAGAGTGTGCTGTACGAATTTGTTTAATATTTTTAAAGAGAGAGTTCGAAAAGGGGATTTGCTTGCGACTATATTATTATGTAATGTTTAACTTTTAATTGTTATGTCTTTTCAAAATCGATAATTATGGTTCGGAAGCTGAGAACGTCAAACTGCTTTGACACTTCTGTTCATTACTGTTCGTTTAACACTAGAATAACGCTTCCAAATTATGAAAATTTACCTTAAAAATTAAATCTGTTCGCGAAGTTCATAGAGCACTTCATCTATTTTACGAAGCTCTTTTGTGCTTTAATATCGAAGACAATAAGCAAAATTGAGAAATTTAGAGCGAAGACCATACTCAAGCCGTTAACGAACCAATCAGGCCTGTTCTGCAAATCACTTTAGCTTAAATCACGTGATTTCAAATCACATGTCCCTTTTTAAATCACACGTGTTATATTTTGGTGTTCCGTTTTTGTGTAATTTGGGGTGATCTGCAATTTCCGAAAGAACACTAAGAATCACAAAAACCGTATGACTTTCAGAATCCCACAAAATCAAACTTGTGATTTTCAAAGCACGTGATTTGAAATCAAGTGATTTTCAGAACAGGCCCGAATATTACATTCATTAAAATTGACTGTTTGGTTCGGCGTACACGCATTTTCGAAATGAGCAAGGAGCTGTCGATACGGTGAATGGAGAATGCTATCTAGCCATGTTGGCCGAATGTTTGTTTTCAAAAATTAATCAGTTAAACATCAACGGCATCGATTTGGTGACAACTTAATTTCTGAGTGGTCCTGTTCACTGACCCCGCCGTTCGTGCGATTAAACGCTTCTGGTAAAAATATTGGAACAAATGGAAAGAGGCATGCCGGAAATCATATTAAGCAAAATAAAAGCCATGAAATTGGATGCCAACAATATTTATGGCTTCTATTATCATTTTAACGCCGCTAAAAAAACACAATTTTTACTGTGGTCGTCTTTCTCATTTGATCACAGTCAGGTTTTTTAAGGGCTTTAACTTTGACGTTTACCATTTGAATATTCATTATCTAGAGATTCTAAACTAATTTTATAGGTCCAGGAACATTTTTATAAAAATTTTTGGAACAATGAGTTGAACAAATTTCATTTGTTATTTTTAATTTTCCTCAGATTCCGTAATGGTTATTAATAGCCTTACTATGTTTACCTTAAAAAATTGTATGGTAAAATTAAGATTTTAATCTATTGCTAGTGTAACAGGTAGTGGTTTATAAATAACCATTCTATAAACTGTTGTTAACATAATAATTTTATTATCGTGCTTATGGAGAACTTTTTAAACCTAATATATTTGTCTGTAACAAAAGTATGATTAAAGAAGCCACAATATTTTTGAAAATATTTTGTTAAAAACAGTTTTGTAAGTGGTGACCATATTACAACATTTTTAAAAGCCTTAAAAAAAACTCCTTCAGTTCTTCAAAAAAAAAAAAAATTTCAAAAGAGAATTCATGGATTTATTCTTATCAACGATTTGTTAACATTAAAATTATCCAATTGTCTTCACGGCACCTTAACCCTAAAAGTGAAAACAGCAAAGAAAGTCAGTCAAAAGGAATGAAAGTAACTAAATCGTCAAAACTTTATTAAAACACTTTTTCTCTAAGTGTACTTTAATACATTCAACATACATAAATATATATGTATGTACATATGTCTGAAGAAAATAAAAAAATTGTATAACAAATAGGTATTCCTGCAATTCAATTCAGTCATGCCATTCATCCACACGAAAAAAATATCATATAAATGCATTTTTTTCATTTTTAATAAAAATATAAAGACTTTATTTAAAAAAAAAACTAAATGACACCATACTGACGCCAGCGGTAGCGCCAAATATCTACGAATATAGATGTTAAAATGTTGATGCAGACATAAGCTGTTCGTTTACTCACCCTAACTCCCCCGCCCACTCACTCAGCCCGTCAGACAGTCAGCTCCTCACTACCCAATAAACACAACCACTAAGAGTTTGCAATTGTTGGGGTTTTCTTTGCAACTGACTGACTGAATTGAATCGAATTTAACAGAACAGAACGAAATGAAACCAAAACAACCACCATTAAAATTCTTTACTTATAAATCTTTTAGTGCCTGTCATGCGTTTCTATTCGCATGGTTTAGGAAATGGTTGTTACTCCTGCTGCATTGTTGCTGCTGCTGCTACTGCCTCTGTAGCTGTAGCTGTTGTTGTTTCTTTTGTTGTTGTTCTTCGCATAGAATAACTAACAACATAATTCAAGGATAATGCAAAACAATGTTTACAATTTCTATGCTGAATAAACACGAAGGAAAAGAACAAACACTCACATCAAAAAACTAAATAAAAAAAATCAATAAATAAAAAGTGAATTGCAATAAAACAATGTGAAAACTTTCTACAAAAGCCGGAAAAGGAAATTGAAATAAAAATCGAATTTGTTATAAAATTTATAGCTGAGGAAGTTACTCTAATAATTTTGTTTCTAAATAATGATTTTTATTAATGTTAACATTAGAAATTTTTTTTATTATTTATATAGAAAAGAACTAAAGAAACGTTAACGAACAAAGTTTGAGCGTAAAACTTAAAGGAAGAAACTAATTTTTAAAGGTTGAGTTATGGTTTCTATTTTCCTTCCTTCAAATACAGGAATCTAATCAAAAAATATGTACGCAAGTTTAAAAATTCCAACCACCTCGAGGAAAAATCGTAGGATTCTAAAATTATGGATTTTTGTTTTGTCTCAAAAACGTCTTAAATATTTATTTCATTTCCGATAATTCCCGGGACTTTTTTGGAAGAAATAATTTATTTATGTTATCAGTTAGAATTAATTGTAATTTTAAGTGATAAAATCTCTATAATAAGAAAAAAACAATATGTTTTGCATTGCTTAAAATCTGTTCAGTATTTAACGGGATGTGATTTAAAATCTTCATAAAGATTTAAAAAAAAATTGTAATACCAATTTAGACAATCATTATTATATTGTGATACAAAATGTAGATAATTTTGTAATTAACAGATATACGGAATATTGTTTAAAACTATAAGAGGAAGCTGAATCTAGAAAGTAATGCTGTGCAATATGTCTTATGCAAAAGCGCACATATTTATGCAAAAGCGCACATATTTTTTCAGGCCTTTTTTAAGGCCTATTAAAAATTGTTTTTAATTCAATTACAAACTGTCTTGTAATTAAATTAATTCTCTAACTTTTAAAGAAGGCCTCGGTTTTTTTGTATAACAGATAAAATACACATAATACATTCGCTTCTATGAAAAGGGAGTGGAGACAGAGTCACATTTTTGTGTTGTTTTTTTTTTGCACAAGCAATGGGCGTCCTCTTCGTCTAGAAAATGATATCGTAGTTAAGCAGCGCCTTGTGCGCAACATGACCAGCCCAACTTAACCATTGAGTCTTTTTGTGTTTGACCATGTCCTCTCCTTTACACAATTTAAGGAATCCGTTGGTGCCCCTATCCCTAGATAGATATGTAACAACTTGTATTAGTAGAGCTCTTTATTTACAGTTTTTTTTTATTTTATTTCTTATAAATTAATTTTAAGTTTTTAATAATATTTTATTAATTTACACAGGCAACAGTTTAATGTCAAATGTGCACTTTATTTTGAAAATCCTTTTGGGATTTTCGGGTTTAGTTCGAATTTAGATTTGATGGCATTATTGCGCGTCTTGTTTTGCTTGACCGTATTATGTTGTAGGCAGAGTTGCCGTTGGAAATTTTCGAAAAGGGTCACAAAAAGTGAATTTTCCTGAAAAAGGGGTTAAAAAAGGGTATTTCAATAAAAATAGGGTCAAGTTTTGAAAAGCTGTATTTAAGACCATTTTTTTAATACCTTTTATATTCAGCCCAATTATGAATAAAAATTAATATAAGACGTTGCTATCATACCGCTGTTACCAAATATTTGGAAATTTCAGCAATTTTTTCCGATTTTTTTCATTCCTGTTAGTTTAAGGGACTTTAAATAAATTTTATAGCGCTAATTTTGAAAACTTTTTCGAGTTTTTAAATTTTTGCGAAGCTTTGTTGCTCTTTGAGGCAATCGTTGCCATTTTAAAAATAGCGCAATGCCACGTGTTTTACAGGGCACTCTTAACATTGTCGATTGAAAAGGGGGCGAAAAGTTGAATGCCTTTTGTCATTATTAAGGGTGCATTTTTTAGCATAAAACGTGCTACTCTTTAAGAGAGCAAATCATTTTTAAGAAACGAACACCTAATTGCATTTTTTAAATAAAATGTCACATTTTTTACATTTTGTATATAAATTATGTTTGTTATTAGGGAAATTGTACTTTAATTTGTACTTTACTAACGAAAATCTAAGTTAGAAGTCGTAAAAAATCTTTTCAATGAACGTGTTTAGTGTTAGTTACTACAATGTTGTTTTAATTTAATACAATTTTCTATTATTTCAATAAAACAAGTCAAGAACCAAATTTTAAAAAGTCCCAAAAAATGTATCGCAACACCAGAGAAGATTGAACTGTTATTCATTACATTTTCTACCTTTTGATTTTCATAAGCAAGTTAAATGATTGTTTTCCTTTTACTGGTCATGAGTTCTTTCTTTTTGTACTTGTTACATTTTCACCAATCCTAGGATCAGTCTGTTGGAACAATTGACACAAATTTCCCGCAGGGTATTTGTTTAGCAGTGTTGACAAAAAAACAAAATGTGAGTGCTATTTTCAAAGTCGCACAAAATTATACAAAAGGATAACTTAAAAAAGGGTCATAAAAGGTATCAAGACCGTCGAAAAAGGGTAAAATTAATACTTTAGTAACACAACGGTAACGCTGGCTGTAGGGACAACAGAGCATCAGCTTAAAATTATTTTGTGGGCCAACAGAGCTTTAAATTAGTCAAGATCATCGCTGCTTTAACTGAAATTGTACAGGGCATGCAAAAAAAGCTTTGGAAAGGCAATCAAAATTATTCATGCCTTTAAGCATAGTCATATTAAATAATTTTTTTAACACTTTCCATAATTTTTAACAATTATCAGGGTTTATTTAGACAAAAAATGCTTCTTTAAATCCAGTTTTAAAGCAAGTATTTTCTCTATAGCCTCATTTTAATAAGAATGTATAATTTAATATTTCAAAGAAAGCTGGCACCAAATTTATTTATTCATTTATTTATAAACTCGTCAAACGATGACGAAATATACTACACAAGTATGTACATATGTAGGTCAACAATTTCAATAAAAATCTGTTTCAAATTCTTATACAAATTGTTCTGTATTATCTTTTTTATTTGCAATAAAATTTGCTTTTTCAAGACCCTTATAAAATTAATCATTAATTTGTTTTTTTTTTAACGAGTTTTAAATGATTCATATATTTTACTCAAAACTAACTTTTCGTAAGTCATATTTAATGCTTATGAGAATTCAAAATCATTTTTTTTAACAACAAATAAAATTTAAAAAAAAAACGGGTTTAAGAAGTTTTAAAATATTTTTTAACGCTACTCACTTCCCACAGCTATAAAACGTACAAATGTTTTTGGTTGAACAGGTGAGTTTTTGGACAAACTTAAGACGCAGTAGTTATTATTATATTATGGCTGGAGCAAACCGAAACAAAACAAAATATGTATTTCTTATGGCTTATGTGGCACAAGCATGCTAACTTATAATTAAAGTGTCAAAAATGGCAACAGTTTGCAAACTAATATGAAAAGGTTTGATAAGTTTGCATAAGCAATTAAATAACTAACATTTGTTTAAAAACATATTAGAATGATGCAAATTTAAGTTGTTAGTTTTGAAATTTTAGAAACTTAATAAAAACAACACAGCATCACAAATTAAATATATCGTTACCTAAAACGCCCTATCTAACATTTTAAAAAGTTAACAAGAGAAGCAAAAAATTATTAAAAATGTTTATTGATAAATTGCCTTAAACTGTTTATAATTATTTTTTCTTCTAAAACCTACCAGTTGTGTTGACAATTGACAATGTTGCATATTTTATAGATAGGGCCGATTATTTTTTGTAAATAAAATCGCTCATTTTGGTAAAAAAAATTCCAATTTTTAATTTTTTATAAGTTAGGACCTTTTGTGTTTTAGGTAACGATATATAGAATACAGACGAATCTGTTTTCGGAGGATTCCGCAGGGACTAGTTAAATGTGTCTTCTAAACAGACTCAATGAATCGCTCTGGCCATCAGAAACGTTCTGTCCGACAGAAGGCGGTGTCTGCTTAACGAAGGTGTCCGTAAACTGTTTATACATACCAAATTAAAATTTCCAAAAAATTTCCTTAATTAAGTTGACGGTATTCCTCTTCACAGTCCAATCTGACACAAAAGATTTGTCAACTTTGTAAGACTTAAACCTCAGGAGGGAGTCTGATAGACAAAAAATTTATGCCTGCCGTTCGAATAATTAATTAGCTTTCAAAGTTTTAACCAACCAAATATAATGGAAACTCAAGTGAATTCGGTTTTATCTGATGTCTTAGAGCTTTAATATTTACCAAAGATATTTAAATTTTATTAGACCTTAAACCCAAAAGGAAGGCTAAGTATTCAAACAAAATTAAGTTTTTAACTTCAGTCACAATTCCTAGCGCCCATAATTTAACAGTCGGCAATAACTTCAAATTCTCCCTAATTTCTTTCTTTTGCTCTTATTTTTCTTTGTTTACAAATTTTATGATATTTAATGAAAGTATGCAAGGTAGCATTGTTAAGAGAATTAGAGTCTATACCCAGTAAAAAATGTGCTCCAAAAGGAGCAGGTTTTATGTATGAATGCATACCTCAAATCGCTTCAAACCTGCTGATAAGATGCCTGATTTTTGTATGGAGTGTTCCCGGTTTGGAGGACTATTTACTGCTGACAATAAGCGCTTTTTTAACATGCAAACAAAGCACTCCTAAAGCGCTTTTTTAAGGGATAGCTATATTTCCATATTCATTGATTTTTTGCTTTTAATTGCTTAAATGCATTGTTTCAATAATTTTCGTAAACCATTATATATTTGTATTTTGTTCGCTTTAAAACCTCATCGTTGTCAGCACTAAAATATCAGCTTTTTCTATATTTTATTCTTTATCATTAACTGCTATAAAAAAGCTCTCTTATTGAAGCACTCGATTATGTGCTTTTTCTCTAAAGTGCTTCAAAAAACCCAAATTTTTTTTACTGGGTATATTCGACCAAGGCGATTTCATGTAAATGGTGGTGGCAATACTTCAAGTACAATGCAAAAAATACAACATTGTAGTATGTACATATATATAATAATAAAAAACCTAAAATAAAATAGATTCTCTTTCACGAGGGCTTTCTACGGCAAATTGTTATCCTTTATATTATCAAGGACCAATTGAAAATAAAAATTTCAGCGTTCTTGCTCACCAGAAAATAATATAAACTGAAACAAATTCGGTTATCGGAAGCTCAATACTGATTTTCGTATGCCTGGTTATACCCAGATGTAAGGATCCTCCAGACCACACAATACTTTTGTTATTGGGCGCTTACAGAACCGAATAGAAAAACGTGATTTATATGCCATAAATTTTGTTATCTTGTGTTAAGACCTAAAACTATTTTAAACAACTACATATGCATATGTATTTTCAATAAAAAAAAACAAGAGCTGTAAGCTGCTTGTTTGTTTTCAATAAAAAACCGATAATATTGGTTTCAGTGACACCTAAAACCGACACTAGTTTTAGTTCGAACAAAAAATCAACAACATTGGATTTCATGACACCAAAGTATTTTTTTTTTGCCGGTTTCAAATCGAATTCCAATAAAATTGGTTTGTATGGCACCACCGATAATTACTTTTACTTCCAGCCCTGGTAAAGGGCTTAACGATGTTTAGGAAAAATTTTAAAACTGTTGGAGGTATTCGAAATATAAATTGGAAGACTATTACACTGGCGTCCCACCCTACTGTTTAAGGCATGACCTCTTTTGCATTATCCTGTGAAAACAAAATCACTCTACATTATAACTCCACTTAATTCCTGGCCTAATTTAATAAACATTTATTTTTTCCTTCTTTATTTTTATAAACAATTTTTTATGAATCATAAAAGTAAATCAACTTTTCTTGTTATTGACCATAAACTAATAAACATAACGTTATTAAAAAAACCGGAAAGAAAACATCTGCATGCATATTCTGTGTCTTGCAAATAAGGGCAAAATTTTGCAACAATACGATTATGTACGTTAAAATACCAACGGCAATAAGCAACCATGATGGTCAAGTCAAAGGCCGCAACAGTTTATAGTACTTATTTGTAAAGTATGAAAACAAATTATGAAACAAGATGCGAAATACAAAATTTAAAAAAAAACAACACTTAAAACAATTTATTGGCTCACATAGAGAATTAAAAAAAAACAACATCAACGACACTGAATTAAAGATACGCTACAGTTTAAATTTGTTACATATGTATATTCAAAAAAGTAGGGAAAACTTTCGTGAATGCAACAATAAGTCAACTTAGAAAGATATATTTTTTTTATTTATAAGCGTATTTAATTAGGAACATATTTATAGAATCTCCATTCGTTTCTGTCTGGTGCAATGTAACTAAGTTCGTTGAAAGATTTCCTTGTCTCAAGGAAAATAGTGCGTCTCGTAGTCTTCGATCTTCCTCGTAAGTTGTCCCCGTTTCAAGGAAAATAGTGCGTCTCGTAGTCTTCGGTCTTCCTCGCAAGCGTAAAAAGTCTGTCTTCCTTAAAAGTTACAAACAAAACATAACAAAAATCAGGAATTTCGTTCGTGCAATTAACCGTGAAATTTGGTTTGATATTTTATTTTTTTTAATAATAACCCATTTATGAGTGTAACGCAGTTAGCAGGATGCAATTAAAAGAAAAATATGTACACTAATTAAACGGATCAAGGAAAATATTTGATATGTGATGGACTTATCCGTGAAGTACTGTAATTTTTCATTTGATTTTTGACGATTTTTATTTCCAAAATTAGCAACGTGCCGATTTGCTGATTTTTTCTAAAAAGTTACGATTTTTATCAGTCTCCAAAGTCTGAATAAAACATTACAGCTTCTGGCAATTACGTTTTTTAACCTTGGAATGTTTAACAGCCGTACTTTAACAAGAGCGGAAGGCGGAACGTTTTCTTTCGCTTAGCTTTTACGCTTATGTATGGTATATCAGCAAAGCAAGAGCGTCAACGTTACACCACGAACAGTAGTAATAGCTTTCTTGTTTAATATAACTTAAAAATTATAAATAAAAATAACGCTAGATTAACCAAAAAAAGCTAAATTGCCATTATTAATAAACAATAGCGGCAAACTTCACTATTAAACGAGCTGGCGAAATCGGGGGTTTCAATTGCAAAGCGTTGAGGCCGCTCTATTCAAAAACTAAAAAACTCGTGCCGCTTTTGTTTAACTACGGCTGTAATATGCAAGTCTTAGGAAAATCATTGATTATTTGCAGAGTAAAAAAACAACTATGTTACACTAGACCGAACTTTTTTTGTATGGGAAATTTTTTTTTTTGCAAAAAAAGTGTACCGCCCCCTCAAATTGTTCCTTTTTACGCCAGTAGTAAAATTCCAAAATCTTAGACTGATTTCCCTAAGTTAAGGCGTGGCTCATGCCCACTAAAGTGGCTAAAAAGTCCATATAAATCAGTTTTAGCCACTTTAGTGGGCATGTGCCACGCCTTAATCTAGGGCAATCAGTCTAATATTTTGGAATTTCACTACTGGCGTAAAAAGGAACAATTTGAGGGGGCGGTACACTTTTTTTGCAAAAAAAAAAAATTAAGTCCGGTCTAATGTTACACTTTGTATATCTTTCGTCAAACCATCATCGAATGAACCTTTTACGACTCTCTGTATAAATCATATTTTCAACAATTATACGGCAAGCATTTCACGAGTTGTGAGAGAATATCCACATGAGTCTAATTCGATTCTTGACATGAAAGTCTCGTTAGATAATCTTTTTTTACGTCTTAAACAATTCCCACAACGATTAAAAAGCGTCTTTCGCTGTGCTTTGGAAGAATCTCACTCTTTACAGTGTGAGGAATCTTCTACGATTAAAAAATGCGGTCATCGACGGTCAAAGACGGTCTTCATGAGACTCCCAGTAGCTCTTACACGATTGAAAATGCTAGCTGGGTATGAAGTAATTATGGTTTTGTTTGAGTTTTTTTTTATAAAAATCGAACAAAACTTGTTTAAAAAACAATATTTAATGTGCTGTTTTCACAACACAAGTGACTGAACGTGTAGTAAAATTTATATGGCAAACACTCCAATAACAGAAGTTGCGAAAGGGCGTTAAATCTCTAGACGTTTTTCAGATTGTAAAGCTTATCTTGCTTGTATTCGCTTGTATTCGCATTTCTACATTGTCAATTGCGCCGCCGTCAGGAGTGATATTGCTTCCAAGATAGCAGAAGTTATTGACATGTTGAATTGGGTTATTGTTTGGGGTGAATGTTGTTCGTTGACGGATTTAAACTGCGATGCACTTTGTTTTTGCTACGTTTATTCGTAACCCAAACTGTTCTGTTCTAATGGGCAAGTCATCAATCTATCGTAGTGGCAAGTAGGATGATATCATTAGCATATTCTAGGCCTTCGAGTTGCTACGATTTAACAATGACTTTCTCCTGTGCTTGAGACTTATTAGATAACTTATAACTAAAACTATGCACAAGTTATTCTTAGATGATAACAATTTCGTAACAATGTCATCAAATTAATAATGTTCCTTTTTTGTATATCTTTCACCAAAGGTGGAATCGGTCCATTATTTTTCTTAGCCCTGATACAAGTTTCTTCCTGGATTTAGGATTTTTGTACGATAGCGTCCATACAAAACAAGCTGTACTGATAAAATTGGGCTTATTTAATCTCTATCCCTATATGAATTCGACCTACTATTCACAAAGCGCACAGACAAATATGCTCCAGGATTAAGGTTTTTTAAAACAATAGCGCCAATACCATATGAGCTAGGAACAATAGGATTTTCATTACCATGGTGAAGCGCTTACATAAAAACCGAATACCTACAGCACTTTTACTTATTTAAAGTGGAATTTAAAAGAAAAAGAAATAATCAAAACAAAACCGGGAAAATGTATAGAACAAAACACAAGTAAAAAAATTAATTATTAAATTGTAAAGAAGCAAATCCACACACGTGAAACGAAAAGAATTTAAATTGAAGAGAAATGCTAATATGTATGCCCCAAAATTAACAACAACAAATATACATACCTATGTATGTATGTATGAAAAATACAACATAACGTCGTGTGTTGTTAAAGATTAATGTTGTTGTCGTTTTTGTTTTTGTAGCCTTTAACATTTCAACATAAAAATCGATATTTTTGTTGTTTTGCCTCACACATTTAAAGCATAGAATTTAAAGTAATGAGTAAATTACGGTGGTATTCTAAACATAACCCCCAAAGGTGAATGGATGAGTATTCGTAAAATGACTGATTTAAAGAAACAACAATAAAAACAATTACAACAATATTAATAAATTAACAATAATTGAAGAACAACAAAATATAGAAATAATTGCAAAAAACAATTCTTTCTTACCTTTTTCCGCCGCCCCTTCTTGTAGAGGAATTATATGAGAAGCAGGCTTTTTTCTTAAAGTTGAGTGTTATTTATAATTATCGTTTTATTTTACTTTGCTGTTTTTATTTTGCAATTTATTTAAATTTTTTTTATTACTATACCTACCTAAATAGTTTTTATACTTCGTGCGTGTTTATGCAGCAACTTGTTTATTTTGTTTTATTATTTCTTTGTTAACCTTTTCTTCTTATTTTAGTTATCATAAACAATTTTGTAAACAATTATAAATTTGTATTAAGACTTTTAAACTGGTTTTTGCATCCAGTCATAACAATAATACCTATGCACTGTGAATATTTTTTATATTTACATTGGTAGCATTTCTTTTCTATAAATAATTTTAATTAGTTTTACCTATGTAGGTATCCACTTTTCTTTTGCAAACTTTTTTTTATAAATTTTATATTTAAGATTTTCTTTTTCTTAAACAATTTTCAAACACTCATATGTAAAAACAGTTAAATGAAAATTCTTATCTTGAAACCACTTTTCGCTATAATACCGTTAATTTTGTTCACACATCCGTCTAGTTGGACAAACTTTTGTTATCTGTTTGCTGAACATATGAGTTTGTTTGTATGTAAATTTTTTTTTTAACAGGGTTGCAATTTTGTGTAGTAGCGAACAGTGGTGCGTAATTGATTAAAGGCAATAAATATTATGAACATTAAAGATTATTCTGTTTTAAATCCATTTATTATTCATTTTTGTACTTCAAAGTCATTTATATTAAACACATTTATATAAAATGTTTTATAAAATGACCACTTAAAAATTGCATACAAGTATAAAGTATATGTAACATTTCAATAAATAGAATTAAAAATATGAACAGTAATTTTTAAAAATGGTTAAATTCTTCTTCTGGCCATATGTCTGTTCTTATATACAATTTTGACTTTTTATATGTTTTTTTTATGTGTATTTTTACGCTTGCTTCGCAAAAGTTATTCATTGCTAAAAATGGTGGTTATAAAGCAGGGATTTCCAAAATTTTTTTGGTTGTGTATTAGTGAGTACCAGAAGATAAGCAAATTGAGAGAAAGCATTTATTTACAGCCGAAATAAAATGTTAGTAATACATATTTTAAGTTGTATAACACAAAGGTACAAAATTAAAAATTTTTTGTGTTGATAAAAAATTTGTAGCAATTCTTTACCAATTCAATGTCGCTGATTTTAAAACTACACTTTTTTTTATTCGGAAGCTTTTTGACTCTAAATCAGTTTCAAATATCTTATCAAACAATTGTAAAAAATTAAAGATTTTTATGTTTAAAAAATTCATAAAAAATAAATATTGCACGCAAATCACAGCTGATAGAAAAATTGTCCCTTATTGCAGATTCAAGTTCCAAATTGAACAGTACGACGGCCTACCGTTTGACTGGAAAGGGGAAGAGACTCTATAAATTTAGTATTATAATTAAGCCTTTTCCAAATTTTCTTCAGCAATTGCTTGATAAAAACACCATCCCACAATGGTCTTCCTTTCTTAACAATTTCCAATATTACTAAACTTGAAATCTCCATTTTCAGTTTGGGAACTGATTTTGGTTCATTAATTTCCTCTTCTAATAACCATTTTTTAAATTCAGTTATTTTAGTAAACAGTTAGGGTATTCATAGTGGTAAGAAATATAGAAATGGTATTCACGGTGTTGGGTTGCTCATACTTCAAACATCTGTGCATACATTTTTATTCCAGCTAATGGTATATCATAACTTTTTAGAAAATACAAAATGCGCATATGAGTTTGCCTGCAAAAATGTATAAAGTCATTATAACAGGTCAAAGTTACGTTAAATAGTTACCATAAATTAGTAAGGTTAAAGGCAGAATTAGTCTTTACTTTCTGTTTCTGTTCTGTTCCGTGCCGTTCTGTTTAAAAATTGTAAAAGTTACTTTTTCTGTAGCAACTTATTAGCCATTTATGACAAATTTATTAGTTTTGTACCATCTATTGTTTTATTTCAATAACAGAAGAACTAATCAATTTCACAGGTTTTTTAATAACAAAAACAAATCAGCTGGTTCGTAACAGAACAGAAAGTAAAGACTTACTGAGCCTTAACTCTTTGGGCTCGATCAAATAATTGAAGCATAAAAAAGTAAGCAATAAAAATAGTGCGAAACAATAAAGTTTCATTATTACATTAATAAAACACATCTTCTTACCCAAACATTTTACCTACTGTCACATTTGCTTTTATGTGTAGAGGTTATTTACACATAAATTGTAGCAAAACAAGACTTTTTTACTTGTTTTTTAAATATTTCTACTTACTTAAGAAAAGTGTTTTCAAAGAAAGAAAAAACCCACCGACGCGATTGGTACAGAAACCAAAATATTTTTACAAGCAAAATACCAACAAATTCTTTTGGCTATTTTTTTTTTCTTAATAATTTCTGCATTTAGGTACGTCTTTTTAAAGAAAGCAAAAGGGACCCTTTTACAGGTATCAAAGAATTTTTTTCATAAACAAAACACATATCGTTAGCTTAAACGTTGCAGTAAATGTTATTGTTAAAAAAAGTTACTTAATAAAATTTACGTTAGCTTTGCTGTTAAATATTTTCAACATCATGCTCTAAACACATAGACCACAGCAGGCTACACGAACACACGACTACAAATGCTGCTGGTTGTATATGGAGCCGTGTAGTCAGCTACTGAATTATTTTGAAGACGGCAGCTACAATTCAAAAAATATAAACAGCTGTTTTTGTGCAGTATGTTCTTATATTTCAGTGGTGCCACTTTAAATTTTTATTTGTTTACTTTTATAAAATGGAACAACATGCACAATTACGACTTTTACATAAATTTTATTAAAGCCTGTATTATTATTAAGTATTTATATTTTATACTTATTTATAATATATTTTATAACGTTAAAATAATAAATTTACTAAAAAACTCTTTCAATTATTTTAACAAAGGTTTAATACAAAATGTATACAAACTGCTTTTAAAATAAAAAATGCTAATATCACTAATGTATACACATATTTTTTGCGCAAATGCACGTGCTTTAGGAATTAGAAGTTTCACAATATTTTATTTATATTTTTTAGGTAAAAATTTCATCGTAACAGTATTGGTATCATTGGAAAGTACAAAGTGGAGTTTATGTTACAAATTTGTCGATATAACTTTATAAAATGACAAACATTTATGCTTGTATTCATAAAAATATTTTATACCTAATAAAACTAATTTTCTATGACAATGTTCCTTAATAAACGTTTGCTAAAATTAATAATCGTTTATGAATATGGGGGTTAAAAACTTTTATTTTAGATAATTACTCAATTTATATAAAAGTTTAACTTAAAATATATGTTTGGTAATAATTTATGTATTTGTTACATATTTAGTTATTGTAATATGGACATAATTATTAAGTAAAGCCCTAATAATAATCCGAAAGTTTGAAGTGTTCTCTAATGGCGATTTCTTTTCTGAGAAATCGCCATAAGTTATATGATGTTTATATAATTATTGTTATATCGACATAATTTTATAATAAAGCCAATTTTGTATAAAAACCCAGTCAATGCAAGAAGTATTAATTCTTGTAATTGTCTCTTTTATAGTATCGGTACGTTTTGAACACCATGTCAAAGGCATTTTGAAACATTTTTCAATGATACTCATATTGCTAAAATACAGTTTATACTAAAGAGATATGGATAAAGTAACTAGTACTGTAATTACCTCTTTCTTTAGAACTTCATTTAAGTATACTAAAAAGTTATATGTATACATAAATACAAATTTGGTACAGAATCGAATTTATATTTTGTTTTAAGCTGGTTCTTTTATGTTTAACAAAAAAAATTTTTGCATTTTGCATTTTTAATTATATTACCAACACTTTTTCACTGATAAATTTTTGTTAAAAATGGCTACTACCTCATGTTTCTTTTTAATTTTCAAGAATGTTGATATTTTCCTAACCTTTTATAAAATATATTAAAGCACTTATTTATTTCACATTTTTTATTATGTTGGCAGCACCAATCTTCTCATTGCCGCCTTTAAAATTAGAAATTATTCTAAAGTTGGCGACAGCCACAATCGTCGTCTTGTAGCCTGTAGCTGTGTTGGCTTCAAAATAATCGTCTTCGTATAAACGTGTGTATTTTATTTTTGACATATTGTAGCCTGTAGCTTGCTGTGGTCTATGTGTTTAGAGCATCACACCGACGACTGAATTGAAGATCATAAAAATATGTGTTTGTAGTGGTTTGCACAATTGTGCAAAGAAATGGAAACCCCTGTTATAAAGCAAGATCTGCGTGTGCAATTCACGTTGCTTTCTGAACATCTGGCGAAAATTGTAAATCTTTTTTATGTTTTTGAGTCTCCGAATACTAAATGAAAATGTTAAGCTCTTATAATTGAATTGTAATACTGGTTTAGTAATTTTTTAAGCACAGGATTTTATTCCCGAGCCTTTCTATACGTGTGACCGAAGTAAAAAATGTGTACACATATAAAATTGAACCAAAGACGAAACAAGAGGTTAAAAACGGAAGTATTTACTGATAGATGCTAATGGCCGTTTTCTCAATACACGATTATCTTTTTTCCCAACGAAAAACTGCACATTTATGAAATTATGTTTTCTCAATGTCTTGTTTGCCAATTAATTATATTCCCAACTTTTACATGAATTTTAAGAGGTGTTGTCTACTGAAAACAATGTTTTTGTTGGTATATTGAGAAACCCAAAATCGTTAAAGCGGCTCATACACTTGCAATAAGGTTGTTCAATTTTACGTATAGTACAATTATATCGCCAATGTGTATGTGATATTCGAAGGTGGCACAATATATTGCCAACAATCAAAAGACTTTTGATTTTTATTGCACAACGAACAGAAAGTGAAATGTGTTGACAACATTGTACAATGCTGTCTTTGTTATTCCTATAGGTTATGTTCCCCTTTTTATTGAATGAATGAAACCATTGTGCGACTTATTGCATAATATAGGGCAAAATGGAAATAATATGGCGAATAGCATATACAATAATATTGCAAGTGTATGGGCCGCTTAACGGACAGTTTATCGGTCTAATAAATTTATGTTGACATAAGGTTACAGACAGTTTGTCTATACATTGAGAAAATTGCCATAAGATTGTCAAACGTTCTAATATCACGATTGAAAAGAGCCGTGTTTTTTTAAAGAGCTATCGGGAAATTCGGGCCAGGAGTATAATTAAAAAGAGCCGAGCGGTTGTCAGCCCTTCAACTTCTACATTGTAAAAGGATGCATTAAACACATTCACCACAGCAGGATACACGAACACACGACTACATATGCTGCTGGGTGCATTTATAGTCGTGTAGTCAGTTACTGAATTATTTTGAAGACGACAGCTACAATTAAAAAATTTTAAGGAGCTGTTTTTTTATTATGTATTTTTATTTCAGTGGTGCACCTATCATTTTTATATTCTTACTTTTATAAAATGGAAAACCTTGCATAATTCAAGTCTAATTAAAGCCTATAAATATATAAATACTTATTTATAATACATTTTATAATGTAAAAACAAATGAATTTATTAAAAAACATTTAAAATGTTTAAATTTTGTTGCTTTTTGAACTAATAAACAATATAATTTTAACGGCAGATTAAATTAAAAAAATATAAACAACTTTTAAAATAGAAAACTAAAATTTTTTCCGTCAACGCACGTGGTAAATTCGTAAAAGTTTCAGAACACGTTGGGTACGTACGTAAATGCATAAAAACTAGGCATCACTGCTGCAGTGATGCCAAATGTTGTTGCTGATTCGTGATTACCAGTTGCTGTTGTGATGCTGATACTTTTTTACTGCATAACAGCTGTGCAAAATTTAAATTTGGACACGAGCTAAATTTCAAAAGTTTAATAAGCAAACATAAAATAATAATAAAAATGTTATCAACAATAACGATGACAAATTTTATTGAAAATATTAAACCAAAAAGTGACAGTTTTCTTATAAATTACAAACCATCACAAAAGAAAAATAAAACGATTTCTTTTATGTCAAAAGTTATTGCAGCAGAAAATTAATTGAACCAATAATTGCCAAAATTTTATGCAGAGCTGCGGCATTATTGCATAAAAAGATAAATGCTGGATCTAAGAAACTACTTTGAAATATATTTCACATGATGTATTAAAAATTCCGATTTATTAGCCCATTAAGAGCCAATTTCAAAAATTTATATTTTTCACAGATTTTTCTACAAAACTTAAAATATATTTAATCAAACATAATATGTTTAGCGAAAAACACTTCAATATTTTTAGTAACTCCATCATGTAACATTTTAAATTTATTATTGTTTAAAAAATTTTATTTTGGAAAATTACTCAGGTTATTTATAATTTTGAGTAAAAGTATATACATATGTGGTTACATATTTAATTATTGTAATATCGAGCCCTTTTTGAGATTATATCGTTAGCGACAACTTATCGAATTTGGTTTTTTTCTTGCAAGTAGGTAATAAGTACAACAAATTCATAGACTTTGAATTTGTACCGTTGCGGAGATAAAACCCATCGAAATCCAAATAAAGCATTGCAGTGCTTAAGAAAAAAATAATAGAAATTCGCAAATAGGGCTCGATATTTACATAATTAATAAGTGTTCCGCAAAGCCAAAAATCGGCAACACAGAAAAACTTTATTAAGCAAATATCTAAAGCGGCTCATACACTTGCAATAAAATTGTTAAATTATACGTATTGTACAATTATATCGCCAATGTGTATGTGATATTCGAAGGTGACACAATATATTGGCAACAATCAAAAGACTTTTGATTTTTATTGCACAACGAAATTAATGTGAAATGTGTTGGCAACATTGTACAGTGCTGTTTATGTTATTCCTATAGGTTATGTTCACCTTTTTATTGAATAAATGAAATATTTGTGCGAATTATTACATAATATAGGACAAAATGGAAATAATATGGTGAATATCATATACAATAATATTGCAAGTGTATGGGCCGCTTAAGGGTTAAATAATTATTGTTATATCGACATAATTTATATACAAAGCCAATAAATGTATAAATGTATAAAATTGGCTCCTTATTTGTTAATCGGTATGCTTTAAACGCCATGTGAAACACAATTTGGAGAATTTTCCAATTATTCTCATATTTTATAGATTCATTTTATACCTAAAGAGATATCGATAAAGTATTTTGCAACTAAAATAGGAGCGTTGGCGCGTAAAACATCTTCTTTCAAGGATACCAAAAAATTATATAAATAACAATTTGGTGTTGAGCTGAGTTAATATTCATGTTTCAAGCCGATTATTTTCTGTTAAAAAAAATTTTTTTTAAGCACTTATTCTTTAAATATATTTTTATATTATCAGCACTATTTCTGTTTTATAGTGGAAAAAAATAGAAATTGGTTTAATTTGACTCAAGGCGAATTCATAAAGATGACCGCATCATGAGATAGAGCTATGCTAGCTATCCATTTTTTTGATTGATGTATTTGTAAAAAGTTAGAGTGAATGTCAAAATTATTTGTTTATAAAATATACACATTTGCTTTAGAAGGTAAATTTTGTTCCTGTATTGCAAACTTATTGTGGCTCCACTTATTCCTTACGCCTTTTAAAATCCTTGCGTTTAAATTTTATGTTCACTTTTTTGTTTTATAACATTTAAATAGGTTTTTTTCAAGAATTTCTGTGTAAATTGCATTTTAAATTTTAACAAATTTTTTTCATAAAATGTAAACAACGCTTGACATTCAGTATACCTACAAGGAAATAAACATTAAACAGATGACTCGAAAATTTCACCTTTATGAATTCGCCTTGATTTGACTACAACGACAAAATAAGCACAGACAGCAACCTGCAGCCATGTAGCAGGGTAATACCCGTGATGAAATAAACAGGTGGCAGCACTACGCCAGATGACGATTTTTTGCTCATGCATTGCTTGTCTAGGTTTATGTGAATGTTTTATTTATGCTTACAAAAAGTCCACATTTTTTGCTGTGATTATTGTATTTTAATAAAGCTTTTGATAATTTTAAACTAAAATAGTAAATAAGATATTGCATAACAGGTAAGTGCAACTCTACAACTACAAAAAGCTCCATGTATTTTGTTTTTACAATTTAATGCTTAGCTGTCAAAATTTTTTTATTGCAAATTAAAATTATCACTTTTTTATAAAAGAAATTATTAAATTCACTTCAATCATTCGCTGTTTTGAAATATTTTTATTATAAAAATAATATTTTTAGCACTTTTCAATCAACTTCTTCTCAAAACAAAATAATATGCATATTGCATGCATATATATATGCATATTATGGTTAGGCCTAAAGGCTTATGCTATGTTCATACGACGATATCAACCACTCGTTTCGCTCTCTGAAACTAGTTTGCCAAAACATGCTGTTCATACGATTCATTCTTGTTTCATTTTAACATTTTATTGTGTTATTTTATTAAAAAAAGATAAAAAAAAAAATAAAAATACATACCTATGTACCTTTATTATGTAACATTATTATTACATAATATAATTATTTTATAATTATAACTTTATTTTATTTAACAAAAATTTTTATTTTGTTTTTTTCTTTGTTTTTTTCTTTGTTTTGACTTTTTTTAAAGATACTTAAATTAATCATGTATACCTACACTATAGTCCGATATTATCATCTAAAACTTTTCATAATATCCTAATGTGTACATACCTACCTTTTTTTTAAGGTACGTACAGGTTACCTTGCTACTTTGTTTATGACTATAATTATGGGCCTATAAAAATAAATCTAAGGGCCTAATTCTAGCAGTCGTGATCGAGTACATTCTCGATTCGAAAGCAATTTTATTTCAGACGATACTTAACAAATCGAAATTATCTTTTCAGTATTGTGAAACTCAAATTAATGCTTTATAACACTGAAAAAATAATTCCGATTCGATCAGTATTAACTGAAATAATTAGACAATAAATTGCTTTCGAATCGAGAAATTACTCGATCACGACTGCCAGAATCAGGCCCCTGTACATATTGTTAAACAATAGTGTATAAACTAAAAATTTTAATTTTTTAACTTATTAGAAAAAAATCGACAAGTAATATTCACATCTTACCTCTGTAAAAATATCGTGCTATTTTGTCCACTTTTAAATAATGAAACGGCTGGCTTCATGCCTAAGAAATAAAATAAAAATTGTTTTGCTTATACCTACATACTGAACATTTTTAATTTTTGAGGAAATACCTACAGCATAGTTCAACAAGTTCGATATGTATGTATGGACTTGTAAATGTTTTGCAGCATATGACATACAAACCACAATTTATACAGAAAACCACAAATCTTTATAGCAAAATAAATGTATATTACGCAACCAAACTTATATAGGTATGTATAATGAATGCATTCAATAAATATGGAAAATAATAACAATCGTTTTTTCTAATCTTTATTAACGAAAATTCTATCCTTGAATTAACAATTTCCATAAAAATCTAAAACTTAAAGGTATAGCAGAATTTGTTGCTGTCGCTGCCATTGTAAAAGTTCGCACACTGTGAGCAAGCACTTAACAACGACAAGCAAAACTATCGTTTCATTTAAAAACTGATAGCAAGCAGCGTTACCGTTGGGAAAAAGTCACAAAGAGGGTATTTCAAAGTTAAAAGTGTCAGGCTTTGTATAAACAGTATTTTGTAATAAAGGGCATAAAAAAGGGAATTTAAAAGAAAAAAGTTAGGAACTTAAATAAATATGGGCATTTCCATTTTGACGTGTCGTGATATTTGTACCACAAAATGTAAAAAAATTAAATGAAGAAGTCAAATTTGTGAAAAGGGTTTTTATATATACAAAGTTATGAAGTATTACTATATTCAGAAAATAAAATACATTAATCGACGCTAAGGATTTGCAGATATAAGCAAAAATCTGCGTTGGCGTGACGTTAAACAAACGGAAGTGGATTTTAACTTGCATTATAAATCTGAATAAGACTGCGAATTGAGCAAGATGTTTTGTATAAAACATTTGATAGTAAACTTTGAACTAATACAGATTTATTTTTCAAGCTATTAAATTTATAAATCTTTGCTCCTTTTAAATTAAATATGGGAATTTTCAGCGAAAAGTCTACTTTTTTTAATGTAACGCCAGATTGCAAATAAGGTTGTATTTTAGGACCATGTTTTTCAATCGTTATCCCTTTTGTTACTATTTGTAGAGCTAGTTACTCTTTACACCAAAATATAAAAAAGTAAACTATACATATAAAATTTGTTGAGAAACAATTTAAAATACTTCTGGCGTTACGTTACAAAAAGTAGACTTTTCGCTGGAAATGCCCATATTTTATTTAAAAATAATTTTTAAATTTATACCTTAAACCACAATTTTTCTCTAAATATGGCCTCATACATTTTGTAATTTTTCTTACATTCCAATAACTTAAATTCGTTGACAATATCCTACATTTCTAAAATTTTTTTTTCCAACTCGGAAACAATTTCAAAATAATCTTGTTTGGATTTTAAAAGTACATACTAGGTCTATTAACTTTAAATTGTTTAGTCTTAAGTCTTGATGTTATTTCGTGGCATAATTGTTTGTAAATGTTTGTTTTTTAACAAACTAATGGTGGCTATTCCAAAATACGCGTCGAAAGAGTGAACATTTACATGAAAACAAAAACAAAATTTATGAAAATTGTTTGTGTTAACTATACACATCTAAAATAAAATTAACGCGAGAGTTATAACGCGTTTCTTTCTCTTTTAAAAACTGTTAATTTTGTATGATAAACAAAAACAATTTTTGTCAATTTGGTTTTGTTTTGTTTTGTTTTTGTTTTCATGTAAATGTTCACTTCTTCGACGCGTATTTTGGAATAGCCACCAATATGTATTTATTTTTTTTACAAGCTAATAGTTTTAATGACTAACATTTTGTATGTTAAACTACAGATTTAAACAAAAATCATTGACAAATAAAAAGTTATTTATAAGCGGGTTTACAATAATGTTGTTAACATAATAGTAGCCAGTGAGTACAATTTTTAAAATAGGTTAAAAAACAGAACGAATTGCTTTATAATGATACAAGTGTGAACTTAAAAAAAAGAGGCATTAAGGTGGCATGACCCTTAAATACGGTAAAATTTTCCACCTTAGGAGCACTACGGCAACTCTGCTTACTACTAAAAACAAAAAACAACCACCATTATTTTTTTTTATTAAACACAGCAGGGATGATGTAGTCACTACAATTGTACTTTTTTCGGTACTATTAGCATTGCAAAAGTACTACAAACATATGTGTAGTACAACTAAAACATTCTGTGTTTATAAGAAACATAAAAACAAAAAGCGGTAAATCGCTGAATTTGCCACTAAACCGCTGATTCAGCAACACTTTTAATATTTCAAGCTTGATATGTCAATTTTAAGTTGAACAATTTGACATTTTTTTTGACATTACTTCATTTTTTATCGATAACTTTTTTAAAATTTTTAATAAGTATCAAGTTATCTCAAATCAGCTGAACTCTTTGCACTTGGTAAATTGTTCTGTTCACCAAAACTTAAACAATACATTCAAAATGTGGTGATATAAGGCCTTTCCTTAACTTCTTCTTGTAGGTTTTAAATTTAAATTTTTTGCATATATAAGTACGTACATACATAGTATGAACTTTATAAGTACATGCTCTTATATGGGATTTATGCGAAGACTTAATGCTTGATTTTATAAATATAAGAGCGTTTTATACATGTAAATATACTTTCTAAGACAACATTTGCGGACGTGTAACATTCTTAGTTAAACGGCATTTTTACACTTTTCCTCTATCAATTCTTAAAAAACAAGCTAAAAAGTCTTTATCTAAATTCCTTATTATTTACTTAATGTTTCTCCTTGTTAATTGCCAAATTTATATTTCACATAAAAGGTGTCTCAATGAGAATGCACTTTTTAATTTTGTGTAGAATAAGCTCTGAAATTTGGAAGCTGTCCACAAACATACATATGTATTATTCCGATTATTAAAAATAATTATGAAAATTTATTATAAACATATGAAAAGTTATGCTGAGACCGCTTGAAAAAAAGTAATTTTTACCGATGGTCAGGTAGCGTGATTGGGTCGCGCTTATGCGAAAAAAAAACTAGAAACAATTCCTGAGCTTAAATCCGATATAATACCCGTTATCGGTGAGAAACAGCCACATCTCTGAGTCATCGTATATATAAGTATATATAGTACAGTGAATTTTGAAATTTTTACGCACATTTTTTGTTATTCTAATAATAATACAACTAGTAAACAAATATTTTTTGGGTTTTGGTACAATAATGGTAAAAAAGTACCATTTTACAGAATTAAGTACAATTTGAAGAATTAATCATCCCTGAAACACAGCGTTCTTTGAGATAAACCAAATGTTCTTTGTTTCTTTTTTTAAACAATTCTTCTTCAGTTTATAAATTATATCCGTTAAGAATTTTAGTTTGTGCCGAGAAAAGCATACTTACCTGGCGTAGGGGTTACCGTGATCATGAAGGCGGTTCCCCCGGAGTGAGGCTTGACCATTGCACTTTCGGTTGAGTTGACCTCCGCGATTATTCCTAATGCGAATAACTCGTGCGTGTAATTTTTGGTAGCCGGGAATGGCGTTCGCGCCGTCCCGACATCATTATATAAATTTCACATTTTGAACTTTTTATAGGCAGCGATGCCAACTTAATAGTGGAAGGCCAATGTACGCGTCATGCGGCTGCGGGCGTCAATAGCATTGCCATTGTGAAAATCAGCGTGGCCATTTTGGCATTTTTGCAGCTAGATTTAGCATTTTTTTGTCTGATTTACAGTGTGACCATATTAGCTTTTTTCGAGCTAAATTTAGCTTTATTTTTTCATGTTTAGCTTCAGATATTTCATTTAGCTTTAAGCTTTTTTTTCGGCTTTTTTCAAAAATGCATTTAGCTTTTTCTAGCCTTTTTAAATTTCAATTTCGTGCTTTTCAAAATAAATAAAACAGGTTATCTAAATAAACTTATGTGTTGTTAAGTTAAAATAGTAAAGCGTTATAGTCACATTAGCAAAACGTTCTACGTTTTTTTTTTAATTTTCGAAGCCTCAAACCATATAAAAGAACTAAGAATTAAATCGTTTAATTTTTGTCATCAACTTGAAAAAATTAGTTTTTGGTTTAGGTACATATCATTAACACCTTGTTTGGCCTTCTTATGAGTGTTGTTGTCGTGATAGAAAATTAGTCGTTTTTAAAAATTGTTATTGTGATTGACGCAAACGACATATATACGACGAACTTTTTACTTATGTGTTTTACATTGCCGTTGGCTTGATTTTAAAATCGACAAAAATTTCAAACGACTTTGATCACGACAACGAATCGTCAACCATTTTTTTTTTAGAA
The DNA here is from genome assembly GCA_949318255.1 of Pollenia labialis. Taxonomy (NCBI): domain Eukaryota; kingdom Metazoa; phylum Arthropoda; class Insecta; order Diptera; family Polleniidae; genus Pollenia; species Pollenia labialis. The sequence goes on from OX439139.1 coordinate 29,150,456, forward strand.
AATTTCTGATAGTTAATTTTTTACTAGCAACATTTATTTAACCTGTTTCATATTTTTGTTTAAAAAAATAATTTTCAACATTTTTAAATTAAAAGTTTTTAAATAACATAAAATATTTATTTTTCTAAAATTAAAGATCAATATTCTTCGGCAAATAGTTTGAAACAATTGGAGAAAAATTTTGTAAATTTTAAATTAACTCTCTAGTTGAATGTTTCTGCTAGTACATGAACACACCTATTATATGTCTAAGTCAAAGTTGATAAGTAAGGCTTGAAATTATTCTTAGTTACATATAATTAAAAATTTTTATAAAAACTTTTTTGAAATATGAGTATTTTGACATTGACCTTTAAGAACAAGGCCAAGGATATTATAACTATATACTTACCCCAAACACTATAAAATCTATGAAAAATATCGAAATAATTAAAAATTACTACAGAAAGCTATACAAAAATTTAGCCTTATTTTTTGGCTTTAAATTTCCGTCTTTAGCTCTTTTTAGCTCTATTTCAAGCATGATTTAGCTTTATGTTTTTTAAAAATCTGGTCACACTGCTGATTTAGCTGCAAATTTTTCATTTAGCAGTTAGCATTTTTCAACTACATATTTAGCATTTTTAAGCATTATTTAATTTAAGAATATTAAAGTAATCTTTATACAAACCCCTACTTTTTGCTATAGAAACTGTACAATCTTTTAAAGGACCTTTCATATCAAAAAAAAATTTTACATCAGGGCTTTTAAGACCACCCATAATAAATTCGACTTGGGGATAGCATACATTTTGAAATAGAAAAAAACAAATATGAATTACTTGCCGAGATTTTAGAGCTCAATTTATATGTCATCTTAGAAAACCGTTAACAAACTAATAAATGCAAATTAAGCGAACGATAGAAGAAATTATTGATTTCACTGTAGAAGAAATTACAACTTTGGAACATCAGTGGCTGAAACCAAATTCATATGACAGTTGATTTCTGGATAAATGTATATGGATATACAAATTCATTACATGAAAATCCATTCAGTGAATTAGCTTCTGTAGCTATGCAGTTCTTGGTTTTGCCAGTTAGCAACGCGGAAGTTAAAATTGGGTTTTAGTGGTATTAATATCTAAAAAACGAAAATTCGAAACAGAATGACGTTAATATATTATAATGATATCTTAATCGATTCTTCAGAAGCTGAAGAAGAATATTCATTTGATGACGTATTTAATTTATAAAATGAAATAATTTATTAAACATGTTATGTAAATTTTATTAAAATACTAAATAATTCCCATTTATGGGTCAAGTTCCTTTGATTTTTTGTTATGGTATGGTACCTTATGTTTAAAAACTTTTTTTGTACGTTTATAAAGACTGAAATATATTTCTTTTATAGTTTTAAGACTTTTTATGTTTCATAAATGTTATATTGTTATTCTTTAATCAGTTTGATTTATTGATACGATGTGAGATTATATTATAGGTATTTTAACTAAGATAACAAAAAAATAAAACAATTTAAACTTTAGCATTATTTTTTGGCAGTTTAGGATTTTTGTTAGCATTTTTTAGCATTATTTTTAAGCCGTTTTAGCTGTAAAATATTTTTGGATATGGCCACACTGGTTGTGACACTAAAGTATCACTTTTGACCAGGGCTGCCAAAAATTTTCAGCAAAAAATCTCAATTTCACCAAAAAAAAATCTTATATTTGAAGAAAAAATCTTGTTTTTGGAAAAAAGTATTTTTTTTATTACAAATAATAAAAAACATTTCCTATTTTATTTAATACATAAAATAAAAAAAAAAAAAAAAACGACAAAAAATTTAATTTCCTATACTAAATTGTATTATTTAGTTTAAATATTTTAAAATGGGAACAAAAAAGGTTTTTTTAATTGAATCTAACCTTCGTCTAGACAAAACAAAAAATCTTGTTTTGGGGAAAAAATCTTAAAATCTTTTTTCGGTTAGAAAATCTTAAAAAATAAGGTAAAATCTTACTTCTGGCAGCTCTGCTTTTGACCCTTTTTTATGCCAATGACACTTTTTTTAATTTATCCCTTCGTATCATTTAACAAAATTTATGACCAGGGCTGCCAGAAATTTTCAGCAAAAAATCTTAATTTGACCAAAAAAAATCTTATTTTTGAAGAAAAAATCTTATTTTTGGAAAAAAGTAGTTTTTTTCTTATTATAAATAATAAAAACAATTCATATTTTATTTAATACATAAAATAAACATAACAAAAAATTTATTTTATTATACTAAATTGTATAATTTAGTTTAAAATTTTTTAAATGGGAACAAAGAAGGTTTTTTTAATTGAACCTAACCTTCGTCTAGACAAAACAAAAAATCTTGTTTTTGGGGAAAAAATCTTAAAATCTTTTTTCGGTTAAAAAATCTTTAAAAATAAGGTAAAATCTTACTTCTGGCAGCGCTGTTTATGACACTTTTAAGTACAGTAATTAAGTACAACTTTCCACATTCCTTACGAAACTTGTCACGAGTTTTATGAAAATACATATACATACATACAAATTGGTAGCATGTCATAACGTCCAGCGTCATAGTGTCCACGGACACTATTTACAAGCAAACTTAAAATATAGAAACTTGTGAGTCCATGCTTTCCTCTCAATTTGCTCGAATCGGAGCTGGAAGAATGGTCTCCAAGTGAAGAACAAATTACAAAATAAAGAATAAGTATTTCTAAAAAATTTTTAAAAAAACATTCAGGGGGGTTTTGAAAATCGAAAACGTAAAACGCAAGAATTTTAAACGTCGTTTATTTATAAGATTTCTGTAGTACAATTTTTTATGACAAATATTATACAATTATATCTCTATTAAACAGAATTTTATAACAAATTATAAAAATTAAATTTAAAGTGCATTAAAAACAACTTCTAAATTCTTGCGTATTATCAAAGGAATGTACCAGTGAATGGTTTCTTAGTTTTAAGATTGATTTATAATTAAAGGATGTATAATTACTTTTATTTAAGTCTAATGTGTTTATTTAATACATACTAATAAACTTGACCCTATTTTACTTTAAAATAACCCTCTTTTGACCCTTTATTTTCTTAAATACCCTTTTTATGACACTTTTTCGAATTTGTCAACGGCAACCCTGGGCCCAACCATAGTATAATCAGGGTTGTTAGACTTTTTTCTACAAAAATCGTCAAAAGTTTAAAACAAAATTCGTCAAAATCGTCACGAACATTAAACAAAATCGTCAACAAATCGTCAAATATTTAAAAGTTTACAAATTAGAGACAATTTATTGCATTGTTTGGTTCAAAAATATAAATTTTAAGCAAGAAATTATATTTATGATGAAGAAAGCTATATGGTTAAGTTTTATTCTATTTATTTCAGCAAGTGGGCTGAAGTCATAAGAAAAAATATATTTTCATAAATGCATAACAAAAATTTATTTATTTCATTTATCCATATTCACAAAAAGATTAGGGGTTAGTATACTTAGGAAATAAAAAAAAAAATAAAATCTTATTTGTTATTAACTCGAGCTATCTTAAAATGATTAATTTTTAGCGCTATCACTTTTGCAAATTGTTTTTACTGTTGAAGGTGCTAAACCAAGGGTTCTGTCTGTATCAATAGTCTTTTTACCCGACTTTTCGTTTTATTACGTCCAATTTTAGTTCCAAACTAAGTAAGTGCTGGATCACACTCTTCAAGATTTAGCCGTCAAGTCTTGAGTTTTGAGGAAAGAGAGAAAATAAATGGCATTCGCTTTTCCCTTCTCATCTAAAAACTCAAGACTTGACTGCTAAAACTTGAGAGTTAGAACCAGCACTAATGCACTAACTCGTTTTACACCCATTTTTCTACACAACTTCTTATTAAGAACTAACTTCTTACTTCCTAACACGCAACAATATTAGAATAACTTACCTAACAGAATTAAATGGTAAATCGCCTTTTTACACGAACATAGACAAATTCTTCACATGTGATTATGACTTCATCGAAAAATGCAATCGTATGTAGAAATCGAAATCATAAAAATGCAAAGCGGATTTAACAAATTTTTAAAAAGCGGACCAAATAGAACCGATGAAAATCAGGGCTCTAGTGTATATTTTTTGCAGCATCGATGGCATTTATATAATTGTAAATTTTAAATTACTAATGCTTCTTATGAAAGCCACCTGGTTTGTGATGAGGGAAGATTTTTTTTTGTTTAATTTCCAACAATTTTTGTATTTCGAAAAATTGATTTTTACGTTTTGGACTGTTCCCAACATAATTGTAGATCTTTCTGTTAATTGATGCAGGAAAATCGTCATAACACTATTACTTTTAGTTAAAAAATCGTCAATTGTCATTTTACTGTATTTTCTCAAAAAAATCGTCAAAATGACGAAAAATCGTCACATCTAACAACCCTGCCCCTTGGTTTCCATGATAAGTAATATAATATTGCCAGTATAAAAAATATTTGGTTCAAAAAGGGGCACAAAAAACCACAAAATGATACAAAAGGGGATTTAAAACTAAGGGGCAAAAAAAGTGGCACTGCAGTCAAAAAGGGGCAAAAATGCGACTTCAGTCGCATAACGGTAACTCTGGCAGTAGCACTGTTAACTGCAAACAGTCTGCAGTTAAAAATTATGGTGTATGTCTCTGCTAGTTAAATACGTATTTATCTTCACAACCGATTTATTTTGTCCGTTTATAGTTTTCTTCCTCCATCAACTTCACTTAAATTTTTTTTTAGTATGTAATACATTTCAGCGGGGTAATAAATTAAAGAAAACAAATAAAAATTAGTCGTTAATCTGATTTAGTGGTGGCCGGGTTGTGTTAGTGTTAAGTTAGTGAAAACAAAACAAATGTTGAAAATTGTCAAGAGCTAGTTTTGATTTAATAAACATAAATAAAATTTTGTAAAAAAGGGTATACAAATGAGAAAAATTTATTTACAAAAATGTTATTAATATTGGCTAATTTCTATAAGCAAAATAGCGGAGCTTTATCGTATTTAAGTGTGTGTAATGTCTTTTCTGTTTGTTGAAAAAATCCAACGCGAATTTAATATTCAGAATCGGCGGAATCTATGAAAAAATTAGAGCAAATAATTTGTGTGTGCGGTTGTAAAGGTGTATAAGCTAAATATGAAGGAAAAGGTAGCATGATATAAAAAGTAAATAAAAAGAGTAGAAAAAAATCATTTACCAAAATAAATAAAATAAAGTTATAAAATTTCAATTCATAATTAATAGAGCAATTAAAAAATCAAGATTACATAACATTATTTAATTATTTAATAATTTTATGTATGAACTTACATATATATGCAAACAATTAAGAAAACATGACTTCACAAATTTCTATTCTAAAGCAAAACTTCATAATTGCAAATATTTACAAAAAAGTATCAACTGCTTTTAGAAATTTTTAATCGCACTTTACAGTTTTTCGATTTAAGATTAGGTGTTTGAGGGCTGCCAGGTAATTTTTTCGTTCTCCCCGAATTTAAAAAAAAATTTCCCCAATTATCAACCGATAAAAGAATAAATTCTCAAATTAAGCCTCTGCTAAAAAGGTACGATTTTTGACGGATAATTTAAATATTTATTTGAGTTTAAATTGTACTTTGTTCTACAAGAGATCATTTTTATCGTAAGGAAATACGCAGCTATTTTTTAAATATATATATGTATATACAGTCGAACTTTCCTATATTTTATTTGCATGGGACCATAAAATCATTAATTTTTAAGGAAGTTTATTGTACAAAATTAATTTAATTTCCACTTTTATTAAAAAATAATCAGGCTGTTTTTTGAGAGTGGGCTTTATATTGGGCCTATCACCAATTATGGACCGATCTCCACGAAATTTAACAGTATGGTTTTTAGTCATATAAAACATATAATATCAATATGTGCATTCCGCCACTAGTTATGCTAGTTTTTGTAACAAAATTATTGTTAGGGTAGTTGTTTGATATTTTGATTTATAACTCTTTTGCTATTGATTTTGCTGGATTTCAATCCCAAACTGCTTAGAAGAACTAGAAACAATTTTATTCCAATATTTTTGTTATCTTTTAGAGTCGTTCGAAAGTGAGAAGAAGAAAGACTAAAATCAAAAACTACAGATCTATCGATACAATTTAGATCAATCCCTTACCCTTTGTTTCAACATTTTTAACAAGCTTAAAGTTGTGAATTGTCAGCCCTCACAATATACTAACTGAAAATCGAAAAAATTTCACATACAATCTTCAGTTCACTAAAACTGCAAAAGTTAGTAAGACCGTGAACATAAACTAGAAGTTTTAAGCCAGAAAAACAAAAAAAATCAAGAAAGAAAAGATATAAAATCAGTATATTTAAAATTTAAGAAAGATTTTTGAAATTGAAAATTGATGTTTGAAAATCGCTAGATTTCCCGCTTACCGCTAAAACGTATTTTTCCAGCGATTGACAATTAAAAAACGCTAGACTTAGCGGGAAAATTTATGAATTGGCAACAGTGATCATTATAATGAATAAATTATATATTAATTTACCTGAAAATATTCACAAATATTTTGGAATAGTATGACAAAGGCTAGCGACCTTTTTAACAAAAAAAAAATTTCATAAGCTAATCCCGCGAAGCTTTATGCTTGTCTGCAGGAAAGAAACCAGAGTCTCTGGCGGGAATCGAAACCGCAACCCCGGCACTGATAGACTATCTCGTTACCAGCTAGCCTACCGGGGCATAAAGCCCTAACCTACAGTTTGCAAAATATGCAAAATTGTCAAGTGTCAAAACAACTGGTAGGTTTTACAAGAAAAGTAGAAGAAAAATAAGTTATAAACAGTTATTAAATTTATCACTTTAAATATTTTTTGCTTCTCCAGTAAAATTTTGAAATATTTAGATAGGGCTTTTTGCGTTTTAGGTAACGATATACCTACATATATATTATTACATACAAAATAAAAGTAAAACAAAAATTGCCATTGAAAACATAAAAGGCTATTCAACAGCGTTTTCAGTAATTTAATTACTTTAATAAATCCTGCAAATAATATTGGACCACCGGATCCAATTTAATTAAATAGAATACTCCATGCACTGGTCCGATGTAATGCAAGCATGGACTCCTTTGTAATACAAAGGTGGGTTATATGGTCCTGCCCTAGGGCATCATAATGTTAAATAGACCATGTTTTTTCCATACGTTTGGATTAATTTTGGACTAGTCCTAGTCCCTTGTGGGCTACACTTTACACGCGTGTTTGGACTTGTCCTATTATTTGCTGGGATTAAACACATCATTATATAAATAGTTTTTCTTAACTGCCAAAGTGTTGGCCAAAATACTATTAGAATATGATCTGTATTCATCGCACGTTTTTATAAGATCAACAGTAATGATAAAATCTCTGCAACATTTATTTAGCCTTTTAAGTCCACATCTAACGTTTGCAGATTTGCAGATCAAAATGTAGATTTGAAGATATTTGTTTTAAAATTCCAGATTTTTTAGCTCGGTAAAACTTCTTTACATTGTCAATTATGTTTTAACTTTTTCCACTTTTTGCATTAATAAACGAAATATATCAACCATTCATGGAATAGCCTTTTGGAAATACATAGATTCATTAATAGGAATTTTATTCAGAAATAATTACTGAAAAATTAAAAGTTCCTATTGTCTTGATACATTAATATCGCCGTATTTATGCCATCTGATTTTACACGAAATAATACGCATATGTACGTATATATGTATTCATATCTGTGGCATTTTTCATATCTGTCAAATTTAAAAAGTTGAAAAAATATTGTTAATCATACGAATTTTCATTCAAAAAACGTTTTTGGTCACGTTTTTAAAATTTTTCATTATAAAAAAAATGTTTTCTTTAATTTTGGTTTGTTTTATTATTTGATAAAATTAATTTTTTTAAAAACTTTTTTGGAATCTCGACTAAAGAAAATATCTTAAATATTTCCAATATTTGGTATCTTGAAAATTTTCAATAAGACCATTGATAGTTTAAATATCATGTCAAGCAATTAACTTTTAATTTGTTGTTGTTTAAAATATCAAAGGTGTGATAAGTCCCAACTCAGCCTGATAAGTTTAATTTGAAAAGATATTTTTAATGTAAAAATATTAAAAAATTATCAGCCATGTTCTGCAAATCGCATTCGAATGAAATTAAAATAGAAAACATTTTTAAAACTTTTCTGTGTTGAAAGTTTAAACAAATATTTTATTTTTTATACCTTATACTTCGAGGACCACTTATAGATATTTACGATCGATTAAAAATTCCAGAATATATATATATTTTGAAATGTCACTAGTTAACGTTCGCATATAAATTAACATTTAGAACAAAAACAAATACTAAAATTCTAAAATTTGTTTTTCTTTTAAATGTTATTTTCTATGCGAACGTTACCGTGTGACATCGTCGGATTGGCTGTTAAATCAATTCATTGAATAGCTATACACTACTAGGTGGAGCCTTAATAACATAAAGTTTTTATCACAGACAACAACCAACTTATTTACAAAGTTTTTAAAATAAGGAACTGCAGTAATCAGCACTGCTGCCAGTGTTGGGCAAAATACATGGTTTGCGGTATTTAAAATACAAAATACAAAATACTTGCTGGTCATGTATTTAAAATACAAAATACTTACACATCTGTATGTATTTTAAATACAAAATATGTACTTCCATTTATTGTAGGTACGTATTTCAAATACAAAATACTTCCACATCATGTAAATGTGTGTATTTAAAATACGAAATACACAATTTTTATTCAAACCAAAAAAATACATTAGATAAAACTATGTTATTAACAAAACCCTTCATAAATATCCGATTTTTGAATGTAGCATCAGACAAACAGTTTCTTGTTAGATACTACATAAATATAACCTAAATATAACGAGTTTCGTTTATTTTGAAAAAGGTTTCGTTTACTTAAAATAAAATTTCTTTTTTTTAATTTAGCTTCGTTTATTTTGAAAAAGTTTTCTTTTAATTTGAAAAAGATTTCGTTTAATTTGAAAAAGGTTTTATTTTAACTGAAAATGCTATATACGGGCATGTTCTAGAAGTCGAAATTAAGTGAAAAGAAAATTAAACGAGATTTTTAGTTAAATTTTTAACGAAATTCCCGTAGTTTTTCCTGGGGGGTTACCGCGTATTTCGATTCGAAAGAAATCTTTTACGGATTCGAACAATTTGTACTGTGTATTACGATTTTCGTAATATTTGTTTCGAATAAATGGACGTTTTTTATACTTTATTGAAACAACAAATCCCTTTCTTAACAGCCACTCTCTATTACGAACAAAAGGTGTTCATCAAATTTCCAATTTTTTTAAAAATACAACGTCTGTCATCGTTTCGAACGATTTGCAAATCGTAATACACAGTACAAATTGTTCGAACTCGTCAATTATTTCTTTCGAATCGAAGATTTATTATTGTAATAATAACCAGTACTCAAAAAATAAAGTATATTAAAAGGAATATATTCAAAAACTGTCATTACAGGGACATTAAAAAATTGGTTCGATTTTAAATCAATTTATTTTCGATTTCTAGAACATGTCTGATAAATACAAAATCAGCTACAACCAACTTCAAGTTATAAAGTGTGAAAATAGCAAAACATAACAGAATTGCAGTGTACATGAATCTGAGCATCCCTCCCACCAATAAACTCAAGAATTGCTGCACCAAAAATTGCAAGTCTGGACAATGACTAAATAAGATTCTTAGGTTGCACTAAACTTACCTTTATTTTAACAAATTCAAGTTGTTTTTTTAGCTTTAATAAATAAAACGATTTCTTATGAATTACTATTTTTATATGATTTTAAAACTTTATTTTTCAAGATGAAAATAAACAATATAATTTTTTTGGTTTTTTCTTGTTTTTGTTTTTTTCTTTCTTTAATTTTACATAATTTCAATAAAATATTTATGATTAAAAATGACATATTATAGCTTAATTGTTTTTTTTTGAGAGTTTTTGGTTTTTATTTTCAAGTTTTTTTTTTATAATTTTTATATATATAATTTTCGTGATAAATACCATACTTTTTTATATTTGTTTTTAGTTTTTAATACCAAAGATCTTTTTTAAATTTTTTATCTTAAATTTTGTTTTACATACAAATAGTTATTTTTGGTTTGTATTGTAATGCAAATGTTGTGTACTTGTTGCCAGTAAGGGGTATTAAATATAAAAAATTTACAATTTAAAGAATTTTTTGTTTAAATTTTTGTACACCCAAAAAACGATTTTGTGTCGAAAAAGGAAAAAAAAAAATTTATTTATGTACTAGATTTTTTTTTTTTATAATTTTTCTAATCAAATGCGAGCCGTATGTTAAGAGGTGTATTTTTAATCTTCTTAAATTTAACATTTTTTTAAAATCAATTTAATACAACCGGAATTGTTTTTTTTCAGATTCGAAAGGTTTTTTCCCTAAATTCCAAACTTTTTTTGAAATTATACATATTGCAAAAAAAAGTAAACAAATTTAAAGCTTTAATATGTCAGTTTCCTTTTGTTGTTGATTTTTATTTTAAATATTTTTTTGGTATTTAGTTAATATTGAGTATACATTTATATGGATTTTTTGTGTGTTTTTTTCATTTTAGTTTGTTTTTTTTTTCATTAAAAAGAAATCAAAGGATTAGTAGTTTATTTTTTATATTCTTCCTTTTTGGTTTTTCGCTATTGTTTATGACATATAAATATTATTATATAATTTATTTTTATAATTGTATGATTTTTCATGTTGGTTATTTTTTCCTTTTTTAAATACTTAGACTGTTTTAATTTTATAAAAAAAAAATTGTTTTGGTTTTTTGTAAAAAAAATTTTAAAATTAATTCTTATTTGATTTTTTTTAGGAAATAAGCATGTTTTTGTTTTAAGGAAAACTAAATTTTTTTTTTTTTGGAATTTCGAAATTAGTTATTTATTTCAATTCAAATTTTTTTTGCTGTTAGTTGTTGTTTTCTTATTAAGGGTTTTTCAAAAATTCTTAAATTTTTCCAAAACTTTAAATTTCCAGTTGTTTATTCCGTGTTTATTTAGCTGTCGCAAAATTTCAAACAATTTTAACATAAGTTTTTTTTTGTTTTCGTTTTAATAAGAACATAAAGTGTGTGCATTTTTGTTTTAATAAAATAACAACTTAGAATTTTTTAAAATTTTTATATTTATTTTGTGTTTTTCTATAATTTTCTTAATAAATATATATAGTTTTTATATATATTAAATATTTTTTTGGGTTACACAGTGCTTTTTAACATTAACTGATTTTCCGATTACTCGTCTTACAATCAGTGATACCAGAAGTGCAGATTTATCTGCATTTTGTGGATTTTATACCCCAAAATTGCCAAAATGTAGATTTGAAGATTTTTGGTTAAAAACTGCAGATTTTTTAGTTCGGTGGAAACTTCTTAACATTGTCACTTATGTTTGTACTATTTCCACTTCTTGCATTGATTCATGAAAGAACCGTGTGGAAATAAATTCATTAGTAAGAATTTTATTTACAAAATATAACTTAAAAATTAAAAATTCGCATTGCCTTGACACATTTATATCCTAGACTTATGTCATCTGATTTTACACGAAATAATATGCATATGTACGTATATATTCATATGTAATTATGTATAAATACCTTTAGTAGTTACAATATTTGATCTCTTGTAATTTGTCAATAACACCCTTGTCAAGCAATTAACTTTGGTAAAACACTAGAGGAAGAAAAATTATAATCGAGTCTTAATTTTTCTTTTAGAATATATACACTTTTTTAAAGCGATGCGTTATAAGCCGATACTAAGGAGTTAAAAATATGCTGTGTGTGCTTGTGAAATTCCCGTTTTACGTATTCGCTTTGTCTGGTACTGAGATCATATAAAACTACCAATTTATTTATTAAATATTGAAATAGGCCGATTGATTTGGACTCATTTCAGTTCATTCTGTAGTCAAGCATTTTCCCAAAATAACCAATTTGGCGCAACAACAGCTACACTGAATTAATTTAATGGTGGACTTAAACCTAAGTTATTACTGTATATAAAATTTTTTGATGTCGTAAATGGGAAATATCGGTCGATTTTTTCAACTAGCCCCAAACAAACGTCCAAGCTGAGCTAAACATACCAGCTTTCACTTCAACTTTTCCTTTTATATGTATTGGAAACAAGACAATTTCACCCAACCCATAATGTAAATAACTGTGAAGAAAATTGGTTTAACGGGGTATCGGCAACAAGGGAATGAGTGAACAAGATTTGCTCAGTATTGAAAAAGAGTAAAATCGATAAATTTTTTTAAGCTTTCATATAAATAAGCTCCGTCTACTCGAGCCATAACATGATTTTAAGATATTATGTTAATAAAAGAGCTTTCAAGACAGCTGCTGAACGACCTTGCTAAAACACTTACATCAGAAGTCCACACCTAACGCTATCACGATTTATTGTTAGTAATTTTAGGATTGCTGAATACGGGGAGTTAGAAAAATATTGCTAACGCTTGGAATAATCTTAAATACACAGTTTGGATTTAAGATTATCCATATACGTGACATACAAGCCAACGTAACTTGAGGGATTGCCGAATAAGTGTTAATGCCCGAACAATCCGATCAGGATAATAAAGTCCGAAGCTCAGTATGAGATTGATTTTATAGTTATCACGATGGAAGTTGTTTACGTTGCTGCTAATAAGACTTATGTCAAAATTTTGCTTCTAAGTGGACTAGGTACAATATATGAAAACTGTGAAAGGTGCATTCTACTAACTCGTCTAGTGGAAACATTTTTTCACTAATTGCCAGAAGTTTAAAAGATCCGTTACAGTAAAAATAACGCTTTATAAAGGTCGGAATGCACCCAATAAGTCATTGGTGTACCAAAAAAAGTATAATTGGACCGACTTTGGCAACCCTGTATTAAGCTCTTGTTTTGTTCTTACTTCCTCAGCAAAAATTTACAGTTATAATTTTGTGTTTGTTATTGTTTCAATACTGTAAACAGTTGAACATTTCTAGACTTAAAGTCAAAATAAATTAATTTCTTGGAAAATAACGTTGAGCACTGTGTAATTTTTATTTATTTTTTAATGTTTTTATGATTTTTTTTTTGTTGTTTTTGTTATTTGTATAAAAAACTTTTGTTTATCCTAAATTGGTTTGTACTCTTGTATGGAAATAATTCCGGTCTATTGCAGTTAACTAAAAAATGTTCTTTTTTCTCATTATTTCACTTACTAAATAAAAACTAAAAATTTTAATTAAAATATATTTTAAAAAGTGTTCCATTTCGAAAAATTCATTCAAACATACGATTTTGTTTTGCATCTAAATTTTTTTTTTGTGTAAATTGCTTTGTTTCAATTGTTCAATTGAGTATAAAAAGAAAACCACTCTAAAATGCCAAAGATAGAGTGTTTTGTTTAGTATTCATATGTTTGGCTTAATTTACTTAGAATTAATAATAAGTAACTACCAATATATGTATAATATAATTTTGTTATAATTTCATATTTTAGCCGAAAATTTAATTTAGATTTTTTTCTTTAATTTTTCTTTATAATTAATAATAATTTAGTTTTAAGTTGTTTTTTCTTTCATTTTAAATGACAGAATTTGTTGGTAAAAAACCCTTTTTTCAAGAAAATGTTTCGTTTGTATGGGAATTCATTCATACGCTTGATTTTTTTTAAATTTCAAAGTATATTTTTAAAGGATTTTAATTGTTTACTTGTTTTTTTGTTTCAATGGAGAAGTTATTAGGCCGATTGTTAGATTTTTGGAAATTTTTAGCTAAATTGTTTTGGTTTTTTGGTTGTTGTTTTTGTTTTATAATTGTTATTTTACAAACTTTGCCCGTATTTGAATAGTTGTTAAGATTGTTTTCTTTTTTTAATCTTAATTTTTTTTTAAATTTTGCTAATTTTTACTAGATTTTTTTTTGTTTTTTCTCTGGTATTTATGCCAAACTTAAAAAATTATAAAATATATTTTTAAATATTATTTTTTTTTTAATTTTTTGGAAAAAAAAAACTAAATGCCAGGAACGTTTACTTCCTTTTTAACTTTTTCTTTTTTCAATTTCCTTTTTCTTCTTTATTTATAAGAAAATTAAATAATCTTAAAGTTTTAGTTTAATTATTTCTTTATACTTTTTATAACTAAGTATAAGTCTAATTATCCTTGACTTAAATCATTATTTACTTTTCTTAATAAGTTTTAAATTTTTATGTGGGATTTATTATTCAAGTTAGAGTGTCCTAATAACTAATTTCGTGTAATGTCAGTATTATGATTTCTTGTTGTGTATAGTTTCATGAGTCAGTATTGTATTTTTTCTCAGTATTTTCATTATTTATATATAAACCATAAAAATTCTTACAAACACTCTTAAAAATTGTATGTTATGAAAGAGTTTTCTTAATATCCTTTACTTTGCTAAATTAAGTTTTTTTTTTACCATAAATTTATTTAAAAGTTAATTTTTTGTTATTTTTTATAATATTTTATATCTAAACCAGTTTTAGCCTTAAAATGTTTTATGAAAAATGCTCAAGACTTAATATATTTTTTAGAGTTAATAATAAAAACCAAAATATTATACAGTAATATATATTATGTAATACCATTGATAAGAAATGATGTGTTAACCCTAAAACGCTTTTTTGTTGCTAAATAAAGTTTTAATTTTTTGTCTAACAAATTTTGGTTTATTTATTTTATATTCAACTTAAGTATTTTAATAATCTTTAACCAGGGTTGATCTTATCATATTTCTAAAGTTTATATAGAGTTGGTTTTTAGTAAATTTGGTCTATTTAGGGCCCGTTTATTATAAAAATTTTTTAATTTTTAAGTTAATTTATACAATTTTTTTCTTTATAATTTATTAACATTTTTTTTAATTTATTTAAATTTTAGTAGTTTTTTTAATGTTATTTTTGGTAAAAAATAATTTATTTTTATGATTTTTTGTTTAATTTTTTTTTTGAAGGCACTTTAGATCGGACGTTCTGGCCCTGGTTGTTTGTTGAGCGTTAATTGTTGTTGTTGTAGTTTGTAAATTTTTTGATCGAATATTTTAACATAAAATCAAAATAGTTTATTAATTTGCCAAAAGCATTTCGAAATGTGTTCGTTTTCCAAATATTGTTATTGGTCGAAAGTTTTTATTTTTATTAATATATTAATCGAAAAATATAACAAAAAATCTACTCGTTTAGAGAATATTTCAATAAAGCCGGTTATTTCAAAAAAAGTTGTTGTGTTTGCCTTCATAACTATTGCCAAACCTGTTTTGTGGTTGTCAAAAATGGTTGTTTTATATGATTTAGGACAGAATTTTTGCGAAAATTTCTAAGAAAATAAATTTACAATCCGAAGGCTGTTTATTATTCATAGCAAAGTTTGTGTATAAAATTGGCTAACAGTTACAAATTGTATACATAAAATTAGCAGTTAAGAATTCCTTAAAATTCTTTGGAGTTTTCCTTTTAATTCTATATGAAGTTTAAAATTTGTAAGCTGCGTACACATATTTGTAGGTGCATTTAGCAGAGTGTGCCCAAGTTCGTGTTTCATAGTTTGTTTTCACACTCTTCACGTTTCAGCCGTCAAGTCTTTAGCTGGAAGGGAAGAGAGAATGCCATTTCTTTTCCTCTCACTCCAAAAAAACTCAAGACTTGATGGCTAAAACTGGAAGGGTGTGAACCAGCACTTACGTGTCTACTCAGCAACAAAGAGAAGTCAAAGTTTAAATACAATGTACAAAAACTAATATTAATTAGTTGAAAACCTTGTGTAAAATTTTAAGCTTTAACTCCTAAAAAAAATTACACGGACATTTTTGTAAGATTATGTAAAAAAGTTTTAGGAAAATAAAAAAATTTGAATTTATCAAAATTCGGTGAAATTTTTATATAAAATTTTTCTTAGATTTTCGAATTCAGCCTAAATCATTACAGTATTTTACATTTTTTTGCGAACTGAAGAAATATGATAAGAAACCTGTAAAACTTAATTTTGTGTTGTAGTTTAAGAAAACTTTTTTCCGGTTTTTTTAAGTTTTCCATATTTTTACATAATAAACTAATGAGAACTCAAGAAAATATAATTTTAAACTTATAAATAATATTTAAAAAAAGATTTCTTTTATCGATTGAAATCTTAAATGCCATCCTGTACCTAATATAAAATCAAAAATATTGTTCAAAACTTTTTCAAAACTAACCTAAAACCGGGTTTTTTTTAACAAAATACTCTGTATATTAAATGAAACCTGAAAGACGGCTGTTTTAGGGTTAATTATTTTATATGAATATAATTTTAAAATTCTTAGATTACTTCTTTTGGGTTTGTTATTAAAAAACAAAAATAGTATTTTTTTAATTTATGAAATCGTTAAGAGTTGTTTTTGTTTAATGATATTTTGTTACATTTAAATATACACATTTCTAATGATACTTAGTTTTTTTTTAATAATCATAATAATAATAATAATTTTGTATTGTTTTTGTTTTTATAAGTATACGTTTTTGTTTAAACTATTTTTTTTAAGTAATAAATGCCTACGAGTCATTTTTAATACATACAATTTAAAATTAATATATAACTGAAAAAGAAACTTAAAATATATATTGATTTATAGGTTTTTGTTTTGAAATTATAAAACTTCATTTTAAATATTTTTTATACTAAAATATTTAAATTTTGAGTGTTAATAACGTAGAATACACTTTTAGTTCTTTTTAATTTAAATCTGCTTTTTTCTATTATTTTTGGATTAAATTTTGAATTTTGTTTTGTAACTTTTAATTTGAAATAAAAAATATTTCTTTTATTGGTATTTCTTGTAATTAATTTTATTTTGCTTATTAGTTTTTTTATAATTTATTAAATTTTTGAATTTTGTTGTATTTTTTCAATTTATTTTCAATTATTTTTTATTATTATTGTTGTTGTTATTTTTTTCATTTGGTTTCCAGCAGTGTTGTATTTTAATTAACCCTTGAATGTATACTTAGGTGTATTTGGTACTGGACATCGATCAAGTAGATTTTTAAACAATTTTTTTTTTGGAATTATATAATATTAAATCATTAAAAATTTAGAAAATCGGTGTAAATTTAAAAATATTTATTCATCTCGGACATTTCATAATATGATTTTTTAATTGTTTTACCAGCCAAGATTAGGGTCGCTGATTTAATTTGATTTTTACGATTGCAAACTTCAATATATAAACAAAGTGTTGCCAAGTTTGAATTTAATAATTGGTTTTCTGCTCTTAAGCCATAGTATAACAGCACATTTTTTGTTGTGCCAGCCATACTGGCAGGCATTAGTGCAAGCAATTAAATAGTGCCAAGATAGAAAGTTTTAAAATTCTTTTTATATTATTTTAAAGTAGTTTAAGCATATACATAGTTTGTACTAATTTGTGTTACTGATTCAAACATATTCTAAAAATATTAAAGCTGTTACCAAATTTTTATTTCTCATGGTTAGTTTTAAGAAAAAAGTTGAAGTCATGCTAAAAATTTTAAAATTACACTAAATTTTGTCAAGTGTATATAAAAATTATTTAATGATACTCATTGCATCCAAATATACCCATTTAACTTTCAAAGGTTAATTACTGTTGTTGATGGCGCATATACACCATTTCCTTTTTGCTTCAAAATTGGAAAGGCGTATTTACTATAATTTAAGGCAGATTTTGTTTTTTTTTAATTTTTGTTGTTGTTGTTCTTATTTCGTTTCCAGTTTATTGTAAAATTAAAATACCAATTAAAAATTAGAGAAAACACAAACTTTAATTAACTAAAAATAAAATATTTAAGTAAAAGCCAAAAATTATGACTTAAAATATTCATTACTTTTGGTTTAAATTTGGATTGTTTTTTGTTTTATAAATTTTATTATAATAATTTTTGTTATTTTTTTTCAGTTTTTTTATTTTTTTTATTTTTGTAATCTTAAAGATAAGGCGCGAAGGTGCTTAAAATAAGCTTGTACTTTTTTTTAGTGATATAATTTTTATTAATTAATTATTTTTCTTCCACTTTTTCCACTTTTGTTTCTTGATTTTTTTAACATTCTGGTCTTTTCATGTTGTTTTCATGTGGGTTTTGTTGTTATTATTATGCCAAAAATTCCAAAATTTTGTTTCATTTTTCATTTAAATTTTGTTAAAAATTTTGTAATTTTGTTGTTTTTGAGATTTTGAGTTTTTTGTCCTGGACTTACACCGAGAGAAAATTATCCAAACATGGCCGAGAGTTTTTTTTTTATTTTTTGTCATAAGTTTTTTTTTATTTATCCAAAATGATTTTTTCTAAAAATTTCACTGGAGTTTTTGAATTTTGTCATATTCATGTATGTGTGTCATTTTTATTTGATTTACGCGTTTTTTAAGTACAATTTTCTGTTTGGAAATAATTAAAAAAAATTTAACTGAAAACTTTAAAAACTTAAAAAGAAACTTAAATTTTTTAATATTCTTGGAGTTATTGCCGAAATGTTTTTTGACTTTTTATTTTTTTGAAAAATGTTTTTCTTTTTGTTAAAATAAACATGTAATAAGTTTTTTTTTTGTTTTTACAAAAATGCTGCCTGTAAATTATAAATTTTTGTTTTTATTTTCTTAGAGTAGTTTTTTAATAAATTTATAAAAGAAATTTAACAACTTTTTTAAGAAAATTTCATAAATTGTTAAAAGTTCAAGGATTTTTTTTTTATAATTTTTACACCAAAATGTTTTAAATTTTATTTTTTAAGCCTAAATTGTAATAAATTTTTGTGGTTGTTTATATGATTATGTAGGAACATTACCGAAAGTTTTCTTTTTTTTTTTTTTGTTTTTACAATAATTTTTTTTTGTTTTTCTTAAACCTAAAATTAATTTTTTTCATTTTAATTAACAAATTATGAAAATTTCTTGAAAACTTGTGTTAAATTTCTGTGTTTAACGTAATTGTTTTTTATATGTTTTAATAGGTTATCCAAAATGTTTAGTCCAAAATCTTTTGACCGAAACATTGTTTTATTCGAATGGTTTTCCACAAAAAGCATTTTAAAGGTTTTTCCTTTTAAGATATTTTAATATGATTTTAGCTTTAAGTAAATTTAGTTGTTTTTATTTTAGTAAACCAAGTTTTTTGTAGCCAAAAGTTTTTGTTTTAAATGTTTTTAAGCCGAAAAGTTTTATATCGAAACTTTTTTTATTATTCACCTTAAGTTTTTCCTTATAATTTGTGTTTATTTTCTTTATATTTCAAAAAATGGGCCAATTTTTTCTTACAAAATCTTATTAAATTAAAGTTTTTATAATAAAAAATATAATATATTATTAATTATTTGTGCATTCTATGTTATTGTTTATTTTTCCCATTTTCTTTTAGGTAATTTTTTTCTAAACCGAAAATTTCAACGTTTTCCGAAGTTTTATTAAAATAATTTTTTTGGCATTAGTAATTCATAGATTTTTTAACGGTTTTAAAGTTTTTTTTTAATGAAAATGTTAAAAGTTATGGTCATAACAGGGTTAATTTAATGAAGACCAAAGTGTTTTGTATTGACTTGGTAGCACTTTTTGGCTTCATTATAAGTATTAAGAGCTCCCCATCCAAGCGACAAACCAAATGTTTTTTTGTTTTGTGGCATATTTTTTCATATTTTCAAGTATTTAACTACTGGTTATTTAATGCACTTAAACCACTTTTTTTTAAACATAATTCCGGGTTTACTGGCTATAACAAATCAAAGTCGGAAAGAAAATCTTTACCAATAACCAGGTTGTGTTTTAAAGATCTGCTGTTCAAAAATATTCTTCTTCATGTCCACATAGTTTAGGCATTTTACTCAAGCAAACAAAAAATTTTTGTTTTAATATCTAATCGTCGCATTGTGCCGAAAGCTTTAATGGAATATGTAAGGAAAAAAGCTCTTTTTTAAATGAATAAGATAGTTACCAGCTTTCCTATCATTGCTTTACACTGAACAAAATAATGACCATAATTTTTAACTTTTTTTAATATCCAATATTTTTTATTTTTCGAATTTATTCTATGAGCTAAATTTCAGTTATGTATTTTATAAAGCTTTTCCAAAGGAAAGCTAAGGTAAAATGTAACAAGAAAATACAATATAATAGTCTGATAGTGTATAAAGTCATTTCTGAAAAATTGAAGGAATATGACTATTACAAAAAGCTTTATAAAATACATAACTGAAATTTAGCTCATAGAATAAATTCGAAAAATAAAAAATATTGAATATAATATAAAGTAACCTTCAGAAGGAAATAATTCCCAGTTTCTATTTTTTTAATATCTTTAAAAAAAGTATAAAAGAAATGTGTGCTTTATGATTGACTTTAAAATGAAATGTCTTTTTTCCGGAAGTTTTTTTTTTTAAATAATACCTTGTTTAACAAAAAAAAAACGTAAAATAAATTATATTTAAGAGATTTTTTAAGTATTTTTTTTTAGTATTTTATGGCTTATACATACTAAATTATGGTTTATAAAGTTATTTTCCTTATTTGATGTGTGTAAAATTTTCTGTATATTGGTTGTAAGAATTTTGTCTTTTTTTTATGGTTAGGTTTTGAAAAAGGGAATTTTGGTTTTGTTAAATAAAAAAAATATGAATAATTTTTTTTCTTAATTCAAAACTTGTTTTATTATTTGTTTGGTTTAGTTTGTTGTCTGTTTTTAATAAAGTTTTTAATAAAAGCTTTCCATTTAAAAGAAAATTATGTATTGATTTGATTTTCGGTTTTACTTTTTGAATATTGTAAACAATTTGAAATGGGGTTTCTTTATTTATTTTCAAATTATTTTCTGTTCATTGTCTATGGTAAATAATTAGGTTTTTATTTTGTGTGAGTGTTTTTGTTCAAAACATAGTACAAATGTTGATGTTTATGATATTTTATTTTGGTTGTTTATTATTTAAATATTAAATTTAGTAAAAGTTTTTTGTTTGTTTTTTAATTAATCTTACATTTAAAAAAGCTGCTTAAATATTTCTATAATATATATATGTAAAGTTTATCAATTAATTTATATACTTAAATTATCGTCTAGTTTTGTTTTTATTAATAATTAATGTTTTTTTTATAATAATGGAGTTTGGTTTTTAGTTACTTGTTGTGGGGTTTTTTAACAATTTTTTAGAGGTTCTTTTTTAATTTTTCTTAGACAAATTAAGATCTTTTTTATGTTTTCTATCGAGTGGGACATTTTCTGTTGCATTATTTGGTTGCTGAATTTTTGCATTTAATATGAAGTGTTTTATTATTATTTTATTTATCTTTTTAATATATTTATTATTTTTATTAAAAATATTACTGGCACTATTGTTGACAACTAAGGTTTATTGTTAATTTTGTTTGAAAAATGTTTTAAAACATAAGTTCAATTAAAATATCCAATTGTTTTTGTTGGTTTTAAAATAAAATTAATCTAAATCATATAATTATATTTATATACTTTTTTTTAAATATTTAAACATTTTGTATTTTGTTTAATATTTAGGTTTTTTGTATTTTAAAGATTGTTTTTCTAAAAGTTTATTTGAGTGTTATAAATTGGGTTATTGTATATAAAAAATGTCTTGTTTGAAAAGAAGGAAACTTTGAAGATTTAAATTTTTTTTTAGAAATTTTTTAAATTGAGAAAGAAACAAAATTTTATTACAAATTTTTAAAAATAGTGCAATAAGTTCTGAAATTTTTATTATTTATTTAATATTGATGCTGTCCAAAATCTTTTAAACTGCACACAAATTTGCTATTTTTTAAATACATTTTATTATTAAATAGCAATTTTCTATTATTATTAAAAGGGCGAATTACGGCATACAATATTTCCATTGAAATTGTATTGTCTTTGCAATGGATGTTGAATGTCTTGATTTATTTAATCAGTTCTGTAAATTTTTTTTTTAAGAGAACTGTGAATATAAGTATGAATTTTACCAAAATTATCTTTTAAAGGCTCTGGGAATAAAGCAGTGAATATAACATTTGACACGGGTATGTCAAACAGGGGCTTCAAACATATTTTTTAATAGCTCTTTTTGATCATGATTACACACAATATATGAAATAGTTTGTGAAATTAATGACTGCAAAACACGGCAAGGATCTGAACTTATTGATGATAGAACAGAAAAATTGTTTGTTTGAAAATATCGAATCTTATAGCTTGAACGGAATATTGTATGGAAAATATCTTGAATTTTAGGGGATTGTCATAAAAAATTATGTGCAAATATTGCTGTTTGGACGAAAATTGTAAAAATGTTTTAAAAACAAACTTAACGAAAATTATTATTTAATATATTTAAAACTATTTTTAAAGGAAGTTAAATTGATCTACATACATATGTATGTGTATCTAATTATAAAAACTGTTTAAATTTAAATCTTTTCTTATGAAATTTTTATATTTTTTATATACTTCAACCTTTTATTAAAAAAATATTAACATATTAAATTGTCGTTGTTGTTGTTTTTTTGCTTCTTTTGCTCTCGATCAGTTAACAAACTAAATAAAACATTTTGTATTTAATAATTAAACTGAACTTATTGTTGGTGGTTTTTAATACGAAATCATAAAGTTTTTTTTTAACATAAAACTTGGTAACATTTTTCCCATAATTTTTGGCAATAAAAACCCCTCCATAAAATCTTAACCATATGGCAGCAGTATATGTAAGTGTTTGATAGAGATTTTCGGGCGGAGTTTTTATTCCAGAATAATAGAAAACCCTGGTTTTTGGAACCCTACCGTTTTTTTCTAGTTTTTTAAAAAAAAGGCACATAGGTTCCTTGGTCTATTGCAAATGAATTGGCTTTAATGATTGTTTTTATTGTTTTTTATATATATTTTTGTATATATATATAGACTATTGTAAAATATAAAATACCTAAGGCTTTTTGTGTTGTTATATGTTAATATTTTAAAAAATGGCTGGTAGGTGTTTTGTTTTCTTATTTTTTTCATTATTATTTTACGCTTAATTAATTTGTGAGTTTTTTGTTTTGATTTGTTTTTCTTTAAACTTACTATTAGATTTTTTAAATATATATATATATATATATATGTATATATATATTTTTTAGATTTTTTCGTATTATAAACCTATATATATTAAAATATCTGATCACATTTGTTTGCAGTCTCTATTTTTTTATATTTTTATATTTTTTAAATACTTTTAAAAAGATGTTTTTTTTATATTTTTTTTTGTATGTTAATTATATTTTTTAAATATAATAATTTTTAATATATATTTGCTATATATTAAAAATTGTGTTTGTTTTTTAAATAAATTAAAAGTTTTTAAAGAAATTATAACAAGTTACTCGTTGTTTTTATTATTAAATCGTAGAGTAAATTGCGTTTTTCGTTTGCTTCTTTTCTTTTTTTTAAGAGAGATGTTGGTGTTTTAAGCAAAATTTCTGTTTTGTTGTTTTTTTTTTAGAAAAAGAGCTAAAATTTTAAATTTTTAGGTTTTTAAGAGACAAAAAAGAGCAGTTTAAACTAAAACATTTTGTCATAATTCAATTGGGCTATTGTTTGTTTTTTATATTCTTTTTGTTATATAATATAAATTCATTTACTATGGCTTGGTCAATTTTATGTAGTGGTTTATTTTTAAGACAATTTCAATGTTAAGAGAAATAAAATTATTTGGTTATTCTAAGCTTAAAGATAAGCTTTTGACAACTTGGTTTTTAAAATATGCATGTCTGATGATTTAAACATAAAAGTCATTTTATGCCAATTGTTTTGCAGTTTGTTTATTTGTACTAAGTTTTGTTTTACGGTGCATTTTAATTATTCCCCGCTTTTATTTAAGAGCAGAAGAACAATTCAAAAATACACACACGGTTAAATTAAAAAATATAAATCACTGGGCTATTGTTGGTTTTTCTTTTGTTTTCAAGTTTTATTATTTTATATTATTGGTTTTATTATAGTTTATAACTATAATATCTATGGTAATTTTTCTAAGTGTATGTGGTAACCAAAATTTGTTTGCATATATTACTCAAATATTGCTAAACTAATCTTTAAGCTTTAGAATTCCATTATATCTCTCTATTTCTTTGTTGTGTAGGTGAACTAAAGCTTTTTTTGTATAAATAAAACTTAAAAGCTGTTTAAAAGGTTTGTAGATGTTGCCATATTTTATAAAATTTAGGCAACATGTTTAAAAACGGCAAATAATAGTATTCCTTTTCTTTTTTGTTTCTCTATATAAAAAAATAAAAATTAAAATTCTAACTTTTTTCTATAAATTCTTTAGTTTTACTCTATTTTTTTCTTTAATAAATGACGCAATTTCATCAATAATAATTATAATAATATAATTAATCAGTAAAACAGAAATATTTATTATAATAAAGTTAATTAAAATGTTTTTATCACTTATTTTGCAGAAAGACTTAAAATGTTTTATTTCATTACATTAAGAAGGTCTTTCTTTAAAATTCTTGTAATTTGTCATTACAAAAGATTAAACTAAAACAAAAAATTGTGTGGTTTTAAATAACTAAAAAATTTTATAATAGAAAACAAAATATATTTTTTTAACTTTAATTTGAAAACCAAATTAAATTAACAAAATTCTTTAAAAGAATTTTCTTATTTGAATTTAAAGTTTGTGAATTAAATTTGTTTATTTTTCTTAGTTAGTTATTTTAAATTCTTTTATATTTCTTTAATATAAAAATATATTTCGTTTTATCATTGTATTTTACTATAAAATTGTATTTTGGGTTTTTTTTTGTTTGTTTTCGTATATAAAAATTGTACTATAAATTATTCCGGTTTTTTATATTTAAAATGCCTAAAACGGTTTAAGTTTTAGACATTTATTGACTATTGCAACTTAACTGGTTTTGATTTTTTTTTTACAAAAAATAGTTAAAAAAAATTTAACTATTTTCGGTTTTTTAAACTAAAAACTTTATGTTAGAAAAAATATTAAAACTAAAAATGTTTTAATTATTTTTTTATTATTACATTATTATTATTATTACAATTTGTTATACAATAGAAAAAACACTTTTAACAAAGGATGTTTAATATTTAAACTAAATTTTATTGATGAAATTTACTTCTTAAAGACAACCATTTTTTTTTTGGCGAATTGGGCTTTAGAAGTCCGTTATTCTCAGCTCTAGTTGGAGAGTATTGTCTTTAGTGTTTTGTTAATAAAACTGAAAAATTTGTATATATAATAAAAAATACTTTGTTGTTGGTTTGTTTAAAATAAAAAATATCACATTCGAGTTGCGAATGTTTCCCTGGCTATTGTTTGTATGAAATAAATTCAAAAATTGGCATTTGGTTTTTGAGTATTTGGTTTTTTTGTTGTTGGTTTGTTTGGTTGTTAGTTTGTTACATTTTCGGTTTCTTTTATATAAATGGAGGTTATTATTTGGTTGTTATTTTAATGCAACATTTTGTTAGTTGTTGATTTTGAATTCTTCAATATAAATGTATATATATCAATTGGTTTTTGATGTGTTTTATATATTTTAAAATTTAGAAGCCAAAATTGTTTTGATTTATTTTTGTTTTGGAAATAACTATAAATTTGTTAAGCGTGATTTTGAAAAGTAATTTTAAGTGTATGGCTAAAACAAATTAAATTTGTTAAATATGTTTTTCTCAGAATAACCTTTTGAAGAAAAAAGACTATTAAAGCTTTTGAAATTGTAATTTGACTTAGAACGCACATTCGAATTAATATGAGTATATATATTTTTAAAAACCTTTAAAAATTAAAAATTTGGGAATGTTTAATTGGAAAATTAACTTTATA
The DNA here is from genome assembly GCA_949318255.1 of Pollenia labialis. Taxonomy (NCBI): domain Eukaryota; kingdom Metazoa; phylum Arthropoda; class Insecta; order Diptera; family Polleniidae; genus Pollenia; species Pollenia labialis. The sequence continues at coordinate 29,176,388 of OX439139.1, forward strand.
AAGCGACTAGTCCAATGTGCCTAAATCTTTTAAAGTTACTGTAATGATATTTAGTTGCTGACAGCTTAATAAGAGATACCATTCCATGTAGAATACGTATATTTTGTTTTGCTAAGCCGAATATATATCAAGCTCTGTACCTTCAAAATCAACTCTGGGATTATTGTTGACTCTGTGTGAAGATTGCGAAACTTTATGTGTTAAAATTTTACAACCTTAATCCTTAAGAACTCTTGGCGGTAAAATCTGGCTAGGAGAAATTTGAATTTAAATTTGCTAGAACTTTAAACAGTCGCAAGAGTCCTATCTGGTAAAACAGGAACTAACACCACAATAGAGAATCGCAATAACCTATCTGTTAGTGGCAGTACATGCGGAAGGTTAAAAATATAATCTTATCACAGTCTTATTTGGACTAAACCAATAGGCATAAGTGAAAAAGGCCCTTGACAGGCATTTGTGCCTGTTGTTTAAAACTAAGCCGGTAGAAATCAATTCTCGTACAGATGCTCACAAAAAATACGTTTAACAAATATTATGGAAACAGAACATGCGAACATAGTGATAGTGTAACTTGATGAAAGCTTTACATTGCTTACAACTAGTCTGGCAGCCACATGTTTACTTAAGCAAGCTTTTTTAAATTATACACTGAACAAAATATTCCCCTAACAAATAAATAGATACTTCCATTTTCGAGATGTTCTGTTGTTTTGTTTCAAATATGTAATTTTACCTTCTTTTATACATTAACTAAACATTTAAATAATTAGTTAAAACATATTTTTAAACAAAAGATGTTAATCAACGTTTTTTTTTCAAAATAAAAATTTCAAAATTGAATAAAAATTTTTCAAAACCAAAAACCATGTTAGAATTGTGATTTTTAAGCGAAATGTTAATCACAATTCTACTATTGCAGTTTAAACTAAAAACAATAAAAACATATTAGATTTTTTATGCTGATGTTACTGATTTCACTTGATTTGAGTGAAATTCTTGGCGTGATTACTTTTTTGTTTGTTTTTTTTTGCGTCCAAATAAGTGATAAAAAGTTTTTTTTTTCATTAATTTTAGTGAATTTGTTTCCAAACTAATTTTCAAAACGTCAATCTTGTTACATTTTATTTAAGCCGAATAGTTTTTTTTTATATTTTTTGATGACAAATTTTGAATCGCATTTGCTACTAAAAAAACGCAATTATTTATTTTTTTTAATTTATTTTGCTTGTTTTTTTTATCTAAAACTTTGTCAAAAGTGAATTTTTGAAAGGGTATTTTTGTAATATTTATTTTATATTATTTTTCCAAAACTGCTTTTTTGAATTTTTGTTAGATTTTGTTGTTATTCCATATTGAGAAAATATGGAATTTTATTTAGCAATTTGTGATCAGACCTTTTTATTTAGATAAACTAAGGATGTGTAATAAACTAAAAATTTTATTAGTATTTTTAAAATTTTTTAATTCGCGTTTTCTTTTCAATTTCGAAATATTTTGTGAAAAGCCGAAATTATTAGTTATTTTTTTTTTTTTTTTGATATATATGCATTCTTTAAGGATTATTTTTTATAACCATTCAATACTTTAAATGGAATCCTTGCGAGGAAAATGCCTAGCACTCGTTTTTTAAAATGTCAAGATCAAAATTTGTACTATTTGAGGCTGTTATTGGTAAGAAAAGTTAACAACTTTTAAAAAATTGTTAAAAAATCTGGATTCAATTGTTTTTGATTTAGTGATATTTTGTTTGTGGTGTATTTTTAATTATAAGTAGAATGATAATAATATTAGTAATGATTATATGATTTGAGATTTTTTTTCTTTAATTGGCTGTTATATACATAAGTTTTAATTATATGTGGTTTTTTCTTTAATTCTATTGGCTAAGTTCTATTAAAAATTCGCCAATTTGTAATTTAAACTTTTTAGAACTTATTGAATGAAGCTGCTCGCTGACTTGTGTTAATTTTTCATTTCGAAAAGAATTGTGTTTTGAAAAAGGCAAAACTTAAAATTTTTTGTCAAGCTTTGCTTTAAGAAGACCTAATGGCCTCTCGATTTTTTTTAGTTATATCCGGTTTGTTCTTGTTTTGGCTGGTATTTTTGTTTTATTTCATTTGAATTCTGAGAATTTTCTTTAAATGGAAAACTTATATCAATTACTTTCTGAAAAATATTTTCGGTTTGTTTATTTAAAATTTAATTTAAGACATTTAATTAAAAATTATTTTATTTTGTTGTTTTGTTTTTTTTAAGTTAAATATTTGTCTTTTGCTTAAGATTTATAATAATCCTTTTCCTTTTTCTTTTAAATTAAGATTTTTGTTTTATATTTTGTTTTGTGTTACTGTGTAATGAAGACGGAAATTCTAGTTATTTTTTTCTTACTTTTTGCTTTAAAAAAATGTGTTTCTTTCAGTAGTTGTCATGTTTATAGATGTTTAGTTTAACAAATGGAGTTCGTTTTATCTGCTCAATTGATGTTCAAATCGCGTTACTTTTCGGCTATAAAGTGGCTTTTTGTTTTGTAATGCTTGGATTTATTTAAGTGTTTTATAAAAATCTTTGACATATTTGTAATCTATACCATTTTTCCTGAGTGTAAACTGCTTAACCTGAATTAAAGAGTATGTAGTCAAAAATCTATCCCCGTATTCAAAAACTATTATTAAATTTAACAAAGGTATGCTAGATAAAATTTTCATAGAAAATTTGTTGTGTAAACATTTATTAAATCTTAAATAGTTTTATGAATACAGACAGTAATGTTTAAAAATTCCGAAAAATTTGTTAATCGAACTAAGTAAAAATGTTATGGGGGCTATTGTAAAGACTAAACCTTTTTAAGCAAAGCAATTAGAGGTAGAAAGTAGAGTTGAAAAAATTTCAAAGTTTTTCGTTTATTCTTTTACTTTATTTTTGAAAATTGAAGTAGGCATTAAAATTGCTTTTTTAATAAAATAAGTATTAAAATTGTGAAAGTTGTAGTTTTGGTTAAAGAATTTTTTTATTTTAAGCCTATTAAATTTACATAAGAAAACAGTCCTAAATAATTTAAAATAATAATATTCTTTAGTATTTCCCCGATTACTTCTGATTTAACTCTTAAAAACCTTTTATACTTATCAAAAAAAATTTGGCATCACTATTGTGCTTCTATGTAAAATAAACGGTAAAAGCAAAGATACTTTTGCTACACTGCACAAAATGTTTGGGCATCAAGTTTATGTTTTCGTACAGTATTTTGACATCAAAGAAAATATGGAGAAATTTCTGACATTTAATAACGAGCAAAGATTTCGGTTGTATTTAAATTACTTTTGCTAACTGTTCTTAGGAAATGCGACATAACTCTTGAAGTAATAAATGAAATAAATTATGAAAAGAAGTCTTGGTTTAATTGAACTTTAAAAATCTTTAAAACAATTTTTATAAAACCTGTTTCAGCAAATTTTTGTTGCAAGCCACAAGCTACAATTTGACGTTTAACTATAAAATTCAAATTTAAATATTTATGTGATGTTTGTGTAGAAAAATTTAAAAAAAGCACTCAGTTTTTTGAGCGGTTTTAATATACGTATACACAAACAAACCCCATGTCATTTGGAAACAGCACTAGGTTTTGAAAATATATTCGAAACATATTAAAGAGAAAAATCAAATTTTAGCTTGGGTTAACATTTCTTGCGACATTGTTTACGCTGCCAACGTCTCCACATCACACGTCGCAAAAATTCCTGAGCATAGTATGAAATGGGTCTCACACATTTAATTTATACAGATTTTTGAAGAAATGAGGAATATTTTCTTAAGAAATTTGCTTGTATGATTTTAAGCAGAAACATCTAAAATTTTTTCCATTTGTTTTTCTACCAATTGTTTATTTATTTTCTTGGAAAGTTTACATTTTAAAGGAAATATTTTAATGTGGTGTTTTCACAACACAAGTGACTAAACGTGTAGTAAAATTTATATGGAAAACACTCAAAAAACTGAGTGCTTTTCATATAAATTTTACTACACGTTCAGTCACTTGTGTTATGAAAACAGCACATAAGTTTCCCTACGAAATATTTTGAAACTTTTTTTTATAATTATGCTTGTATATATCGAATTCGCATACTGTTTTATTTAGTTTTAAAACTTAAGAAAACCCTTTTTTTGTTCCAAATTTTAAATTTCTCAAAATTATATTTGTTTATAGGAGAGCTTGAAATTTAACAAAAAAAAAAAAAAAAAATATTTTTTTATACCGGAGAGAAGAGAATATTACCATTTTAAAACGAACATTTAATTTTTCAATTATCCTAAAGAATTTATAAAAATATCAAATATTTTAAAAGAAAAATTGCTTTTATTACACAATTTCGCTAACAATAATTTCGTTAAACGTTTTTATAGTTCTGTAAATCATTTCGTTGTACAGAATAACGTGCTTGAAACGTTTTACAAAAATTCTGATAGAACATAGAAAATATTCCTGGAAAATATTGAAGGAATGAGACTAAAAAAGTATAAAAGCTTTTAAAATTGTAATTTGACTTCGAATACACATTCGAATTAATATGAAACTTTATGTTTTACAAAAACTCTCAACTTGTTTTCTTAGGGAATTTCCAGGATTTTGTGAATTAATGAAATGTTTTGTTAATTTTTGAAAAGATTTTCGATTTTTCACTCTAAAATTGTAAAAAAATTAAGAAATGTATGATATTTGACCATACACAATTATTTCGATATCTTATTGATTTCCTTGATTGAAAGTACTAATTTTTTCTAAAATCTCTTTCATATTACTTTTCGAGATGTTTCCCGATTAGTTAAAATGAGTAGAACAAAATTCTACTTTTCCCACTTTTAGGAAATATTATATAAAAAAAGGGAGAAGATATCATAAACTTTCACTATATTTAAGAAAATTGCCATTATTTTTACTTGATTTGCTTAAAAAGCCCAAGTAATGAAAAACTTTTGGGGTAAACTTTCGACACATTGACATCGTTTATGTTTAAAAATTATGAAAGCTTAATTTAAGTTTTACATCATTCTAATTTCCTCAATTTGCTTGCCATTTTTAAGATTTAGTCTTTGTCTCTTATAGAAAATTTTGAATTTTTCCATTTAGACCTAAAACTTGTTTTATTTATATGGCTTTAAACTTAAATTCGTTAATTTTGCGAATCCAAAGATTTATATTATAGCCAAAAGTTATATGTTGTATATATTATATAAGTTAAAAAAAAGATATTATGAAATTTATTTTAAAATACTTTACCCATTTTTGCCGTATTGTAGATGGTTCTTGTGGTTGGTTGGTTCATCTGAGTTGGCTAAGGTTTTTATTGTTGAAATCGTGCATTAATTGAAAAACTCACCAAATTTTCATTAATCTTCAATATGTTTTTGGCTTTTTTTTTGTTGTGCATTTTTCTCTTACCAATTTTGAAAAAAGAAATCAATCCAAAAAATTGTGATCTATATAACGATCGATGTAACCATAATACCCGATTATTTCTAACAGTATAACCTAACCGTTGAATGAGTGTGTAGTATAATTATGAAGTGTGCACTAAAAAATGTTAGTGTAACAGAGAAAGTGGGAGTAAAACAATATTAAAAATTATGTAAAAAGATGCCAGATGTGTTAAAAAAGTAGAATTTTGCAGCCAAATTTTATAGGAAGTTGAATTTTGAAAATTTGTAGAAATTAACAAACTTATGTATGTTTAATCTGAAAAATAATACATTTTTTTTTAGCCAGGATATTAAACGAAAATCTGTTTTTTTTGACCAATTTTGAAATAAAACATAATAATAGCGTTTTTTTGTTTTGTTTTAAAATTTTTTTATTGTTTTTTTTCCAATTATTAGCGAAATATGTTAAATGTAATTTTTATTACCAATTATTTTTTGTGTATTTTTTTAAGTATAAATAAATTTGTTTGGTAGGACTTAAAATTTAGAGAGTTTAATGTAGGGGTTTTTTGTTTAAAATGATTTGTTTCTTTTTTTAAGATTAAATAAAAAACAAAATGAAAATTTGTTCAAAGAAAAATTAAAATTGTAATAAATTTGTATGTATATGTATTTATAAATTCTCTGTAAATGATTTTTTATAAATGTTTATATTTAAGTGTAAATATTTAAATAAATTGGTTGAGCTTTGTTGGGGTTTTGTACTGTTTTTGTTTTTACTTAAGAAAAATTCCATTAATTTAAGAACATTTTTAAAAAGTCAAAAATGTGTTTCTTAAATTTTCTTAAATTGATGGGTTTTTTTTGTGAGGTTTTAAAATTTTTCGGTTTGTATTTGTAGTTTAAGGTTGCATAGTTTATTTAATTTTTCAAACACAATGTTGTATTGTAAAGGATTTGAATATTTGAGGAACATTTTTGGTTTTCAGAGATATGATGATTTGTAGAAAACGGAGTTTTAGAAGTAAAATTCTTAAAATTTTTCCAAATAATGAAATTTTCAGATATATAATCAAAATGATGAAAGATTTAGATTAAGATTTTTTAGGATAAGTTTAATATTTTAAGTCATATCCAAAAAATCTGAAATCATTTCTGGGCCTAACAATGTTTGTTATAAATTTGGTCATTGAACAAATTAATTTTACTCGTAAAGGTTTATTATTTAGAGCTCAAGTTTTATCTTTCTTTCGTGTTAATGCGCAAATATTTGAGTTTTACAGAAAATAATTCGACACTTAAAATACTGAAAGTGTAAAGAAAATTCTACTGAAATTTATCGAAAATTTTGCAAATTTCATGAAAAATATAATAAATATTTTTAAAGATAAGGATTTCTTCTTGGGCTTTGTTAGACAACAGTTTTAAAATATGTTTCTATTGTATATGCATAAATACGAAGTAAAACTCAGAGGGTTTTGACCAACAGGGTGGTTCGAAAGATGAAAATAATAAAAAAATATTGCCACAATTGCATAAACAAATAATTTTTCAACCCCATTAATATCGCTTTTTTAACTTAACTATTTGTATAAAAGTTTTCAAACAGAATTGTGTCCACACCACATATTTCATACAATATGACATACAAATTTGCCGTAGAAAGCCTTCGTGAATAAAATATCTATTTAATTTTGAGAGCGTGTTTTCCTATGCCCTCACATATAGACACTCAAGTCACAACAATGCTGTGCCTGATTATTAATTATTGACTTAGGAATTTTTGCCTGAAGTTGAAGACAAAGTTCTATTTAAACACTTACGGCGCAGTTTTTAAGCAGGGTGAAATATTTTTCATATCTTCGTTTCTTCATTTCTCCTTGATGATATTTGAATCTGGCAAAGGTGACAAGATCTCGAAACCTTCGCCTTAATAAGAAACTTTATGTAAAAAAGCAGAAGGTAAGTTCAAAAATATAAAAGCAGATAAATCTTATCTGGATTATGATATAAACCTCTTGAGTAATTTAAAGGATTCAAATCAAGGCGAATTTATGAATACGGTGTTGACAATAAAACAACAAGGACAACAATGTATTTATGTTGATGCTTTAATTGGTCGTTACGTCAAAAACAAAATCAAAGTTTCACATTTCTCTCATTCTCTCTCTCTCTCTCTCTAAATACGAAATAAGTAGCTTCACTTTGTTTTCAACGCCACCTAAACACGATAAGCCCATTTAAATATGTTTCAATATCAAACGGTGTGGCAACGGCTTAATGAGCTTTCTGAATGAAAGCAAGGCTGCCATCGCTTATTTTGTAAAGTAATTCTTTAAGGGGATCCAATTTATAATACAACACGTGGATTTTTGTGATTTATTAGTTGAATAAATATTTTTTTCTTTTTAAAAACTAAAATTAAGAAAACTAATAAAAATTATTAAAAAATTAAACAAATAAACAGAAAACTAAATAAAATTTTTAAACTTCCTAAAGTTTCTTTTCTAAATGTGTTTCTTTGGGATAAATTTTGAATTTTATTTTCCTTAAATTATAAAAATTTTGCCTAAACGTTTTAATTTAATTCCAAAAGTTTTGTATTTTTTTTTTCGTTTTTTTTTCTTATTATTATAGAGTTTATTGTTAATATGCCTTTTTAAATTGCCTAAAAGTTTTGCACAAATGTTTTTAATTTAACTATTTTTTTTTTATAAAAATTAAAAGGAACTTAATAAAATTTGTAAAGTTAAAAACAAACGTTGCTTTTGACTAAAACAGGCCAAAAATTTAGCAAAAGCTTTAACACGTTTATTATAATTTCATTTTAGTAATCATTTATACAAACTAAAAAAAAAATTAAATAATAAAAAGTTATTTTTTAAGTTTCTTAGAAAAAATTTTTTGTTATCACAAACTCAGTTACATTTGTATGTTAAAAATAAAATTTTTTAATTTTTTTTGGGTTTAACATAAATTTCTATATAAAAAATTTTGACAAGGCATTAACAATTAACTAAAAAAAATTTTGACAAAAATGTTGCTGATTTCTTCGTTTTATAATTTGGAAACTGTCTAAAAATTAATTTGATACAAAATAAGAAAAAGACAAATAATATCAAAATAAATTAAAAGTCTTAAAAACTTACTTGCTAAATAATTTTTTTTCTTAAAATTTCAATTTAGTTTTTCTGGTTAAATTTTATAAAGATATTTTTTTTTTAATTTATAGATCAGGAATCTCACCGTTTTGTGTTTTTTATTTAAATTTTGCAAAATCTAAGTTTTTTGCTTTTTTTTACAAAAATAACAAACTTAAATTTTGTTTGGTTGTCAAGAATTCACTATTGTAGTTTTTGTTTCTTTTTTGCGATTTTGTTTAAAAATTTTGTTTTATTTAAAAACGCCAAACATGCTTTTTAAAAAAGTTCAAATTTTTTTAAGCGGTTTGTTTTTCATCTAATCTATTTATTTTTTTGGTTTTTTTCAAAAGTTTTAATAATAATTTTGCCAATAATTTTAATAATTTTGTAGCTAAATTTTATTTTCTTAAACATTTTCAACCATAAAATTTTGAGCTTATGTTTTTTTTTTAAATCTTTTAAATTAAATTTGAAATTTTATCAAAAATTTCTTTTATTTCCTAACTTCGAAATGCGTTTGTTCGTTTTTTTTTAATTTCTTTTTATTTTTAAGATTGTTTTTCTGGGATAATTTTTTGTTCAAAATTGTCGAATTTCAAAAATTTAAAATAAAATGGAAAATCATAATAACGATGAGTTGTATGAATGTGCTTGATGTGCTTTGTTAGTAAAAAAGTTTTTAATCAAAAATTCTTCTTGAATTTCATTAGTTGTTCTGTAATTCAACAAGGATTTTGGTAAAAACTTAAAGTTTACCTCATTGTTAGTTTTTTTTTTTTTTATCAAATTCATTGGAGAATTTGTTAAAAGACAAACAAAAAGGCAAACGGATCCCTCTTAACCCTCCCACATTCCAAGAGTATAATAAATAAATTAATGAGTTAAAAAATATTTTATATATAAAAAAGGAAATAAATATGTAAAAATGAAATTATTAATGTGCTGTTTTCACAACACAAGTGACTGAACGTGTAGTAAAATTTATATGGAAAACACTCAAAAAACTGAGTGCTTTTCATATTAATTTCACTAAACCTTCAGTCACTTGTGTTGTGAAAACAGCACATAAATAAAGAATTTTTAGAACGTTTTCCCTACAAACCTCTTCTACAATATTCATTGAAATCTGCTCTCAAATATATTTCGAAATATTCAAATTAAAACAATTCATCCTAAAGTAATCGAAAGATCAACTGTTATTATGTTTCTCTTAATTTGGATTTCCACATTGGATTTCATAAAAATGTTCACAATTAAAATGAATAAATGCATAAGACTTTTGTCATATTAAAGAAAATACTTTTCTAAAAGTATTTGCCGCGACTTATACCAACAACTACTAAACATGCTTCTCAAAAAAAAATTAATTGGTTGACCAGAAATTTACAGACGAGTTCCAACGAACGGCCACAATCTATTTCTATTTACAGACATTGTCCATTTGAATTATCCGAAGTCAAACAATCATTCGGAGCAAGATCAAGTGTTCAAGGAATTAAGAACAAACTCTATTTTTTTTTTATAAGTTTGTATTTAATAAACATGTTTTATTTGTCGCCTTTAAGAAAACTATTTGAAAACTACTAGAACTACTTAGTCTGTGTTAACACAATGAAAGCTTTCTTTCTGGAAGTCTGAATTTTACGATGGGTGAAAGGAATTGCATTTGCTTCCCCTGTCACTTATAACCTCACACTTTCTATAAGAATATCTTTTTATGTCTTTAACTTTTTACTATTTCTTATAACTTCGCAGCACTTTGTGAGCTATAATAATTGTTTAATAATAGTGGAGTTAAAAATTGATTTATCATGGTCTTGCAACATAGCAAGTGCAAAATTGTTTAGTAATTTACTATAGTTAGTATACCATTGGGTTACTAGTAGATACTTAACCATTTTGCAAATGATAAGTGATCGTTATTGCTTTTGAATTTTTGTAATCGCAATTAATTAGAAATTTATTGAACCTATCAGTAGCCCAGTTCACAATCTTGTGCAATTGGACTGGCATCGTAGCATTTGCATAATGGTATTTACTATAATCCCAAAAGTATACTATAATAAATTACTAAACCATTTTGCAATTGCTATGTTGCAAGACCATTTGCAATTATTTTTGAACCCCACTAATGTAAGCAAATGAAAAAGTTCTAGTGCTTAGTAATAGAAAACAGTAAAAGAAGCATACTTTAAGGATCCCGATATTTAGTAGAATGCAATTAAAACAAATTTGAACGGCTGGCGTTTAAAATTTTTTCTTTTCCATTATTATTTTTTTAAAAAGATAATTTAATCTTATTTAAGATGGAAATATAAATTCTTACTAAATTAATAAAAAAAATAATATGGTAATTATTAAATTATGTTTTAAATCAAATTCGATTGCTAAAGTAATTGAGCAAAATTCTACTTAAGTGCCTTTAATAGGTCAATATAGTAAATTTCAAGGGGTCTGTACACATTCAAGCACTTCTCATCAAGCGCTATGGTAGTACATATTAGTAAAAATCTCTTTGTATGTGTGACACTGACAATGATGGACGAAAAATCAAAAAATTTAGAGATTTGATGGCGAATCTTACGTCCGAAAAACGTACACAAGTGAATTCGCCGTGACGTCAAGACCCCTTTGAAAACCGTCCAGACTATCAATTGCCATGTGTGCACAAGAACAAAACCTTGGCAGAATAACCGACGCTCAATTGTTCGTGTTCTTTGAGGTGGGGCACGACAACTCTTTTTATTTTTATGTTGCCGGACCATTGGTGATCAAATCCTTACAGCTATCAGACTTACTTTATAATACTAAAAGAGTGCACTACGGTTTGTGTCTTTACTATAATATTTAGATTTGCAATTACTAAGTAATCATTATACCATTGCCTTTGTAGATTTCTTACCCCCGGTTTACACAAACAAGTACTTTTTGCAAATAACAAAAATGACGAAGAAGTAGCCGAATGTCTTGCAAGTTGCATGAATGGTTACACAGTCACGTAAAAGTTCTTTATAAATCAGAGCTACAAAAAACCGTTGGACTACATAATTATTATCGCTTTTTTTATATCAGATTTATAGTTTAAAGTGAAAGCAATTTCTTTTTTTCTATGTATTTACAAAAATAGTTTAAAAAGTTTTAAAGCTATAATTATTGTTTCCTCTATTAAGTTCATTTATTGGATAATACTGTTTTTATTTTTGACATTTTGCTGCAATTGCCAAAAGATCACTGTCTCCCAAAATCTCTTGCAGGTTTATGTGAGCGAATTGAGTTTCACTTGCATGTGTAAGTCCCAGGTTAAAATTTTAAATAGTAAAATGCTCAAGGAGTTTAAGGGTTTAAGAAGAATTATTTAGCTTGAACATACTAAGCTCCTGCGTAGTCCTCTCTCAAGCCGAACTCTCCCACAAGTCTTAAAAAATCAGCCCTTTAGTGGGCTTTTCAGAAACATCACATTCCGCGAATTTCGGTTTAAGCCACAATCATCAGGTGATTCCTGAAAGTATCCTGTCAGAGGACAGACGAAGCTTCCAAAAAGAAGATATCCCTAAGGCAGGATGCATTTCCCATCAGAAACATACTTACGGAGGCCTCAGCCAATAGTCAGAACGATGGCATGTAACTGACTCCCCTGGGTACTAGATTTAATCTCTGGTCGGCCGCGATCTCAAGAGATCGGTCTATTTTGGATTTTGGCTGAATCCCAGGTATTGCCTGCACAAGATTCACCTCGAAGTTAAATTAAAGTTCTCAAAGAATTAAGAATTTAAGTTGCATAGAGTCTATGCTTTTCCTAGAAAGATTATCATTGAGGCATACAATTTGAATTAAAAGTTATTAAAGCAAAAATTTAATAAAATAAACTCCATTTTTTTGTAATATTTTTTAAAATGATTTTAATTTTTTTTTGATTTTCCATAAAATTAACATAATATTATAAAATATTGAAACTTAAGGCAATCATTTTATAATTATAATTAAAAAAAATTAAAAACTAAAATTTACTAAATTAGAAGTTAAGGAAAAAAATTATATTTTTTTTGCGATAAAATTTTTTTTAAAAAAAATTTATTAAAAACTAAATATATACAAACGAAAGTTAAAAATAAACTTAAAAGCTATTTAAAAGAATTTAAATTATTTATAAAATAATAACTAACAAAGACTAGGGGGTGAGACCTTAAATTTTAACAAAATAAAAGTTTAATTAAATAAACTTAATTAAACTTTTTTTTTATGTGTGCTTTAATATTAAAATTTACAAAATTTAAAAGCTAACATTAAAAAAAAAAATAAAATCTTAAAAAATTAACTTTGGTTTTGCAAAAAAAAACATACGCTCAAAAATTTTGTGGGTCTTTAAAATAAAATTTTTCACAAACTTATTTCAAACTAAACAAAAAAAAAATTAAATACACATAGACATAAATTTTTTAATTAATTATTTTAATATATAATTTTTTTTTTTTCCAAAATTTTGCTTTTTTTTAATACATTAAAACAAAATCTACTTTGCAACCTTGGGTTTTTGTGGTGTCAGAAATCGAGGTATTTTGAAAGGATGTTTTTCGTTTTTTTTAATGGTAGAGAGTAAAGAAAACTTGGTTAAACTTTACAAACAATGCTTTAAAAGGACTAAGCGGCTTCTAAGCAACAGGATTTAAAATTTTTGACACTTTAACTTGTGAAATATATGTATGTATATAAAAATTTTCTTTAATATATATTCAATATTTTTAGTAATTAATAAACTAAAAAATATTTTAACTATGTTCAGGTTTTACAGTTTACACTATTGTTTTGTTTGTTGGGGTAATTCCCTTTAAAAAAAATGTATGTATGTCTGGGTTCAAACTATGAAAGTTTTCTTTCAGAAAGTCTGAATGAAGAAACCATGCTATTCTTCTCTCCCTTTCATAGTGTGAAGCCAGACTATAATGTAGTTTAAAAATGCAAGGGTTTGTGTCTTAGAAATGGTTCGTGTATTTGTTAAGTTTTGAAATGGATTTCGATAAAATGTCAATTTAAATAATGTAAATCATATATAAAAAATAAAAAATGTTTTCAAAAACGTTGCCTTTAACATTTAGTATTTTTTTTTTTTATTAAAACTGATTTTAGTTTTAAAATCTTTTTTCGAGTTTGGCATTTTGTTCGTTTTTTTTCTTCCTACTTTTAAACAAGGCTTTAAAATCAATAAGCGAGTATAAAATATAATAAAATCTTTGGTTTTTATTTACGAACCATTTTGTTTTTTTCGTTATTTCGGTATATTTTTTTAAGTTAAATCCTTGAGGTATGCTTTAAATTTCTTTTGAGAAGAAACATTAAAGAGGGATTTTTTTTTGTGTTTTAAAGAAATGATTGATAAATTGTTTAGTAAAAAAAATAAGAAATTTTCATTGTTGTAGCTGTTGTTAATTGTGTTTTTGTTGTATATAAGTATGATATTTGAAATATGTCTGGTTTGTTTTTATGGTAGGTATATTTTTTACTCCAATTGTTCCAAAAAATTTGGAGATTTAAAATATTCTGGTACAGGATCATCGAGACGCGATATAATTTTATAAATTGATTTCTTCCACGATTGTTCTGTATCTTTGCCACCTTGTATAGCGCGGAAAAATTCACGTAATGTTTGCTCCACTACAAAACGGAAATTTTGGGGAACCTTATTTTGGTGTTTTTTTTTTTTTTTATAAAAAAGTAACAAAAAAAAAGATTAAATTAATTTTTGTTTTAAGAAGTATAAAAGTTAAATAAATTATGTAGAATTTAAGAAAAAGATAATTACCTCGATATGATTATTGCGATTATAGTGTAAATTCAATACTCTATATAGTTCACTATCCCCACTAATGTGCAAATCTTCGGCACATTTAACACCTTCGGTAACAGCTTGACGGGCATATTTCTCCATTTGTATATAGTAAAATTCTCTGTAACAAGACAAGGATCAAAATATACAGAAAATTAGTAAAATTTCAAAATACAACATATATCTAGGCTCTTCTTAATTTCTAAATTTTTTGCCTTCTTTTAGGCATAGATTTTTTTCAACATTATTAAAAATGAGTTCCAAAACATCGGTTTCAAAGCAATTAGCTTTTTCAATTTAAAAAAGTGTAGCATTTTACGATGTTATCTGTCCCTAAGTGCACTAAATTTATAAAATTTTCATGAATACAAACATAAGTAATTTTGTAAAACATTATGAAGCCTGAAAGATATTTAAATTTATAATCTTAAGCTTTTTCAAATGATCTTTAGAGAACAATTAAAAGTAGCATATTTCTGGTCTGTCAAAAATATATAAACTAATAGCCTACTTAAAGGCGTATAATAAAGGTCGCTAGACTGTAGACAAACTAAGGCATAATTTTAGGCTCAAATATATGTAATAAATATTATAAAACAAAGCAGAATGAGGCAAGCCAGGGGGCAAATTACGACATTCGGTATCGAACGAAATCCCCATTTGAATTCTATTGTAATTTCGATCGAAAAGGAATGCCGTAATTTGACCCCAGGGCTTATTTAGAGGTAAGGTCTTTAAGTGTCAGACACTTGAGGTTGCACTTAAATACATATGTATGTAGTTAAAGATGATATGATTTGTTGGCAAGATCGCTAGTTTAAGGAAATTTTTTTTTATATAATTATTAGTTCCTTTTCAATCCATCGGAGATAATATGGCCATAACAAATTCTCTCCACTGACATCTATCAGTTGCTTAAGACTTCAGTTGAATCCATCTCATCCCGTGGTCTGCAGGCTCTTTCTCTATATTTCTTCTCCAGATATCAGTGCTCTACTTGTTCGACCTGCCAGTGGGTTTTATTTGATTGCAGTTTTTACGATGCCGCCCTCCGGTTTCCGTAGGGTATGGCCAATACATCTCGATTTCCTTCGGAGAATTAACGTTTGAACCGGGGTTTGCTTTGTTCCCTGCCATATGAATTGCCTGGAAACTGTGGCTAGCCAGAATATATTCAGTGTTGAATATTTTAAGTTTTGTGTTGGAAGATTTGTGTGAAGATCGCCATGTAGGATTCAGACGACCAAAAGATTGGTTGGACATGTTCAGGAAATCGAAATCACGTGCAATTTAAATCGAACAAATTTTGAAAACTCTCCCGTCTTCAAAGTTCATAAAAACTTTTCCTTTTATATACCTCATACTTTCAGGACCATTTTCCTCTACCTAAGCTACTTTTTAAGTCTGGAAAAGCTACGTTCATTTTCAATATCAGGTAAAATGTACAAATATAAACTTATTATTTGAAATAATTGATTTTAAACAAATGTTAACTAAATATTTTTTTAAACTTTTTGCCTGTATTCATAACATTTTTCTAATGCAATAAAGGCTTAAAGAACAAATTCACTATGAAAATTATCCTTAAAAACGTTTGTTAAATTTAATTATTGTTTATGAATATGGGGGTATGTCTTTATAAAATAAACTAATAAGTAATTATCTAATTATCTCTTTTAATTACATTATTCCTATTTTTGGTTTTAAAAGCTTGCTACAAACAAAAGGACACTATTTTATTGTTATGTTTGTATAGGCACCTTTCTTATTCTTGTGTATAAGTATTGAAGCACTCTTTAGCTTTTCTTTTCAAGCTCTTCAGGAAAAAAAGACATAATAAAGTAATTGGCAACTGTTAACATATAAAAACAAAATTATATATTTACACATAAGAATTTATTACAAAAGTACACTTAACCTCAAAAGCCAACCCACACCCACCCACATATCTACCTACACACTCCCAAACACACAGATATTTGTATAGACAAGCATCTTTTATTTATATATCCTTTAAAACGGTGAGCTTGCTACTCAATATAAGGACCTAAATAGGTGAATAGCAAAAAAAAAAAGAAGAAAAAAGAACTTAAGTATCTAACACTTAAACACTTACAGCAACACAACACTACTACGACTACTTTTAGTAGCTTCTTTTTAGAACATATTGCAGCATACAACAAAAAAAACACCGTTAATATAAATTTCTTTATATAGACATGTGTGCAAATATGTATAAGAGTTCGGGGGAACGGAAAGTATATGTGCATGTTTGTTTTTAATATATTAATAAGGAGCCACTTTTCTACACAAAATTTTCCACCATCTTAAATAAACTAATTAGCTTGTGTTGACATTTTGTTGTTGGTTGCATCCTCTCTTTTTCCTATTTAGAAAAAAAAAATATGGTAAAAAAGTGCAGCAAGCTCTTGTAAACAAGTGAGCTTTTGTTTCTTTAGAACTCTAACAACCTCTTTGGATTGTTGCTAAAGGATTTTATGTTGTTGTTCTAAAGGAAAGGTATTTTAAAGGATTTTTTTATGTATATGCTATAAATGGCCCCTAAAAATATGCTCTATATTTTTTTGTTTGGTAGACAGGTGTGAATTTCCGTCTTAATAGAACCACTTAGCTTTATTTACAGATTTAGTTTAGTGTTAATTTAAACCATTTAATTTTTTTTTTGTTTTGTAAAGACCAATAAGCGAATGTTTATTTGAAACTTTGTCATTTTGTTAAGTGTTTGAATAAGTAATAAACAAATGATATGTATTTTGCAAGCAAATTTAGTGAGGACTTTTAGTCAAAATGCAGTTATTTTTTTTTAAGAAACAAATGCTCGTTGTATAAATGTAGGTTTTGTATTTTAAAATTTATTTTGGAGTTGATTTAAGTAGTGAATTTTTTAGGAAGACCATTAAGCAATAGCAGGCCAGGGTTTACAAAACTGCAGTAGAAACCAAAAAACTGTCGAAAAAAAACAAAAATTTGTGTACAATTTTTCGCGTTTTTGAGTTGGTTTAACAGCGACTGTTTACATTTAAAAAACAACAGTTTTTTTGGCCATTGACATATAAAGAAGGGGAAGAAATGGCTGTTTTTCTACTTTGACTGCAGTTTTTTAAACGCTGTAGCAGGCAACTGACAGCAACGGCTCACAGTCAGAATCATCTATTTTTAAAAGTAATTCTTTAGAAAAGTTGTGATAAGAACGATTTCTTCCTAAAGACCAATTAGCAAGCGCTAAATTCCTTTTCTTTAAGTTCCAGCAAAAGCAATTTTTCGTCAATTTCAATTAATAATAACCATATCAAATTGAAATTTATCTAATTTTTCACATTTTTTCAAAGATAAAAGCCTTGGATGTTTATATGATTTTTTATACAAGATAACCGACCAAATCTTAAAAATCTTCAACGCACGTTTAAAATGTATTTCTGTCTTTTTTACAAAGATTTCTAAATCAAGTATCCTTTCTAGGTACTTAAACAAACGAGCCTGTATGTGTGTTTTGTTATCTTCTTTTTTTTTTTTTGTTAATTTCCCTACAAAAATAATGTTCATTTTGTAAACCTCTTGTTTGAAAAAAGACTTATTAAACAAAAAAAAAACAATTCTTTTGTTTTAATTTTCTTTCTTATCCTTTTTTCTTGTACTTTAGCTTTTTGCATTAAATGCTTGACTGGTGTTTTGACAAACTGACAGACAACATATAGACTTAATGCATTATATATTGGATTGTTGTACAAGAAGATTAATATGACATTATTAATAATTTGCAGCATACTTTTAGGTTTTATTATCATTCTTCTCAAACATTATAATTATCATTTCCTTTTTATATAAATTTCAATAATATTTTCTCATACTTTTCTACTGCGACTTTAACATCGGGCTACAACTGCACTTATAGTGTATTTGTGTGTGTGTGTCTGTGTGCGTGTTTGCAGGTTTTTTTTATTATTAAGTCCTTTTTGCAAATTATTAAATCCTTTATGTATTGTATGGCAAAAAAGCAGTAATACTTCATGTTTGGGTATTACTTTTCTTTGTCTTTGTGTAAAGAATTTTTAATAAATCTCAAATGTGCAAAAAAAAAAAGGAAAAATATATATTAATAATAATAAAAAAATCTCTCAACTGTTAGAAAATGATTGCAGTTCTTAAGGGGGTTTCTTATGCCGTTATTATGCATGTCATTTGTAAATATTGTGGCAGTATGAAAACCCTCCAGATCCCCAAACTCTTAACTACAGAAAAAAACCACAAAAGTATGCAACAATATTTGCAGTATTCTTAATAACTCATCCAATGAGTTCTTGTTTTTTTTTTTGTAAAAAAGAAAAAGTGGTAGGAAGAGAGTGTGGGCTGTAGGGAAGGGGGCGGATGTAATGGTGGGATTTAATTAGACAAAAGCTTCAGGCATAGATTAGCTTACAAGTGTAAGGAGATGCAAATGTTAAGGGAGATGAAGATAATAAGTATAACAAAACTATGCAAAAGAAAATTTTACCAAGGATTGAAATAATTAATTAAAAA
The DNA here is from genome assembly GCA_949318255.1 of Pollenia labialis. NCBI lineage: Eukaryota > Metazoa > Arthropoda > Insecta > Diptera > Polleniidae > Pollenia > Pollenia labialis. The sequence goes on from OX439139.1 coordinate 29,195,309, forward strand.
AATAAATAAGAAATAAGGAAAGCCGTTAATTAAAGATAAATAAGAAGATTTTTCAAATTTATTTAAGCAAATTTAATATTTAAAAGAATAAGGTAAATATAATTATATTATTAGTTTCCAAGCGCTGCCTAGTTTCAAGCAATAAATTTAGGTAATCAAAACACAAGGTAAAACTTATATTTTAAATGTTCTTAAATACTCCTCTGAAAGCAATACATATTTGAAATTTGAAGTATAAGTTAGGGCTTTAATATAATATGAGGCTTTCTTATAACTGAAAAACAAATTTAAGGAACGAAAGCCTAGTTTTAGAAAATTATATATTAGAATTGCATATCAAAGCTTTTCAGTCTTAAGAAACCAAAAATTAAGAAAAAGTTTTAGGCAAAAATATAATAAAAAGTTTACTAATAAGTGAAACACAATTTTAAGAACTGAAGCTTATCACAAGGATTGCAAATTCTTACAGCCGCATTGAAAACAAAAAGTTAGCCACAGTTTGTGCACTACGTACAACGAGTTGCTAACTAGAATGCCGATTAAGCTTAGCAGATTGTTAGCACAGAGTTAATTCATAACAAACTTTTCTCCATCTGCTAACTTTTATAAATCAAATCTGAATTTTAATGATGCCACAATTTTGTTACTGTTTTGTTTTTTTTTCTCCACATATAACATATAACCAGGGCTTGGCAAATCGTTAGCCGGGGTTTGGTAAGTGTACTATGCATAAACTTTGTGCTAACATCATGCCAAATTTTCATTATGAATACGGCTGTTAATATTGCAAGAAGGCGACAATTTCTTGCCTCTAAGCAAAAAATAAAGATCTTACTTTGTTACAATGTTTTTAGTGTTTGTAAGAATTGTTCCGAAAAACTACAACATATGATAAAATATAGGCAATTAAAATTACTTATTCTTGTTTAAAATTTGTAAGGCATATCCAAATTACACAGTTTTAGAACATTTGCTCCTTAAAGAACTGTAATTGTCAATTTTATGGAAATAATCGCGAATGTTGTCAATCCTTAATAAGAATTTCCGGCAAACTTTACGGACCTAAAAATGTCAAGGGCCTAATTGTAGAGTAATAAAATTGTTTAAGACAAAAAATTAACGAGAATAAGCCATCGCAAGACATATTTTAAAAAAAGCTAACAATTCAAATATTTAAGCCATTTAAACAGACAACAACTGAAAATTAATAAAATTCGGCCTTAAAAATTAAATGAGTCATTATACTTTAAGGATTATGAAATCTGAATTTAAAAATTATCAGTGTCTTCTTAAATTATTTAAACACCTAAAAACTATTAACAAAAATTTAAAGCATATCCTAAAGCTGTTGATAAAATCCAAACTTATAGCCTAATTTAAGGGTAAACCCCTATTTTGTTATGTAAAACTCATACATGATAATTAAAAATTTCTATTAGTTCTTCCTATTTCGCTTACATTTTTACTCATCCTAACAAACTCTTTATAATTTCAACCAATTCGAACTAATCGTGCTAATTTTCAAGATTTCCCTAAGCTCTTTCACATCTTATTTAACATTTCACAAATGCAGCACATGCCGTTTGATTTTTTGTACAGAACATAGATGTATGTTGCATAAACTTCTTGTCATTTTTTGTTATTTCCAAACAATAAATATTTGTCGCTATTGCAAACTTCTAAGCACACAAACATATAGACAATTATATATTTCACACATTAAAAATTGCAACAACAAAACATTTTATTGCTGCTGCTTAAATAGCAGCAACAAACAAATAAACCAAAAGAAAGAAACAGCAAAAAAAAAACACAACTGCGACATAACACAACTACGACAAAAGAATTACAATCTCAAACACCAGCCTGGCTGTTTTCTTTTATAGTCAGTGCTGCTGCCTTTGCTGTGCTGTATATGGCAATATGACAACTTGCTAGATGTCAAATTATAAACGCGCTAAATAACAAATTCCCCCTGGTATTATAGAAAAAAAAAATATGAAACGACTTTTTTTGTCTTTTCTCTCTCACTACAGAGGCTTCTAGTGATTGCACCTAAAAGTAGGCAGCAATATCGTAAAGAAAAACATTTTATGATTGTAAATATACAAGACATTATTAAAACAAAACCGGCATTACAATTGTAATGATGCTACAGAAAAATATAAATTCTTATGAAATATATCAATATGAGTTGTTGCTTTTGTGTAAGGTGTGTGTGTGTGTGTGAAGAAATAAAAAGAAAATTACAAAAATGATTTTTTTGTTGATATTTTTCTACAAGCCTTGAAGTATGCAATATAAAATAACAAGAGTAGCAAAAGATATAAAAAAGGAATATAATCAATAGAAAATAAGATATTTATGATTTACAGGCATTATGCAATAAAAATAATAAGTAAATTCTATTGTGAGGTGCCATGTTTAAGAAAATAATTAAAAATTACATTCTGTAAATCTTGAAAGGAAGGCAATTTCCAGCAGATCTTGATCAACGTTTATTTACATTAAAAAAAATAAACATAAAAACATTTAAAATTTCATTCAGTTTCGTTTAGTTTAACCGAATTTTTCCTTCTTTACACAATGTAAACAATAGGTTTACAATAAAAAAAATTAAGAATTTTTAATTTAAATTTTAACATAAAAAAATATTATTGTTAATTCTATGTAAATAATCAATGTTAACAACTTTTAGAGCAAAATATATATATTAAAGCCGAGAAGCACAAAAGTAATAAAAATTGCTCTCAAGGTCCATAATGGTAGTTCATTAGAAACTTATGGTAATTGTTACTTCCTTGCTAGATACAATTTCTTACACAATGTAAAGAATAGGTAAACTTTGTAACACTGTATGTTTACATGCAAAATTCAATCGTTTACCTTATGTAAATAACTTACGAATTTAAAAAAAACCTATCTTGTTTACTTTTCTTAAAATTTAGGTTAGTTGTACGATGTAAAGAATTGAAAAACTGTAGAAAATTGTACATGTTTTAACGAATTCTTCAAATCGTATTAGTTGCCTTAAGTAAGTTTTGTAAATAACCAAATTACTTGTGTAATCGCTTTAAATTTTTAAACAAATGTTTAATTTAAACTTTTTTTCAACACAATGTAAACAAAAGGTTAACACACAATTTACGTGTTTTACTAGAATAGTTTATCCTAAGTAGAAAATGTAAAAAAGTTAATTTTTGGGGAAAACAGTTTTAATATTTACTTTTTCAAACTTCTACAAAGTATTAAATATTTACACAAAGTAAGACAATCGGTTAATAAAGACTTCGCATGTTTTAACTTATTTAAAAATGAGTTATTTTCCTAATGCATGTAAATTATGTTAATTGAAAATTTTTACTATAACAAATACAAAATGTTTACAAGGTTACCTTTTGTGCACAAATTAATAACGGCGTATTTAAACAATTTATGAAGGCAACAGGTGTTTAAATTATAAAAATTCTAAATCTAAACATTTAAAAAAAAATTTAGTTTTAGTTTTTGCAAGCTTTTCAAACGTTTACACAATGTTAAAATTTCTAATAATTGCACTATAAATCAAATTTTACCTAAAGTAAAAAATGTAAATAGTTCTAATAATAATAATAATATTAGCCTAATCAACATGTTAAAAACTTAATTGAATCTCTAATTCAAGCTATTAAATTTTTAATTTAATCAAAATTTATTTGTTCAAAGAAAATTTTTAGTTTTTACGTTATTTTACATATTACACGGTCTTCAACAGGTTAACAATAGCTAAAATATGATAACGTTAAAAATTTTGTATTTAAACTAAATTTGATAAAATTTACTTAGATTTCTGATTTTTTACGTTATTTACACAATGTAAAGAATTAAAAAGGTATTAAATTTTAATAATTTCTTGTAATTGTTTTTTGGATACATACTAAATTTAGAAGAAACATTTTTTTCACAAAATGTAAACAATACGTAAACAATTAATTAATGGTTGAAATTTGCGATTTTTTTGATGTAAACCAACTCGGTAATTAAAAGAACAGAATTAATTTTATAAGTTCTAGTTATTGACATAGGACTAACATGTTTTTCAATAGGTAAACAGTAGCTCAATTAGGCTAATTACATGAATTGATTTAAAATTAAAAAGTTCTGCTGAACTTTTAACTTATTCACACAATGTAAAGAATTTAGAAAACCCTTAATTTAATTACTGTTATTTTAGATTTATTCTAATTTTAAGTAAATAAAATCAAGAATTTTTAGTTGTTTACAAAATGTAAAAAATATGTAAACAATTACAAAACTAAAAATATTTGTACTATTTTCAGTGTTTAATTGGCGCTTATTTCCCTAATTTAAAAGTTGCATTATTTACATGGGGTAAGCAATATGTCAATAATGTAATAAAGCCAAAATTTAAAGATTTTTCCAACAAAAAAAAAAAAAAATTACTTTCTAGTGTTTTTTTTTTAAAGTAACAATTTCTTATTTTTGTTTTGTAATATGGAAAATTTAAACATGTTTCCAAAATTCTGCGGGTTTTTCTTGTTTCTTTCTAAACTCAACTTGTCTCATTACTGTTTTCCTTTAACATTTTAACATTTTATGTCTTTCCAGCTTAAAGTGTGTACTTTTCATTTTTCGATAATTTTATAAAATAACAAAACCCGCATTAGTTTTAAAACAAACCAACAAAAAATTGCATTGACATAATTTTAAATAGATAAAGCCTTTTCTCATTAATTATTTGCATTTAAAATTGAAAGTAGTTTAAAAGAAAAACCTTTAGCTACCAGCAAAATATGCAAACAAAACTACACTAAGCGCCAAAATTTATATAATTTTCTAAAATGGTAACCATCTGTTTTAAGAAAATAAAAAAAAACCCAAATAAAGTGTGGCACACGTTTTTATTTTGTTCTACCAAGTCACCTGGTTGTACAGTGATTTTAGAATTCCTTAAGACAGCTGCTTTTCAAACATCTACACATACAAACATACACACCTTTTTCTTAAAGGTAAAATTTTTTTTTTTTTTTTTTTTGAAATAACTTAAGATCAGATTTAAGTAGGAAAGAAAAAACGCTCGTGTAAATTTGCACCTTTTGATTTCTTTTCATTTCTTTTGTTTATTTGGATTTAATGCGCAAGTCTGGGGTTGGTTTTTACTCAAAGAAATCTTTAAGACATTTTTCTATTGTCTTGAAAACGTAAGACGTTTTGCGTAGAAAAGATTTATAACAAATCTCAAAATCAAACGGTTTTCTTGAAATTAGGGGTTGTTTTTGTTTGTATGGGAATTTCTTGTTTTTTAAACTAAATTTAGGGTGTTTTGTTTCTTTTGGAGAGGGTTAGTTAGTTTTCTGTGGCTTATGTAAGTTAAAATGGGTGGGAATTTTTTTTGGCCTTTCCTTAAGTTTGAAATAAACGACATTTGCGTTATTGAAACTTATTATTGTTATTTTTGAAAAAAAGTTAAACCGTTTTCCGGTGTGAGAATTTTTTTTCGTGTGTAAAGTCTTTTAAGGAGTTTTTATCAATTAAAAAAGTAACGGTTTTCCTTATATACGAATAAATCAAGAAGTAAGTTTAGCTTAAGAAAATAAATGTTCAAAAAGGGGTGGTTTAAGGAATATAGAGATAATAATAAAATAAGAAGTAAACAAAAACGTATTTTACAGAAAATAATTTTTTAATGATTCACACAAAATAGATAAAACAAAGAAAATGAAAATTGTTTGTTATATTTTTATTTTCTCTTTGAAATGTTGCTTATCAAATAACGATATTTTAATTTAATTTTTTTTCCAGTAAAGAAATTTTTACAAAGTTATTTTAAGTTAGTACGTTCTACATACATACATATGTAGATACATATGTATTTGTAAGTAAAATAGACATAAGTACGCAAGATAAAATGGGAATCACCGAATTTGAATTACGCTTATTTCATACTTATGATTAAAAGCAAAAATCAACGTATTTTTGTTTAAAATTTATGGCATTGTTTAGCTTTTATTTACAATATAAAAGCAATGTAAACTTTTGAAAACCTTATTAAATCCATAATTAAATTAATAATTTAATTTAGCAAAAAAAAGATAACCTTGTAAAACTTGTTGCCAAAGTTTGTATTATTTACATTAAAGTTTTTAAATAAACATAATTTACATACGTAAATTGCCTGTTCGTCGATAACGATGATAAATGTAAAACAAAAACAATACTTTATTATTTGTTTTAAATTTAAGTTAACCGAACAAAGTCTTCATTCGTTTTCGACGAACAGGCCCTAAATAAATAACTCATCTTTAAATAAGTTAAAAAATGCGGAACTTTTATTAACCGATTTTTTTACTTTGTGTAAATAATTGCCACTTTGCAAAAGTTTGAAAAAGTAAATATTAAAATAGTTTTCAACAAAAATTTAAATATTTTCATATTCTGCTTAGCGTAGACTATTTTAGTCAATATGTAAATTATCGAGTGGGTACCTATTGTTTACATTATTTTACAATTATAAGTGATTACACAAATACTTTAGTTATTGATACATATTAGTAACATAAGGCAACAATTCTATTTGAAAAATACGTTAAATTATGTCAGTTATTTACATAAAGGTAAACAATTTAATTTTTTATGTTAGCATACAGTTTAAAATATATAGATTAACCTAATCTTTACATTGTGTTAAAAATTTAAACTTGCAAAAAAGTTATAATAACCATAGCTTTCCCTATGATTTTATAAAAATACAATCCTGAACCTTGAGATTAATTAATTAGGTTAAAACGCTTCTTAGATTTTTAAATTTATTTTTACGCAAAATTTGTTAACTTTCATTGTTTACATAGAGTAAACAAAAATAAAATCTTGGAATTTATTTCTCATGTTGAGTAACTTTTTTTTTATACAAATTTTTTATATTATTCGAATGTATATTCTAAGTCAAATTACAATCCTCAAAAGCTTTTATACTTTAATAGTAAACAAAAATATTTTTTTATTTTAAAATTTAAGGTAAAAAATTCCTTAACTATTTTTTATTGTAAGCCTATTGTTTACATTGTGTAATATACGAAAAATTCAGTTAGACTAACCGAAATCTAATAAAATGTTCAATGTTGATCATTTTTGTTAATGCAAATAATCTTTGGTCAAGTTTTGCTGGAGAAAACCATCTATTCAAGAAGTACAGAATGTCATTTTTAATTTGTTCTTTCAATATGACACCTTAAAAGAGAATTTACTCATTATTTCTTCTACATAATGGCGGTAAAACATTAATATCTTATTTAGTATTGATTATATTCCTATTTTAATATCACGGTAAATAGAGGTATAAAAACGAAGCAGGGATAAAAGAGGTAAAATCGCGGATAATAGAGGTTGGAAAACAAAACGAGCAGTATGTCGGCTAATAAATGTAATTGGTTAAAGAGGACCGGATAGCACACGGCAAACTGTAATAAAAACAAGTAAAAGTGGTATATTTGGCTTTGGCGAATCATAAATATCCTTCACCAAACGCAATGCAGTGTTTTAAAACATTCGCCCTCTTACGCACGATATCAAAGAAAATTAAAAAAAGAATAAAAATACTTAGTTTTCATCTTTGTTTTAATCATTTTATGTAGGTATGAATTATATTGGGATAGTTTATTTATTGTAATTCATGTAAAATAAAGTATATTTAATGAAAACATTAAACAAATATTCAAGGAAAAAATCCAAAAAATGCACGACCACTAAATGGATATACTTTTAACTTTCGTGTAAATAATTTCGATAATGTTGATCTACTAAGCTTTATTACCCGAAAAAACGAATAAAATGTTGAATGCTGCTTGATCTAGTAAACGATATGCGAAATCAAACAAATGTTTAATAGAAATAGTGGTTACGTGAGGGTCGCCAAATATTTGTTAAATGTGAATATAGCTTTAGGCCTTTATGTTCAATATAAGACCTTTTCGATGTGTCCCACTTGAAGTATGAGTTGCCGTATTTGCAAACAAACATATATCGCTCATTTGCTGGAAGACCGGCATAAGTCAAAAAAATCCATTTCGAGATTAACGCGTTTAAAGTTTTGGATTTGCTCTAATCACTTAGGAAAAATAACGATACATTCTCTTCAAATGTGGAAAGTATAAAAGATATAAAGATGCATTTTATACACAGTGTAAATAAAAACATAGCGAACAATTCTGCATCACTAACTCCAAAATTGTATTTTTTGATTTATGACGGTCTTGCAGCAAATGAGCGATATGTATCTTTATTTAAGCGACAAACCATATATGCTATGTAATGTGTAAATAAAGTCTACACATTAAAAAAAAGAAATTTTAAAAATACAACCACAAAAATTGGAGAAAATCGTGGTTTTCGGCTTAGTCGGTTATGGACCTTAACAAAGTATGTATATATAAAATAAATATATAAAAATCTAGTTCCCATCACCCATTTCAACAGACAGATGGACATCGTTTAATCAACTTTGCTACTAACAAGGATCATGAGTATACATTCATACATAAATGTATACTTTAAAGGGGCGAATAAAATTAGAGAAATTACAAACGGAATGAAAAACTTATATTTAAGAATATACCCTTTCCACCTCTGGTGAAGGGTATAAAAACAACAACAACATCATAATTATCATTATCAACTAACGCAATTGACAATTATCATATTGTTACCATTTAATATAAATATAACTGTAAACAAATCTCACCCATTCAATTGTACTCACTCTTCCAAAACATAAACACAATCTGACTCACATACACTTTGCATACAACACAAAATCACACACACACACACACACACACATGCATATATGAGAGGAATAAATATAAATAACAGAGTATTTTGCTTGCACTTTTTTTGTGTTTTTTTTCTGCAAAAACAAAAAAGAAATAACGGAAGGATTTAACTTACTGCACAGGTGTGTGTATGTATGAGTATGTGTATGAGTCTTTTTTATACCCTTTACCGAAGTTACCCTTTATACAAGTTTGCCATTCCGTTTGTGTTTTCTAAAATATGGACCTTAGACCCTATAACATACATACATATACATATATATTCTGCCTCCTCATGAGTAGCGAAGTTGATTTGTCTGTTTAAATGGGGTTTCCGAAGACCCCACACATGATGGGGTTGGTACATACAAATTTGTTTCCCATATGCTCCGATTGCTATTGAAATTCAGCCAGATTGGTCCATACACGACTACCTCTTATTCTTACCCATAACATTCTTTGTTGTTATTATTTTTTATTTTTATTTTAATTTGTTTATATTTATTTGCATTTTTTACACGTAGCAAACATGATTTGCCGCTTAAGCAGAGAAATGCGTATAGCCGCCGAACCGCTAAACCAATCTTTATAAAATTTTTACACTATATTACTGATAATTCGGAAGGAGTTAAAGGTATATATATATATTTTTTATAAGCTTTTAGTGGACGTGGCACTTTCCACACAAAGACAATTTAAATTTCTGTATATCTTGAGATCGGCAATTGCTAAAGTTTCCAAATATATCACAGTATTTTGGTTATCAATAGACAACATCCGACAAAATCTGGGTGGGATTGCAGAAGTAGGCGTGCACAAAATAGATTTATTTATATCTAAAGAACGAGAAAAGGAAACATGTCCAAGTTTTCTACACATAACTTGGTTGTCAAAACAAAACCTCTTTAAAAAAAATGGGCAAAACTGAACAGGTGAGCGTGGCACCTTTCATAAAAATGTCAAGAATCAAAGTTTTCAATTAGATACAAGCATATTTGTTATCAATCAAAAGATTGGAAAACGAAAAATATTTATTTATATCTAAAGAACGGTAAGAGAAAACCTGTCCATTTTGGTTCACACAGCTGGGCTATCAGCCACTCAAAAATGAGCGGGATGGGAGAAATGGGATTGGCACCTTCCATACAATAAAAGTTATAAAATTTTAGTACAAATAGCTTCGATACCAAAACAAGACATCCGAAAAAAGGGGACGAACTTGCAGAAATGGGCGTGGCACCAAAAATATAGTTTAATATATCTGTTTAAAAGTGCAACATAGTCATATATCAAAAAATCAAAAATTTTAAGTTACTTAAGCAAAAGTGTTCCTTTATATCGACCCCTAACCGCGAAAATAGTATAAGCGCCAAAAATCAAATTTTACAGGAGAGAGCTTTTTTATTTTATTTCATATAAATTTTGTATGAAATTTGTCGCTTACAATAAAATTTTTCTTGCTATAATATCGTAACGGTACCTTATGTGACGTGACCATGACATTTTAAGAGATGATGCAAGTGTTGCCAATAAAGTCATTAATTAAAAAAAACGAAAACTGAAATTCATGTCACTTACGTTATTTTCGCGGTTAGGGCTCGATATGTACCTTCTTTATATGTAAAACAAAACTCAGCACACTAAACCGAAGTAATAGAAAAATATATTTTATTTTGAAAACTTTAATCGCATTTTGCCAAGTTTGATGTTTTTTGAGATATGACTATGTTGCAATAAAGGAGCGATATGTATTTATTTATATAGCTTTCTTATCGCACCATGGTGAAGGGTATATAAGATTCGGCATAGCTGAATAAAGCACTCTTACTTGTTTTTATATTTAAGTAAAAGTGTGTAAGTTTTGTTATTGTATAATATAAGAATGCATATGAGTATTTGTATGCTAAATGTTTAGGGTTCTTGTTCATGTGGGAGTATGTGTGAGTGTTTTTTTTTTCAAATAAAAGGGGGGTTAGTCACTTAAAATTGTTGTTGTTTTTTTTTTCAGAAAAATAAGAAATAATAAAATAAATGTATAGAAAAACAATTTTGTATAGAATTTATTAAGCTTTTGACACCTTCAGCTATTATTTTTATTGCTGGTGTTTCTTTGCCTAAACGTGTATGTAAGTATTTTTGTTTAAATATGGTAGAATTTTTTTTTTTAACGGAAAAAGCTAATTAGCTACTCATTAGGAAAACAAATATGAAAATTATTTATAGTTTTTTGTTTGAGATAGATAATTAAGGGTATGCACTTAAAGAAGATTTTAGCAAGACAAAACATTATTTAATAATAAAAAAACCAGGGCTTAAAAAACTGCAGTCGAAACTAAAAACTGTCGAACAGAAATCCAAAATTTTTTGTATAACTTTTTCGAATTTTGAGTTGGTTTGACAGCGACTGATTACATTTAATGAATCAGAGGTAAAAGCAACAGTTTTTTTTTGGCCAATTTCAAATGAAAAAGTGGAAGAAATTACAGTTTTTCTACTTTGATTGCAGTTTTTTAACCGCTGAAAGAACTAGTTTTAGAGATTTGACTGGAACTTTTATAAATTATAAGAATTTTATAATTTTCAAATTAAAATTTACCGCAGGTGGAAAGGGTTTATATGAGTTTGTTATTCCGTTTGTAAATTCTACAATATTGATCTTAGACTCTAAAAAGTATAAATGCATGTTCTGGGTGGCCGACTGTCTGTTTGTTTGCGTGAATGTTGAAACGGGGTTTCCAAAGACCCTAGAAGTTATGGCGACTTGGTTTTTATACATTAATGTCACGAATACTCCGTAAAAGTTTGCTATTAAAATTCAGCCGGTTCGTTGCATAAATGGCTCAGATATGAGGAAAAAACCCCGAATGCCTCTAATTTTACCCATAAACCCCTTTGTTGTTTATTTTTTTTTTCTGTATAATTGCAGAACAGCAAAAGCAAAGTTTTGAAATAAGGTACAAGCATCTTGGTTATCAATACGCAACATCTGAAAAAATGTTGGTGGTTTTTAATAAGTGGGCGTGGCACAAAAGTAGATAAAGTTATATCTAAAGAACGGTATTTATATAACTTTCTATCGCACTATGGTTAATGTTATATAACAGCACTCTTACTTGTTTAAAATAATTTTTTGTTTTATTAAAAATTTTTGAAAGTAATTTTACTTAAATTTCTTAAATCGGAAAACTTTTTTAGATGCATATGAATATGGGCATTTCCACAGAAAAGTCTACTTTTTGTCACATTACGCAACCAAACATTTTAAATTGGTTTTAAAAGAAGGATTTTTATATGATTTACTTTTTTGTCTTTTTGGTGCAAAGTGCAACTAGCTTTACATTTAGTAAAAGAGAGAACAAATTTTAATAAAATGGATTGTAAATACAAGTCTTTTTGGCTTGGTGGCATTAACGTGACAAAAAGAGAGCTTTTCTGTGGAAGTGCCCATATACACTCTTATTATGTAAGTCGTGGTAAAAGTCGACGTAAATTGTATGTTGTTGTCATATCAGGTCGACTACTACATCACTTTGACGTTAATTTGGTATTTTCTAAGATGTTGTGTCGTTGTCGACCAGTTATCGGAAATATGACAAAATAAAAAGCCCATCTCTAATTTTTTTCTTTCTAACGTTGAGTGTTTGTTTTTCAATAAATTTATATGAAAACGAATTAAATTAATAAATTAATATTTTTAGAGAATTAAAAGTAAAGTTTTCATTAAAGCCCTGCACGAATGCATTTGTTTCTTGTTCACAGTTCTCCACATCAAGTTATTGGTGTGCCAAACACTGTATTTTTTTTTAAATCAGTTCGAATGATACATAATGAAAAACCAAAAAATTAGATAATTCATATCACCTATTTTGTTACTGTTGTTTGGTGTGATTTGGTGTTGTTAGTGTGATTTTTTTGTTTCGTTGTTGTGTCATAATGTCATAATAAGGGCTCTAGTTACTCAAGTGCTAGTCGGCATTCGGCCGCAGGCGAAATGTTATTTTATGTATCCATGTGTTTCGTTAACTTTTGGTGGACTAATTTAAAAATTAAATTTATACAATTATTAATAATATGTGTTTTCAAAAGTCTTTTTAATCTTGCTTTTTTAAGAAAATAGAATGTGGGAATTATGTACATCTGCTTCATAAACTATTTTTTTATATTAAACATTTTTTCGAATGTGCTTCTATAAGCCATAATTTTTTTTTTGCTGTCGACTTTAACTTTTACAACAGGGGTGAATATTTTTAAAAATTTTGAAATTTTAAAAATTATAAATTTTTAAGGCATTATTCATAAAAAATAAATCAGGTTTATTAAACAAATTCTTTATAAGATTTTGTTTAATAAATCAAATATATCTGTGGTATTTTGACAAAAAATCTTAAGTCAAATTTAAAAAGTAGAAAACATTTTGTTAATCATGCTAATTTTCATTCAAAAAACATTTTTGTTTAAGTTTCTAAATTTTGTTGCTATCTTATCTCGACTTAAGATGTTTTGTCAAAATGCCACAGATATTTTTTATGAAGAATGGGGTTACAATTTTGTCAAGTTTTATAACTTATAAAAAATTGGTGGTATATTGTTAAAAACTTAAAAATCTGTACTCACCGGAAATTCGAGAACCATTTCACCAATTGTGCTGTATTATTTTTATTGAATTTAATATCGGGAAAATACATTTTCAATACTGACGAACTGGGATAACGCACCCAGAAGAACATTAGCTTGGCCTTTCTCAAATGCATCGGCGTTAAGGTTGAGGAATGCGATGTAGTTAATGAATCGCTATTTTTGCTAAAGTTGAATCCCGAAAATCAAATCATTTTGAAATTTCAAAATATAAACAAATATTTATTTTTTTTTGTGTTATAAAATTTGAAAATCAAAATGAGTTTGATGATGGTAAAAGAAATAAATCCATAAAAAAGCAAATGGAAATAGAAAAGAAGAAAGAAAAAAAAAGAAAAAATAGTTATTAAAAAAATACGATAATTACATAAATTTTCATTCTTTCAAAAAAAGAAAACAACAACAACAAAAAAAAGGTGAAGAAACGATTCCTATCATTTTGTTGTTGCAGTATGATTTTAAGCAGTTTTTTTATTTGTTGATTGATTGAAATGTTGTAAAGTGTATAGAAAATACATTTTTACATTGACTTGTGCCTGAATAAGAGACAAGAACTGTAAAAGAACCGAGCAGCGAATGAAGAGTTAGAAGAAGATAAACAAAAAAAAAAAAAAAGCAAAAGATATACAACAATCTCCGCGAGGGTATGTGGGGAATGGGGCTCAAGCAAGAAATGAATTTCTACAATTTTTTGTTCGTTGTTGTTGTTGTTGCTGTTTGAGTTCATTTCATTTGCATTGATTGATTTTGAATGCATTGCACCTTGAGTAGTGTTGGGTGCAGAGGGGTTGATTTCGTTGTATTGCCTCCAAGATTTGTTGAGGCTTGCAATAATCAATGGGTTCTTTAGCTATTTGCTGCACTGAGTTTTTATATTTAAATTCTTAAGTTTTTCCATGCCAATTTTTTTGTATTTCTGTGTTGTAGTTAGTGATTGGGGTTGTTGAAATAAGGTTTTGATTTCACTACTTATTTTTTTTAAGAGAAAGACAAGAGATTGTGTTCTTTTTCATTTTTCGTTCATGTTGCTTGTAATTGAATGCATCTACTTAGAGTAGTTGTAGCAGAAATTAAAATTGAAAAAAAAGAATATTTATATTAAAATACAAGACACTTGATAGGTTTCTTTCTATAACACATCACAACATATCAATCAATTCAATTCTTTAGCAATTTCTTTATTAAACCTTTCTGTGCAGAAAGTAAGTGGGAAGAATCATTGATATACTCACATCATTTGTTGTTTTAGAAACGAGATGGTGGGCTGCATACCCTCGAATTGCATATCGGCTGAATTGCAATCGGAACTGCGATCTTGAGCATCCATGGCGGCACGCAAATGGGCACTGTAGTCGGGTGAGCCACCGTGATGGGCGGCCGCTAAGAGGGCGGGATGTAGCATGGTGGTTGGATGAGGCGGCAGTGGTGGTGAGCCATCGCGTGAGTCCATCAGACTGGCGAGACCGCCAGGTGGTGAGGCTGAGAGTTTCATGTGATGCATTTGAGCGGCTGTTGGCGGGGCATGGGGACCACTGTGGGGGCCGTGGGGTGGCGGTGGTGGTGCATGCGGTGGATGTGGATTAAAGAATGGACTGTACGGTGAGAAGACTTGTGACTCGTGCAGCGAAGGATTTGGTATGGCGACCGAGGTGGGCAACGAAACGGGCATCATGGGAGGTGGTGGTGGTGGCGGCGCTTGTGGATGATAGTTTGCGGGCGCTTGACCTCTAGGAGAAGGACTTTGGGCGGGTGTTGTAATGTTATTGCTGTTATTGTTGCTATTATTCATTTGCTGCTGTTGCTGCTGCTGTTGTTGCTGCTGTAGACCATTAACATTTAACGGATTATTGCAATTGTTATTATTGTTGTTCATATTGTTATTGCTAAGCGAGGCGGGATTTATGGTTGTATTTAAACCGTTATTATTGCATGATCCATTATTTTGATTTGATTGCAACTGTTGTCCATTGTTTTGTGGGCTGGGCGGAACCATGCCATCTTGAGCCAATATTCTACTAACCGTGCGTGGTGTTATGCGGGTATCCGTAACCTTATGACGTTTCTTTTTGGGTGTTACCACCAGACTCAAGGCTTCATTTTGTTCCAGCAGCTGTTGCTGCTGCTGCTGCTGTTGTTGTTGCTGCTGTTGTTGTTGTTGCTGTTGTTGTTGTTGTTGATCTCTAGGCTCGGGCATACAGAAAGGATTTGGTTGCATGGGTCCAACTTGGCCTCCGGTCATCGAATTGTAGAGAGCTGCTGCAGCCACGGGATTCATGCCTTGGGGAGTTTTGGGTGCCTGAAACATTGCTGCCGCTGTGGGCGAAGGTCTTATATGAGGTGGTGGTATATTTATGGTACTTAAACTATTGTTGTTAGTATTGTTACAACTGTTATTATTGTTATTACTATTATTATTGTTCGTATTGATATTGTTCAGATTGTTACTATTGTTATTATTACTATTGTTACTACTGAGGTTGGCCATGTTCACATTGACATTGACACTATTGGCGTCATTGAGATTTTGTGCATGATGTGCCTGATTGAGGACCTGCAGATTTTGCTGTTGACCAGAGGCGGCAGCTGCGGCTGACATTGCAGCCGCTGCTGCTGCATGATGCATTTGTAAGCCCATCGCTGCAGCAGCTGCTGCTGCTGGCGAGGGAAATGACAGTTGACTGCCGTTGAGGCGTGGTGCTGCTATAAGACTTTGACAGGTCTGAGCATTTAATTGGGCAGCCATATTTGGCGGAACTATTTGATTTGTGGTAGTTGGAGCCAGTGTTTGACAGGGATTGTTCATGTGCTGTTGGGGCACATTAACATTGACACTGTTAACCGGTCCTGCCGTTAGCAGAGGTGGGCCTGTATTACTTACATTGCTGTGCAAGTGACCCAATTGTTGTTGTTGTTGCGTTTGTTGTTGTGGTATATTAGAATTAGAGTTAGTATTTAGATTGTTATTTAAGCTATTCGTTGAACTATTAGTATTATTATTACTATTATTAACTAGGAGTAGAGTACCATTATTACCTGCATTAACTCCTGTTGTTGATTGGGCGGATTGTGAGCTATTCGTGCTGTTGTTGTTCGATCTGTCGGATTGCTTGGTGCGTGGCGATTTGCGATCCAGGATTTGAGAGGCCAATAAGAGGTCCTTGTTTAGTTGCTCGGCTGCGGCAGCCACTGAATCGGATTGTTTGCTAAACAGCCGTCTTTGATGTACAAATCTTGTGACAATTGTGTCCACTAGAGCTGAGAGTGATGTCGTTATTTCGGACTTGAGGACATCGGCGAGACCCTCTAGATCAGATCCTGACATTCGCATAATCGAACTGGAGCTCGATCTTAGCATATTAAATTTCTCAGATAGTTCGGTTTTCAAAGCGGTATTGTGACGTCCATGATGTCTGTTGTGGTGTAGTTGAGGTCTGGTAGGTTGTTGCATGGTTTGCTGTTCTTGTTGCTGCAATTGCTGAAGTTGGTGTTGTCTTTGCAGTTGCTGCTGTTGTTGCTGTTGTTGCTGCTGCTGCTGTTGGGCTTGCTCTTCTTTGCGTCTTTGTTGTTGTTCCTGCTCGAAACGCCTTTGTTGCTCCTGCTGCTCCTGTTGCTGTTGGGCTTGTTGTTGCTGCAATTGCTGTTGTTGGGCTTGGTGCTGTTGTTGGGCTTGGTGCTGTTGTTGTTCGGCCGCTTCCTTGGCCATTCTAGCCTCTTGTTCAAAAAAGAATTGTTGCCCCAAATACATGGCAGCCGCATTGCTAATAGCCGGATGAGGTAGACCTCCTTCGGGTGTTTGAAGCTGTGGCATATGTTGCAACAAAGGCAGGGGAGCATTGAAAGACTGCTGCATATGAGCATGTTGAACTAAAGGATTGTGTAATTTACCAGTTATCATTTTGCTCATCATTTGAGACAAAACATTGTTGGGACTTGCTTCCAAATTCAACGAGGAATTGGACACTCCCAAATGCTTACCATTTTTCAAATTCAATGAAGGCGAGGTAGAAGGGGCTCTTTCATTGTCCACATTCTGTTTAACATCATTGAGGGAAGGGGATGGTGATAAGTCAACGTTATTATCATCCTGTTCCATACTATCACTGTTGTTGTCTTCGATTTCTTGACACTCGGATTCCTGTTCCATGCGTGAGCATAATTGCACATATTTCTGCTGCATTTCAGCTAATTGTTCCTGCATGGATCTCAGCTGAGATTTGAGGGCGTTCTTTTCATTGCGCTTTTGCTGCAATTGGGGAGACTCATTTTCATCCGAGTCACCATCATCGGTGAGCATCATACTTTGTAGATTAAGACCAAAATTAAGACCAGCAGCAGCAGCCACGTAACGTTCCATGGCATGTTGCTGAGGCTGGTATAGTTTACGCTTTTTGCAGCCATTGACTTGCAAATGTTGTTGCGAAGAGGGGCTGGAACGCATAGTAGATACTATATTTTCTACTCGGGCCCGTTTCAGGTCCGATTTCTTACCTAGGCCAGGATTTAATTCCTTATCCATTTCATCTTCCAAATCATCTTTGCTATTCTCCAACAACATCATATCGGATTGGCTGGGTGAGCCCAACGACTCCAAATCGGAGCGGGAGTTCAAGCCCATCAATTCGACATCTTCTAAGATGTCATCGGCTTCTTTTTTGGTTACTTGAGCAGGTAAATTAAGATGATCATTATCATTTTGTTCATGATCATTATTGTCCATATGATCTGCTTCGGATTGATGATCTTCAAGATCATGTTGCGATTGCAGACCTTCGGAATCAGACGATTTACGTCTTTCTTGTGTAGCAGAACCATTCATCAATTCCATGGTTGTGGCCTGAGTTAGTGGCTCACTTTTGATTTTTATTTCTGACATCGAATCTTCTATCAAATTAATAATATTCGAAGAATTTTCCTTGCTTTCAGAATTATTATTGTTATTGGCTAAAGAGGAGTTATTGTTGTTCAGCTTCAGCGTGGAGTCCGGATTCTCTTTCATTTGTTGTTGCTGGTTGATGACCGACCTTAATTCCTGGTCTAGTTGCATAAGCTCCTTTTTACCCTGCAATATATTGCGCAACATATGATGGGCCAAATCATTTTGCTGTTGTTGTAGGGAGGGTGAATTTGGAGCCGCTGAGGTAGTGGTGACTACTCCATTTGTGGAACTATTACCCACCGAAGGTGTACGAGGCGGCGAGTTAATTAAATCCTGAGAACGTGAAGCCAAACCATTTTCCTCTAAAGACCTTTCACTACAATTACTAGTGCGTCTATTTTTGGGAGTGGGTGTTGGGGGCGATATCTGCTGATCATTTATATGATTTGTGGTATTACTGCTACTGATGCTGTTATTATTGTTGTTGTTGAGCAATTTACTGGAGTTATTCAAACCCAAGCTATTAACCAAATTGGCGGCACTTAGAAGTTCTGCATTAGTAGCAGACTCCATGGCAGCGGCCAACATGGCATTATCCAAAGAAGTGGGTAGACCACTTGTAGCATCCTGGGCCTGCTTCATTTGACGACCAAAAAGTTCGTTTAACATTTTAGCCGAACCGAAACCGTTGGCCCCAAACAAATTACCCAAAGCGGCCGTAAATTGACCTGTTAATAAAGACGAGGTGGGCGATGATGATACCGAACCCGAATTAGGCGAATGTAACGAGTTACACGAAAAATGTTTATTATTAGTTAAAGGTAAGGTTGTGGTTGAGGATTGTTGTTGTTGTGAAGAATTTAATAAGGCCCCATATAGAGCTTGTCCAGCGGCACCCGCGGCAGCCGCAGCAGCACTACTCATTAAGGCAGCAGCTGTTGACGGCGTTAATACGGCAGGCGATTGACCAATCAATTGTGGACTTGTAGAATTTTGCAAATGACTTATAAAATTTGGTAATGAAGAAAAAACACTTAAATCACTTTTTTGTTGTTGTTGCTGTAAATCCTCTAAAGAATTTAATAAGCATTCATTTGAGGAATTATTTAAACTTGTATTTGCATTTAAATTTGTTAATTTTGAACAAAAATCATTCACTTGTTTATTCGTTTCACTAAATAAATTATTTGTATTTGACGCTATTAAATTGTTATGCGAATTTAAAGGAGATTTCGATAATTTTTTTTTTAAGGACGAACTATTATTATGTTTGAATTTTGTTTCCTTTTTATTTGAATTCGTATTATTTTTTGAGTTATTAAAGTTTTTTGCTTGTTGCAACGTATTTAAGGAATTTCTAAAATTTTTTAAGCCGCACGACGACAATGACGATGTTGTCTTATTGACGGCACCTTTATGACTACTTTCTAAGTTATCATCAACGTCTGTTACGACTTGTTGTTGTGTAGTATTATTTGGAAATGTGCCTTGTGCTTGTGATGATGATGTCGTATTATTCTTCGTCGTAGTCGTCGTTGGTGTCGTGGTTAAAGTCGTAGTCGTGGTTGTAGTAGTTGTAAGGGTCGTTGTTAAATTTGAAGCAGACGTTGAGTTTTTATTTGAATTGGAATTTGTGTTAGTGTTAGTGGTCGTCGTACAAGTAGTGGAAGTTGTTTTAAGAGTGTTATTTTGTTGTTGTTGATGGCCGAAGAGAAATATAACTTCGTCGTCTCCTTCGTCGTGTGTACTGTTATTATTAACATTAACACTGCTCACGTTATTCTCCTCTTCCTCCTCTTCCTCTTCTTGTTCTTCCTCGTTACTGCTGTTGTTGTTGTTAGTATGTTCTTTTGGATTTTCGTCGTGGTGGTTGTTCGTCGTAGACGTTGAGTTTGTAGTAGCAAGTTTATTGTCTGTTAAATTTGAGTTGAGTTTTTCGCCTTTTTCTTGTTTAAACAAAAGATCGTTACCGCCGTTAACTGGAGATGGTTGCTGTTTATTATTTGTTATTACTTGTCCTTGCTGTTGTATATTTTCTAACTCTTGTGCTCCCAAATTTAATAAGTTTGGTGAAGTTGTCGAAGAAGGTATTTCAAGTTTCGCCGTTAATTCCGGGCAAATTGTTGTGGATGTCGAATCAATAGCCAAGGGCGGCGTATTGTTTGCATTTAAGGCCAATGTTGTTTGTAATAAAGACTTGTCATCAGTAAACAACCCAAAACATTCGTTATCCTCCTCTGATGACATCATAAGATGCCACCAACTTTGAATTTATTTAGATAAAGAACAAAATATCCTTAAAGATTAATTTTGTTGGCTTATAAATTTCCGTTTGTTTATGGATATATGCTTTTGACTTTTTTATACACCCCCTTTTTTGGTAAATATAACACTCACTCTCAACTTTTCTAAGCCTTAGTAAATCTTTGAATCTATTACACTCTTTCTGTTCTCTGAGGTAGTAGTAAGTGTGTAATTAATGGGTATTTCGCCTTAAGTTCTCCTTTTTTGTTTTCTTTGTTTGAACAAAAGTAATAATATTAATTTCGCCGTTATATTACACACACACATAAACATAATCTTGGTAAATATTAAAGAAATTTTTTATAGAGTATACAACAGTATGTATGGGAGTATGTTTGTAGATGTTATACAAAAGTGTAATATTATTGGTGGCTTGTTTTAGAACTTAACTGAGAGATAATTGTCTAACGAAGAGTAAAGAAGTAAGTGTAGAATAAGTGTGTATGTGTGCTGTATTATAGTCAAAGGTGTTACTAATACATACACCTCTTTAATACCTTTACACTTACACGCAAATACAAACAACTCAGCAGCAGTGTAATTTTTGAAACTTAATCTCTTTTGGCCCAGAGTTTTTTGAACAGTTTTATTTTTCCAAAACGCTCTTCTTGAATAATGTTTTTGTTTTATTTGAGGGTTCTCCTTTTTGGTTGTTGTATATTTTATCTAAATATGAAAATGAAGTGGGTTGGGTTGTTGAGTAAAAAGTTGCTTTTTGTTGTTGTAATTATTTTACGTATGAATGAACTAATTCGCCGTAAATATTCATTCTCCTTGTTTTTCTTCTTTAAAAAACTTAAAAACAGTTGCTTTAAAATTTTTTTCTAGCAGCAGCCTTTATCGCCTTAATTTCATTGATAATTCAGTTAAAAAAATGTTATAGCAGAGTTTTTTTTTATTTAATTGTCAGTCTAGTTTTTTTGTTAAGATATTTTTTTTGTAATCTTGCGATATTTTAAAGTTTTTTTTTCATATAATGCCTGTGTGTGCGTGTTTCCTTTTCTTTTTGGCGTTGGGGTTTTTCGTGGTACGTTTTCACAAAAGACCTGTATTCTTTAAGCGTTAAGCGTGTTTGATCGATCGTTTTACACTTCTCCTAGCAGCCGTCCTTTTCCTTTTTCTTGTAAAAGTAATAAATTTCGCCAAACTTAGAAATTTTGATTCACAACTTGAGTTTGTTTTTCTCCTTTTTAGCCTTCCGTTTCAAAATGCGACGTTTACGTTTTTTCCGTTTTCTAATTGTAAATTTTGTTTTGAATCTTCTTTCCACCACCACACACATGCGAATGTCTTTAGCATTTAATTTTTAAGATTTTTGAATTTTAATTGTTTTTAGTTTAATTTCTATAATTTTTTTTTGTTCTGTTCTAAATTTCATTTAATTTTTCTTTTTTACAAATAAAAAAAATTTAAATTTTTGGTTGTAATTTTTTCTCTCTCCTTTCGCGCGCTTAAAAGTCTCTCTGGAAAGATAAATTAAAAAAAAATTTTAAATTCTAAAAGAAAAAATCGAAATTAAAAAAAACTCGGTTAAAAAATCCGTTTGATTGTAAAATTTTTTTGTTTATTTAATAAAATTCGTAAAAGCTTTTCCTAATTATCTTTGTTAAGGGTGGTGGGGTAATAAAGGAAGCTGTGTAAAATTAGATAAGTCTTTAACCCCTTTTTTTAAAGAATTTTCTAAGAGTATTTCCTTTAAATTAATACTGAGTTAAGTTTTTTGTTAAAAAAGGGTTGAAAATTTTTATTTAACCCATTTAACTCAATTTCAAAAGAGGTTAACCGTTTGTTGCGTGGGGTAAGGGGGAGTAAGACAGGTTTTGATTTCACCTAATATTAAAGATTTTGTTAGAGTGTAAAAGTTTAAATTGTAATAAATTGTAAGGGAAGATTTTTATTGCTAGAAGTTTACAAGTAGATGGCGCTGGATGTTTTAGCTTGAATAATCTTTGCAATAAAGGAGTTTTTGTTTCCTTGTTCTTTTCAATCAAAAAATTTCGTTTTTAACTTCAAAAAGAGCGGGTTTCACAATGCGTGGCATATTTTTTTTGTGTCTTTAAAAACGTATGTATATACATTAAAATATCTCTAATTTATAAAGATTTTCTTTTGTGAAATGTCGATTTTGTCCCAGTAAATTGTTATTGGCGAAACATCTGTTCAAATCAGATCAGAACAGAACAGCAAAACTAAAGTTCGAAGCCTCCTCGTCATCATTACAACTTCTACTGAAGTCATTATAATCAAGGCCTGCTTATCAAGCAGGTATTTTCCCCCTGCAATCTCCCCTAAGCCATTCTGTACGTCTCACATCTGGTGAGAGTCTTGCAGCGAACCATGGAAATGCCGATCAGGCCGTAGGCGAACATATCGTCATAGAGACATCCCTGTTTGGCCAGACCGTCAGCAGTTTGTTTATCCAGGCATCTACAGTGCCATAGTACCAATATCAGCGATACCCTGGAATATTCCGCGATCTTATTTAGAGACATCTGACATTCCGCATAGAAGACACCAACCAGAGCTGCAATGGCTCTTGCTGCCAATCTGTCTATAAATCTATAAATATCTCTCGATATACGATAGTATCTAAGCCAGTTTTCCGCCCTCCTTATGGAAGAGATTGCCGCCTGCAATAAACTACTGTGATCCCTAAAAGAGACCCTTATTCCCAATTCCTCGATACAGAAAAACTCCACCTACTCTACTGCCTACTCTCTACTCTTGCAACCATAAGTATAGACTCTTAGGGCTGGTTCCAGAGATCGCGTGTTATCGAACATTCATTATTATTATCATTATTATTACTACATATGCCCAACTGTTAACAAAGCACCGAAAAAGGGTTCATTACTCCATTAAGATTATTGTAAAACTTGAGAAGAGCTTTAAAACTCAGTGAAAGCCAGACAAGCTTGCAAGCAGGAGGATTCATTTAAAAGGAAGGAAATCGGGTTCCACACAAGTTAAAGTCAAGAGAGAGTGAAACACGGTATTTCATATAAAAAGCGCTCTTTTTTTAACTGAACAGTTAATGGGGAGGAAAAAGTATTATTTACAACATCCGGTAACGCAAAAATCATATGAATTGCGCCAAGGTCCCATCAACTATCACCTTCCGAAATCAGACGAGACGTTCAATATACCGCTTAAAGCTTTAACAAAATTGTACCGTATACAAAACTTGGTGGAGGGCACAAATTTATTTTTTTTATGAATTTTAAAAACTACTAAATTTTGGAAAACATTTTTGAAATACATGAAAATATGTTCAAAATTTTTAAAAATTAAAAAGAGACAGTATTCAAATTTACTTATTATGAAATATTTCATTTTTTACCCCAAAACTACATGAAAATTTATTCAACAGTCCAGAAAACCAACAGCATGAAAATTTACTTATTATGAAATACTTTACCAAAAATATAAAAATTCTCCCTTATCCCAAATAAGGATACAGCTCAATAGTTACAAAAAAAAAAACTTTCATAACTAAAGGAATGAATGTACAGTAAAATAAAAGTCTGTTGCATTTTACTAAAGAAATTTTTATAACATCTACACATCAATAAATGCCATAAAGAAAATAGAATTTCAAAATATGTTACTACCCACCACCTTTGAAACCCCAATGTAAAGAGAAAAACTTTCTATTGCAGTGGAAAGGACATCGAATTACCACCACCCCTTAACAAAGGATATGAGTTTGAAGAGCGAATGCATTTCAGTTTTTGCCTTAATGACCTGAAAATTACATTGCTATGCATTTACATTTTTTTAAAACAAAACAATTTCTTTGCAACAGCTGATTGTAAGAATTTTTAAATAAATATCTTTAAAAATTAAAATGAACGTAAATTGAATTGTTTTTTTAAACTTAAAAACAGAAATAAAAGTTACTTAAATTATAATGAAATTGTCAAAGTGTTTTTGTATTTTTTTTTTTTGGTTTTGAAGCTTGAAATTTACCACAAACAAAGCGTTATTTATCTCTGTCGTCCATCATTAATCCTCCTAAAAAGAGAAGAGAGTAAAAGAGTTTTGATTAGATATTAGAAATAACAATGATTCCATAAAAATATTTAAAATTATATTAACATTTTTTTTAAATTTATTTTCAAGCAGAACTTTTTGTAATATTTTTAATACAACTAAAAAGGGTTTCTAATTTATCGGACTTTTATCCGAAAACGTATAAAATTTATCGATCGCTGGCATTTTTAACGACAAACAGCTGAGGTGCACTCCACTTCAGCACGACAAGTTGTTCGACATTTTAAGCGAGCGATAACGTAATAGGAATAAATCAAGAAATAAATCCAAGATTCATAACTCCTTATCTTCCAAATTCAAGTAAATAAACTGAAGATGACATAAAAGGTCTCAAGCTTTAATAAAGTTTTAAACAATGTACACTGAAAGAAAAATGCTTCATATATTTAATGAATCACTTTCATAAAAAAATTTTCAGTGGTTAAATGAAAATTTTCATGGTCTAAATGAAATTTCAATGTTTTAATGAAGTATTTTCCTTAAAATCGCTTCATTGGATTTCGTAATTACGTTAAAAATTTTCATTGGATATATGAAAACATTTTGATTATGACAATGAAAAATGTTATTATAGTAATGAAACAAAAACTTTCAATCAACGCTGTTATTGTTGTTATTAACAATTTAATCTCATATTTACGCTCACAGTTGAGTAAAAAACATAGTTTTTTTATCCAAAAACTACACTGCCCCTTTAGGCAAGCTGGTAGTGAGCTAGTCTATCAGCATCAAGGTTGCGAGATCGATACCCGCCAGAGACAGAAAAAAAAATAAAATAAAATAAAAATTAAAAAAAAAAATAAAAATAAAAGAATTAAAAAAAAATAAAATAAAAAAAATTTTTTTTTTTTACTTTATTGAAAGTATTCATCCAATGAATAATATTCATAGATCTAATGTAATGTTTCATTTAATACATTTAAATGAAACAGGTTTCATTGATCCAACGAAGCGCTGCATAGGTTCCTTTTAAATGCAATTTTTCATGGGATTAATGTCAAAATTCATTGGTATTGCGAAGAAAATTCTTTCAGTGTAGGACAAAGTTCGAGGCAGACAGTTCCTAATTTTTGTAAAAATTTATTTTAGATTTAATCAAATGAACTTTTTGTTTACTTTTAAATGAATACAAAAATAAATCTTTTTTCTTTTAATACAACTTTAAAATTTACTATTTCCAACAGTCATAATTATATAACTAAAGTCTACATGTCGTAACCAAGTACACATCTACAAACACACTCTTCTATTTTATTTGTCAATTTAAGAAACGGTGCGTGCCATAAGTTATTGCACACCTGGACTTTATGCCTCGATACTCAGTTAGTTACCACAGTAATAATGATGATCATAATTTTACTTGTTGTTGTTGTTTTTTGTTTCTACATGTAGGGATTGTGTTTTTTATTGTTGTTGTTGTGCAAAAGAATAATGAAAATTTCAAAAATGTGTAGCAAGTAAAAACATGTTAAAAAGGTAAAAAAAAAAAAATTGTGATTAGTTCCGATGGCTACCTGAAACTTATATACAAACACACACACACACACAACTATCTGTATCTTTAAGCTCCTTGAATTACTTTGGATGGAACGCGTTCAAAAACAAAAAAAATTTGTGCAGAAGCCAGAAGGCGTAAGCAAAGGGTTAAGGATTGTGTAAATATTGTTTGGAAAGGACGATGGGGTAGTAAAGTTATGGAGCAAAGAATCTTTAGGGATTGAATTCAAGAATTAAGGACATTAAAAATAAAATATTAGAGCAACATACATTTTTTAATCCTCGTCTTAATTATGATAATAGTAAACGCCAGCTAAATTCGTTAAGAAAACACAGGGAATTTTCAGCTGACTTTTAGACATTAAACAAAAATGAATTTAATAGATTTGTAATTAAACTATTGGAAAAACTCGAATTTGTGGTCTTCTTTTTGCTTATGACAATTTATTTTCTGCGAAAAATATGTTACAATATAATCATGCTACACTTTTAAATGTTACCTATAATCACTTGCATGTTGTACAATTAAACAAAATTAGCTGTAAATAAAACAACTCTTAAGCTCTGGTCACACTTAACTAAAATCAAACACTAAATCGACCAAATTAGCTGTAAATAAGACAACGCCTGACAGACAAGCATAAAGCTTCGCGGGATAAGCTTAGGAAATTAAAAAAATGTAAAAAAACATGTAACCACTATTTCAATTAAACAATTGTTTGATTTTGTTTTAACAATTTAAAAGTTACTTTCTAGGACGATTTTTTAGAAAAAAAAGTTTAGTAAATGTTTAAAACAGAATGTTAATGGCAAATTAATCTAGTGGTCAAGCTTATTTCCGATTTGTTCATCAATTGATTAGTGATTTTTAAAACTTCTAAGCGGTTTTTGCACACTATTACAATTTTGAAACAAACATTGACACCACTAATTACGTGCAAAAAATTTAAGTGAAAAACAAATTTACATAGTACCTGCTATTTCGCCCTAACCTCATGATGGATCTTAGCCTGTGGATGTCAAACTATGCGCTTACCAACCGCCTGCGAGTGTCAGACACAGGGAGTAATTTGAGGGTATTAGCCGGCAGAATAATACACTCGCCCCTTGTTTAGAAACGGGAACTATCTAAATTCCACTACTTGTGGAAAATGCAAGCAGTTTCAGCTGAATAGCAACAGCACCTATGGAAAGTCCTCCTTCAGGCCGAACTCTACCACAACTGATGACAAATCAGCTTTTGAGTGGGCTTTTCAGTACCATTCCTTACTGTGACTTTGGGCTTAAACCACTATGTATCCTGTTGGCAGTCAGGCGCATTTTCCTGAAAGAGGCCTCAACCAAAAGTCAGACCAGTGGCATGTTACCGAGGGCTACTGTCTCCCTTGATACCAGATAGGAAATTTGTTCAACCACGCTCTCAAGAGTTCTGTCAACTTTGAAGTTTGGCGAATACCAGGTATTGGCTTCATCTGATTTGCCACGTAGGATGTAGAACTAAAAGGTGACATATCCTTGAGATGATCCGTAAAACCCCGGGTTGGTGCAACAAATTTCATTTATGTTTCCATTTTAATATGTTAGTATTTTTTCAATTTGTGCTAAAGCAACATTTTCTCGAAATTATGAGCGTTATGTATCATGGCAAAAATGTGGCAAAACTTAAACTTGACTGTTCAAAGAATGTATTAAGTAGCACAGTTTAAAAAAAGGCAGTGTAAAGAACGCCGTAAATAAAAGCGAGGGTAAAATATGCAACACATTAACATGTTTTTCACGTAACATTAATGAAAATTTTTGCCACAGTTGTATTTTTATTTTTACAAATGAACATAAAAATGGAGCATATTTGCAACAAAAAATATATATCGCCATTAGTTATATACTTTGTGATGTATATATATACATATATATATATTTATTTCTTTTACTCCTCTTAAGGCCGTTTACACGTGTGTAATGATATTCCTGTACGTCGACTGGGCTGCGGATTACAGTCTTAATATTGGTGGGTTGTTTACGAAATGTTGATCCAATAGAATTCTGCTAGGGTTGGCGAGTAGATTCTTAAAACTGATGATAATTTGAAATTGTATCTTTGAAAATTTGTATGGAATGTATTTCACGTTATGCTGCATTCTACGTCTTGGCTCCATACTACATTGGAGTTGAATATTACATTGCTGAAGATCTTTAACTTCGTCTGGAATTCATATGGAGTTCATCATATATATTAATATGATGAATTCCATACTGACTTGAGTTGGCCAAATGCTTTTCGAGCATTATTTATGCGGCTAGAGAAGTCGGCTTTTGTCCAATAGACTTCCTAAATAACAGAATAATTTTATTTAGCCATAGATTGTATCTTTACATTTAAGCCTGTATTCATACACAATTTTTAAATTTAATAAAGGTTTAAAGAACAAATTTACTATGAAAATTGCCCTTAATAAACGTTTGTTAAATTTAATAATCGTTTGTGAATAATCGGGGTAATGTTTGCTTATTAATTAATTCTTATTATTTTGAGTTTGCCGATATTTATTTTTAGTGATACTCAAGATTGTATGTCTGAAGCGGTAAGCGAGTAAGTAGACAGATATCATCAGTGTAGTCAAGGTCCTCCAATCTGTTCCTTACAAGCTTCCTCATAACTGTTATAGAAATCAGAAAATTTCAACTAGAAGTAGCAAAGTTAGGACTGATTTTAAGTTACTTATTAAAATTCTTATTTAATATTAAAATATTGGTTGTTCTATTTAACATCATATTCTTCAAAAGTTAATTTTCCCCTTTCTTTTTTCTCTTTTTAACAATTTTCTCTTAAAACCAACATTGTTGTCGTTATAAACTTAAAACAAATTGTCATATGTTTACTTGGTCTATAAAAAATTATTGTCTATTTCTTACGCTGCAAAATAATTGTCATAAAATCCGTATTATATGAGGAAGTTTGTTTTAATTCTTGCACCAAACTTTAATGTTTCAAAAAGGGTGTTGCACAAAGAACTTGACACCAGTGTCCAAAAATAAACAGTACTTTCTTTAGCGTTCGGCTCACACACCCAGGAACGATATATATTTTTAAGTGTTTGTGTAGACGAACACAACCCTTAATACCGTTCGTAACTATTTTCAAGAAAGATCCGAACATTATATAATGTTCTGTTCTTCGTTAAAAAACAGAACAATTGCAGTGATACTGTAGACAAACATTATATTTTAATGTTTCTTTTTTTACATTGATAAAGAAATGAACAAACAAAAAATTTTAGCAACGACCGTTTTTTTCGTGTGTTCCTTCCCTGAGTTATCTTGACTTGTAGGTTTTCGCTGTATTCATGTTATTTCCCTTTTTTTTATATTTGTATGATTTTTTTTATAATTTTGACTTATTTTTTAGAATTTAAAAAAAAAATTTTTTTTATTAGTATTTTTGTTATTTTGTTGAACTTTTTATGGTTTTTAAACCAAATTTTAATATTTTAATCAGTTAATCCAAGTTTTAATATTTTAATCAGGCTAAATTTCATCAAATTAAATTTTTATTGAATGGTTTTTATGAAGAAAGGAATTTTACAACATGAAATTAATTAAAATTTATTTGATAATTTTTTTCATTCTTGACTGCCGCTGGGCTCGAATCAGGGCTTTTACGGACAGGTTACCCTTTCATGTTTCAATTACAACCACTCAATCTCATTTTTAAGTTAAAAAATGAGTTCTGAGTACAGAATTGGATTGAGCATAACTCAAACCCTTATAAAAGTATACTCTAGTCCCAGGGTTCGACTTTTTTTGCAGGATAAGGTTGCACTTTGTTGCCAATCAAAATTGAACGAGATCACTTATAGCGGCTTTGGCTTAAACTCAGTACAAATGGGAAGATCTAGTGGTGACGATCTTTAAGATATCGGGTTTAGGACAAATGTATGCCAAGCACCAAGATGTTTCTGCTCACTCTTTAAGCTTTTACTGTGCAACCGATTAATGGTGAAGATTAGATTTCTACAACATCTAAGCAAGTGATTACTACATAATCTTAGCTAGACTTAATAAAACTTTTGTTTTTTTGTCTAAGCTTATTCCTCGACGCCACCATACGCTTGTCTGCAAGGAGGCGGGAATCGAATCAGAATCGAAATTCCGTGTTAAATTTAATATTATTTCACTTTTCATGCTTGTAATTTCTCTCAAACATTAAAAATAAAAACTGAAGATTTGTATGTCTTTTTAGGAAAACCCTTTTACTTACAATGTTTTAAAATTCATTGCAGCTACTTTACAATCGCTCTAAGAACTTCCAAATAAATAAAAAAAAACCAAAAACTGAATTGTAGTTAAAGAATATTACAACTTATGAAAGAAAATTAAATTGTAGACAATAATAATTTTGAAAAGATTTTTATGATTATAGGAAAAGTTTTTGTTGGTTGCAAAACTGATATGGTTATTTCTTTTGAAATACAAAAGAACAGTTAAATAAAATTAGGTGGGCACACAAAAAATTGAGATCATCAGCTTTCAATCGATTTCAATTTTCTGATTAATCTAACTATAAAAAGCCTTTAGCATTAACTTTTAAAAATACTCAATCTTTTTTAATCAGTAAATTTGGGACAGATGATGATGACTCAAAATCATCATCTCTTTCAATAAGAGAGTTTAATATTATCTGGGTTAATTTAACTACGTTTTCATTAGATTATGGTCACGAAAACCATTTAGGGGATTTTTGAAACCATTCGTTTTTGAATTGAAGGCCGATACAATGCCAATATTTTTGTGTTTATTAAAGACATGTTTGAAATTATCATATCGAGCCATAACCACAAAAAAGCTTAACCGAAAAAAACAAAATTTTAGAGGAGGTTTTTTTATATATTTTACTTCATAAAAATTTTGTATGAAGCGTGCCGCTTAAGATAAAATTGTTCTTGCTTTAAAATCGTAACAGTACCTAATGTGACCATGATATTTTAGGAGATGATGCAAGTGTAGCCAGTAAAGTCAGTTATTAAAAAAAAAGAAAATTAAAAATTATGTCGCTTAAGCTTTTTTTGCGGTAAGGGCTTGATAAAGTCAAAAAGTTTTGTTTTTCATACACGCAGAGAAAAAATATTTTTCAATATGGTCACCTCCAACAAAATATGACAATAATTTGCTTTAAAATAAACAATAGTATTTTTTTCTTTTCTAATAGCAACATGCTGTGGTTGAACAACAACCATGCTATTATAAGAGGCAACCATAATATGGTTGTGGCATACTGATGGAGGACACATTTAACCATAATGACAATAATATGGTTAAATAAACCGTAATATGTTTAAACATTTTAGTTAAAAATAGTTTTTGTTGGAGGTCACCATAGTTAAACATGTTTCTCTGGGTGTTCGTGTGAGTTTTTTTTATTACCTTCTAATACAATTAAAAAAAATTTGAGTTTGATGGGCCAGTTTGGTGTGTGGGCATGCCACTGTAGACAGTCATACGGGAATAAAATCATCGTGTCACAAAGTCATATAGCTGTGTAGGCATGTTCACATTAAAAGCAACGATTCCATAGATGGTCAGCGGTCAAAGTAGCGATTATGTGTCCCCCTTCGGAAGCTTTAACTGTAGTCGTGTAGGTATACATTATGATAATATTTATTTGTTAATGCTGTCATAGTTCATAATTTTTCTTGAACTATATGCGCCTTCCTAATCTACGACTTTGAATGCAAATATTAGCATATATTTTCTAATGTCCTTGTCTTGGCTTTCAAGGATAAGACAAAACTTTTATAAAACCAACTTGTTAAGGCATTATTTCAACACTTATGAGTAGAAAAACTTAAAAAAAAATTTTGTTTTTTTGCGACTACTTACAGTCAGTATTGAAGTCAAATTTTTGCAATTTAGTTGGAAATTAAGCTAAAGAGACATAGGGAAAAGTATAATTAGTAATTGAGTTCTTAAAAGAAAACTAAAAGGAAAGGGGGAAAATCTAAGAGTAGAATAACATAAAGCTTAAAAAAATTGCCAACAGTTAATTTTAATTGGAATTTAAAAAAAGATTAACCTTGCTACCTAAATAAAAGCGGCAAGCTTTTATTTTACACAAAACAAAACTTTAGAACGCGATTAACACCACCCGGCTTGAAAATCGTATTTGATAGTTCGCTGTGCCGGTTTATTTAATTAAAAATGCCTTGAAAATAGAATTTTCATTTTTAATAAAATGCTTGTGGTTTTTGTTAGGTACCTTAGTAAGGGTTTTTGGAAAAATGTATGGTCCTTCGAATCATATGCAAATACCGAAATTCTTTTAAAAGTAAATTCATGGCCTTTTCCGCTCTTTGTTAAAAACCTCTTTAAAAAGGCCCTGATTTCCAACATTTCCACATTTCAACATATGTATTTATCAATTTTCCTTTTTTTTTAAATCACCCTTGAACAAAAACCCACATTATTTTTACCTTTCATTTCTTCAATTATAAGAAAATTTTATGCACGCATGCGTCTTTGGAAATCAACGAAACTGTTTAAAAATGTTTTCATTTAAGGTTGTGTGTGCGAGTACGCCTGGCAAACGGCAACCAATTTAAAACTTAATAATTTTTCACTAACTGACAAAGTCATGAAATGCAAATGCCATAAAACTAAAGAAAACGAAACTTAAAGACACATGTCTTTTCTTAACTATTTTGAAAAATTAAGCATATGTTTTAAAGAGTTTTCTTTAAGCACTTTGACTTCCACTACCTTTTCTACTAGACAGCCCATTGCACTTTTTTCCAACCCCCCCTCATTTCCTCTACACCTTGAGAGTTCAATTTGAATATAACGTCTTTGTATCTACACCTACAAGAATTTGTTAAGGAAAGATAATTATTGTGAAAGAAAAATTATATTAAGAATAAAAATAAATTTTATTGTAACGTACTCAAGTGACCTGCAATGTGTGATAGGAATATTGAAAGGAAAAAATATGATGGAATTTGAAAATGGTAGGGGTAGGCAAACGAGAAGTTGGCAATGTACTACAGTTTTGCAAAGCCGTATGTCGTAAAGTCGTATAGTTAATAAAGTCAATAAATCAGATGATAATTTTGTTCTGTGACTACCATAACTTTATTAAAAAAAGTACCAAAATTAAATATTTTTCCCTTTTTACATCATTAAAAGTACCTATAAAAAGAGAAAAAGTACCTCAGGTTACCGAATACCAAGAGTTTCAGCTGTTCCTCATTTTTTTAGGTCCGCAGGAGTTATCTGCATGCATACCAAATGTATCGAAATGAGAAAAAGTACCAATTTTATTCCGCTTAGTACCAAATTTATCCCTTAAAAAGTACCGTATATTTTAGCCATATGCAATCTGCCTACCAAATTTGCCAAAAGGACAAAAGTACACAAATTGCAATTTTTCCCGTCTTTCCCGTTAATATTTGACTCTGGTCCATAAAGTTATACTCGTGTAGGTACACATAAGTAGTCCATAATCATATAGTCTAATATTAAAACATTCATTCAGTTCGATTAAATCATATCAAAATATAATTTAGAAAAAAAGCAAACTGTTCAACAAACTAATCATACATACTAACCTCGTTTCAAGGCAATACGGTATGGGGTGTGCATTAAAAACGAAGATACAAATTCTATCTAGTTTTTTTTAGCTTCATATTAAAATTTTTTATTATTTTATACATTTGGAATGTGCCTTCACAGCTCACAGAGCACAATAAATGTCGCGTATTTGGCATGTGTTTACTAAATACAACACATACCCAAGTTCGAAAGTACCCATCTATCTATCTGGCTGTCTGTCTGTCATTTAGGAAGGGTGGTAATAGTCGTTGTTTTACATATTGGCCTTAATGTTTGGTGTCATCATTATAACTGAATAAAAAATGTAGGTAGTTTTGAAATTATTATTTTTTGTCTATATTTAAATACTCGTACCAAAAAAAGCACGAGTTTTGTGTCATTTTAAACAAAAACCACATGTGTTTTTGAAAAATAGTTTTTTTTTTTAACTCAAAATTCTGTTAAAAAGACAAGTGGTTTAAAAACTTACGTGGCGTAGTTAAAGTTTTCTATGGGTATGAGTTTGGCTGAAAAAAATCTGCCTTTTTGACTATGTGCATGTCTCGAGCAATGAGTTTTTAATGTGTATTCGGTAGTTCTGGTCAAGTGATTTTAAAATCCGTTAAAATCTAGACAATAAAAAAAACACACACACACAAATTTGAATTAATGTTTTTTTTATTATTTTGGTCCTAATGAAACTTTCAGTATGATACATCATAATACAGAATGTTAGTAGCTAATTATGTAGCTGGATTTATGTATACGTTATATGAATTTGGTATAGTAAAAATATTAAAAATCCGAATTGTATTAAACTGAAAGAGTTATTCTTATTCCATCTACAACGATTTGTTTGACTTAGAGGAGCATAAAATAACTAATCTTCTCTTTAACTATTTAAAAATCAATACCTTTTAAGAAACTAAAGGACCAAACAAACTACACAAGCAGTTTGACAAACAAGTAAATTTTTGTGTGAATATTAATCAATTGAGCTGGTGAGTTGCAAAACTCGTTAGTTACAAAATTAAAAATACGTGATGACAAGTGATTCTAACAGTTCTTTAGGCGCTTTATGAGAAGAATTATACAAATTGTTTCAATGCATGTCCTCTTCATTGTTTTTTCAAAGGACATGCAATCAGAATACTTCTTCTCATAAAGCACCAAAATAACCGTGAGAATCATTTGTAATCTCATTTTTTTAATTTTGTAACGAACGAGTTTTGTAACTCACCTACTCAATTTAAACATATAACACCGTACGACAAATCTCAACTTTTGGCCTCACCAATGATCAAACATTCTGCAAATATATCTTACAAAATATACGTATCTCTCAGTTTTTCTAGATCAATTCATTTCGCGGTTTTGAGCGCAACTCAATTTTAAGTGTGAAAGCATTTGCCTATCATTTGGGGAAGTTTCGATTATACTCACACCCGTTGATCGAGATGCCAGATTGTTGCTTAAATACTTCGTACTGTTCTAAAATGGAATGTGAAAAAAATTAGCAAAATCGGTCCACAGTTTCAAGGATTATGATCACATTTCTTTAATTTTAATACAATTTCATGTATTATTTTCAGGGTACCCAGAAATATGCCCTTAAAAAGGCGTTTTATGCGCATAAAATATGCAGTAAAAGCTTGAAAATATGCCCTGAAAATTGTTAAAAATATCCTCCAAAAAATTCAAAAATTGCTTATTTGTAAACAAAATATTCAACAATTTAATAACAGTTCCATGTAATAAAAACAATCCTAAAGTTATAATCAGGAAAGCCCAAACTCCAATGTATTTACAGACGGATTTTCGAGATGTTACCCTATTTGGAAACGATGGGCAGTAATTGGCTCACATTAACAAAGTTATGTACAGAGGTTAAAATTCATATCAGAGTTATTTGGGCCGAATATTATGTAGATATTAACATCCATATGAGATATTTTGCCTTAAAGGGATTCAAAGGACGGTCGCTAAATTGTTTATTAATGTTAACTTTTTACAGAATGTTAAAGCTTTATAGATGGAAAATTTGGGAAAATGTGAACTGATTCAAAAAGAATTTAATTTGCAGTAAAATATTTTTGGGGCGAATTTAATTTAAACAACAACAAATTCAGATGGTTTACAGACACAAAGAGACTAAATTGGAAAAAAGTTTTTAAGGGTAATCTGTGAAATTATAGCTCGATTCTCACTTTGCCTTTAGTACAGTTAAAATGTTTTTACCAAATTTGATCAAACCACCTACCAGATTGCAACTTGAACTTTGCGCACAAGGTTAACATGAACAAAGAACCAGCAAATACAGACGGATGGACGTGGTTAGATCACTTGAAAAAGTGATGCTGAGTCGATCAGTATACTAAAAGATTTGTACAGATTTCTATGTATTACACACATCGCCAAAAACGTATATTATTGATTTTTCCTTAACTTTTGTTTACTCATATATTAAATTTTAAAGTTTAAACTAACATTTGCCTTTAATGACAACCTGCTTTTTCTTACACTTTTCGAATAAAAATTAAATACAGATGGCGAAATTTAAGCAACATGTTGGGTAAACAGATAAATATTTAAAACACAAAAGCCAAAATTCCGCAAACAATTTTTTTTTATTTGCTGTGAAGAAAGTTCTTGTAGGCATCTAAAAAATTCAACATGCATCAAAATATGTCCCAAAAAGGCAAAATATGCGCTAAAAACTAAAAAAAAATGTTGCAAAAATGCTCTTTTAACTAAATTATGCAAAAATGCTGCAAAGGGTAAAATATGCAAAACTTTGCACTAACAAATCGATGCCAAAATTCATAAAAAGCTCTAAATCGGATAAATATATTGTTTCTGCCTTCATTGGTCGCACAAGAAAAAACATGCAATTGCATATTAATGGTTTCCCTGATTATTATTATTATAGAGCAGCTATATGTGAAATTGTATTAAAATTTAAGAATTGTGATCATTATCTTTGAAACCGTGGACCGATTTTGCTAATTTTTTACACTTAACATCTAAGAACAGTAAGAAGTATTTAAGCTAAAAATAAGGGTGTGGGTGTAATCGAAACTTCCCCAAGTGATTGAAAATTTGGATTTACATTACAAATTTAATTGCGCTTAAAAACGCGAAATGAATTGATCTAGAAAAACTGAGATATACGTATATTTTTTAAGCTATATTTTCGGAATCTGGTCAGTTTGATCACGACCAAAAAATGGTATCGTACAGTGTAATTTATAATAATTTTATATTTTTTAATTTGTTTGTTAACATTTGTGTAGTTTATTTGGCCCTTAACTTTCGTCCTGCTACCTTTGAATACGTCCCTGTGTCTGAGTCACTGATTTCTTTTTTAAATATACTTAAAGTGCCAATTAAAACTACAAAATATTTTAACCATGAGGGCTATAAAAACTGTTCAACAAAAGTAACGTATTTCAAAAAACTCTTTAGAAGAAAAGTAAAAAGACAACAAAGATAATGATCATAAGAAAAACTATGCAAGGCAAATAAGCACAAACGGTGTCTTAACGGTTCCATTCAGTGAACTTTGGAAAAACCAAAGAGCAAAATGAAAATAAAATACAAAACCCTACAAGCATGTCCCTTTTGTAAGGAACCAAATGAAAGACAAAAAAAAAAAAAAACAAATCCATTGTGGCATGCGTCTTAAGTAAAGTTACAACAACCAGGTTGTCTTCACGTCTGTTTTTAAAATCAAACGTCTTGGAAGACGTTCTAAGTTTTATTATTTTTTTTTAAAACTAAGAAATTTTTCTTAACACCGGCAGGCAGGCAGCCCAAAATAAGGGTGTTTTGTTAAATGTAACGTACAATTAAAGAAACATATGGTCATAAAGGTAAGAACTGCAAATATTATACAGGAAAATGGTTAAATGAAGTCTAATAGAATCCACCCTAAAATCAAGCGATACAAAAAAAAAAAACAAGGCACGCACCAAAATAGGAAAATAAATCCGTACAAAAGTTTTGAAACCTGACGAACATGCTACAATTCGTTATTTATTTGAATTTCACATAATTATAAAGTCATATATACATCGCAAAAGTATGCTCAAGGCAACTAGAATATCCTTAAGAACCTATGGCAGATCGCAGACACCATAAAGTAAGTGTTGCGTTTTCAAATCAGTCAGAACATGGCCGATAACTGTTTTTTACGATTTTTATTTTTTTTGGCAGAAATAATTTTTATTTTGCTATTTTTTTTGGCAGAATTAATTGTTAATTTTTTTTAAAAAAATATTTGTTTTTATGTGTTTTTTTTGGTAGAAATTATTGCTATTTATGATTTGTTTTTGCAGAAATAATTGTAAATTTCTGCAGAAATAATTTTAAAATGCAGTTTTTTGTCATATTAAAATTTTCTTTGATAGAAATATGTACACTATTGATTATTTTTTCCATAATGTTTCCGGAATTAACTTTTGACTTTCTTAGGCTATAAAATTCAGGATTTTTTGCAACTTTAAGCGAATTTGATTTAAATAAACGAAAAAGAAAATGATATAAAAATAAAAAAAGAAAGAGAAGATAAAAATTACCTTTGTCAAAAAAAAAAAAAAAAAAATCAATATATACAAATTATTTATGCCAACAAATAAATAAATATAATTAAATGGGTGGGTGCCCCGGTAGGCTAGTTGGTAGTGAGCTAGTCTATGAGTCCGATTGTTGTGGGCTCGATTCCCGACAGAGACACTGGTCTGTTTCACTACAACGGGCTGAAGGTCTACGCTGCTATTGCTCGGTTAATTAAGTTAAAATATAATTTTTAATTGTATTTGTTTTTCATTAAATAAATCAATAAATTACAAATATTTTTCAAAAAAAAAAAAATCAACAAAAAACAATTATTTCTGCCAAAAAATTCAAATCAAGTATTTAAAAAGAAATGGTTGATTAAAAATGTATGCCACAGCCATTTGATATTTCTTTTTGCTTTTGCTTCTTTCCTCTAAAAATTTAAGAGAAATTATTATCTTCGGTCCCTATTTCTAATCATATCTTTATTTCGCTATATACAATAGTAGTCCTCAACTTTAGGCTAATTGAAAACGTAAGTAATAGAACTTAAAACTATTTAGAAATTTACCTGATTTCATTTCATTGAAATAATTTCGTCTTCAGAGACTTATTACTACTAAAAAACTATTAGCATTTTAGTGCAATATTTTTTTTTGTCTGTATTTACCTACAAGCCACCCACATACATATGCCATTTATTAGATGCGTGATAAGTTTTTCCTTGAAATTGTGCTCGTAAAAAAATATCCCCCTAAAATGCACTTAAGTTGTCTCTAAGCCTTAATACTATAGCACAGTTTAACGTCGCGACTGCCATATGGAGAACTTTCTAGCTTTTTTTTCGCTGGCTTTCATATTAAGTTTCGTGTTATTTATCGCGATCAATAAATAATATATGATCTAAATAAGTAGTATTAGAGTCTAAAAAGTACAAAATTAGAAAAGCAAGCTAAACAAAATAGTATGTATGAAAAATGATGTGTATTTTATGTCTATGAATGTTGAGGACAAAAAAAAAAAAATGCTACCAGATGCATTTGAGTAATTTGTTAGTCGCCTTTAATTGTTAATGTAGAAAGTTTAGTGTAAAATGAAATTGCGTTTGTGTTGGTATTTGGAAAAGGGTGGGCTGAGAAGTTTTTAAATTGTTCTAAGAAACTTTTTTTTGGATTTTTTGTAATAAATTTTACTTAAAGAAAATATTAAAAATAGACAATATGACTATAACACTTCATAATTTTTAAACTTTATGACTTACTAATTATCTTCATATAAGTATATACAATAATGATTGCAGGAAAATGTGAATATATGTATGACTATATGACAATATGACTACAAGAGTACACAACTGGACAACTACAAATATATCAATGGATCTAAAATACTATATGCATGAATAATGCTATATTATCTCGGTATAAATACATAGTTATTATAAGACTATACGGATACATGATTGTTTGACTATATGCTATCAACTCAAAGGCTACGGCTATATATTATTTCTATTTGATTGTAAGATTTTATAAGTATATTTCTGTATGATAAAACTGTATAAATAGTTTATCGTACTTGTTCAACAATACTGTATTAACTCAAAATTTTAAAAATTTTTAGTAGAAGCAAAACAATTTTTAATTTTTCATTAAAGGCATATGAAAAATAATTTTTAAGCCAGCCGTTTAACTACTAAAAAGTAGACAAAATACCATAATACTTTTACAGCGGTTAGATATAAATATTATGTGTCGATTTCTTCAAAAAAGTGAAAAATAAAAACTTTGAGTTAATACAATATTGTCGAGCAAGTGCATTTAATTACTTATGGCCTTTTGGATGAACATATGAAGAGTTCACAGCTGCATCGCACAAAGTCTTGAAATAGGAGATATTTCAAAACTTGTGCGAAATTCTCCGTAAAGTTTATTTAGTTCTGCAACGAAATAAGCCAGAAAATTTTTCGTTCTGAAGGTAACGGTAAAAACCCCCAGTTTATGGCTCTCATTTTCGAAGAAATAAATGGCCGTTCATTTACTCAACCTTAAAATCAAAGTGCATTTTACTGACTTGCTAGGGACAAATGACCTTCATTACTCTTGGAAAATTTAACACTTCAAATATAGACTTTACGCCTAAAGTGCATTCTTTTAGACTTGAGACAATAAAAAATTGCACATTCTTTTAAACTTGAGCCAATGTATAGCAAATGTATACGAAAATTGTACCATTTAAACCTAATTTGCTAAATTAAAATCAAATTTTAAATGTATATACACATAAATATTCACTGAAAAAAAATTGATTTCAATTAAAAAATTTGTGATATTTATGAAAAAATTAATTAAATTTGCACCAGTATATAAATTAATAGTATCAATCAAATATTTTTTAATTCTAACAACATTTTCTGCAGAAGTGTTGTTAATATAAGTAAACATTAAATTCACTTGATTAAACTTTTAATTGTAACTGATTTTATTTTTGATTAATCGTTTAATTGTAAACAAACAACTGTTGAGAATTATTTCTGTGTATGCACTATCGATGCAATTTAAATAATTTTTATTTACGATATTAATAAAATTTTTTTATAAGCACTTTTATGCAATAAAGCGAGTATTCATAAATTCATTTTTAATTTTAAAGTACCAAAAGACGTGCAAAAAGTTAAATGTTAGTAAGCGATAAATATGTTAATTGAAGTGTATTTTGCAGGGCTGTGTTGTCGGAGTTGAGGTTTTAGTACCGGAAATATCTTAATTGAAGCGTATTTTTCAGGGCTGTGGAGCCGGAGTTAAAGAGTTGGAGTTGAGGTTGAGTTGAGGTGCCGGAGTCAGAGTCGAAGTGGCCACAAAACTTGCGACTCCGACTCCAGCTCCAACATTTTTTGGCGTACAAAATTTTCTAATATATTTCAAAATTAAAAATTTTCAATTTTCAAATTTAAAAATTTTGAAGTCCGAAAATAAGGACCAGTCTACTTTAAATATGTAAATTACTATATTAAAGCTCAATGCGGCACGTGTTTGAATTAAACTTTCGTTTGGAAATTCTTACAGAATTATTTTCTTGCTATATTAAACCATTTAAAATATTTTGCATTAAAAAAAGAGTTTAAAGCTGAATAAGGACCGGTCTCACATACATTTACCATCGGAGTTGAAGCCGGAGTTGTACTTAGAATATTTCAGCGGATGGAGTCGGGGTAAGCACTATTTCTTGACGACTTTACAGCCCTGGAATTTGGAATAAAAATTTAGACTTTAATTCAGAAAAAATTGAAAATCGTTTGTTACTCTATTTACACTATTTAAGTACAATCGTTTTCCAACCGATCGACTTTCATCAGAAACATATCTGAATGTGTTTCTGACAATAAGAATCTGGAGTTTTCTTTACATTTAATTTTCCTTAAATCACTCACTCCTGCCTCCAAATAAGTACACAAACCTCTTATTAAATGTCATATTTTAGTATTAGAAGCAAAAATATACATATGTATGTATGTATAATGAAAAAAGTAGCCTGATTACAATGACAAAAAGACTATACGTTTTTTAGTGCCACAAAATAAAACGCAATACAGACATACACCTTTTATAATGCACCTTAGTATAGATATCTATTCTCTCTCACATACAGAGAAAGATATCTAGTGTAGATATTAAAAAGTATTATAATCGACGTATTCTAAAGCTTAGACATATTTCAAATTTTCCTCTATAGTCCTACAATTAAAGGTGTGCGATACAGAAAAAACAACAACAACAAAAACAAAAACTTATAGATGAATAAAAAAGATAATAAATGAAAGCACGAAATTTTATAAACAACAACGGCAAAAAAATTAAAACAAATGTTTATAAATAATGACAAAACATATGAGGTACCTCATCATATCCCTTCTAATTCATTTCTTTTATAAGTTCCAATTTTTTTTCCTTCAATTCTATAGACAACAGGTAAAATAAAATCTAAGAGCTTATAAAAAAAAATCACTCACACTTAGCTACACACATCTATTTAAGTAGCTACACACATCTAAGTATGTTAAATATTTATATGTGTGCATAAATATGGACATCTGTATGCAAAATAATTCGAGCACTATACACTTGCATATTGTTTACACGAAAGGTTGTTGTTTTTTGTTAAGGGAAAATCAAAAAGAAACTACAGAGTAGTTATTTATATTAATGGAAAACAAGTAAGAGTGCTTTATTCGGCGATACCGAATCTTATATACCCTTCGCTATGGTGTGATAAGATAAGAAAGTTATATAAATACCTTCCTTTAGATATAATTAACTCTATTTTGTGACACGCCCCCTTCTGCAAAACCGCCTAATTTTGAAACTTTATTGTATCTTGCCATTCTCCAGATCTGCGGAAATTTATAATTTCTTTGTACGAGGGTGTATTTTCATTGAAATGAATGTGGCGATTCTTGAAACATGTAAATTCAACCCAGGTTCGAGGCCCAGCTCAGCCAAGAAAATTATCAATAAATTTTAATAAAACTCCAAGTTGTAAATTCCTTTCTTCAGTAAAAATAATTTAATGAAAATTAAATTTGATGAACTCAAGCTTAACTAAAAATATCAAAATTTAAATAATTTTAAATGTCTTGTTAAGGTCTGGAAGAAGGTTGTTTTCATTCGGCTTAAAAAAAATGATCTTCTTCAACTGAATCATTGTGGTAAACGAACCGGCTTGTTTTTTTTACAGAAAAGAAAAAAACTAATATGTGCTGTGAAAAAACAAATTTTCGATTAATCGACATAAATTACTCGTTAATCAAAAATAAGCAATATTAAATTATTCGAACAGTTAATCGCCCAAAATTATTCGTTCAATCGAACAACGGTTAATAGTTTGAATACCCTTGATAATATTGAAGGCGTATTTTGGCATTAAAAATAAAGAGAATTAAAATTAATATAATTCCCAAGCCAATATTGAAAACGCATTTTTTTGACTTAATACCTTTTTGACTATGTAACATCAAAGATATATCGTCATTTGTTTGTATATGACTATAAGATTATACAATTTTGTGAATATAAGGCATACATGATTTATGGCAGGATGATTATATGCGTTTCCAAAGTTAATAAACTGACCATATTGATGGTCACAAGACTATATTACTACCGAAATTTAAAAACCTTTCCGGCTACATAAATGTAACACTTATATACAGTGTAGCCTCGTTGAAGGCAACCCTCGATATGCGCAACCCCTCGCTTAACGCAACACCCAATTTCGTAACATTGGTGACTCTGTAAACGCAACTTTTCAAAAAACAAAGCCTCGATTAACACAACTTTGCAAAAGCAAAACAAGTCAGGCTTTTTTTGTTTTAGGTAAACTCCTTTCTATCATCCAAACAACTTCCGTTCCGTGCTTCTTCGGGACAATGCACGCTGTCATCCCAAAGAGGGAGACTTGAGAAGTAATGATGGAATGATAACTGTTATGTGTTTTCCAGCAAACTGCAATGCAATTCTTCAGCCTATGGACCAAAACGTGATAAAAATTACAAAACTTCTGTATAAGAAAAGGCGTTTGGCCCACATTTGCGTAATGCTGTTTGTCTTTTGGCAAACGCTTGGAATAAAATAACGCAAAGTACCATTGCGAAATGCTGGAACGTAGTACTGCACCCAAATCATGTATGGACTGAAGAAGACGAACTGCCACTGAGCATTATAACTCGATAACAACCATCAGTACAAATTAACATACATTTCAGTTTCTCAATAGTATGAAATGGGATGTTAGCACATTTGAAAGAAACCTTGTTAATTAATTTTTGAATCCCAAGAAAAACTTTGATAACTAATGTGCATGTGGCAGAGTAAATAAACTGAACTGCACAGAAAAAATTAAAAATTTTCTCTAATCAACAATTTTATACCAAATTCATAGAATCAAGCAACCCATTTGTTGATTTTGCTCCTATTACCAAAATGATTATATTGATTACTAAAAATTGTAAAAATTTAATATTTTGAATATTTTTTTTCAATAAACAATATTTTTAATTTTAATTAAAAATATGATCAAAAAACTTTGCCGTTTCAAACAATGTGTTGGTTAATTTTGACAATTTCCAACAACAATTTCACAAGTTTAAATTATTTTATTTTAAACGAAATAATTTTTTGGTATTTGATTATTATTTTAATTCAAAATTTATTTCAAAACAACTAAAATGTTAATTAAATCAAA
The DNA here is from genome assembly GCA_949318255.1 of Pollenia labialis. Lineage (NCBI taxonomy): Eukaryota > Metazoa > Arthropoda > Insecta > Diptera > Polleniidae > Pollenia > Pollenia labialis. The sequence goes on from OX439139.1 coordinate 29,239,859, forward strand.
ATTATATTTTTAATTTTCTTTCAACAAAAAAAATAATTGATTCAATTATTACAATAATTAAGTTTAAATACTTTTTAAATAATTTTTTTTAATTGATAAAAAACTACTAATAATTTTTTCTGTGTGGCAAAATAAAATAAAGTAATTTGTTTTTATTTTTGTTTTTTCTTTACCCACTTACAAATACATTTGGAGTTGATGTTGTTACAAGTAAAACTGAGGTTTATAATTCTTATTCGCTTAACAGTTTTATTTGTATAATATCTTTAGCTTTTCTAAAATCTTTGGATGAAGTTTTCTGACGATCTGGCCTAAGCAACCAGTGAAATGCGCATAGGAATAGCATATCCCTTCAACAATAATTTTCAGTTTCTCAATAGTATGAAATGGGAATTTAGCACATTTGAAAGAAACCTTGTTCACATACATTTGGAAGTTTAGTTTATTAATTTTTTTTATTAGATGTAGGTATATTTTGTTTTTCTGTTTTTATTCTTTTTTTCAATTAAATAAATACGATTATTAAAAGCTATCCTTAGTTTTTTTTATAAAATTTTTGGTTGGTTTAAAATATGCTTTTAAATAGAAAAATATGACTAGAAATTTGTGACTTGGTTTGCGCAACAACTCAGTTATCGCAACAGTCCAAAATTTCTTTGGGTTGCGTTCACCGAGGTTACACTGTATGACTTTTTGAACTTATTATTGGATGACTTTATGATTTCATATACTCGTATGACTGTTCCGGTTTTTCTTAAAGTATGTAATCTGAAACGATTTTTAATTAAAGATATGAAATTTTAGTTTAAATTTATTTAAATTGATAAGAAAAAAATTTTGTTACCAATTGTACCTATTTAGTTAAGTAGAGGTAAGTCATTACTTTTCTAATGACGCCCTTATATTTTTTTCTAATTAATAATAACTATTAGACTTCTTCTCCCTGTTAGCCCGATGGAACGTTATGTATGTTATTTTAATAATTATTCTATATATGTTAAAAGTACCTATATATACATACATATATGCACACACATATTTATGTACGTATATTCACTATCTAATCAAGAGTAAGTAAAATCCATTCTTCCATAGAAAGAATTTTTATATTAATACAAGTTATAACGCAAATATTTATAATAGAAAATAAGTACAGTTGCGTTTTATTTTTTTTATTTAATTTTCTAATACCTGTTGGTTTTTTTTATCTCAAATACGAAGTCCTAAATGTAAATACTTTTTATTAACTACTATTCCAATGAAACTCGATAAAGTTTTGTGCTCATACTTCGTTTTATTAAGATTCGAATGCAACCCCATTTTTAGTTTCATACTTTTATTTTGCGCTTAAGTTTTTTTTCCTAGATTTAATTGTAATATCTTATCTCTTGAATTTTTTTTATATTATTGATATGATAATTTTCTAAATTGATATTGATAATGTTTTATTTATTAAGGACTTTAACTATTTTTTAAGTAAAGTGGTGCAATGTATGAAGAATGTATGTGATGAATGGTAATTTGTGCGTTAGTTTTCTGTGGAACATTTGCATTATCAATATTTTCAAAATGTGCTAAGAATTAATTAATTGTTAATTATGGTAATTAATATATTGCTTGAGAATAGGTTATATTAATACGTACAGCAAAATTTATTATGACCAGGGCAAGTTTTTTTATTACCCAACATTAAGCAGAGAAATGTGCACAAAAATATTCCACAAAAAACATGAATATGCATAAGAAAAATTTAAACACTGTCCCACAAAGTCTTATGTATTTTTCGAAAATTTTCAGAAAACAATACCAACTTATCATGACAGGTTTGTATTTTTTTCAAAAAACGTAAGATATGTGTGATTTTCTTTAGAAAATTGTTGATTAAGAATGTGGAAAATTTTATTTCTAGATTTTAATTTAAAAACTTGTTGCACAAATCAATAAAATATTAATTTGCTGCAGTATTCTAGCTAATAGTAGAATTACTTTAAATAATTCAGTTTAGTTCGGCACAGCTTCTTATTAAATATCTAGGCCTATTCGAGACAATTATAATAGTTAGATGGGACCAAGGTACATACATTTACACAAGGTAGACTCATTTAGAAGAGCAAAAAAAAAAAAACCCCGACTTGTCAAAATTTTCTCCATATAAAAGAAAGAAAATTAACGTACACACGCACATTTTTTGGCTCATACATACGAAATTTGACAATTCGGGTTTAAGTCTGTCCCTTATGAGCTTTCCTTGTATAAATATGCCTTGAATGTGACAGTTCTGGCCCAACCAAATACTGAGCATTAGTGAGATGACATATCGGCATCGACGTCGATATGTCTGATTTTTTGCGTATAGTTTGCGATTTAGGGTATAGCATATGTATGACATTTAAAGGGTATTTTACACTATCAGACAAGTCTTACATATGTTGAGGAAAGTAAAAACCTGCCATGATTAGTTGTTAATGTTTCATACAATTTTTAAACAATAATAAGATCAGGAATGCATTTTCTGGAAAATACTAGAGACTTGTTAATTTCATGTTAATTTAACATTAACGTAATGTTAGAGAAATATGATATTCATATTGAAATAACTCTCCGAATCACGTTGAATAAAAGTTATCTGAAGTTGAAACAACTTGAATTTCATGAAGAATCGAATTGGTTTGAGTTTGAAATAATAGTTAGAAGAAGATTCAGAGACAACATATGCATTAATTTAAGAAACATTGTAAATGTTTCCCTTTATTGTTTCCTCCTTTGTTCACAAAAGCTCTCACAGTTAAAAGCCATCAGCAGAATGGCCCGATATGGTTTTCGTCATCATTCTACCTTGAAAATTTAACTAAAGAATAAAAAAGAATACGGGAATTTTTTTTATTTTTATAAATAATTTTAAAGTTTAAATTAAAAAAAATCATGTTTTTCTTTTTATAGTGTTGTTATTGTTTCTTTACAAACAATTTTAACAGGATTTTTTGGATTCAATATTGAACAATGTTATTTTAACATTTTTCATTTAAAATTAATATTCAACAATGCTTATTTAAAATACTTTTGCAGAAATTTACTATGATTTTTAATTGACATTGCGCCATGTTAATTAAATATTGATATTTTTTTGTGGGTATATGACTTTATGTTTAAGAATATACGACACGATTTATGTATCGAAAAATATTGATTTCTAAAACATTTTTTTCCTGTTTATATTCTTTTAAATTTTATATTAAACATGTTACGTGAACTGTATTAAAGACAAAATATTAAGACTTTAGTTTAGAAATAAATTTTAAAATCGCTTAAAATACATCACAGCTTTTCGAATCGATCGTTTTGAAATTTATCGATTCATCACTTGCCAGTATGACTATATGACTTTGTGATTTCAATTGTATAGCTATGATTTAATTGCAATAACTCTATTATTATAAAATAAGCATCATGGCTATATGACAGCGGCTATATGGATATATTGTTATATGAATCTATAATTATGTGACATTAGGACTGAATACTTTACATAACTTCAGAATGCTCTAGATACTGAAGTTTTATTTGAAAGAACCTGCCATTAAAAGTGTAAACTTTTACAGAAATACGAGGATTGCTATTGAAGTGCTAAGCTTTGGCATTGAGTCTTTTTTAACACTCAGTTTGCTTAACACTTAATAAATCAATAACAACCCTCGTATTAGGCAATATCTTAGTACATGTATCAAACTTTCATCATCATTATCCTCTAATTTGCATGCCATGATTGCAAGAAATTCATTACTGATTTCGTGCAATTTGTGGCAGTGTCTATCTAATGCACTTTAATACCTTACACATACACACAAACACACTTAATTTTCCTATGAAAAATTACAAGGCATTAATCTAACGAAAAAAAATCAAAAAAAAATAATAAGGCATGCAATATTCTTTTAACTTAAAAATATGAAAAATATAAAAAAATTGTATTAAGTGATGGAAAAACCCCTAGACAAAAAAGTCCTTGATGACCACATCAGGAACTCTTTTTTAATGTAAAATGTCATTGAGAGTACATACGGCTAGAATTTATATATATTTTTTTTTTTTAATAATTTTAAATGTTTTTGTAGTTGTTTTTAAATTGCAACTACACTAAAAGATCTGTGCTAAAAGATAAAGTTCTAATGGACAATTACAGAGAAAATGTAAAGCTCGCTATCATATAAAAATGACATTAGAGGGCCACGACGTTAGACTTATAGTATAGATTTATAATAGACAAGGTAAAATAAATATTTTCAACATGATATTCTATAAAAAATAAGGATTTGAAAAAAGCAAACAAACACATAGGATATTTAATGAAACGGTATATCAGTATTGGTCATAAACAACAAATGACCTGTTACCAAGACACACATGCAAAAGGATAAAGCGAAATTATTATTAAGCCGTTATTAACTTAATAGCAGCGACAGGTCTTTTTTTAATTGTGTCTCCTATTAAAAAAACTCGTATGTTTATGAGTATTGGACCTTTAGACGGTATTTTTATTAAGATAATTTCTTTATTTCATATGACTTTAATGTATTATTGTCCTTATTTTTTATACACATGTAAGAACACTATCTCTAAAATCAATTTTACTTGTATTGTACAATCTTATTTTGTGACACGAATATGTTTTTGCTTTATTAAGGAATAAAAAAAAAAAAATTAAAGTTTCAAATGGAAGGCATTAAAAGGTGTAATGGAATAAAGTATGGAAGTTTTAATATCTCAAGGTAATATCGTGTCAAAAGTTGATTGTCTGAACATATGCCTAATATAATTTCTAATGAATGATTGACTAAATGTATTTGATTGCGTTTAGAAGAAGGTTGTAATAAAAGAATTCAAAATATTAGAATATTAAGTAAAAATTGACCTGTTTTAAAAGTTATTTGTTTCACGAAATATTTCTGTACGTCATGTTGCTTAATGGGAACTCAACAGGGCTTTCTTAAACGTTTGACTTTATTTAAAATTTGTTCAATACTACCACCTATTACGGATCTACAATAAGTTTATCAATCAGCCTGTAACAGCCCAAAAATTTTATCCTCATTTAAGGATACCTAGCAAAAAAATTCGTGTTTTTTTAAAGCATTTAAGAAAAAAGCGCTTCAATAAGAGAGCTCTTATGCAGCAGTAAATACATAAAATATATATGTATGTATAAAATAAAAAAAAACTACTTTTCTAATGCTGACAACAAAGAATGGTTTAAAATAAAGAAAAAAATCCAATAAAATGAACAAGAAAGTCAATTACAAGACTATTATCGGCTGGCGCTTCTCGGCACGGTAGTCTTACGACTTTTTGTTCGTGAAAATAGTGTCAAAAGCATCCATGAGTCTGACAACAAACTATGTAGATTTTGTGCCCAAAAAATGATTTTATTGTATTATGTTGTATAAGAACTAGAGTTTTATTTTTTTTTTTAAATTTAATTTAAAATGTTTTCAGTTTACTGCCTGTTTTTTAAACTAAAATAAAAGTTTTCGCTTAGAAATTTGTATTGAAAACAAAAACAAATTTGAGTTTTTTTATTGTTGTTTCAATATATTTTTCCAGGCGAAAATTTTTATTTTGAAAAACAGACAATTAGTTAATAATAATTGATAGTAAATAAAATATTAAAATTTAATAAACGGCTTTTTTTCAAAAGTACTTAATTCTAAGGAGCTCCAGCGGGGGTTCAAGATGTAACTTTTTTTCCTTTTTTTTTTTTTTTTTTAGCAATTTTTATTTGTTTTAAGGTAAGACAAAAAAATAAAAAATATTGCTGTTGACTAGAATATGATTCGAGAACTGGTGAAAAACTTTTTTTTTTTTTTTAATTTCCTAAGCTAATCCCGCGAAACTCTTCGCTTGTCTGTAGGAGAGAAACCAGAGTATCTGGCGGGAATCGAACCCGCAACCCTGGCGCTGATAGACTAGCTCACTACCAGCTAGCCTACCGGGGCACGGAGATTAGATTTGAAATCAGCCACCTCAAATTAGTAAAAATTTGCTATAAAGTTCCAGGCCGCACATAAAAAGTTCCATTTTGTTCCCTTGTGTTATTAAATTAAAATTTAAAAATAAAATTTTTCATTATTTTTTGGACCTTCTTCACCATTTTTTGGAAAAATATTCACTTTGTCTGGGAGTTCTCCTTTTTTTTAACGTGTCCATTATGATTCCTTTTCGATGGACTGTCCTTCGAAGTTATTTCATTAATTTCTTTGAGAATAATTTCATTATAAAATTTAACCAAAAATTTTAAACTTTAAAAAAAAACATTGATAGCATGTTTTGCAAATAAAATAAAATAAATAATTTCGAAAAGATTTGGAAATAATTAAATTTATTTCTTTTTTTTTTTAGCTTGGAACTTATTGCATATATTTTGGGATTTCTATCATTGAGAGTTACTGCACTCGGACTTGCTGCACCTGGGGCTCCACAAAGCCTTCATCGATACATTTTTTGTGGATCAGACCAGTAGCTTAAAATATATGATATCCGCCGCCTAACTGGCGCTATTTCCCAGTGTGAATCGCGGTCTTACCAAATACATGACAGAACTTTAGGCACAAGCAGAACTTTAGACCCAAGAATCGTTTTAAAACATCTCTTGGTTTCAGTTTGTGTGGTACCTTGCGTTATTAAAATTGCTGCTTGAGTGGCTCCAAATAATTTTGGAAGACCCTTCTGGCTTTGGCAGAAACCTTTATTAAGTTATACCTCCAATTGTGGATCAATTGTTCTATATCTTTAATTAAGGCGGCCCAAATCACAACTTCTAAACTGCAGAAACCATCTCTCGGATACAGTTTGTCAACATATTCTTCAACATGAGTATATAATTATAAAGAATGATTATGTAACAATATCTATACTTTAACTATGCTTAAGTTATCTTTGCTCGTTTTTTCTAATAACAAACAAATATAATTCTCATAATGCATTGACTTACTTCTAAAGATATGCTAAGTCTCATAGAGATCAATTGTCAATTGTGTCAGAAAAGATGGGCTTAACTAAAAATACAATTGCTTTCAATGTAAAATTTAATCTGACTTCTTAGCAAAACAAAAAATTCTATGGGTAAATGCAAAAAAATAAGAAAAACGTCTGGCAAAAGAAAAGAATTTCAATGGTGCAACATAAAACACTTCCATGATTTATTTGCATGTTCAAAGTAAAAACATATTGAAGAATAAAAGAACTCATACTCAGACTTTGACAAAGTTGGAACAATTTATTTGAATCCAACAAAGAATCTTTACAAAACAATAAATATGCTAAATTGATGTGAAGTAACTACCAGATACATTTTAAGTATCTGGCTAATTTTTACCCAACAAAAAATTGACACGTACTAAATATATTCCAATGTAACGTTGCACTATAATCCACATTTCCCTTAAATTTCACTGGGTTATTGCTTTTCTCTATAATCCAAACAGTACGAAAGCCATATCTCCTTACATTTTACCTCTGAGTCATTTCTTAAACTCATCATTTTACTTGGACGCTGGTCTTCATTGTCCATTCATCCAGTCATTCGTTTATTTGTTCGTTCATTTATTTTTCATTTTTCAAATTTTCATTCTTTATTAGTTTGCATCTAGATGATTGTGTTGTTATTGAAATCAATTTAATTTAATTGTTCAACTCAATTTGTTTTGTGAAAATATTATTTTGTTTTTTATAACTTTTAGAGCAAAATCTATGTATGCATGTTTATAAGTTCAGACATATGTATGAATGTATCTTCTTAGTTATTTATCTAAATGAAAGTTTTTTTTAAACAGTTTTTCTTTATATCATTGAAGTAAAATTTATGTTTTCTTTTTTGTTTTATTTAATGAATTAAACAATTAGATTAAAAAATTAGTTGTCGTCTCATTGTGGTGTGACAAAAGATCATGACTTTTTAAAATCGAAAAGAAAACAAGTTTTCAAAATAAATATTTAATTTGCATATAGATGTGTAAAATTTTAGATGTGTGTAGTAGGGCGGCGTTTATTTAACGTAAACAAAGTTATAACAAACCAACGTTACATAAATAATTTTTGCGGATAATAGCAAGACCTAATGCTATCAGCAATGCAGCTGTTCCGACTTCAAATGGCTCAAGCACAAGTCATAGTTACGAATACGTGTATGGGTATTTCCACAGGAAAGTCTTCTTTTTGCTACGTTACGCCACCAATGGTTTCTCAAAGAATAATTTATATTTTATTAATATAAAATAATATTGGTGTTAAGCGCAATTTTGTGGAAAAGAGGAGCAACATGGGTTTAAAATACAAGATTAATTGCTTGGTGGCATAACGCCACACTTCTGAGGAAGTGCTCATATTCAAAACTAGCATTTAACCCCACTGCGTAAGCGCCTCCCTATCTTTCGTGGACATATTTATAAGCCAAAGTTTATGCTTCTAGGTTTTAACAAAAAAGTACAAACATTTTTCATCTTAAAGGTTCCCATTCACGAAGGACCGTAAACCTAAAATTTTATGTTTCTAAGTTCAACAATTTACACAATTCTTAAACTGCCACATGTGGAATGGAAAAGAAAAATAAACATATTTAGTTTCCCGAATTTTTTTATTTTGATACTTTTTTTTCTCCCCATTAAAAGATCAAAACTTTCAATATTGTAGTGGAAAGCCATAATTTAATACCTATTTTTCAATGAATGGAGAAAAATATTTAGTAAAAAAGTACCAAAAATAGGTACATTTTTCATTTCTTTAACGTTCAAATTTTAAAAAAGTAACAAATTTATGTATGCATTTTTCAGTTAATGGAGAAATATGTTTTGTAAAAAAGTACCATAAATATGTACAATTTTCACCATTTTAACGTTCGAATTTTTAAAATATACCAAATTGATATTTGTATAGATAAAAGTACCAAATTGATATAGATAGATGGGGTTCCAAAAAAAGTTTCCAACACACAGGATTTATCCGTTGTATATCTGTTAGTTAAGGAGATGTGATTTTATGCAAGTTTTTCCTTTTCAGACCCCTTTTCGAATTTCCTAAAATTCCGTGTTTAGCGAGAGACCAACCTCCGGTCAAAGTTTTAACTTTTTGGCTTCAGGCATCTGGATTGTGCGATGTTGAATCAGACAGTAGTGTTACAGTTTTATATTTAAATGAAAAACCTTAATTTTCAAAAAGTTTTATCTTTAAACAAAAGCAAAGCATTTTTTGCTAATAAATTAAACTGAATTACACAGCAAAAATTATCAGTAGTTTTTAATCAGTTAAAATAATTGTTTAAAAAGTATTTCAATTTAATTAATGTGATAATTGAATCAATTAATTTTTTTTTATTGAACGAAAATTAAAAATATAATTTTGCTTAATTTAACGTTTTTGTTGTTTTAAAATAAGTTTTTAATTAAAATATTAATTTTATAACAAAAAATCTTAATTGAATTTTTCGTTTAAAATAAAATATTTAAAACTTGTAGAATTGTTGTTAGGAATTGTCAAAACCTGAGCTACATATATTTAATTAAATCAATTAACACATTGTTTGAAACGGCAATGTGTTTTGATCATTTTTTGAATTAAAATTTATAATTTTTTTCAATAGAAAACAGAACATTCCAAATAAAAACGTTAAGTTTTTTTTTGCAAAATAAAAAAAAAAAATTCGCTTGGGAATTTATCGAGCCCTATTTGCGATTATATCGTAAGCGATATCATTAAAACTATCGTAAATGATGGGTACTATGATTAATTGAATCTCAGCATGCTCTTAAAAACAATCGAATGCGCTATTATAATTTCAAAAATAAATTACTGATTAATATGAAACCAATTAAAGTGCTGCACTACTTAAGCAAAAAAACCCCTCTTCTGTAAAATTTGCATTTGGTCGCTTACGATATAATAGCAAAAAGGCTTCGTTATATTGAAACAAATTTGTTTTGGTTTTCAATATACATTTTTGAACGAAAATTGTTATTTTAGTTTGAAAAACCGACAGTAAAAACCAAAAATAGTTAAAGATAGATGATACGAATTCGCTGAAAATACGACATTCTACGTTTTGCGAAAGAAACTTTACTTGCTATTTTTTCGTTTTATCTACAATAGTTTTGTTTATAGAACGTACATCAAACATTTTAAATTCTATTCAGCTAACGAATTCGTTCGTGGTTTAGGTTTTCGTAAATATAAGATAAAGTAAGGTTCCTTGGGAAGCCATACAGACGGTAGGTCACTTTGGTCTTTTAGATGTCCCTTTGTGACAACTAAAGGACCAGTTACTTATTAGGTGTCTCTGCAGATACCATTAATCGGTTGCTAAGGGGCAGGTGGATTTACGAGTCCATCTCAACTGCGGAAGTCTTTAAGGCTCGCTCTTAATAAGTGACTTGCATTGGCCAATGAAAATCCATCGAAATGAATTTGTTATCCAGACGACCACATTGTTTGGCAAGCTCATCTGCTTTTCTGGTTTCCCGGCATTCTGTGTTCCCTGGTAGTCACATAAGATTAATCCTCCAATGCATCGCAACTTGTCTAAAGATATTCGATATTCTGCAGTTAGCCTAGATGTCGTGTAGAATCGCGTTAGAACTGCAATAGCAGTCTTGCCATCAGTAAATATAAATATATCCAACGGTATACGGTTACATCGTATAGTAGAGATTTCCGCTTGCTTGAAATTTTTATCATTCGGCAACCAAAAAGGAACCTTCAAATTAATTTTCTCAATCTAAAAACCGTAAGGAACGGTTTTGGGAAACCCATTACAATAGATTACTAATTCCTCTTGTATGCCCTATGTGCTGCATACACCAAAGAAATGATTTAGGCTGCAGTGTTCCACTTCGCCAGGGATAATCGAATGATTGAGGATCATGGCGAGGTCACAAACACTAGACCAGTTGTGCGTGGCGTTAAATCGTTTCGCCAGCTTAACAACGTAAATAGCGTTTTCATGGGATTATACCTGATAATAAATATTAGGAAACTCTTTATTTAATACGGGAATAAGAGTTTTTTGTATTTTTGTAATCAAATCTGTTGCAATGTAGACATTTGTATAAAACAAGATTTAGTTTCTTTTACTCCAAATTCCTGAAAGTAATTTCTGCATTTTGATTTAAGAAACTTTTTAATTAAAAATTCAACCAAAACAAAAATTTTCTCACACTTTTCAGAAACAATAACATTTTATTTTTCCTGCTCAATTTAAGTCATGGTTGAGATATGGAAAATCCTTTTACTTAAAACAATAAAAAAATAATCTTTTAAATGTATGGGAATTTAAGAAAATTTTCATAAGGACTTTAAACCACCCCACCCATCAGGTGCAAAAACTTAATGTATGAGAATTTAGGAAGTTGTTAATAATTCAACAAACTAAACTTCCGTTTTAAATAATCAAATAAAAAAAAAAATTAAACAAAATCATGCAACAATTGCCCCATAGATCACCTTTCCTTTTGTGTAAAACGAGGGTGGTTTTAGTACCACAACAAATCCTTGATGCAGAACCAATAAAATGCACGTTCATAACAGGTAACCAGGCTGGCACTCACCCACTTGGCTTGATAAAATAAAGGAAAATGTTTGTTTTAATGCAACAAACGGAAAAATAATAAAATGCAAAAGCTGCCTGCATTTACATAATTTTTCGTCAAAACTGGAAAAATAAAACTCATAATATGAAAAGAAAATTGTACATGCAGACCCAATAATCAGATAGAGGGTGTTATTTCTCACGCTCTTGCATAGAAAACTTAAACAAATGCTCTAGTGTAAGGGTAAGGTTCCTGGTTTCACTGTTAAAACTACTTCCATTGCGGCTGATGTTGTCGTTTCTAAACTAATTTCCTAATAAAAAAAAATTAAAAACAAAAACACTGGCCACTATTAATAAGTTTACAACAGAGTGTGTGTTTGCTTTAATTTTGTTCTCAAGCCTCTGTTTTTTTTTTAGATAAACTCGATACCACAATATTTTAATAATTTCCTTTCTTTAATTTAAAGAAAAAAAAAATTCCCATATACTTCTCCCACTAACGAACAGGGTTTCCATGTTGCTGCGTATTAGACTTACAGCATGAATAGATGAACTGCTGCTGCTGCCATGCATTTGGTCCATGTTAAAGTTTAAGATGCAAAGAAGATGGTACTATCTACTATCATTACAGTACTATTAATACTAATTTGTGTTACACATTGTTTTTATTTTCTAGGACAAGTCTAGCAAAAAAAAAAAAAAAAATGGAAAAATTTTCCCACTGTTATTTGAAAATATGAGTGTAAATTGGTGACATCTTTTATTAGGCTTTGTATTATTTTTAATACAACTATTACTTAATAATAATAATAATAATGTAGACTAAACATTTACTCCAGTTCCGCATCGTAGTGACAAGTAGGAAAAGAATATTAAACAAAATTTGGTTATTTGGTGCCGCTTTTCCCCTACACGCATAAAATAGTTGTTCAATCTTTTTGCTTGATGCAATCTGTAGTAAAAATTTTAAAAAAGATGTGAAAAATTTCATTCATAAATTTGATTTTCCATATTAAGGCAGAGGCGTAGCAAACAGAATAATTTTCAATTTTTTTTTTAAGAACATCAAACATCTATTTTTAAGAAAAAATTCAATTTCTTTATAAGATTTTTATATAAATATATATATAAAATTCTCGTGTGACGGTGTTTGTCATTGAACTCCTCCGAACCGGCTTGACCGATTTTAATGAAATTTTGTATGTGTATTTGTTAGGTATGAGAATAAGTCGTAAGGTAGATTTCATATCGCTAGAGTGCGATATCTTCCTAACTAATACACCGGTTTTCTTAAAATTCAGCATGTGTCTGCATGTAACATATGAAAGGAAATAGGAAATAAGGCATGAAATAGGGCAAAAGGGGTAAAACATCCCCTCCCTATATCTTCTTAACTAATCAACCAATTTTCTGAAAATTTGGCACGCAGACTCTATAACAGCTGAAAGGAAATATTAAAAAGGGCGTGAAACAGGACAAGAAGGACAACACCTCCTCCTCATTATATCTTCTTAACTATTCAACCGATTTTCTTGAAAATTGGCAGGCAAATAATGGAACATTTGGTAGGAACTAGAGCCTATAATATTTATAATTTAGGGCGTAAAGTAGGCCAAAAGGGGTAAAAGTTCACTATATCTTCTCAACTAATCAACCGATTTTCTCGAAAGTAAGCAGGCAAATATTGTAACATCTGGAAGGAACTATAGCCTAAAGATTTTATTATAAAGGGCGTGAAATAGAACAAGAAGGGTAAAAGTTGCCCCTTCTTATATTTTCTTAACTAATCAACCGGTTTTGTTGAAATTTGGCAAGCAGAATAGGCATGAACGGAAATAGGGTGTTAAATAGGCCAAAAGGGGTAAGAGATAACAATACGTTTATCCTTTTAACTAATCAACCGGTAATATCTGAAAAAAAACAAGTTATATTGCAAAACAACGCTTGCCGAGTCAGCTAATTATACCTATATAATAAAAATTCAATTTGATGAACTTTAGCCAACATTTTTTTCATTGTCTTTATTCGTTATAATTATACACAGCGATTGTGAATTAATTAAAAGAATGTTCATGTAGTAGAACACAGGGCACCAAAAATTCGTTGGTGTTTCAGTAGTGATTTGTTTTTTATGAGTATGAGTAATTAGCACATAGCCCAACCTGTTTTATGAGTCAGGGAACCCGTTTTATTTATAGACTTGTCATTGGTTATTTAATGGCGCCAACTATTCGCCATGACGATTAGAGCCTCAGTGACATTCAAAATTTTAAGATACACGTTGTCAGTTGTGGCCTTCTGAGACTCTCTTCTCTAATCCGCTGAACTTTCCGCCGCTGCTTATTTATTCGCAGTTGCCCACCAATCTTCGCGGTAAGAGTCATCCACTATCCGCAACCTATGGAGGCGTCCCATAGTACCTCAGCTATGCTTTCCTTTAGGTTTTTTATATTTCGCCTTGATAAGAAGTAACTCATGAAAACGAAATATAAAATCCCAGGAGGGACCTTATTAAAATATCAAAATTTGGATTAACAACGAAAGAAAATACCACCAAATTTTAAACGCACTTATCTAATGGTGTTTGCTTTTCTCTACAAAAAATATCACATTCTAAAAAGGTGCATGTAAAAAAAGTTTTGCCAACTTTGATATTTGACGAGAACTGAACATGAAAAAGTGGATTGCCCTGTTTTTAACAGCTGACTAAAAGTTTATTCATAATTTTTTTTTAACGATTTTTATGTTTCCGATACATATATTGTTTTTTGACCGATTTATCGATTTTAAATAAATTTTAGGGGTTTGTTGTGAATTTTGCAATTTGTCGGGAATTTAAGCCATGTTCGCGAAAGAAGAGATTTTTCCCTAAGTTTTCTAATTCTTTGCAGCTTTAACGAATTTAAATATATAAATATTAGACTTTGCTATCATGCCGCTGTATAATTTCCGCTAATTTAGCAATTGTTACCTAATTTTTGACATTCCTTATGGCTGGTGTGAATGAAATATTTAAAATTTTGGCGAACTTTTGCTATTTTTGCACACTATTCCGAATTTTTAGAATTTTTGCGTTGCTGTGTTGCATATGTCGCCGTTACAAAAATAGCCCCATATTTAAACCGAAGTCTTCTATTTTACAGGGCACCATCAACACTGTTGTTTTATACGGGAGAGTGCAATACCTTATGCCATTAGTAAGGGTTAGTTTTTTTGGAATTAAACATGCTACCCTTTTAGAGAGCAACACATTTTTAAGAAACGAACACAAAATTGCAATTTTTAAATAAAATTTAAAATTTTTTTGTGGAAAAGAAAACATCATAACCTAAAAACCTCAAAATTTTATAATAGACTTGTCAAGGTTTTTTACAATATTAAATATTCTTTATAAAAAAAAAGAAATATCCGAGACAAATTTGGTCATCTTGGGCACAATAACGCAGATACCACCTTAGGATATTTTACCTTTTAGTGTTAAATCCTCCCGCAAAATTAGTTGCATTTAATAGCTGTAATTCGGGCTAAAAATTGACAAATATTTTAGCAGGTGACCAGAGATCCTGTCAGGTAGCACGGGAGTCAGTAGCCTAATTCTGCCTTATTATACACCCGAATTGCTACTTATGTAAGTATTTGCTCTTCCACACAGGGGCGGTTGGTAAGACAATGGTAAGACTACCATGAGATAAGTCCTACACAGGAGGTTCTCTTGAAAATAGTTTCCCCCGTTACTATTTGTAATATAAATATATAACAACCAAATTCATCAATCATTTATATCTGAGGTCATCGGAAAAGCCATTTTTACCAACTCACAGACAGATGGCCAGACCTTTTTTACATGGGTTGAAGGAGAATACAAACTCGATAAATCTACATTTGCTACAAACATCTAAATTTTGTATAAAAAAAATGTTGTTGGGTTTTTTTTAAATATAAGGTAAAAACCATTTTCGAAACCGAATAAAAAACATCGAATTTTGTTTGTTTTCAATAAATGTTTTCTTAATTAAAAATCAAATATTTATTTTACGGAAGAATGCTTTTAAGATAGAAGATATAGTATCAAAATGGAAAACATAGAATTCTATATTTTTTTGCTTTAAGAATACATTTCAATAATGAAATATCGAATGCTTTCTACTTCATATACTTTCAATAGGGTGCTTTTCGAATGTAAAGGATTTGATTATTCTCAAAGGGAACACCTAAAATGAATATTAATATTTGCTTTTTAAATAAAGAAAAACATAGAACAAATTCCAAGTAACTTTCAGAGTGCGAAAGAGGCTTTGCGTCACCCGAATTTTAATCTCAAATAGGTTTAATCAAATCCTCTGATAACAGCCAGTATGGAGGCGCATGTGACAGCCTCATCTCCAGGGTTTGCTGATGTAGGGCAAACATATTCGAAGAAACGATTGCTGAAATCATATCAAATAGGAACCAAACTATGTATTTGAAAAAGGGAACGTAATAATTTTCTTTTCCAAAAAGAGAACATCGGATGCGTATTATAGAAGAACATCAAATGTTTTTTTAAAACATTAAATTTTTCTGCGAAAAACCCTTTGAATCAAATTTGCTTCGAATATTTTCATTATAGAAAAATATTTTGCTTGAAAAAAATACACCATAAATGTTCCCCTCGCTCGTATGTACAAGGAGAATAGGGCCATATTTTCCATGAACTATAATCTTAAATAGATTCTCTTAAAAGAACGTATGCATAATAAACTTTGATGGGTTTCTGCAGAGAAAACTAAAAATAAACAATCGAATTTTTATAAAAAAACTAAATTTTTTTTGCAGTAAAAAATTTGGAATATTTGCTATGAAATAATTTTTTTCTTAACCTAAAAAATTGGGGTACTTAGAAAACGTTTAGATCTCGTTTTGCTGTTATTTCCTCTAAAGAGTTGCTTCCCCTCTTCCTTCTTTTAATGTGAATATTTTGAACACGTTCCTGATCATTATTTCCACGAACAACTTCTACGATAAGGGCTTTTCTAAACTAGTTTCTATACATTTTCATTACAACTTCCACTTTTTTTTCCAAATGCAACGCATTTAAAGTGCGCCAGCGTTTACAAGAGGGTTACAATACTTTCTCTCATGTTTACAATAGTTTAATTTTTTATGATTTTTATTAATATTTCAATCAATTTCTGACAAGAAGTGTTAAATCAAAGTGTTTCTCTTGGTTTAGTTGAAAAAAAACCTAAACAGAAAAATAAAAATTTTATTGTCCATTTCTACACACAAATACTAAACAGTACTCTTGGGTCTGATTAGCATATCCGGCATACAAAGAAGACATCAACTGCGTCAGACAGTCTGTTGTGGTTCTGCACTCAGTATTAATGGTCTTGATATGTTGACGACGATGATTATTATGATGACGATGAGGATAATGATGGTCCATCGTTCTTGTCACCCATCATCATTGTCATAATCCACCATAAATCAACATTCATATCTTTTTTTCTGTGTGTGTGAGCTTTATTTTTGTGATCTTTGTCTAAGAATTATTATTGTTTTGTTTAAACAAATAGTAGGAGTATGGTCTAGTACGATTAGATTCATTCATGGGCAATTGGGAATTGTAGATGGTATCTTTAATTGAGACATAGACTGAAAAAAAAAATTAAACATAAATGTTAATACATGAATGAATTTGTTCTTTTGTTTGCGTTGTTTTTAATTGATTTTTTTTTTCTAACGCCCCTCTTTTGATTAAAATGTCTTGAGAAATCTCTAAAATTTAGAATATGGTTTCAGCAAACAAACTTCTTTTTAACACTTGACTTGTGTAGTCTGTGAGAATTAAAGTTATTAAAATATAAATAACAATATTAATATGTTAGCAATTCTATATTACAGTAAATAAAATTCAAAATTCGATGTTTTCTTTACATATAAAAATTGTTTACGTTTTAGTTACGACAGAAATATGTATACAATTGGGGGATTCACAAGGTAGTCATAAAGTTGTAAAGTCATATGTTTTAAAATAATTACAAGAAATATATATGACTGCTGTGGGCAGCCGCTTATAATCTAGATTTCTACTCTACAGTAATGATTAATCAATGAACACTGCATTACAATTTTTATTTTGTTTGAAACACAACAACATTTATTTCTAACAATTGTTAAATATTATTTAGGACATTATGACGATGTGACTTGATAGCACACCTTGTGAATCCCCCAAATGTTTTTCAATTAAAATAAGTATTCGATGTAATCGTTAATAAAAATTTATTGGTTTTTTTGTGCATATTTTCTATGTTCTGACATAAAAAATGTATTTTAAATAGAAAATATGAATTCACTTTTCCGTACATAAAATATTCGATATTATCGCTACACATTTAATTTGCTATGTTTTGTGTTTTCTATATAATATTAAAGAATATTATTTTCTATTTTCTATATAGTATTAAAAAATATTAAACTCTTAGTTCGATGTTTTCTTTACAGAAACAAATTTTTTATTTTTGTTTTAGTTACGGAAAGTACATATATTGTTATTGTTATTAATATAAGTATTCGATGTTATTGTTAATGAAAATAAACTAAGTGTTTATAGTACATATAATTCGATGTTTTTGATTAATATAATATTTTCTATGTTTTGCTTTTTGCCTACATAAAAGATTCTTTGTTTTTCTTTTAAATATACAGGTCTGTTCTGAAAATTACGTGATTTCATATCACTTGTGCTTTTAAAATCACACGTGTGATTTTGTGGTGTTTTGTAAATCACTCTGTTTTTGTGTTTTTCGGTGTGATTTTCAATTGTCGAAAGCACATGTAAACACAAAGGGTTTGTTTTTCAAAATTATAGCTAATTTTTAACGTTTTTTATGTTAGTTTCCGACAATTTGTTTTTTTTTTACCGATTTAGCGATGTCAAATTAGTTTTAGGGTTGTTTAAAATCTTGCATTTTTTTGCGAATTTTAGCCATGTTCGCGATAGAAGCGATTTGCTCCTGTAAGTTTTCGGATTCTTTTCAGCTTTAACGATTTATATTAAAAAGTAGACTCTGCTATCATGCACCTGTTAGCAAATTTTTGCGAATTTCCGCTAATTTATCAATTTTTACCGAATTTTTACCATTGCTTACAGTTTTAGGGAGTTTTAATAAATTTTATGGCTTGTTTGAAATATAAAATTTTTTCGCGAATTTTCGCTATTGTGCAAATTTTTTTTTGTTTTATTTTTCGACATTTTGTTTTTATAATCCATTTAGATATTTCAAATAGATTTTAAGGCTAGTTTCCAAGTTTGCAATTTTTTGCGAATTTTAGCCATTTTAGAGATAGAAGCGATTTTTCCCTGTGATTCTTTACAGCTTTTACGATTTTTAATAAATATTAGACTTTGCTTTCATGCCGCTGTTAGCAAAAAAGCGAACTTTAATTCAACTAAAAAAACAAACCTGAAATCACAACAGAAGTCACAAAAGCAAATATCATTTTGTAGTTTCATCGAATTTTCTTAATTTTAAACGATTTGTTGTAAATAAAATAGCTTATTGCATAAAAAATTAATAAACAACACATGGAATATTTTATTTAAGAAATTTATTATAATGGTTAACTTACAATAGTCGCAAAAATAACAAAGTGATTTCAAAAAGTTGATTAGGCAGCTGAACGTTTTGAAATCACAAAATAATATGCCCAGAACACCTTTCTTGTGATTTGAAATCACTTTCAAAAAATGTGATTTTCAGAACAGGCCTGATATTTTCTACGTTTTCTATATAAAAAATAAATGATCTTTTTTTAATTTTTTAATTTTGATTTCTTTACAGGAAATATGAACCATGTTTTTTAAACAGAAAATTAATCTTTGTTTTCTCTACATTCTATGTTTTCTATAGAAAAATGTATTGTGTATAAAAAATATAAGCTCGATTTTTTTTTTACAGAAAATGTAAAAACTGATTTCTTTACAGAAAATATATTTGCTATTTGTACAAAAATTGTAATCTATGTTTTCTGTATAGAATTATGAACTTTGTTTTCTGTGAAAAAAATAAAAGCTTTTTTGTACAGAAAACATATGTTCTGTTTTTTGTGATTTTTTTCTTGTAGGGAAAATATGAGCTCTGTGTTCTGTTCAAAAAAAAAAAAAAATATGTAAGCCCATTTTTTTCTGTACAGAAATGCGTTATTTTCCGTATCAAGTATTATTATTCCATTCAACATTTTTACGTCGAACATTTATATTATGTTTAGTTGATGTCTTGCGAATAAAAACCGGGGTGATCGTGTTTCAGTAATTCACAATTTAATCTAATTTACTTTTTAAAATGTCAAGTGTCAAAATCAATTAAACTACTCTTTGTTCTTATTTCACATGCAAGAGTCAATATAACTCTTTTGCAGTGAGTCAGTGTTACAGAAAAATGTTATAAAAATAAATTATAATTTTATTATGCCAACTTTTGTTTAATTAAGACTTGATTTAATTTATTTTAAACAAAATATTCAAAATAAACAGTAAGGATAAGGAAAATAGCACACTAAACTTGATACAAAAATGTTCAAATTTAATAACATGTTAACGAAACATCACTATAAAATTTTTCTTTACTGTCTGAGTGTCATCTGTTTACATCATTATGAACATTATGATGATCATTGTTGTCAATTTCATAATAATTCAAAAAAAAAAATGTCCGAATATTGAAGCGGGTGATTGGTGTCTTTGTTTATGACGGAATTTGTTTTAATATTGACTTTTTTACGAGAGTTGAATGAAAAGGACTTTCAATAAAAAATACGAAAGCAAATAATTATGTCAATTATTAAAGTGTTTTATTAAATTTGTTTTTATTTTAGCTAATACGACCTAAAGTTCTATATGTAATTTAAAGTTGCTGGTTACAGCCCTTTAACATATGGGGCTTCTAAGCAGTGATCTGATTATTAAACTTTAACTTTTTGTTAGATCCAGATATTGAGCAGCAGTTTTTTTTTAAATGCCTACAAACTCTTTCTATTCTGGTCGTTATATAGAGTTCTTATTATCAAAAAAACGTCTAAAACTTAACAAATCTTAATAGTCTCTACGATTATTCGTACTCTTATTTTTTAGTAAACATATCAAAATATTTTCCAATGATTTTTCTCTTTCATTTGTAGAAATCCATTAAAAAATCAAACTTTATTCAACATCGAAGAAGTCTTAATTTTTATCTTATTGCAAAAGTTGAATAAACTTTTCGCTCAACCCTCGTATAAATATTAATACAACAACAAAAAGAAGTAAAAAAAGTACAAGCAGGTTGAACAAAGAAGAAATTATTATTAGTTTTATTTTTCACATACACATTTAAACATTATTTGAGTACATATTTTCAATTTCAAGGCTTTAATGAGTGCGTCCGGTTGTCAGGCTGGGTGTTTTGCATTTGTACGAGTATCTGTATGCCTATGTGTTCGTATATTTGGACATTTAAATGCTCTGGTTGATTGCACTTTCTTCATAGTTTTTTTTATACTTTTTACTCATTTCAATATAACAAAACCCATTAATGCTTAGAACAGACCTTTATGCATGTGGAAAGAGACAATTGCATTAATTTTTTTTAGTAAAATGTATTAAAAAAAAAAAATAGAAATAAAAATATCTTTAGATATTCACTAATTACAGTATTCACCCCCTTTAGCGAAGGAAAATATAAAGCAGACTTAATTGTAGTTCTGTGATCAATTTATAAGGAAGCAGAGATAAATATTAAAATTATTTCTTGAATTATGGAGAAAAATATACTTAGAAATTTGAATATTTATTTTCTAAAAATACCCTCCATCAGGATTGAAAATTTTTCGGGATATATGCGATCTGTCTGTCTTTACAAAATTTGACTTCACTAATGTGTATAAAATTCGCTGCTATTTAGGCGTTTTAAAGTGTATTCGGGAATCAGCGGTGGATTGGACATGCCCAGCGAAGAACTCAAGCCGACATCAGCACAAACGCAATCGAATGGAATCCTTAAGGCTGTAACAAGAAAGGTAGGCCCAGTCACCACTCCTCTCATCGACAACTAGTCATCGAAGCAACAAAAGTCAACAAATCGTGAAACGAGCTGAGGACCGTATAATGGAACCTGGAGTAAATTATAGAGCAATCTGTATACAATTCGACAGCATAATTTCTAGTCATATCAAACAAATTTGGAAGATATTTTATTATGAAATCGTCACATGATTCGACGATTTAAGGCTTTAAAAGTGCTTTTAGGACCTGAGTCTTTGGTCTGTTTAACTTCAACGCGCTAAAGGTCTACGTAACTTTCGATCTGTAAATTTAATATAATTTGTAATTGTAGTCATTAAATAATAAACTTTTCATTCCAACTACTAAATGTCCACTCTTTCTTATCATCTTGATTATCAAATTCACTTTAATTAACTTGAATTAATTTTAACGTCTTTCTGTCCGTCTTTAGTCTGTCTTGCTACATTAACCGAAAGAGGTGTCATTGAACACATTTCCTGTCAAATGTCATTTCTTTAGATTTGTCTTTTTTTTTACAATTTCTTACGCTTTTCAATTGTAACCAGAGACATAATTTAAGATCTAAAGGTTTTTTGTTTTTGTATTTTAATTGTTGTAATCTTTTTCTTTTTTGGAAGACATTTATCGTAAAGTAAGGAAGTGTATTTAACCACTGTAACAATTTGTATTGTTTTTACTTTTATTTCTTGATTTCTTAACGTTTTTTTTTTGTTATTATTATTATTGGATGGGTTGCTTGCTTGGATGGATGGTCGTTCCTCCTAAAATGCGTTTTTAAGTGTTTTGTTCTTTTGTTTTAAGTTGTATGAGTTGGTTGTATTTTTGTTTATAACTCCTTTGTCACTTCTTATAGATTTTGACCCTTTTTTCCATTGTTTGTTTTAACTTGGACTTTATTGGTTGTTATTATTGTTGTTTTTGCTTGTTTTGTGGTTCATTAAGGTAAATTGATATAGTTTAAAAGACATTTTCCCAAGAATATAAATTTAGCTTGGCGTTTGGTTTTTATTAAAAAAAAATAAACTATTTATGTGTCGACAATTTAGAGACTTTTGGGAGAGACATTTATGATAAAGCTTAAGCCAATTATGGCCCATAAAAGCGGAAGTGAAGTTGATATACGACCTGTGGTAAATTATGGAACGAGCTTAGAAGTATTTTTACTGGAATTATAGAATTATACATTATACACTCATTTATCACTTGTGTGCACAGAAAAAAATAAAAATTGATTTCAATTAAAAAATTTGTGATAATTATTAAGAAGTTAATTAAATTTGCAGCAGTAAACAAATTAATAGTATCATTTACACTTGATTGATTAAACGTTTAACTCACTTGATAAAACGTTTTATTAACTTGATTAAATTTATATTTGAAACCGATTTTATTTTTGATAATTGGTAAATAATGTTGGAGGCATTTTTTTGTGTGGAGGTTAGAAAGACTTACAAAATCCTCCTTTTTATACCCATTTGGGCTCATTTTCTTTAATGGACTTTAGGAACCCTAAATTAATTTAAATGCGTTAAAATTTGATTGTACATAGTTAATTTTTTTAATTTTCAAAAATAATAAAAAATCTGTTAAAAGGAAATAGTAACAAATGTACAAATTCTTAGACGTTTTGCCCTCTTCATGTTTTAATTTATAAAATTGATGTCCTTTATGATATTGAAAGCTTTACTATCAAATCTATTTCTAATATTTTAAATCGATTGAGCTGAGAAACTTTTTTAATTTGAAGACTCTTTCGGATTTTTTTATTATTTAGGAAGGATGTAGTGCCAGTGTTCTGTTTTGGACCTACCAACACAAAATTTTGGCACGACATAGTAGCAACTTCTAAAGTTACTTTCGCCAAATTTTATGTTAATACCAATTATTTCAGGAGAGGCATTTCTATGGGTGATATGGTCAAATGCTGACTGATTCCAAAAAAATTTGTTAGATATTTTAGATTACCTGTACTTTGTGCACAAGGTACCATGGAAAGTTGGCTAGCTTGACTGACAGACATAGTTAGATCGAAGCAAAAAGTGATTCTGATCCAATCGGTATACTAAAAGGTTATTTAAAGGTGTTCCAAACAGCAGTACAAATGAGAAGTACGTATAATAAGTATGCAGAATTGATCCAAATAGCTTAAAATAATCTGGGGGCTAATTCAGTCAGTCGTGATCGAAAGCAATTTTATTTCTAATTTTTCCAGTCTACACTAAACGAACCGAAATTATTTTCTCATTATTTAAAGCATTAATTTGAGTTTTCACAATAAATGATACATTACTTCATGTACTCAATTGCCCATATTTGTTCAAAAATGTACTCTACGAATGTCTAAAAGGCAATCAAAATCATTAACAATAGCTTTCGTTTAGGATTCTACTTGTATTTAATTCATTGGGAAAGTGTTAGTAGAGAAGATTCACTTTAATATTTAATTATCATTATCAATTCAAAACTTTATATACCTCAATAATGTTCAACCATAATCCGGGTAAAATTAATGACAGATAACAGTTAACTCCATTTTAAATTGTGATAATTACCTAAAAATACAAAAAGATTTTAATAACGTTAATAAATTAAACAAATTAATAATTTTTTTTTTAATAAATTGCTTTAATACAAAAGCCTAAAATTTAATAATTTTTTGCAATTAACTTTTTTTTTATAACTATACTGGGCAAAGTCCTTGAATGAACCACACAAAACGTTCTTCTTTTAATCAAGTAATTAGAAGCAAAACAATTTAGTGCAGTTAAGACAAGAACAAGTTTCTATAGAATTTGTAAAGTTCATTAAATAAAAATGAAAAATAAATTTCAGTACAAATTTCTTTAAATATTTCCACTATTTAGTCTACACAGAAAAAATTAAAAATTGTCTCTAACCCCCAAATTCAAGCAAACAATTTGCTGATTTTGCACCAATTACCAAAATGGTTATATAAATTACTAAAAATTGTACAATTTAAAAATTTAAAATTTTTTTTTTTTTTAATAAATGATATTTAAAGTTTTAATTAAAAAATTGATCAAAAAACTTTGCTCTTTCAAACAATGTGTTAATTGATTTAATTAAATATAGCTCAGGTTTTGAACATTCCCAACAACAATTCTACAAGCTTAAATTATTTTATTTTAAACGAAAAAATCACTAAAGATTTTTTTATATAATTATGGCCGTTTTCTCATTACACGATTAACTTTTTTCCCAACGAAAAACTGCACATTAAAGAAATTTGGTTTTCTCAATGTCTCATTTGCTTTTATTTTGTCGCAAAGCTAACCAGCACTCATCTGCCGATTATTTATTTTCCTTTTATTTGCCGTACAGATAAATTCAATCAGCTGATTCCCAACTTTTACATGTATTTTGAGAGGTGTTGCCAACTTAAAACCATGTTTTTTGTCGGTATATTGAGAAACCCAAAATTGTTAACAGACAGTTTGTCGGTCTAATAAATTTATGTTGACATTAAGTAACAGGCTGTTTGACGGTACATTTTAATGAAAAAATTATTTCAAAATAACTAAAATGTTAATTAAATCATAATTATATTTTTTATTTTCTTTCAACAAAAAAAAAAAAAAAATAATTGATTCAATTATCACATTAATGAAATTGAAAAACTTTTTAACAATTTTTTTAATTGATAAAAAACTACCGATAATTTTTTCTGTGTACGAAAAACAAGGGAGAAAAACTTAGTGTCGGTTCACACACGTCAAGTTTGACTCGTCAAGTCTTGAGTTTTTAGCAGAGACGGGAAAAGAATTGGCCTTCTCTCATCCCTTCTCTTCTAAAAGCTCACGACTTGACGAGTCAAACTTGACGTGTGTGAACCGGCACTTATAGTCGTATAACACAAGCTCTTGCATTCTTTTAATCATATACTTTTTTTTCTTCTGTGGATCAATCAGAAATAATGCACGAATTTGCCAAATTTTTACTTTAATCGGCAACTATTTGATGTAATATTTATATAAAATTTCGCAAGATTTTCATGAAATGTTGGCGAAATTTTAATATATGTTATAAGGTTTGGTGAAATTTTCGTGTATATAGCAAATTTTGGTGAAATTTAACTGTTTGTAAGAAGTTTTGCGAAATTTCACAATTTTGCAATATTTAACTATTTATAGAAAATTTTGATAAATTTCACTATTTATAGGAAACTTTGCGATATTTCACTATTTGTAGGAAACATTGCGATATTTCACTATTTGGGATATTTTGCGAAGTTTCACTACTTTTTTGAAATTTCACTATTTTTTTTGGGAATTTTTTTAAAATTTCACTATTTATAGGAAATTTTGAAAAACCTCACTGTATATATAACATTTTGAGATACCTCACTTTTTATAGAAAATATTGCTATTTTAGCAAACGTTTCGAAATTTCACTTTGTATTCATAGGGAACTTCATTATTTATAGGTAATTTTGCAAATTATTTTGAGAAATTTTACTATATTTTGCAAAATTTCACTTAATTTTACAAAATATAATTGTTAAAAGGAGCTCCTGCAAAATTTTATTATTATAGGAACTATTATAGGAAGTTTTGAAACATTTCAATATTTGTCGGAAATATTGCGAAATTTCACTATTTATAGGAAACATTGCGAAATTTCACTATTTGGGATATTTTGCGAAGTTTCACTATTTTTTGGAAATTTTTTTGAAATTTCACTATTTTTTTTGGGAATTTTTTTAAAATTTCACTATTTATAGGAAATTTTGAAAAACCTCACTGTATATATAACATTTAGCGATACCTCACTATTTATAGAAAATATTGCTATTATAGCAAACGTTTCGAAATTTCACTATGTATTCATAGGAAATTTTTTTTTGCGAAATTGTACTATATTTTGCAAACTTTCACTTTATTTTGCAAAATTTATTTATTAAAAGGAACTCCTGCAAAATTTTATTATTATAGGAACTATTTATAGGAAATTTTGAAACATTTCAATATTTGTAGGAAATTTTGCTAAATTTCTCTATTTATAGGAACTTTTGCTAAATTTCACTATTTTCAAGTTTCATATAAATTGTAAAATATTACCAACTTCGATATTAAAATTTCTTTTATTATAAGAATTAGGGCGATTTGGAATATTTGGCGAAATTTATAGGCAATTTGGTAAAAATTTTATATAAAAAAATTTGCGAAATTTAGATCAAGTTTTGCCTATTCATAGAAAATTTGTGAACAAATTTGTCCTTTCATAGAAACCTGGAGGGAAAGGTTTATGTTTTTATTATTCATTTAAAGAAAATAATCTGATTTAATTTCTTAACTTTTGGTAAAGATTTTTTTTAAGATTATAAAATGCTGTATGGGAGGGCGAAAAAAGCAGAAAAACTTATAATTTATAAGATAAAAATCATTAGAATTTTGTAGTAAAAAATCAACCTCAACAAAATGTAAATGATGTGGTTGAACTGAATACTTTTTAGCAATGATGAGATGCAGCAACAAATAAAAACCTACAAATACATAAGTATTCCATATCACGCTGAAAAATCGTTAAACTGTGAAAAAGAAAGAAAAAAGTGTTAATGATGACAAGGTTTGGGGTTCTATTTTTTTCTTTTCCTCTAAAATATTACAAGATAACTAAACTTTTCTATGGCTGTTAAAAGTTGTTGGCTGAGTATAAGTTGAAAAATTAAAATTGCGAAAAAAAATTCGTGGCATAAAAACCGCATCAAAAGAAATCATTTCATGTGCCTGGTGGTTCCATAATTAAATAGACAATTTTTTGAAGAAGTGAAAAAAATTGTCTTATTTTCAAAAGAAGAGGAATAAAAGACAAACAAATTAAGGTCATAAACTCGTGTGTGCAAGTGCGAGCTTGCTGGCACTTCGACGAGTTCTGAGATTTTGCATTTTAGGTTTTTAATTTCTCATTTAAAATCGTTATATTTTATTTTGATTTTTTTTTTGGTATATGGGCATATTAAAGCTTAAGCATTTATTAAGTGTAATTTTTGCTGCACACTTTTCGTAGAATTGTAATCCTTTTTTATTGTTGCTGGTGCTTTTTTGTTTAATTTTTACTTACTTTGCTTATATTTGCATTTTGTATTGCAAAAATCAAAAAAAAAAACAAGAAAGACTACAAAATGAAAAAGAATCAAAAGCTCTTAAGAAATGATTTAACATCTCCAAGTGTTTTATTAAGTCTTAAAGGGTTTAGCCTTTCATTCGTATAGACTGATATTTCTTTACCAGAAAAAGGGGTTGCAAAGCAGTGGCGTAGCATATTTTCTTATGCAATTAGTGAGTTAATAAGAAACGAGAGAAATTTAGAATGGACACGGCTGCAGTCTTTTTATTTTCTCTTTTATATAAACTTGAAGCTTGTGGAATAAAATTTGCTGTGTAGAAATTTCATATTAAAGTTTCTAAAAAGCCTCAAATTTAAATTTGTTAACATTCCTCTGCACCCAGTTTACTCGGAGCAAGTCTTTTTTTTTGCTAGTTTGGAGTTAATAGAAACAAGTGGAATTGACAATGCAAATAGTTGAGTTTTAATGCGTTGATACGCTTATGCATCTATTAAAAATTTCGAATTAGTATAAAATTGAATAGACAAGTTTCAAAACACACATGAAGGAGAATTACTTTTTATATTTGCATGCGTCGTATGCGTTTAAAAAAACGGTCAGAGAAGTATTAAAGGCATAGAACCTGTGGTGAGAAAATTCAGCTTTACACCTATCTTAACTTTTTTATGAGTAACATCGAGGCCGTTTGCACAGATCAAGATTTCTTTTGCAATTATTAAGTGATAGAAACAAGTGAGATTGAGAATGCAAGCAATTACATTTTCCTTTTCTTGTATAAATTCAAGACCGTTTTCACAGAGAAAGTTTTCTTTTGCAGGCATTGAGTTAATAGAAACGAAATTAACAATGCAAACTATTGCAATTTTCTGTTCTTTTCTTGTATAATTTCTCTTCTACAAACTCTATATTGCGGACACGTACACGTTGCGGTCGACTTCAATTGTTGGTAGTTAGTGCCGTAGCTAGAGGAAAGAAGGGAAAAGAGAATGCCATTTCTTTTCCACTCTCTCCTAAAATCTCAAGACTTGACGAAGCAAACTTGACGTGTGCGTGAATCGGCACTTACAAAAAAAACTTTTCAAAACATAACATAAATGAAAGAAAATTTCGTGTACGTCGATTAAATTTTTGATTTATCAACAAACAAAGTATCGTCACGTTATCGTAAAAGTACTTTTTAAACATAAGCTTGGTAAGCAAACGGAACAGCTGATACGCAAAGTATACGATTACGTAAGACTAACGAAGCTTTAGGACTTGCGCAAGAATGTTTGCAGTAGTTTCAAATCCCATATTAAACTTTCCAAAGAGTCCTAAATATAAAACAAATTTCAAACTACGCCCTGTTCTATTTTGTTTAATTTTTTTTATTAATATTTTTTGTTTAGCATTTTATAGCTTTTATGCACTTTTTAACCATTTCCTTAACTTTTTGTTTTTTTTTTACAAATTTCCAACGATTTGTTTGAACATTTTTCTTTTTATTTTACTTCTTAACAGTAACTTTTTCTTAACTTTGTTTCGTGCATTTTTTTATGTTGGTTTAACTTGAGCTAAAAGTTTTTTTTTTTTAAATTAAAATTTTATTATTTTTCATCATCAAAATATTTTTGCCACAATATGCAAAATCAAGTGTTGCAGTAGTCAGTTCTGTTTTATTTTAAGATGCAGCCAAAGGAAACGGGTTGGATGATTAAAAAAAAAGAATAAAATAAAACAATCTATCAACCTTGAGTTAAGAAACCACCCTTGTTTTTGTAGAAATTTTTAAGGCTGAATTCAATATTTGTCAAATACTGAGACTTTCATCAAATCCCCCCACCCCACATTTTAAGTGGAGTGCATTATTTTGCTTAACATTGTTTGTGTCTTAAAAGATGAATATTTTTCTTGTTTTTTAGAAAAAAAAGTAATCAAAAATTGTCAAGTTTCTTGAAACACATCTTTTGTTTTATTTTCTTGAAATTATTTTAAAATTATTTGTTTTCATTTTCGAATGTTGTAATTAAAATTTTAAATCAAAAAATTTTATATGCAAGTGACATATTCAAAGAGAACGAACAAATGGGGTAGTCCTTAGAATTTTAAGAATTTTTAAGAAAATATTACAAATATTTCAATAATTGAAAAAACAGTTAAAAATAGCGGAATTTAAGGTGGAAAGAAAAGTTATAGCTAAGTCCAAAAATTCTAAGAAAGAATGAAATATTTTGCATATAGGAAATGAGATTTTATAATGAACAAGTAAGAGTGCGATAAAAACATAAATTTACTAGCATTTAGACTGACTACAACGTAAGATCGATTGAGAAAGTGATTCTAAGGCGATGGGTCTACTAAAAAGTGAATTCAGAACGAATATTTCTATATACAACACACATCTTCACAAACACATAACAATCTCTCCACAACTGCGTTGTCCAATATAATTAAATAAGGCTTAAAATTACACTACCAGCCTTTTTAATGCTCAGTTCATAACCGATCACTGGTCCTGTAGGGCTCTATGCACGTAGAAAAAAAAATAGGGTTGGAGGTAACCATATTCTAAGAGCAACATACTATGGTTGGATTTAAACAATGTTTATGTTTGCAGGTTACCATATAATGTTTAAATATGACCATAGAATGGTTAAAATCAACAAAAAATTTCCCGAAATAAACCATCATATGGTCAAAATTAACCATATTTTGGTCAAAACAAACCATTTTATGTTCAAAATTAACCATAATATGGTTAAAACTTGCAAGAATTTTGACAAAAGTAACCATATTATGGCCAGACTTGACAAAAATATGGTAAAAATTAATCATATTATGGTTAATTTTTTCATCCATTTTTTCAATTTGTTTGTTAAGTGTCAAATTATAATTTAAAAAAAAAAAATCCCCTTTGATTCATATTCCAGGCTGTGACGACCTTCATTACCATTTGATCTGTTCTACTAGTTTATTCTACGTAAACTTATGTATTTTATTCAATAATTAAAATAAAATGAATGAGAATTTTAAGCAAACCAAGTAAAATCCAAACAACCAGAATGTTGCTGCTTTTCAAACATATTATATATTTAAAATTTAAAATTAAAATATTATAATATTATAATTTCGAACATATTATTGTTATTAAATATCAACCATAACATGTTTGGAGGCAACCATAATATGGTTATAGCTTTTGGATATATGAATTTAACCATACTATGGTTGCCGTGATAATAATATGGTTAAAGTAACCATAATATGTTTAAATGTATAGTTGTAGTTTTATATTATTAAAATATTATATTGTTAAATTCATTGTTAAAAAGAAACAAAATATTTTCAATCGTGAAAAAAGTTTTGTTAAAAACAACAAAAGTTTATTTGTTGCCATTGCAGGGACCATAATATGTTTTTTTAACCATACCTCAACCATGTTTTTCTCTGCGTGTGCACAGCCAATCTTTGTAATTATTAGTTCCTTACCCGTCCTCATAGGTCTTGTATAAACCCCACCGCCGGAATACACTTAAATGCTTCAAACCTGAGCAACATTTTTCATTTTGTGTGTGACATACGGTTAGAAATGCATGCAAAAGTGCAAATTGGACGCTTTAAAAGGACTTGGTCAAAAACCGGCGGCAGTGCCCTTATCAACAGCTCAATTCCAAAACATGCTAAGTCGGCTTTGCTTGCTTTTAATTTTTTTTGTGTTTGAATTGAGTATTGGTCAACTTAAATTCTGTAAAATTTTTGTGTTGATATTTTTTCGACTTACCATGTTTTGGAATTAAGCCGAAATCGAAAGTTCGAATGAAAATTTCTTTTGAATTAAATTAAATTTTTTCTGTTATTTTTTACAATTTCAAGTTGCATTAGGGTTAAAAAACACCCTTCACACAATATATGAAATTCCTGAATTAATGTCGATTAAACGAATAATAACTTCTTACGATTAATGTTACAAGATGTTTATTGGAAAACCCTTGACTCCTTTCTAGCATAATACTTCTTGCTGGATAAGTGGCTGACAATCTCTAATATGATTCTGTAAAGCTTTTAAAACTAAAGATATTGCTTTAGAAACTATAGCAATTTGCATAGCGTAGCATTAAGGCTTATTTAACTACTAGAAATACTTAGAAATATACAAAATCTGTTTGCTATAATTTTTGGAGATGCACTAATCCTTTGCAACTTTGGAAATAAAAAAAAAAACCCAAGTGATTAATAAGCACAATACAAATGTAGATGTTAACGAAAAATACAAAACAAGGCTACCCAAATTACTAATATTGAACAACACATGCATACAAACAAACAAATTACGTACATATTTATACGATCATCATATATGAAAAAATCTCAAACCCTGACATATTGAAATTATAAATCATAAAGCTGAGAGCGGCTAAAAGCAATTCCTTTTAATTGAAAACTTATGCGAAACCTAAAAAAAGACAAAAAAAAAAAAGAAAAAAAAATTTGCCAACTGTAACAAAAAAAGGATAAATTTCCTACTTTTTTTGCATTACAGATATGTACACATACTAATGGATATGAAATGCACTTTTAACAATAATGTAGATATTTGGTTGCATACAGCACACTCTGGTTTCATATGCATATAAGATTAAGTGATTGAGGCAGACAATGAAAAAAATGTATTTGCAACAAAGTTTTTTTTAAGTATTTTGCAGCAAGTGTATGTGGAAGTGTAAGTGTGTGAGTATATGTTTGTTTGTTTTTTTTTTTTTGTAGAGGAGAAGGTGGTTACAAGTGCAACTCTTAGCCAAAAACACACAAAATCTATTCAAAATAACTGCAACTTTTCTGTTCTATGCCTACTGTTATTGTTGACTTCACCTCTCTAAGCCACAATTTGGTTTTTTGTTTTCATATTTTTATGGTGGCTGATGTCTCTCAAAACAAACTAGGCCTTATAGGTTCTTCTTTCCAATCCTTTTTTTTTGATTTGAGCTTCTATGCATCTAACTGTATCTATACAAATGGATTTGATTTTATTTGAAAAAAAATAAACAAAACACAAGTATAGACGTTTGTAATAAGGACTTAAGGCCTTTTAATGATTGACTTGTATACTAGATGTGTGTATGGCCCCCAAAAAGGATATTTAGTAAATATTAGAAAGAAGCAGCAAATAAAAAAAAAATTAAAACGCATTCAATGCACAAAATCATTCATTCTAATAAGGCAACAACAGAAATACAGAGAAAAAGTTTAATTTTTTTTAGAATTTCTATCTATAAAAATAAACACATTCGTATGCACACATACATACAAACATTCCATATTAAATATACACACACATCTATTCTTTTTGAATAAGTGTTTCATAAGTCTAATAGATTTGTGTGTTTGTTTTTAAAAGTTTATGTGAGTGTTTTATTAGCAAAAGATGCATTAAATCCGCATTGCAGCCAATATTGCAATTGCACTTATTTTTTGTAGTTTTCGTTGTTGTTTTTCCTTTTGTATTATATTTTTTTAATACTAAAGTGTATAGTAAAAAATTGTATATCCTTTTGGTTGTGTTTTTTTTCTTTTTTGTAAATCAAAGTTTTGTACACAAAACAAATACTAGTCATACTTGTAAAGGGTCTTTCATTAATTGCGTCTTATCTTGACATTAAAATAAAATGTTGAAAGCTCATGGCGTTGGTATCCATGTCTTTCAAATTAGGCCAAAATAAGGTGGTAATCATCAGCCTTTTACGCTAGTCGTCGACGGCGATCACCTTTCCACCAGCCCAGGATTCACGCCAAAAAACTTTTTGGCAACACATTGGACGCTCGGGATCTCATGTACATTTGCTTCGTAACAAATTCAAAAAGTTCCTTAGTTGCCGACTGAATATGGGTTTTCTTTAAAAATTTGTATTAGATGAAATTTTTCTTATGGTTATTTGATTAAAAAATACTGAATAAACGACAGCCAATTCGACAGATGTAGCTTTAACAATATGCCCGCTAATAAATTTTCAGACTAGAAAGTCCCTATTGAAAGAGCCTTTCGTATGATATATGAAAATAAGCTTATGAAAGTCAAAAAAGTCGTCGGCACATGCACATGTATGTACATGATATGGGAAAGTCTACTTTTAATCACGCTAAGCCGCACATTTTCACGAATCCCGAATCAAGTTGTACAAAAGTCATAAATTTTAGTATCTCAAAACCAGAGCTTTAAAAACTGCAGTCGAAACCAAAAACTGTCGAATAAAAATTTGCGAACAACTTTTCGCTTTTTGAGTTGGTTTGACAGCGACTGTTTTCATTTAATGAATTAGAAGTAAAAGCAACATTTTTTTTTGTCCAATGACAACTGAAGAAGTGCAAGAAAATACAGTTTTTCTACTTTGACTGCAGTTTTTAACACGCTGCTCAAAACCAAAAAGATGGGGATTTTTTAATATCTTGGAGTGTGTGTGCTCTAAAAGCACTGATAATTTTTTTTTTATTTTCGATCTCAGGTTTTGTTGTAGCGTGCCATGAAAAACAGAGTGTTTTCGAACAACTTGCATGAATAGCCAAACGAGAATTGTTTATAAAAAAGTTATTGTTGCTATGATATCGAGGGTAAAAAGTTATTTAGGTAAAAATGCTGAAATATTTTAACAATATGTATTTATTTTAATTGGATAAGATAAATAATTTATGTTGCCTCTCAAGTTTTGTCCAAAATTGTGAGTGATTCTAGATTAAAAACCACAAACAATTCAATAAAATAACCACAATACTAATTATTATTGACAGCTAAGGTACAAGCTCTATGTTTAAATTTTGTCTTCAAGTTGTGCAGGCAGTGGTCAACGAGAAAAAGAAGAACAAAAACATGAAAAAACAGAAAAATGTTCTTTGGTCTTTAAGAAGAATTCTTGACAAAATTTATGAAAAGGAAGTCAGCAGGAACATGTACATCAATTAAAATAGACCAATAAACCAAGGTTTAAATTCCATTTGGTTTACAGATTGATGTTTGACTATTGACTGCCAGCTGTCCTAAATGGCGGTGAGTGTTCAAAGACAAGGTTTTATGAAGATATATTGTGGTTACTATCGAAACATGCCAAACTAATACGTCCGTGAACGTGGGTTCGATTCCCGCAGCAGTCAAGAATAAAAATTTTAATTTATTTTATGTTGTAAAATTCTCTTCTTCATAAAAATAATTAAATGAAATTTAGATTAAAAACCATCGATGTTTTTCTTAGATATCTGGAAGACGTCAGACTGTTTAGCTGGCTTCGTTATTTAGGCAAAAATGAAAACAAAATATTAAATTTATGACTTATTTACAAAAAAAAAAGTTCGCAATACCTTAATTTCACTTTTTTTTAAATGATATAAAAATTTTCCAATTATTCAGAATAACATTTGTGGGAATACAAAATTTAATTTTTATGATTTTGTTATTTCGAATTTAAAAAAAACCACTAAAATATTAAATGCTAATGCAAATTTGCTATATGAAAAATGAATACTCTAAAGTTCGTCATAGTGAAACTCTATTGTAAATTAAGCTGGAATTATATGAAAAATTAATACTCTAAAGTTCGTCATAGCGAAACTCTATTGTATTTTCTCAATAAATTGTGATGGAATTTTTTTAACTACTTTTTTTCGAATTCAGTAGCCCCAAAACCATATAGACTGACATTTAAATTATTTTTTCTAGCTGGATGCAGGATTCGTCTCACTGTGCGCTGGCAAGAAATTTTTATTGTTTATTAAAGTTAAATGTTTTCTGTTGAATCTTTCTTAAGCGAGCGTGTTTTTAACAGACTGACTGATGGTCAGAGTGACAATCAGATAAACAGACGGAAAGACGGACATGATCAAATCGACCTAAAATTACTTAATGAACCGGAGTATATATGTATATGTACAATGTACATGTATATATATATATATATATATTTTACAGTGTCTTAGATGAATATTAAAAAAGTTTTACACGGAATAACAAACTAAGTATACAATTTTTCATTACTAGAGGTGGAAGCAATCTAATGGCTCGGTTACGGAAGGCAACTCAAATTCAGTTGTTTCAGAAGCAGCGAAATCAGGAAACGCTGCTCATGCAAAAATATATAATTTTTTTTTTATTTTATATCCTAACATGAGCGGCGTTGTCTGATTTCGGTGCTGGCAATTTAGCTTCAGTTCAATTGAAATTCGTAACCGACCCATAAGAAAAGCCACTTTCAAGAGAAATTATGACTTTTTAAAAAATGTACTTTTGAAAGAGATTTTTTTTACGAAAACCCATTTTTTTAGAAAATAACTTTTCATAAAAAATTTTTTTATTTTGTAATTTTAACACATTAAATGTAGAAAAGGTTTTTTAAGAGAAATTTTTATCTTTAAAAATATCTTTTGGAAAAGTATTGTCTGTTAAAGTGTTTTGTTAAAAGTAGAGCTTCCGTAGGAGTAACGGGTGCTGTTATAAATCTGTTACCCTAAAAATTTTATAGGAAGAATTTGGCTTGCATTTAGTATGGTTTTAGCTAACGGCCATAATCAGAATTCATTTAAACAATATTTTTAAATATATCCTACATACTGCCTAATGGTCAAGAATGTAACCCTAATAGGCTTAATCGATTGTGCCTTCTCATTTCATAAATCTTGGGCCCTTTTGAGGCTACACTCAAAGCCTGAACCTCAATGCAGCTAATTCATATAAGTAATAATAGCGGCAATAATAGTGTGGTATGCAGTGCAGTATTTAAAAGACTTAGTTTGATTTGTAAAATTGAAAATAAAACTGAAAAATCTAAGAATTGTTAAGCTTTTCTGGCAGTCGTTTTGCATACAAGGCAAGAATTGTTTTAGTTAAATATTTTTTGATTCCTGTTTAATATCTTTTATTTCATCGAAAAAAAAAAATTATTTATTTATTTTTCTACACTCACACACACTCTTTACAAAGTACAAAATGCAAAATGCATATGAACTGCGTTTGATTTGTTTATATGAGTTTTTGCATGCACATGCAATCTTGTGCAATTTCAATAAAAAAAAAAAATATCCTTTTTTGTTGTTAAGTTCTTACTTTAAAATATAAAAAACTGACATTAGTGTGTGTGTGTGTAAGTGTGTGGATAATAGAGAGCGTATGTGTATGGGTAAACGTATTTTGGATTACTTATCTACTCCTTCCTTTGCAAACTGCTTTAACTTAAATTTTTTGTTTTGCTTTGTTGCAACAAACTCCTGGCACTTGGGTGTATGTGTGTTGTATTGTAATGCACATTTTTGCTGGCCATTATATTCTTGTACGAAACTCAGCTTTTATAGACTGTTTTTCATAATATGTATTCGTTTACTTAAGTTGGTATGCGTTTAAAATATTTGTCAGTGTATTTGTGTGTACGTATATGAATGTGTTTGAGTGCGAGTGTTTGCATTATTTGCCAAATGCATTCATTGTTTTTTGGTCTTCAGCAAAAAAGAACTGCATTTGCTGCATTGTCAATGTTCTACTTCAGACATTTATTCATTTTTTTACATTTTATTTGGCTTTTTTGAGGTTATTTAAGTTTTTTTTTGGAGGGTTTGAGTCTTCAAAATGCAAACTTATTTTTGTTGTTGATTGCATTTCTTGGGCTCGCGCTCGTGCTCGTTATGGTTGT
Organism: Pollenia labialis; assembly: GCA_949318255.1. Lineage (NCBI taxonomy): Eukaryota > Metazoa > Arthropoda > Insecta > Diptera > Polleniidae > Pollenia > Pollenia labialis. The sequence goes on from OX439139.1 coordinate 29,277,208, forward strand.
GTGTTTGTTTGCTTGATATTTCATTTCGTTTTTGAGTTTATAATTACATTTTGCCTCTGGAGTACTCGTCTCGCACTCATATTTAGATATGATAGAAGAGCTAACAGCTGTCTTTGGGGGTGGAGTGAGAGACTAGAGGAAACAGAAGGAGTCTTGTTGTTTTTGTTCTTGGAGGCTGAGAAAAATATAGATTAATTTTTCATAAGGAAAAATTTCCAAAAGGTTTTTTTTCATAAAAAAAAAAAAAAAAAAATGCAATAAGAGCCTTAAGATTTAAGACAAAAAGTTGTAAGTGATGGCGTTAAGGAAGAGACATATCATATTTTTACATATTTAAAAAATAATTTTAAAATTATATATTCCTCTTTGGCTGATATTAAGCACTTATTCCGGAAAAATATCTTTACGAAGCCACGAGAATTTAAAGACCAGTTAAGCATATTTTTTATTAAAAAAAACTTTACATATTAAGAATGTTTAAGAAAAAATATATTCACATATCTTATCCTGTGTTAACTATGTCGTGTTGAAATCATTCATCCAAAAGGACTTGTTCATATTTAGGACAAAATAAAATTAATTCGCATGTCTTCTAAAACATGAAAATTGGGTTAAAATAGATATTTCATTTAAGTATTGCATTGCAGGGCTTGCCAGCATCTTAGCTTTACCCAAGTTTTTTCTTAGTCCTTTGTTGCGTTTCTTTTCCTCTATCTGTCTCAAAAAAGTTCAGTGTCCGCTATGTGCCAAGAAAGGGGAATGCAAAATAAAAGATGTTTAGGGCCAGTTTTGCTATTAAAGAAATTATTAATATAGAAGGTATTTCTTTTCTTAAATTGACTACAAACACGTTTTAACCCCATGTGGCCTTTTTAATGGATATATTAATGGGTCACTAATGAATAACAATAACATTTTCTATATAGGAATCACAAAATCAATACAGTTTTCATATTTTCTTTCCGGCGATAGATGTAATGAATAATTTTCTTATCACTTTGTTTACTGGGTTGTACTTTTAAAATTGACATATCGTTCTGACATTATTAAAATAGAAAAAAATATTGTTTCCTATCCTTTAATAAATCATCATGTTCAGTCAATTCACAAAATGTTTTCATAGACGAAATGAAAACTCATCGATCACTACAGAAACCTCCTGGACTAAAACCGTAATAAATCTCGAGAATGGTACCATTTTAACCCGCACGCCCCTCGATTGGCTTTTACTTCTAATATTCTATACAATATTTGTCTGTGCCATCACATCACTGTGGTTCCTGTGCTATTGGAGCTTCGAGAAAACCCTAACATTCGAAAAACCCAAATGGCTGTTGTCGCAACCAGGATTTAGTTTTGAGCCAGCAACAACTTTCAAAGAAAACTATTTGAAAATTGAATACCAAGAACAATCAAAAGAAGACGTACAGAAATTTGTGGATCATATCGATAAAGCTCTCAACAAATATGGTCAAGTTCCCAAGAAATACTTTCAAGAATGTCAATCCAACAATAATTATGGCTATAGCGCTCGCAAGCCTTGCTTCTTCCTTAAAGTAAATCGCATCATGGGTTTCAAAACTGAAGCCATAGAGAGTATTACAGATTTGCCAAATGAAGCACCCCTGGAGTTACATTCATATTTTCGAAATTTAACTAAACAAGATTTAAAAGAACGCATATGGATTTCCTGTGAATCAAAACCTAAACTAAAGTTCTTGTACTATCCTCAGCGCTTTTTTGCGAGATCGGCAGTGGACTATGGTTTTCTAGTGGCACATGATAGTTACCATTTTTATAATGCAACAGATTTCAAACGCATTATAGCCGTACAAATCGAAAAGATTTTGCCCAATATTAAACATCATATACGCTGTTTTCTATGGGCAAAAAATATCGTCAGAGATGTTAAAGGAAGAATGGGCTGGGGTCTGGTGCGTTTTAGTTTTGAAATCAAAAAATAACTATAAAAATGGGAACTAAAATTTTAAATTTAATTTTTTTTTGCAAATTAATTGATGGTTTATTTTTTGTTGTTAATAAAAGAACTAAAAATTAAAAACCTAATGAAATTACTTAATAAAATTTTAAACAATAGAAGAAAAAGGAAACGCATTTAGCACAGTGGGTAAAATAAAATCAATACAAAGTAAAACAAATTCTATAATATTATTAGCTAACCCGGTCCACGTTGCTGGCCCTAAGCAAACATTAGTGTTGTATTACCAGACGATCAATATTGAGCTTTAATCGAAATTTACGGCCTTTAAATAAAAATCCATGGAATACCTATCATAAAGTTTTTTTACAAAATAACTTACATATGGTGTAGATATGGGCTCAATCAAAATAGAAACGCATGTATTTAAGGCAAATTGGAATTTATATTTATTTATTACTTCATCTTAAGGCCAGCGTATAGACAATGTTTTGTGTTTTTTTTATTTGGTGTAAAGAGCCGTTTTCTGATATTAGGTAAATCGAAAAAAGCGGGCGGGGCAAAATTTTCATTCCGTAAAAACCTAATTAGTAATAGATGGCGGTAATTTTAAAGAAAAAATCGGTCAAGCCGTTCTCAAATTATGCGCTTAATAGAAAAAGGCGTGGTAATTTTTTCATTCGATGAAAACTTAAAATGGATTAATATGAACATTTGAAAGAAAAATCTATGGAGCCGTTTTCTGATTTTAGGTAAATCGTACAAAGTGGGCGTAAAAGTGGGCGGGATAAAATTTTCTTGCCGTATAAACATAAGTTGGACCATGGCGATCACTTTAAAGAAGAAATTGTCCAAATCGGTCAAGCCATCCTCAAGTTATGTGCTTAATAGAAAAAGTGGGCGTAAAAGTAGGCGTGGTAAATTTTTTTTCGATGGAAACTTAAAATGCATTGATACGAACATTTGAAGAAAAATAAGTCAAATCGATGGAGCCGTTTTCTGATTTTAGGTAAATTGAAAAAAGTGGGCGTAAAAGTGGGCGGGATAAAATTTTCTTGCCGTATAAACATAAGTTGGACCATGGCGATCACTTTAAAGAATAAATCGTCCAAATCGGTCAAGCCATCCTCAAGTTATGTGCTTAATAAAAAAAGTGGGCGTAAAAGTGGGCGGGGAACAATATTATATGCTATAAACCTCACGGAGCCCGAGACCTTTCCAACGAATGCAAATCCGTGGAAATCGGTTCGTGCGTTCTGGAGTTATAGCGTCAGGAAGGAAAACTTGACTTATTTTTATATAATAGATTTAAAAGTATGGGCCATTAAGTCAAGGGAGGGATTTATATGGGTGCTAAATAATGGACAAATCATTACAAATTTTTGCAGTGTAATCCAGTTTTACATATTTAAATTGAATTAAACTTCGCCTTTTCAATTCCATTTCATTATCAGGCCTGTTCAGAAACTCAGTTTAGCTCAAATCACATGATTTCAAATCCCATGCCCCTTTTTAAATTACACGTGTGATGTTTTGGTGTTCCGTTTTTGTGTATTTTGGTGTGATCTGCAACTGTCGAAAGTACACCTAGAAACACAAAAACGGTATGACTTTCAGAAGCCCACAAAAGCACACATGTAATTTTAAAAGCACGTGTTACGATTTATAGGGAAGATTTATATGGTGCTAATTTCTTATGGGTTGATGATCATAAAACTCGTTACTATGATTTCTAGTCATTTATAATAATCATAAGATTATTTCTAGTTATACATGAAAAACTTATTTTAATTAATTTTTTTGTATAAAGTAATACATTTTTTTTCTAACAGTTTTATGCTTTTTGCGATATTTATTTTGTTGTCTCTTACGGAATAAAAAACTCAGTACCAACCTCGTTCAACCAATGTGGCATTGAAGAATGTAAACAAAGAAGCCGCCAAATAGAAACTATTTAAAACTTTTTATTTATGTAAAAGAGCTTTTAATTTTTTTTTAAATTTTCCCTATATTCAATAAAGGAAAAATCATTTATTATTAAAAAAATAAAGGTACTTTTAGCATTCAGTATGTAAATTTTTTCGCAAAGTTTTAAAATTGAAATAACGTTTTTAAAGCTTATGAAATTTTATTATTTTTATCTAATTTTTTTATAAATCAAGATCTTTAAGGTTTTAAAAGCATTTTATAAAATTTGTGACGTTTAATTTAAGTTGATTATTATTTGACTTCAAAGCTGCAACACTAAAGAAGTTTATTTGAATTTTTTTTCCTAAATATAAAAAAGAAATAAAAATAGCTTTCACAAAAAAGCTCTACAAAATATATTTTTTTTTTAATTTTACAAAAACAAAAAATAGTTCCTTTATATTTAAACATATTTTTCTTTTTGGTTTTTTGAGCATAAAAAATTTTCCTTGATTATTAAGCTTTTAAGCTCTAATAAATAAATGCAAACATGTTTGTTCACCAATTCTGAGACAAAGTTTAAATCTCTGGTAATAAACATTAACTTATGGTGTTTTCTTTTCTACCAAAAAATGTGCCTTTTTGTTTTTTAAAAAAATTCAATTTGGGGCCTTTTTCTTAAAAATTTTGCTCCCGAAAAGGGTGGCTTGTTTTATTCTAAAAAACTCATGCTTTTTGGGAGCAAAATGTTTAAGAAACAGACACCAAATTGCATTTTTTTTAAAAAAAGGCACATTTTTTGTAGAAAAGAAAACACCATTAAATTTATAACTTTTTCTTTTTATTTTGCTTGAGTTTAAACTTTTTTTTAGTTAAGAAAGCTTTTAGTAAAACTTTTCTAGTTCTTTTAAAGTTTTTAACCATTTTTCTTTTCTTTTTCGCAATATTCCTTCATCTTAACAGAAAATATTTTTGTAAAATTATTTTTTCTTCGGTTTCTGTTCCTTCTCTAACCACTGTTTAATAATTTAACAATAATTGCATTGGTAATGGCCAAACAAAGTCTTTAGGCTCATGAACAATTAAAGTCATTTTGGTTAGATGATGAATGCTGGTTGATGTTGTGGGTGAAGGAGACTTATTGCATAACAAGTGCATTTTTTCTACAGTTGAAAAAAAAGCTCAAACTTTTTTTTTTTTTTATTTAATGATTAAGTTCGTTGGTTATTTCTGCAAGTTTGCTTTGTTTTGTTTTTGCTCTAACGCATAAGGAAGGTAGACCTTTCATAAATTGCTGTTATTTACTTTTGAAAATGTACTCTATGGATTTCCGTTGCCCAACCTCTCAAGCGCTGGGCAAATTTTACCCAAACCCTGCAATATCTGGTTGCACTGCCAACACCGCTCACAGATACTAATAAATAAAATAACTACAACAACAACAAAAATAAATAGCATTGCACAAAAAATAGAAGAAGAAATAAAAATAATACTAATAATAAGAGAGTTCATGATGTTGCTGTTTTCTCAACTCCCCAAACCTGCCTGGTATTTCCTTCTACTTCTTCCTTTGTAATGTCCGCTTTAAACTGCCCAGTGTAGATGTTGAAGAAGTCCTTGTATTTTAATGCAATTTGTTTTAATTCTTTCTGCTAATGTTGTTGTTGTTGCTACTTCTACTGCTGCTGCTGTAGGTTTTGTTTTATTTCATTATTGTTAAACTCCCCAATATTTTAATATTTGCTAAATACATTTCTTTTCGTGTATTTAATATTTTTTTTTTTGCATTATTACATTTTGGGATCCCCTTTTCTTATTTCTTCATACTGGCCCGGGCTATTCGACTACCCTTGTCTCTGTCCCCATTTAGTTAAGTTAAAAATACAAAAAAATTTGGTATTTCTGACAAAAGAAAAAAATAAAACAATTTGCATCCGTTGCATTTATTTATTTGTTTTCTTCTACTCTTCTCAATGTGTTTAGAGTTTTTGTTAGTGTTGTTGTTGCTGCTGCTGGCTTAAAAGTTATTCTCTCCCTTCCATCTTTAAGCTGTAAAGAAGTCATCTTTGAACTTTTTCTACAATTTGTTGTTGTTGTTATTGCCACTGCTGCTGGTCTTGTTGTTTTATTTTTAATTAATTAATGTGCTGCTGCTGCTATTACTACTAGAACTTTTTGGTAGGATTGTGTTTAAAGGAATGAAATCATTTTTTTTAATGGCAAGGCATGATTGCTTTAGTGCTGTTAAGTGAAAAATTTCTGTTTCACTCATTTGACAATTTGTAAGTTTTGTTACTTTTTAAAATCTGAAGGTTTGAAAAGTCAAGTTGGGACAAAAAATTCCAATAATATACATTCTATTCTTTTAGAATGAAAACCAGTAGCTTTTCTTTAAGTTATGGTTACAGATAAGAGGTTAATAAGGTGTTGTACTACAACTAGGATGGCAATCAATGATGCCAACTCTTGGGATACTAAACGCGTGAAGACATTAAAAAAACGGTATAAAAAAAGGGCTGAGAACATTTTCAAAGCAATTTTTAAAAAAGCGCAAAAAGGTCTTAATTTATATTTTTAAAGTAAAATACCAAATGCCCGGCCGAAGGCCATCCCTCCAGAGAAGGTTTAGTTAGCGAATCGGGATTTTTAAATTCGAGATGTAGGAGTTCCGGATTTTGAATTCGGGATTAATATTTGAAATCTTTATTTACATCGGTGGTCACAAGCGATAACCGTCTAAGTCCACTTAAGAAACAATTGAGTTTATATTTTTTTTAATTAAATATTTCTAAAATAAATACACATTTCGCTATAATTTTTTATCTTAGCATTGTAGGGGTAAGAATCTTTAATTCCGAATTACTATTTTTCTAATACAATTAATTTATTTTAGAGACGCAAGCATAAATATAAAGTGTTTTTTCTTAAAAACTATTTAAACTTAGGCAGTTGTTGCTTGTGACCACAGATATATAAAATTTAAATTTTTTTGTCTGTTTGTTTGTTGGCTTATAGACTCCTAAACTACCGAAACGATTTTCCTTAAATTTTTACAGTAACAAAATAAAAAAAGGCTACTTATTTTTGGGATAGGGGCAGGGGAAGTGGTTCCCTCCATAGGATGCCATATTAAGTATCGCTAATCTTAAGAACTGCTACACCCATTTTCTTTAACTTCTTGCAGGAGGATATTCTTAACTGAAATAAGATATCAGCAGGGGAAGTGGTACCCCAATATTATGCTAACGATAAATATCGGATATCTTAAGAAATTTTATAGTGAAAATGTTTAAACTTGGAAGGAGTCATTCTTATAGTAAACTACACCTTTGAGACTAAAAATTAAATTACATTTTGCGTAAGAAGAATAACTATTACAGCTAGAGTCTTCAAACGTGGTTCAAGCCACTATTAGGGGATACTATAAATTTTAAAATTTAAACGGTTGGGGTAGACGGAGAAGGATCAGTAAGCCGCATAGAACGAATATATTAAATACCGCATATCTGAAGACAAAACTCCAAGCTTTGCCGTACCCATTCTTATGGTAAGCTGCACCATTCAAAAAAGGCGATAGGTGCAGGGGGAGCAGTCAATAATATTTAGACAACAGACCTATAAACTCCTAAACTTCTGAACCGATTTTCCTAAAACTTTCAAAGTAATTTTCTGATTATCCGGCGCCTCACATAGGACATTATTATACAAAAATTTAACTTATTTTATTTCGAGGGGTAGCAAAGCGCACTGGGTTAAGCAAGTGTGAAATAAGTCCCTTAATATATTAATTGGTTTTATTTCTTTAACATTATTTTAGGAATAATAATTTCATTATGAAGCAATGCGCCATCATAAATTAAGAAATTATTTCATAAAACATGAATAAACTCCCTAAAAGTCTTGTTTGTAATTCTCTGTTTGAAATCTTAGGTTTTTTTCTTTTTCTGTTTCAGTCATTTTCTATGGTTAATGGTAATAACAAGTATAAATGTCCTTGTGCACATTCTTGTGTCGATTAAATGTACATAAAGGTGTATAACATTCCTCATAACCGAATACATCTCCCATATTTATTCCAAGCACACGTTCATTCGTTAAATCCTTCCTTCAATGTTCTGCCCTTGAACTCTTCTGAAATAGCAAATTGTATGTTTTCTAGAAGTTAAATTTTCGTACCATGTACCAATACTTATACTCGATCCCACACAACTCTTGTGTAGGCTCTCTTTCTTTCTCTGCTTCTTGTTCTTTGCATAATTTAAGTAGTGTTTCCTTTTATTTTTGCAAATGTATTTATATTTGAGAGTATTTGAGAAAAAAAAAAGAAGAAACGTACTTTGTACCTGTATTTACCTTTCAAGTTTGCAGTTGTTTTCTGGTGAGGGTGGGCGGTTTGGCGTGGGTGGTATGGTGCCGAGTCTTTTTAGTTGTTTCAAAATTAAAGTAAATTTTTTACTGTTATTTTTGGGTTTTGGTTAAACTTATGCAAGTTGGTGGTAAGTAAAAAACAACAACATCAAAAAAAAAGCAAAAAATACTGCTGGCAAAAGATCAAGAAGAAGAAAGTTAAGTTCATTTGGTTGGAAGTTGCAACTTTTATTTAGGCTGGAGTTTTTTTTTGTTGAGTTTTTTTACAATTTTTTTTTTTGCTAAAATTTAATTTGGAATATTTTTTTTGGATTAAACAAAAACATTTTGAACACAGTGGCTATTAAAAAAATTTTGTAAAGGAGTCAGTTAAAAGTTATTTAAAGGTCGTTGAAATAAACGTGCTTTGTGAAAGCTAATGTGTATATATTCTGACTTGAAAAATTCAACTATTCCTTAAGTCAGTTCATAAACTTTCTATAGTGCCCAATTTTTAGGATTGATATTGTACGACATTTACATTTAAAATCGTTTTAAATACAAAATTCTTTTCTTTACTAAACACTTAAATGTAACTTAATACACTGATGTGGTACATCTAAATTCATTTTAAGTTTCCATTGGAAAAACTTAACAAGGTGGTCTCAATATTTAGCCAATACAGCACAACAGGTAAAACAATATCAGACAACTGTTTTTTTGAGGCCGCCTTGTAAATAAATACAATTTTTTATAATATTTTTTTTTTAATTCAGTAGTGCTACCATACTTTTATCTTAATTTAATAAGACTTTTTAAACAAAACTCACAAAATCAATCCGTATTTAAATACCATTTAAGTTTACATATATGAAAATTAACTCAATATAAGTAGATTTAAAAATTATCCTGAAATTTGGGCATAAGACTTATGACATTTTTACATATTGTTAAGATCCAGTAGTCTTTTTCAGCCCACATTATTTCAAATGAATGGGCTGCGCTGCGTTGACTTCTGAAAGCCATTTTTACAGTTTCTTTAATTTAACATTTTAATTAAAAAATTTCTTCATTTTAATGCATTCTATTGTTGGTACTCATTCCAATTACGCGAAACTAAATGATTTGATGAAATAAAAACCGCGTAATGCACAAAATTATTGAAAGGAGGAACTCATTCATAAACATCTTTTCTTTTATAAAACTCTTTATTAAATGCATCATTGTCAGCATTAAAAAAAATATAGCATTAAACAAATATAAGACCGACTGACTGACTACCGACTTCACTACTTCACGTTGTAATTTAAAGAAAATGCTAAAATTTTGAAAAAAAAATATATACAGTTAGGGAACAAGAAATAGCAGAGTCTTTGGAACTACATACATAATTTTAAGCTTTGTTTTGATGTGAGGTAAAAGTTATTTTTTTTTTTTTGATAAGGTTTTTTTTTGTGAAACAAGCGATTTTTGATAAAAATATAATGATTTTTGGTTCAAGCTATGCTCTGGATATAAAAAAAGGATTTAGTAAAAAGAGAAGAATAAAATTTGAGATTTTTTGGGAAAAAAGTGAGTTTTTGTGAAAAAAGTGATTATTGTTAAAAAAGTGATTTTTTGTGAAAAAAGTGATTTTTTGTGAAAAAAGTGATTTTTTGTGAAAAAAGTAATTTTTTGTGAAAAAAATGATTTTTTGTGAAAAAAGTGATTTTTTGTGTAAAAAGCGATTTTTTGTGAAAAAAGTGATTTTTTGTGAAAAAAGTGATTTTTTGTGTAAAAAGTGATTTTTTTGTGAAAAAAGTGATTTTTTGTGAAAAAACTGATTTTTTGTGAAAAAAGTGATTTTTTGTGAAAAAAGCGATTTTTTGTGTAAAAAGCGATTTTTTGTGAAAAAAGTGATTTTTAGTAAGAAGTGATTTTTTGTAAAAATAGTGCTTTTTTGTGAAACAAGTGATTTTAAAAATAAGAGTGCTATTTTCAGCTATGCGAAAACTTATATACAAATCCTTCACCATATTCCGATTAGAACAAAAATGTATGCATTTATTATTATGTCTTTAGATAAGTTTATTTTGTGCCACACCCACTCTTCTAATACTGCCAACATTTTGTGGAATGTGTGTATTGATAACCAATATGCTTGGACCTAATTTGGGAACTTTGGTTCTTTCCGTTTACTAGATGTACAGAAATCTGTAATGTCTTTGTGTGGGAGGTGCCATGCCAACTTTTAAAATCCAAGCGATTTAAGAGAGGTTGTGTATTGATAACCAAGATGATTGTACCTAATGTGGAAACTTGAAAAGCCGAACAAAATCAACGGAACTATAGGGAATTATTTACAACTTTAAAAACATGATTTTTTGTGAATCAAGCGATTTTTTAAAAAAAATAGATTTGTTGTAAACAAGTGATTTTTTGTCTAAAATATTAATAGCGAAGGGGGTATTAGGCGCTGTGCTGTGCTGATGTTTGTAAAACCTTAAAATTTTGGTTCTTATCAGACCCAACCTCACTCAACCTTGTTCGCAAGCAACAGTTTGCATTTTCAGAGATAATTTGATGAAATGTGTTACATAAGTTCTAGTTGCCACGATGGCCTATTAAAAATGGTCAGAACTGGTCCATCGTTATACAAAGCCCCCACACAAACTTCTTCCAGTTCCATATTTAGCCATATTCATAACTCCCTTATAAAAGTTATACGTGAAATTAAATTTGGCGACGATAACTTTTATAATTGCTTTAATGACACGGCAAAGTTTTGTGCTATTAGGCCCTGAATTGATCACAATTCTCATATATGCTCCCTCACCTAAATCGCATAAAGACAAAAAAATCTCATATAGATGTTGATAGATAATTTTTGGTACAGACATTAATCACATATTATAATTTGCCTTGCACATGGCTCCTAAATAGGGTACACCCTCTAAAATACTGTGGTTTAGGGTATCAAATCGTCTGCCTTAACCGACTACAACTTCTTACTTGTTTTCGTAAATAGTAATGAAAGAGAGATAGAGACGTCAAACTGCATATTAAACAATTTCTTTCCTTACGAATTGGATGAATCCAACTCTAAGATTTTTGAAAATGGGAAATTTTTTTGTGCCATTTTAATAACTTTGATGCGAACTTTGACCAAATTTAAAGGTACTATAATTTTAAACAACTCTGTATTTCATTTTTTCTCTTATTCTTTATCATTAATTTCTTTAGAAACACAGTTCTTTTTATTTATTTTTTTTGCAGTTGTGCTGCTCTGTTGTTGTTGCTGTTGAATTCGGATTCCTTGCAAGGCCCGCCATAAACGAAAGACATTTCCATTCAGCAAATAATTTTCTGGGCCAACAAACGTCAAGGGGAAGACAGAAAATATTTTATTCATAAATTCTAGGTTTTTGGGGTTGCACACTTCTACTCTTCATGCCACAAATATTCGCATACTTTCTATGGCACCTTACAATAAGATTCGAAAAAATTTTTTTGTAGCAACATCAGCCTGACTAACTGCCACATCTTGCATACAAAATTAAAAGCACGTGAGTTTCAATGTATTAGTATATTAGTAAGTATGTATGTGAGTCTTACATGTGCCTGTGTGTGTGTGTGTGTGTGTGTGTGAGTGTATGCAATGCACTTGTTGTCAAAGCTTAATTGAAGGCATCAAGATTTTTGTATACTTTTACAAACGACTTGGCATATAAAAAAAATATTAAAGAGAAAAAGAAATTTGAACCGAGCCAGTTCCAAGATGCAACCGTCGCAGCCAACAATCACAGACACAAATGTAACTTTGCTCAATCCTTTTTAAATTTCTATTTGATTTTATGTTGTTGCCTGTTGGCGGATTTGAGTGTTAGCAACTGCTGCAACCTCAGCTGCTGCAACAGCATGCAGTCAGTTAGTCAGTCAGTCATCTTTTAATATGCAGAACTTTTTCTTTTTATAAGGCTTTTGTTCTTCTTTTCTTTGAATAATTTCTGTTCAAATTTGTTTGTTGTTGTTGTTGTTGTAGTTGTTGATTTTTTATATTTGTGCATAAATGCACAAATAAGAGCTTTCTGTTGTTATTATTATAGTTGTTTTTGTTGTTGTTTTGCAACAATTTTTTCCTTGTGGTTGTAGATTTTCTCTGAAGACAATTCTAAGGTAAAGGTACTTGAAATTAAGTAACGTCAAATTGTATATTATGTTGACATGAATGTGTGTGTGTGTGTGTGTGTATTAAAGATGTATGTGTAATATTTGGAATCATACATATATGTGTAAATGTATGTACATATATATAGATTCCTTTACCTTTGGGGGCTTTTTATGTAACGAATGCAATTAAGTCTCAAGTTATTAACTTAAATAGAATAAAAGATAAAGATTTTTTTTTAGTAACAAAAAAAAGAAATTTGAAATAAGAAAAAGAATACTGAGAGAAAAGGAAACCGGAAATTTTTCTTGAAAGTCTTCTGATGAACGAAAAATTATTTTTAAGTACCTAAAATTGAAGCTAAAGTAAAAGGACCTAATATTGAAGTTAAAGTTTTTCTAGTTAAAACAATTCATCATTGTAAGAATCAACAATTGAAGTTAAAACTATTTTTAAGGACTTACAAATCAAGCTGAATCTTTAAGTGATGATAAAATTCCTGTACTTACGATCAAAGGCCTTCGGAGAAAGTAGACATTCTTCCTTCTTTTTTACTATTGAAGTTGAGATTTTGACATTTTGCAAGTATTTTATGGCCACTTTACTATCGGTTATAATGTGAATAACCCTGTCAGATATCTCAACGTACCGTATATGCCTCGCAGTTGTGTAGATGGCCATTATGTGGCCATAATTTTAGTGCAATTTATTTATTTCTCGTTTGCTTCTTTCAATGTACCTTTCAACTAAAACTTTTGAAAATCTTTTTCTCTTAAGAAAATAACACAAAACCCTTTTACTAGTTCCTCCTAGGAAATATTTTCAAATGCAAAGAAAAATAAATACCTGAAAGAAATCTTTATCCTTAACAACAACAACAAACTGCACTCATTTAAGCAAACAATTGACATTTGAATGGATATAATGGCAGGCAGAAAAAAAGCTCTAGTGCACTTCCTCAAGATGGATAGCAAGAAGCACATATGAGAGCTGAGCTACAGCAGGTAAAAGTGAAATCTTAAGGACAATGGGATTTTAAATTTTCTAGACTTGAGATTTCATTAGAACAACTATTCTATAAAACGATTGAACATGTTGTTGGTTAATGTAATAGATTTTTATTTTTTATTAGCATTTATTTGTTGTTTGTTAAGAAAATCTTCGTTTTTTCTTATAGCAGATTGCATGACATTTCACTCTAAAAACTTAATACACTTTCAATTCCTTGTAGAGTTGATACCGAAATGAAAAGAAAACAACGTCAAGTATCCGGCTATAAAGTCTATTTGCACATATGAGGTCAATAGATATCACAAGGATGTTAAAAAGTTTTTCCAAGCAGAATACGATAAATGTATTTGTATAGACAGGGTGGGCCATAAGTCACTGTACATTGTATTTTGAATAGGACTTTTGAATTTTGTATTTTTTTTTCCTTTTTTATTCTTCAATGTAGGAAAAAGAGTTTAAGAGATTCAGTAGCCATGTATTAAATTAAGGAACTAGTTTTATTTTGCCAGTCAAACTTAAATGATTCAAACCCAAAGGAAATTTCACGAAATCAAGTTCGCATTCTAGTCACCCGTTTTCAGTCATCGGGATCTGTCTCGAAGTAGAAGACTGCTTGAAGCACGTTGCCAAGATAATATGGAACAAGTTCAGTAGTGTGTAAATGAGAACCCTGAAACTTCGATTCGTAAATGTGCCACTCATCTGCAAATGTCCAGAACTGCACTGTACAGAAAAATGAAAGAAAATTTATTGCTGTTTCGGTACAAGATACAAATAATACGCGAAATATTGCTGCTGTACTATGTAACTGGTGTAAAACATTTTGTGAAAAATTTACCGAACTATTTATGGCCCTATGACACTTCATTTTTAATACATTGTTCAAGTTTTGGTGAACAGTGCAAATATAATGTAATAGAACAATTTAACAAGTGCAAAGAGTTCAGCTGTATTAAGCTAAATAGCAAATTTTAAAAATTTTTTAAAAGTTATCGATAAAAAACGAAGTTATTTTAAGAAAAAAAATGTAAAATTGCTGAATGAGCGGTGAAGGGGCAAATTCAGCGATCTACCGCTTTCTGTTTGTCTTGTTAAAAAAGTGGACAACACTAATTAAAATAAACGAAATCATAACAAAAGAAAAACTGAAAAAAGTGTTGTTTAATTTTTTTATAGTTTGCTCTTTCCAACATTTGCCGTTTCTTTCCTTCAATTAAATGAATAAAAAATTATGAGTCATAAGGGCTTTAGGGATGTTAAGTAATTTGTCAATTTTTGACTTTTGGCTCACCCTGTACATATTTCTTTTTTAGAATTTCTACAAGATTTATCTTTAACATTCGTTGTTTTTCAAGTATTTCTCCAGCAAAAACAACAGCAACAACCTCAATTTCATAATCGTCTAGTATTTGTTTAGCAAATAAATGTTGCATGCTCTAAGAATTTTCTAGTAGTATGAGTGCTGCAACATCTTGTTAAAAGGAAAATGCAAATGTATGTATGCGTGCCTAAGAAAAATATGAGGAAAATTAAACACAAGCTTAAAAATCTTATCTTTATGGATGTGGAAAAGCATTTTTTTTAAATACTTGTAGGTAAATTAAGAATTTTCTATGTGTGCTTAGAAATATATTTTCCTTTCTTTATAAATGGGTAAAAGAAATATTATTTGTTTGCATGTTAAGGCAGAAATGTGTGCTGGTATTTGTAAAATGAAGAATGCATGTAATTTTTCTCATAAGATAAGTCTAACGACTTAATGGAGAATGACTTTTTTATGCATAGGTAACTACTCGAATGAAGTATGAAATTTATAAGGATGGTAACGCGTTGCACAATGGGTTCCATGTTAGCATTCTTTTAATACCAACTTCGGAAAATCGCTTTAAAAAGTGTTTTTATTTACTTAAAATAGTCCGAAAAAGGGATTGACTTAAGTTAAAGTAAGATCAAAATTAATCTAAAACTCTATTCAAGAAATTCTAAGTAATTTTTATTAAAATTTTTACTTGAAATAATCCGAAGGTGAGATTTTGATTTTAACCTAAACACCAGGGCTGCCAGAAATTTTCAGCAAAAAATCTTAAATTGACCAAAAAAAATCATATTTTTGAAGAAAAAATCTTATTTTTGGAAAAAAGTAGTTTTTTTTATTATAAATAATAAAAACAATTCATATTTTATTTAATACATAAAATAAACAAAAAGAAACATAACAAAAATTTAATTTCTTATACATACTTAATTGTAATATTTAGTTTAAAAATTTTAAAATTGGAACAAAGAAGGTTTTTTTTAATTGAACCTAACCTTCGTCTAGACAAAACTAAAAATCTTGTTTTTGGGGAAAAAATCTTAAAATCTTTTTCGGTTAAAAAATCTTAAAAAATAAGGTAAAATCTTACTTCTGGCAGCGCTGCTAAACACATACCCCAATGGTCCAGAGAGAGAGAGAGAGAGAAAAAGAGAGAGAGAGAAAGAGAGAGAGGGAGATAAATAGAATAATTGTAATTTATTTACCCGTTTTGCATATGTTTTTTTCGAATTTGTTGTTTTACGCACTTGGAAAATTTTATATATTTAACTAAATAATTTTAACAAATTGAATTCGGGAATTTTTACTTGGTATTTAAAATTTTATACATGAAAGTAGTTTATTGTTTTCTTCTTGTAGAATTGTTGTTGTTTCTAGACAAAACAAGCAAACCGCTTTTTACCTACTTTTGCAGTGTCGTTGTGGTTTTTACAACAAACTTTTACAAAAACACGCGTATGCACGAAACCAACATTTCAAGGTTTTGGAGAGTTATCCCATTCAGGACTGTTTTAAGTACTTTTTAGTGTTATTCGTTCTTAGAGCGGTAAGGACAACTCGTACTGAAAGTAAGTGAAAGAACTTAAGTAGATTAAGTACGAGGTTTTTCTTTTTGAGTTGTTGTATTTACAACAAAAAATTTTGGCTGCTAATACAATTTAAATATGTTACTCTCAAAATCTGATAAACAGAGCAATATGCTATTGTATTTTAAACGTATAAATGGTTACAACAAATTTTACATGTTTGTGAACAACCCTTAAATGTTTGTAATAGACAAAATAGGGACTGATTTATAATGAATTTTCAGCAGTCATACTAAGTAAGTTGTCCGTGACCATAATAATTCATATTTTTCCTCTTGTTTGGAGTTTAGCTATGTATATTATAAAATTCTTTGGCCTTTGGTGCATATTTGACCATTACAACATAAAGTACTTTGTAAGCTTTAAGCTATAACAAAATACTTGAAAACTTAACGTAGTATCCTTAAATGTAATTGTCTTGGAAAGAATTTAAGCTATCTTAAAAGCTCATAAAAAAGTTTATGCTAAAATTTTCTTTATTTCTAGCTTAAAAGCTTCATGTTAAGTCAAAGTTTACCAAACCTTGTATATAGACAAATGCAGAAAACCCAGTAAAAAGTTTTAAGCTTAAAACTCAGGCGTTAAGGCTTGCAAACAAGAGCATTTTTCGAGTTAATAATGAAACGTTAAATGTAAAAGCTCAAGAGGATTTTATGATAGTTTTAAGAAGCCTTAAAGCTTAGAATCGTAATGTAAAAGCTTTTTACCTTACACTGGTATAAAAGAAATTTTATGTTTTGTTTTTATAAAAGCATATTAAATGTTGTAATGCTCATCTTAAACCAACAACAGAAAAATTCAGTGAAATTTTTTAAGCTTGATACAGAGATGTAAGTGTTTATTTTAATTTTTGTGGTCAAAGGCATAATAAACACGCTTTCAAATATATAATTAAGTAACAGCTACTGAAGTTTCGGGGTTTTAAAGAGATGATGTCGCAGTTTGGTGATTACCATAGATGACTTTTAGTTTAATTGTAGGCGGAGGAAATAAAAAGTCAAGCACTTCTTCATTCTTTGAAATCTTGCATATTTTGTAAGCAAAAAAGTCAACATCATCGACCCATAGTGCATTGCAAGTTTATTACTTGTTGTTTTTTAACGACTATGTCCTCATATCTTTTTATTTCTTTTTCCTTTCTTTGCTCTGGTAGAATTGCATCAGATGATGCACTTTTGAGAACGTCTATACAGTTTTAATTTTTTCTTCCTTTTTTTTTTTGGTTTTTGTTGTATTTTTTGCTGCTGCTGTTTTTTTTTCTGTTTCAACTTTTGCTTATGTATGCATCATTAAAATTTCTTGCTTTTGTAAGTTTTCTTCATTTGGAAATAAAACAAACAGAATGAAACAAAAAAATCTAACGAAACTAAACTAAAAAAAGGTGGGAGATAGTATGGAGTCGACTAGTGCTCGTTGTATGGGGGAAATGAAGAAAAGCTGCAGATTTTGATTGAAGCAAATATCAGATTTATTTTAGTTAGTATGTCAGTGCGTGCGTACCAGAGCAAGTGTGAGGAAATGGGTTCGTTTTAGATTTCATGGTGGCTTAGATTTTGAGAGAAAAAAAGTTGAAAGAAGTCACCTTAACAAGAAGATTTATCTGCAGAGTTTTCTTTTTAATGGCTTTGTATATTTGTTGTACAAGAGTGAGAGAGTATGTGTTTAACTTACACACACACACACACATCCACACTAAGTTTATGACACACACGAACACTATTTCTATGGCATAGAGTGTTTTCGGTAATGATGCTGCATAGGAAACCGGAAATTTTCTACAGTAAATTTAATATTCTAGTACTGGGTATGAGTAAAAGTGGTTGCCAGTGCCAGAAGATGATGATGCAGAAATGATAAATAAATTTTCTTAGGAGAAAAAAATGCAATTAAAAGATGTAGAATATAAAATATTATTTCTACTAAATTCTTTTTTTTTTTTATTTTTAGTTTTATTCGAATTCATAAAAAAAAGTTATTTAAATTAAAAATAGTTTTTTGAAATATTTACCAAAGTCTCTAGATAAATATTTGTTTATATAAATTTAAAGAATAATTTACAGGTTTGTTATTTCTTTGAAATATGCTGCATAACTTAAGGGGCATATTAAATTTAGTAAGAACTTTACTATTATTTCGTAAAGAGAAAATTTAAACTATCGCCTTCTTATTAATTAATTTTACTTATTAAATACAATTTTTAAATTATATTCTTACTTAATTTTCTAGCAATAGTAAAATAGTAAGATCTTCAGATTGTTGTAGTGAAACAGAGAAAAGCCTCCTTCGTATTGATAGACTAGTTCACTAACAACTAGCTAACCGGGGCACTCAGATTTAAACTTTTTTGGCAAAAATAGTTTCATCTTTGAATTTCTATATTGCCCTACAAATAAAGATTATCTTTTCTACAAAAATAAAAATTATGTGCTTACAAAGTATCATTTGCGTAAAGTTTTGCTTTACATCTCCAGTTAATTATACAAAGATGATAAAGTTCATAGATTGCTCACTAAACTTGGTGACCCTGTCGCTGCAACAGTAAAAAACATTACCAATCTATCAAAATTTAGGCATAACTTCCAAAGACGCACAACAAACAAAAAAAAAAAAAAATTAAAGCCAACATGAAAACATAGACCATATTTACACTATGCAATTAACGCCGCAACTTTCGCATGCAACTTTTTGTTTGTTAGCAAGAGGTGTAGGGAAGAAAACGGGATTGAAAAAGTTGAAAAAATAAATGTGAAAAGTGTTTAGTAGCAACTGCTTCAAAAGAAAATAGAAAAAAACTCGGCGTTAATTGCATAGTCTAAATGCGGCAATAAACAACTTTTGATACTACTGGTTTAAATAGCCAATTTACCTTTGCACAGCTGATGATGACGTAGGCAAATGAGGTCGAGATAAGGTTTGTTCGGATCAGATGTAGTGACATTGCGAAAGAGAAAAGACCATCTATGTCAGCCAAATTAGTTCAAAGATGATGAATTGAGGTATTATTTCATAAAAACAGGCTAAATCATTTAAAACAACTCAAGCAGACAATTTCAGGACGTTTGCAAATAATCGAGACTCATCTAAAAGCAAGAAAATTAGATCCCACAAGAGTTAAAGTCGAAAGACGTTGAATGTCCAAAAACCATAAACAAGCTAATTTTTGCATCGAATCATTACTGGCAATTAAAAAAGAATAATCATTGCGATACCCTTCAGCACAGGAAATCGTTTATGATTCCCGGTTTAACAGTCGAATCAATGCCAAAGTTTTAAATCCGAGGTGCCAAGGTAGGCTATGAGCTGCTGAAATTGGGCCAATCATGATAGGGAACCTGTTTCAAAAAATTGATTCATTTGAAGCGAGCATTGGCCGAAACACGCTCGCAATATAAGACCAGACATAAATTGGTCGTATCCCATTATGACAATGCACGTTTCCATATTCCAAGATTTTAAAGAAACTACTACGAAAATAGTGGATGGAAAGTTTTGCCTCACCATTCTTATAGTTCAGACCTTGTCCCGTCTGACCACAATTTGTTTTGATTATGCAAAATACCCTCAATTTAAAAAATTTAAATTTACTTCAGAATAGGATATACAAAATTGGCTTGATTCGATTCTGGCTGCAAAAGAGTTCTTTTGACAGGGAATATAATGATGTCGGAATGGTAAGACCATCTTTCTGTCCTTATAAAAAATCTGCCACATTGCGTTTCTGTCCCACTCTAACATAAGTGGGAAGTCAAATCCTCAGCTACCGATTTAAACATTTGTTACATATGCTTATGTTGCGCCAAGGGTAAAAACTGTAAGAACCGGTCTACGATTTTGAATAATTCGTATACAAATATCCTTCCATTATTGAGCCTTGTCGTCAATAGGTCATCTATACTTATCCCCACTACTTAAGAGGGGTTCAGCATAAATATGGCGCTTAAATGAAATTGCAAAAAATGGCCTTGCAATGCCTAAAATGCCTCTAGACGGGTCAAACATAAGACCGACCACAGTTTATTTTTCTAACATACCAACTCACTATCTCCGTTTGTTAAAGGGGCTTCCATTTCAAATGTGATTTTTTTTGAAAACTTTTGTATTCATATGTTTAGCACATAATGTCTGACCTTGGGACAGAAAAATTATTCTGGTTTACACGAACGGTACCTGGCGGATATACAAAGTTGTAAGGCTTGTAGAGAAGGGCTCGGGCTGCAAAATGGTGCAAGATTTCTTTGACTGCTTTCGAAGGAAAGGAAATGCTCTTATAAGTAGGGGACTTTTGGGCAAAAAATTCATTTTTAAAATTTCCAAGAGACACAAAACCTGTTTTTGTAAAAATTTTAATTTTAGCAAACTACTGAGGAAGTCCATTTTGGATCACCCTGTTCGCTGTGATATTGTTGAAATATAGCTGTAATTTTTTGGCTTTTTTTTTGGAAATTTTAAGCAAAAAATTTGAAATTTTTTAAATCTGTTTTGCATTTTGAAAATTTTACCCAAATGTCTGGGAGAAAAAATGTTCATGAATACTCTAAACATTTTTGAAGATAAAAGAATTTTATACGGATTAAACGACAAAGATCTTTTTTTTTATTAAAATTTTTTTTGAAAATTCTATAATTATAATGGCCAATTTCACCACTTTATTTATATATCAATTTATGTTTAAAATTCGTTTTTCATGTCAAATAAAAGTAAAATTATATGAAAAACTCTATTTAATAATGAATTGTTATTTAAAAAGAATTGGTGAAATTGGCCATAAGACTTTTTTCATATTGTTTTCAAAAGCAAATTTTATAAAAATAACTTTTAATTGATTTTTCATAAAAAGTTTATTTAATAAAAAATTTAAAATACATTTTACAATAGAAATTCTAAAATCTACAAAGATTTACCGCCTACTCACAACATGCCTTCACACAATACTTTCCGGATTAGTCGCCTTAAAAATAATGCAAAAAAAAAATCGAAAGATCACAAAAGAGCGGGGGAAAACGAGCATAACAAATTACCTTAAAGGTGTTTAATACTTACAATTTAGTATTAAAAAAGAAACCCCGAACTGCAACAAAATCGCAGCAGGTAGTTAAAAATTCATTCAATACCAAAACTTCCTTACACTTACACATACACATCCATATGTATATCCTAAAGTAAACTAAATATATGTAATCAATAACAAAAGGATAATCTTTAAAATAAATACAGGACAGTAAATCAATGAATATGTTTGTTTGGTGAATCCTTTTGAAAAGGATTTTATTTGTGAATGACACAAAATTTTACTCATATGAGTGTAAAAAAATTAAAATATAATAAAAGAAACCGAGTAAAAGAAAATGCAAAATAAGAGTAAAATTTATATATGAATGCATCCATGTGTAGACAAACACTTTAGAGTTCATAAACGCAAATTTTTTAAAACAATTGAATACCAAAATAGTGGTTTCTTTTTAGCCTTTAAGAATTTTTTTTTTTACAGATTTAGAGTTCAAATTCAAGAGCATGTTAGAAAAAAATATAAAAGGGTTTTATTGTAACAAAAACTTATTCTTTTTTTTTGTTTATTTTTGTTAAGAACCATAAAATCGCTATAAGGGCATGGTACTTTTCTCAGTGTCCTATTATTGACCCTTTTCTTTTAGTTATTCTCTGTTCGAAACCAATTTGATTGAATATGTCCTTTGTCTTTTCTTCACATGGTTTTGGTAGGAGTTTGTGTCTCATAAACATTTTTCTGGTCCTAATTATTGTTGACATTTGATCAAAAATGCATCTGCTTATAAATTAAACAATAATTGAAATGCATCTTCTCCTTTGCGCTAAAGAATTTTATATTTTGATTTCTTTACTTTTTGACATTTGGAGAATAATAAACGTATGGGTTTTAGATTTTATTAAGATTTCTTTGTGTTTGAGATTCTTTTGTAAATTTAGCATAGTGGTGGTTAAGGATTGCCATCATAATTTAAATCTTCAATTTACAAATTTTTGATAAAAAAAGATGTGAGAATTTTTAATTGAATGAACTGGGTTTGTGGATTTTAACAAATTTTGTTTTTGGTGAAACTTCGTGAAAAACCAAAAAGAAAAAAACAAAAATTTTTTTTTGTAAAAATCTGTTAAATTCAATTATTTTGAAATGAGCGATTTTACGTAAAGAATTTTTTTTTTTGTTGTATTTGTATTTGTTATAATTGTGTAATATAAAAAGCCCTTTGTGGCCAAAGTACATATTACAATTGAAAATTAGTATGATTAATTACACACTGCTACAAAAAAACACTTTTTGTCAGAACTTGAAAACCGACCTAGTGGGGGGTTGTAGGCCTAGGTGAGGACATACAAAAACCGTTTTCAAAAATTTTGAAACACCCTCAAAATTCTGAGTTATTTTCAAAAAACTGTTTTAGGGTAGGTCGTAGCACTTTAGTACCTCTTACTCATACATTTTTTGATCGATTTCAAAATTTTAAACAGTTTTGAAAAGGCAAAGAAGTAAGCTTTAATGAAATGTATTCATAAAAAATATATTTCAAGAAATTAGGTGAGTGTTTATCAAAAGTTTTTAATTTTTTTTTATTTTTTTCATAATTTTTCAAATTCAACAAGAGTTATTTTAATTTTTTTCTATGAAAAGCTATCTTTGTTTTGTGTAGAAAAAAACGAGATATCATTTGTTAAAATCGGCTTATATTTACAAAAGTTACTTAAGTTTTAAATCACGCAGAAGATCGCAAAAATATGCATTTGTCACAAAATGTGGCTCAGCCGATTTTGGTAAATATTCCAGATTCATCATCACTTTGTTTATGTTAAGTTTCATTACATTTAATTGCACTTAATACTGGTTTAGTAACAGTTAACAGTTACTTAATGCTATCACGATTTTTATATTGATAACCAGTGATGTTTGTTTGGCAAAAATAACAGTCTTGTGGTTTATGGAATATTTGATGATGCCAAATCATTGGGAAAGATAATGGTAATGGCTGGCTTATAACCTTTTCGGACTTAGTTTTCTTAAGCATACTGGAACAGCTTGTACAAATACTTTCGGGTTCATAACATTTGCTAGAACTGTATGAGCAGTTAAAAACTGTATTGAAGGCATTTACCAAGGCTTTATTTTTATTCAGATCAAAGCGATGTTTTTTGTCAGCGAATAAACCGCAAACATATGTCTGTCTGTCCGTCTGCTCACTTTCGAACAACTCAAAAGAAATGAACAAACTTGGTGCCAAATTGCTTGCAGTTATCCTAAGCAGTTTGCGATTGAAATTCAGCAAAATCGGTACAGTAGGACCAGAGCTATGAATCAAAATGTGGAACCACCACCTAAAAAAAATTATAACTTTGTTTTAAAAAATAACATAAATGGTGGAACAAGGCACGGAATGAGATAAGATTTAGCAAAAATTTGTTTTATTCGACTGGAAATCACGCTGTAAAATTTCGTGAAGATCCGTCCATAAGTTACCCTAGGCCCCATATAAACACTACTCCCGGAAAACAGTTTAGTACGCCTAAAACCGATAAAAATAATGCTATCATAACAAAATTTGAATTGAAACTGTTACTCAAGCTAGTTTAAATTGCTAAATAATTTAATATAGATCTAAACCTCAAACCAACCAATTTTAATGCTGATGTCTGTTTTTATAAAGATAAATTAATAATAAATAGACATCATATAGATATCCTTCCTGAAAGATTCGTCGGTGGAGGGTATTAAAAATTCGGCACAGCTGAATATAGCACTATAACTTGTTTTTATTCATATTTTTTGCGCGGAGGGAGAAAATACTAAAAAGAGGTGTTAATGAAAAGTTGAATAACTTATACAATTTTTATCCGATTTGAAAAATTAAAACCATGTTTTGTTAAGAACTAAATTTTCTTCATACGCTAATATAAATTTTTATAAGCTTTCATATTACAATAAGCAATGAAAAGCTACTAAAATCAAAAAAGTTTATAATATTCGTTTTTTTTGTAGATATTCTTAACAAAAACAATAATTATAATTTACAAATGTATAAAAAAATGCACGTAATTTTAAAGCGTTATCAGTTTTCTTTCCATACCCGTTAAAAAAATTAAAATCGGACAAGAACTGACTGAGTTACAGGTCGATAAGTTGACGAACATCACTGAAAACGGTTTTTTTAAAATAACTTCTGAATTTGAGGGTGTTTCTGAAATTTTTTGACACAATTTTTAATGTACTCAACAAGACCAATAACCCACGCTAGGTCGTTTTCCAAGTTTTTTTACACTGTAGCACCGTGTTATATAGCAACCCAAAACAAAAAATACTTATCACTAATGTTTTGTAAAAAGCTTCAATTTGTAATACTACATACAACTTATAGAAAACAAGAACATAAGTCCACAGTTTACTGAAAATATTTTTAAAACTAAGGGCCTATTTCACCAATTCTATTTAAATATCAATTTATGTTTTAAATTAGGTTTTTACGTGAAATAAAATTATATGAAATATATATGGGGGATTTCATGTCAAGTGACCCAATTTTGAAATCGATGTCTATTTGATAAATCTTTTAAAAAAAAAGCTGTTTTGTTTTTTTTTAAAATTTTTTTTTTTAAGAAACAGATTTACTTGTTAAATATCATTAGGTTTTCTTAAATCTTTGGATAAAGTTTCCTGACAATCTGGTCAAAGCAACCAGTGAAATGCGCATAGGAATAGCTTATTCTTTCAACAATAAATTTCAGTGTTTTTATAAAGAATAAAAATTGGGAAATAAGCACGACAAACAAAATCTTAGCATTAGCGGTTTTAAGAACAAAATTAACTTTTGACGAAAGGTCTACATTTTGTAAATTTTTATTTTAAATCGAATGTGTATTCTAAAGTCAAAAAATAAATTCCCATTTCTTAATTTTGTTTATACAGTATGCTTTTGTAATGACACACGTTTTTTTTAGCGTAATTTCAAGGTAAATTTTTTTAATTAATAAGATTTTGTTTGTCGTGTTTAATTCCCAATTTTTATTCTGGATAAAAAACACTGAAATTTATTGTTGTACTCCCAAAACTGACTTAGATAGTAAATTTGCAAGTGCACGGCATAAAAAAACCGATCTGACAAATTGCTTTATTTTAATTTTCTTGCGAAAACAATAAAGATATTTGTTTCTATTTTTATTTTAGTATGTTAGAAATTAGTGATGGAGATGAAAAATTAAACGGGGAAGGACATACATTTGATCCATCTAAGGGCATCCTTAGCGCTGCAGGGGCCAAATTAAAGAATTTTTTCAAGCCGCCATATTTGTATGATTGAAATTCTTAAATTTGTCCCCTGCCGAGCCTAGGATACACCTAGATGGATCGAATGTATGACCAAGCCCACTTTATTTTTCATCTCCATCACTTATTTCTAATATACCTTCCTGCTCCATTCCTTAAGGGGGCTCCCATTTAAATTGTACAGACAGACAGTTGCAGACAGACTAGAAATGTGTTGAGGAAAAAGCCCGATAACTGCCTAGGAGAGGCCTTTAGTGGATAAAATATATTAAGGACCACCATTAGTTTTGGTTTCTTAACATTTTCTCGAGACATACTTTACCTTTATCAACACTCCTAAAGGGGGCTCCCATACAAATATTGCGTTTTTTGAAATTCTTTAATTAATTCAAATTTTTTGCCTTTTGTGAATAAAATCAAAAGTGGTTAACTTTTTTTTAATTATTTATGGCTTGTTTTGTTTGCAACTTCGTTTTGTATATCTCCATAGCTGCGTTTTTAAATTTTTTATGAATCATAATTAGTATTGTGGTTCTTTTATTGAACTGTCCATAATTAATTAATTCATTTAAGTTCATCAAATTAAATTTTCATTATGAGGAAATTAATTTTACAACATGAAATTAATTAAAATTTATTGATAATTTTTTATTCCTGACTGCCGCGGTAATCGAACCCAGACTTTCACGGACAGGTTACCCTTACTTGTTCCAATTGCAACCACCCAATCTCTTCAGAGGGTTTAACACTCACAGCCATTAATCTTTGAACCAAATTGTATTTAACCTTTGGTAGATCGAAATTTGCTTTGAATGACTTTCTATTTTAGCTGATTAGAAGTTCTTCCCTACTTCGGTTTTTTTCGTTTGTTTAATGAAAATGAAATTTGATGAACTTTAGCCGAATTAAAATATCAACATTTTAATGAATTTTTAACAAACAAAAATTTCAAAATGTTGCTAAAAATTATATTTTATTCCAAATTTTCAATATTTTTAATCAGGCTTAAGTGCATCAAATTTAATTTTCATTAAATTATTTTTTTATGAAGAAAGGAATTTTATAACATGAAAATTAATTAAAATTGTTATTGATAATCATTCATTCTTGACTGACCTGAGCGTTAAACCCAGGCGGCTGGTTACCCTGACATGTTTCGATCGCTACCACTCGATCTCCTCAGAGGGATTTGCGTCTTACACTCGCAGCCATCGACGATTGCTGACGTCAATAGTCAAACATCAATACTAATATATATCCATATATCTAAATCCAAGACCTATATCTCATACTCAGTATTTAATACTTAGATTTGTTGTATGCTAAGAACAATAAGTTATTTTATTTATTTTACTCAGTTAACTAACTTTAAATTTAGAAACATGTTCCAGTGAAATAAAGAATTTTGTTTCAATGAATTTTCCTAAAAATTATTCAAGTTTTTGATTTTTTTATAAATGAAATTTTAGTTTAAACGGAATTATTTGGCTACTTTTTGAGATTAAAGAAAATGCTTATTTATTATTAAAAATTGTGTATGGCAACCCTTTTTCTGTACACTCTCATGTGCCTGATTATTATTTAAAATTTTATCCTAATTATTATTTTCATGTAAAATGTCTTGACTCAAAATCTTTGCCAATAATAAGGGTTAATTTGGTATTATTGTGGTGGCATTATTGTTCATTTTCATTCTTTTGATATTGAAATAAACAAAAACAAATCTTTAAAATTCTATAGAAAAACAGCTGAAATTTTAAATGTCGTCAAAAATGTTCCAAAAAGAAGAAAAATGATGTTTAAAAACCTAAAAAAAATAAACAGCGAAAGCACAAAATTTACTTTGATTTGTCCTTAATAATGCGGTAAAGGACAAATAAGAGCTAAAAGCAAAGACATAAATAAAAAGAAATAAAAATATTAAATATTTTTAATTTATTGTTGTTTTCATTACAAACATTTTGGTTATTTCTGTTGCCGATGTCTTTGTCTGGTTGTTGTTTAATTATGAGTTTTTGTTAAAAGTTTTATTTTTTGTTGATTTGTTATATTTTTTTAAAGGCTGCAATTTTCTTGAAGCATTTTTTTTAAGGTTTCTTTGCTGTTTGTTGTAGTCTATTTTTTTTATTTTGTAGTTGTTCAAAGTCTGTGGTTGTTGTTTTTGTTATTTAATGCATCATCACTTTGTTTTTTTTTTGTTTTTTTGGGTTTTAACCAAAAAGCAATGAATTTTGTGGGCGTTTATGTGTCTTGTTTGCTGAAAGCTGTTGAAAAAAGAAAACAATTTTCTTCTTGCCACTTTTGTCGCAATTGCTGTTGCTTGTGGTCAACTTTGTGTTCTTGTTTTTTTTGTTGTTGTTATCTTTTGTATTTAAAGAATGCAATCAGAAATATTGATTAAAAAGTTGTATGAAATATCTTTGTTTTGTATGTAGTTGCTGTTGCTGTAGCTGTGTGTTATATTTTATGCAATGAATGTCTTTTGTTGCAAACAGCCACTACTTTGCATATCAAATGTCTTGTAATGCCAAGAAAATGACTTATGAAAATTAATTTTAGCTTTGTGTTTGGTTGTTAATGGTCTGGAAATGTGGCAGTATGGTTGGTTATTAAAATAATATTGAATGAAAATTTTAAAAGTCTAAACATTTTGTTAAATAAAGAAAAGCTTAAAAGCTCAATATGCCAAACCTAGATGACATTGATGTAGCCAAAACCTGGTTTCAACAAAACTGTGCAACATGCCGCCAAAGTTTAATACTTTGGCTTGAAAACGTCAACTTTTTCTCAAAAATATAATTATCCTTTTAAAAAAAAATTTTTTTTTAATAAGTTTTGGTATAGAAAAATTGTCAAAATCCCGACAGTTCCACCAGCCATAAAACTTTCAACATAAGCTTTTCTTTATCTCCATCCCGTTATCCCTTTCTCTTTCTCTAACTCCTGATAAATCCATTCAAAAATCTCACTTAATAGAAAAAAGTAATAACACTTGTTACTAACTACATTATTTATGGCATATTAAATCTTAATATTCAAATTAAAACTTGCTAAAGCATAAAATCAATGACATTAAAATCATCTGTACTTGAGAAGAAAAACAGAACGTAACAACAACAACTACTGCCCCCAAAGTTGACAACAACTTTTGCAATAACAACAAAAATCCTTCTCTTGAAAGTTTTTTTTCTAGATTTTCTTGTAATTTAATTTCATAAGTACGAGTATCATGATCAAAAACAATAAAATATTTCTATAAAAATTCTACTTAATAAATGAAAAAATATAAAAAAAGGATTGTCCATCTGTTTTATAGAAAAAGTACTTCAAGTACAAGTCCATCAAGGATTAAATACAACAACAACAACAAAATAGCAAATAAAAGAAAGAAAAAAAAAACGAATTAACCAGGGGGACATTAGAAAACTGTTTAAAAACTGTAGGGGAATCTCAAGCTCATCTAAGTAATTTTTTTTGCTTAAAAGATTCATTATGATAATTATTTATACAAATTTTGTTTTCTTTTTCTATTTTTTCGCGGTACTATAAGTTTAAGTAAATGGCATTTGCAAAAAAAAAAAAAAAAAAAAACTGCAATGACATTTTCTCTAACGTTTTTATGTGAAGTGATGAACGAGTGTTTGTCCTTCTTCTTTAGAAAAAAATTATGGCAAAATGGAAGTAATTTGAGGGCAAGAAACGTTTAAATGGAAAGAAATAGTATTGCGAGAATGAGATAAAATAAATAAAACAGCAGAAAAACTGTATTTAATTAATGAAGATTAAAGATGTTTTAACATTTTATTTCAGTGCTTAAATATTCAGGAAAAAAGACTTTGGTTTCCAACGGTGGCAAAAAATCCAATTACGACTGAATTATTTTTTATTTTTCCCACACCACAACAGTGGAGAAGGTATAATGTGTTTCTACTGATGTGTGCAACACTCAAAAATATTGGTCAAGGACCCATCTTTTGGTATACCGATAGACTCAGAATCACTTTCGGGGTCGATCTAACTTTGTCCTTCCGTCCGGCTAGCTGGTTGTCTTGGTACACAGAAAAAATGTTTGCAAAATATTATTCAATTAAATAATTAATTGGTGTACATTAATTATTCAATTAATTTTTGTTTGCAGCATTTAATTTTTTTAATCAAATCCCATAAAATTAAATGCTTGTTTATATGTGGTGTATTTTTTAGTTTATGCAATTAATTGTATAATTGACTAAATTTGTGTCCCATGACTCGAAAATACAAATGCGTTAATTGATATGATCAATTCCTTTTCAGGGGCAAAATTAGTAAAATATTTAATTGTCTGAACGAATTGTTTAATTAAAGTCGATTTTCTATTTTTTCTGTGTACATACATTGCCACTGTGATAAAGACGAAGCCTGCTGAAAATAGTGAGAATCGATCCAAGGAAACTTCTTTCCGCAATAGAGTCTTTGTGCTCATTAACAATTTTGTAATGATGGTAATAAAATTAAATTCGGTCTTTAAATATCCGATTGCAACATTAACCATCTAGATATATTGTCAGCAATTACAGCTTTTCCTACTATCGCCATCTTCTTCTATCCAAGGCTTGCTGTCTATAGTTTTCAACATCTTTTTTTCGATCGTTCCTTTTCTGAAAGTCAATTTTTCACTCCCATAAGATACAATTTTTCTAATGAGTGTCCTTTATAGGGATAGTTTTGTTTTCTTTGAAAATATGTAAGATTTATTGGGTTTCAGATGACCGATCCAAGATCCATTTGCCGACTGAATGCTGTCTTGTATAGTCACTATCAAATGTGTGCACATAAGTTTAAACCAAGATATTTAAAGTTTTTAACGGATTCAAACACAATATCATCGATTACAAAGGGTGGAGCTTCCTGTTGAGTTCGATGGCCTGCACTGCATTTATTTACAGGGATATTATTGGGAGTTTGGACCTATTTGGACCAATAAGCAATCATGGATCTGCCAAAGCAAAATGATCCCATTTGGGCAGATTTACAAATAATTGACTAAATAAAATTATATTTTTCAAAAATTTTTAAAATAAAAATTGGGCGCTAATGGGTCAATGTTGTAGCTGATACAAGAGACAGGGCCAGCCATCACAGGCTTCTCTAGTACATGTACATACCCTGTTAAATGTGCCTTGAGGTAATTTTTGTTGGCAGTTCCGAGGAGGATGGACCCGTTTCCATCCTAAGCTCTTGTTCTGTTAAATAAGACCTCGATAGATACCTTATGTTTTAAGAGACGCAGGTACTCTTGTTAACTGACGTGACGCAATGCTTTAACAAAACTTGAAGAAAGTTTTCGAATGAGATCTGTCACATCTGAGAAACTATTTTTCACTGTAATTCTGATTCAAACGTATTTTCGAAATCGTCTATCTCTGCAAAAGTTGAGAGTTCTTTGTTTTTTTTTTAAATAAAAATCATTTTTTATCCACTTTAAATGTCAAAAATAAATTAAGCTGCTATTTTGTAAATTTTTTTTTTTGTTAATTTTACTATAAATTCAAATTCAATTCTTTGCTTTTAAAATCCTATTAATGTAAATATTATTTTATTTATTATTAATCTTAAATATTATTAATCTATGACACTGTAATTTTTTAAAATAAAAACATTCATCCCTATTATGAAAGTCGACGTCTACACAAGTTGACGGCACCGGAATAGTTATTGTATTTTGTTAGTCGTAATTGACAATAATCGATTAGTATTTACAGTCACTTCATATTTTTTAAGGTGCTTTAAAGTCGACGTCGAGCAGAATTGTCTCCGTTTTAGTCGACAGGAAATTTTGCGAGGACTTTAAGGAAATTTAAAGAGATTTTAAATAGAATGTGAACGTACTTATTAAATACGCTTAAAATAAAAAAATGCTAATTTAAAAGAAGTTATGGACACATAATTTGTAACTTAAACGCGAAAATTGCAAATATTCAAAATAGTTTATAAATTTGGAGAACATTTTTTGTTTGCCACGATTGCCTCAAAGAGCAACAAAGCTTCGCAAAAATTCGGAAAAGTTTGCTTAAATAGATAAAATTCGCAAAAATGTTTAATTTGCGACAATTGCCTTAAAGAGCTCAAAGATACGCAAAAGTTACAAAAAATTGCTAAAATAGCAAAAATTTTACAAAAACTAACAGTCATATATCGCTTTCAAAAAACTCTAAAATTTATTTAAAATCTCTAAATCGGTTAAAAATGATCTATAATGATGAAGAACAAATATAAATAATACACCAATAATTAGAGATGGAGGTTGTTTTTTGTCAGCTTTTCCATAACTAGTCGACGTAGACGTAATATTCTTATAAAATACCAAATTAGCGTTGAAGTGATGTAGTCGTCGGCTTAATGTGGCAACAACTTAAAATCATGATTACTCTACTTGAGTTTTGTTAATTTCAACTTAAATTCAAATTCCACATGCGTCTCGATTTTGGTATCGCCGATATTTCCTTTTAAGTTTTGGTATCGTTTCGTTTGTAGCCTCAAGTATTCTCTTTAAAATTACCTAAAAATCATAATCGTAAATAAGCTCAACACATTCGGCTAATTCGGCGAAATTATGACATTTTGAATATGTCATAACGTTTTTTTACGTTCATATATGTTCCTTATATGATAAAAGGAATCTTCTCACCAAATTTCATTAATATCGAAAGGGATCGGGCCCCAAGCTTGGTCGATTTGACATGGAATTACCCATATAGAAAATGTAATACACAAACATTTCCTTAGACTGAAGTTTATACTTTACTAACTGAGTTTCGAAAGTATTTCAAAAAGTAATAAAATAAAAAAAAAATAAAACTAATTATAGCTTCATCTTTACGTTATATTTATTAATGATCATGAATTAATATAAAGTAATAAATAAACCCTTAAAGAAATTTCCACCAAACATGTTAAACTAATTTCTTTTCAAACAACATATGGTGTTGAAAATTTCTTTATAAATTGAAAATTTTGAGTGAAAAAAAAACATAGAGAAATTTTCCCAAAAGCAACGACCAATCTTGAAAATCATTGAGGCGTAATTAATATGCGACATTATAACATGTGAGCGTATTCTTAGAATTACACGTTTTTTTTTTTTGGAGAAGAATAAGAATATTTTTTTTAATCTAATGAAAAAAAGAAATTGGAAAAATGTTACAATCATTTAAATAACTTTGATCATGCCTGCTTTATCTCTTTCTTTATTTCTTTAAGCAAAGTCAATATTTATTTAAGACACTGAAGATTTAAATTAGCACGTATTTTGAGTTGAAATATTGAAATCAGTTGGTGAAAAAGGTGCAAAATACTTAACGAAATCGTTTAATGTAATAAAATACTTTTTTTTTTTTGAATATAGAACGTGTTTATGTTTATGCTGTAATCAATATCACCAGTATGTTGCACAGTTTTGTTTGAATTAATTTTCTAGTTTCTTAAATTTAAAAATACAACATCATGCATCTTTTGTATGGAAGCAAAAAAAAAAAAAAAAAAGGGAACAAATCATCTGTCGCCGACAAATGTGCAAAACTTGCCTTAAAATTGATTTCTTTTGATTTTTGTTCTTCTTTTACTTTCTGCACTTAACCTTCTGTCATCTTTTCTTTTAATTCTTTTAAATAATTTTGTACGTGTGTATGGATTTTTCGTGGCTGATAATTTTTGAAAATCGTTGTTGGTTTTTAACATCTGATCAGAGGAAATCATTTGATTTTTCTTTTCTAAAAAGATTTCTTATTGTTTGTTGTGATTTTGTTCATAAGTGATTGTGATCATTGTTATCATCTGCTTATTTTTTTGGGTTTTGTTTTTTGTATCAAATTTAGGTTTATTTTTTGTATTCACACATGTATTAGACAATATACAAGTCTTAAGGCTATCAGGTGTTAGATAATAGCGCGTGCTTGAAAATTACAACGTATGATTTTAATTTTGATATTTTTGTTTGTTACACTACACCACAGTAAATAGTAAATTTACGACAGTGTATCGTATATGAGACTCGCGCCAGTCATGGACTGAAGTAAAACAAGATTATGTTCTGAATTTAAGAGTCTTTAAAAATTTATGTATGCCAAATGGTCTCCAAATATAAACATCTTTATGAGATAAATTTTTCTTAAATATTTCAAAAAAGGCATTGCCATTTAAAGCTGTTTTCGGGTTAGGCATTTGTATTAGAGATATGGTCAAAAATGGACCGATTCCAAAAAAATTTGCTCATTATATTGAGATTGGCTACTGCAAATTGCTTTGAGGAGCTTTGACATATTGCCGAGTTTAACACGCGATAACTTGTAGAGATCCTGTATTTTGCTTTTCTCCAACAACTCGTGTCTGGTTGATCTTAAAGCTGGGCAATCACATAAGAGATGAAATACTGTATTCTCAGTTCCATAATTCAATTAATCAGTTAACGGGTCAGCGAGCATGTCTACCGATAGTCTAGTAACAAGTTGACACAAATATAAATATCAATCTCAAAATATCTTTTTGGGAAGGGGTTTGCTGTCGATCAGTAACTTTTTTAAGTTTTTGTTTTATTATTTAAAACATTTATTTTTTACAAATCTTTTACTTTCTTCTAATTCTCTGCATTCTAAAATACCCTTATATTTCTTGGTTTTAAAAGACCAATTTTTAACACGTCTTTAGCATTTTGATAAGCTTCTGTGCTAATTAATTTTATGTTAATTAAAGTTTGTGCAAGAGTTGCATTTTTTATTTATGTATTTTATGAATTACTTATCAACGTTTTTTTTTTCAACTCAAAAACTTTAGTACCAGCAGATGTTAGATAGACTCAAGCGAATTTTTGTACATTTAAAAGTGAAATAGAGTCTTGAAGACCTTCAGTAATTGGGACAATTCTTGAATAAAAAAAGAAAAAGAATAAAAATTTATAACAACTTGTTTGCCATACCCAGTATTAACAGGAGTATGGAAAAATTCGTACTGTTGGTCTTTTCTTTCTAACAGTACTAGAGCGTTTTGTTTAATATTAGAAACTGTATTTTAATAGACTGAATTTTTAAAATTCCGCTGAGCAACGCTATTAATGCATGCAAATTTACTTTGAAAATCAGTCGTCGATGTTATATCGCAAAATTGTTTATAGCAATTAGACAAATTTTTGGCTTTATAAAAAACGTTGTCGCATTTAGAGTGAGACGAATCCAAAGCAGATACTACAGACTCCATTCAACCCAGAAAAATGCACGAAGCTCACTGATTTTTTGTTTGAAAATTAATTCTCGGTAACGATATAATCGCAAATATGGCTCGATAGAGTGACCACAAACATCGACTTATTTAAATCTAAATTTGGCAAAAGTTGATTTTGAGAGAAAGGCCTCCAAAGTTCTGAGATTTAAAGTATTTTGATTATTTCTTTCCTGTGGGGTTACGTAAAGTCAGTGTTGCCAAAACTTGGTGACCAAAAATGGCTAAATTTACGGGGAAAAATGGCTAAAAAATTGCTAAAAATGGGCTCAAAAATGGCTACAATTTTTTTATAAATAAAAAACACGTAAAAATTCAATTACAAACAGTAATAGTTCATTTAAAGCTGCTAGCGATGAAATTGTAATTTTAAATCAATTTCTTACTCAAGAATAAACGTAAATAAATATTTTGAAAGATATTTAAAATTCGATGTCGATATTGTTCATCTCATAGGAATCACTAGAGCCTTTTTACTAATTTGAGGGTAAATCATTATCACGACAACATTTACCCAACCTTTTGAGTTCAGATCTACAATAAAAAACAAGTAAGAAAGTATAGTCGATTAACCGCAACTATTTGACACCGTACACCACATTAAAACCTGTGTACCAAATTTGATTAAATAATCTGCAAATTTGCGACCTGTACTTTGCACACAAGGTTTACATGGACAGCCAGCTAGCCAGCCGGACAAACGTAATTAATTATTTTTTACGATGTTTACTTGGCAAAATACCCTCTCTACTTAACCATTAGACCATGGAAGTGAGACCAACTTTATAGTCAATTCTGAAATTTCTAAAAAAAATGTTGTTGCCGCCTGCATCTCTTTATTGAAATACTTGCAACCAGAAAGAAAAACCGATGTTTGTGTTGATCCATTTTAAAAATTTAATATTGGAATACAGTTCCTTTATTTAAAAAGATGTCTTATCATCACTGTATATAGCGATTTTCAACATTTGTAAAAGTTGTGATTTAAATTAAAGGCGTTTTAATGGTTTAACATGTTTATTTTACTTTTATAAATTTTTATAATAAAATAAAAAATTTCTTTTAAAAGAAAACATGCCAAAAAAAATTTTATGGCTAAACAAGTTGAAAAATGGCTAATGGCTAAACGAATTTTTTAATGGCTAAACAGGTTGCAAAATGGTTAAATCTAGCCACTCAATGGCTAAATTGGCAACACTGCGTATTTGAGGCCAATATTGTTTGTGTTATTCGTGACTCGTGCTCGAAAAAGTGACCTCGAAGTCCAGAGTGCGCTTTGTCAAGAAGAGTTTATATGCATTTTGTTTATAATAAAATTTCTTGTATTATTATTTTTCCAATATCTATTTCTTTTGGGCTTAAAAAATACAACTTTTATATCGAACATAAAAAGGGAGTTTGTTAAATAGTTTCGAAATTTGCACAAAACATTTTGTGTTCAAATTAAAAACTCAAAATTAACTTTATCCTAATTAAAGTCATATAAAATTGTGAAAAATCGTATTATTGTTTTAAGCAAATATTTTATTTATTTAAAAATTCTTCTCTATTAGAGGATTAGATGGACATACATATATCCTTTTAAAAATCTATAAATCTGTTTTTTTCCAAAAAAAAAAAAAACTTTATAAATATTTATCTCGATATCGAATGAAAATTTCGTGCGCTTTACTTACATTTAAAAAAAAATATATTTATATTCAACATTTTTTTTATTTTTCGAATTTATTCTATCAGCTAAATTTCAGTTATGTATTTTATAAAGCTTTTTTGTAATAGTCCTATTCCTTCAATTTTTCAAAAATGACTTTATACACTACCAGACTATTATATTGTATTTTCTTGTTACATTTTACCTTAGCTTTCCTTTGGAAAGCAATGAGGTATATTGATTGCACAGAAAAATACATTCAATTTTTAAAGTATCTCTATCCAGTGTGACACAAAGAATGCTGACGAAGGCCGT
Source organism: Pollenia labialis (assembly GCA_949318255.1). Lineage (NCBI taxonomy): Eukaryota > Metazoa > Arthropoda > Insecta > Diptera > Polleniidae > Pollenia > Pollenia labialis. Next base: position 29,313,962 of record OX439139.1, read on the forward strand.
AGCGGGCCAGAAAATGCATTACATTCTGCTGGTGTCCAATAATTGTAAATTTTTCGGTCCAATCAATATACCTCATTGCTTTCCAAAGGAAAGCTAGGGTAAAATGTAACAAGAAAATTCAATATAATAGTCTGGTAGTGTATTAAGTCATTTTTGAAAAATTGAAGGAATAGGACTATTACAAAAAAGCTTTATAAAATACATAACTGAAATTTAGCTCATAGAATAAATTCGAAAAATAAAAAAAAATGTTGAATATAATATAAAGTTACCTTCGGAAGGAAATAATTCCCAGTTTCTATTTGTTAAAAATATATTTATTTTAAAATTCGTGTTGTAAATTAAGCCTACAATCAAATTGCAGGCCAATCAGTAAAAGTTTTTTTTAAACCTTCTTAAACATTATATATATATATATATATATATATATATATATATGTATAAAGGTACTTATATACATATATTGTTTCTTCTCTGCCAATCACTTAAAACTTCCAATAAGAATCCAATCAGATTACAACAACTTCACGGATACCTACAAGCTCTTAAGTATATAAAGCAACAATGCCTAAACCAATTGCGGCGAAGAAACTAAAAAATTTCAAAAGAAAAAGAAGGAGAAATGACACCCAAACACAAAGAATGAAAAAAAAAATTCATTGAGAAACCTCCCAAGAAAACTCACACCACAAAAAAGATTACTTAAAACACAAACACACAGCTACACAAATGCAATAAACAACCAACCGTAACAACTTAAATATACACCACTAAACCAATACCACAATTACAATAAATTTCTTACAGATACTCACTCACACTTAAACATTTATTTATATGTATAAGAAACTTCGCCGCAATTGTGTCTCTTGTACTTACACACAAACTTCTTTTCTTAGGATTTTAGTTAAGAATGTTCCTTTTGCTCTTTTCCCCCGTTAGTCCAAGGAAATGCATAGTATGAGTGACGGAGAGTGTGAATGTGTAGTTAAGAAATTTGGGAGAGTTTTTTTTTTTATTGTACTCTTTAAAGAAAAGAAATAAAGTAAAATGTATTTGTATCTTTAGAATTGTATCTTTAGGTGTATGGGAAACTTTAAAGAGCATATGACAGAACAAGAGTTTAAGACTTTAAAATCCAGATCTTTTGACGACTACAAGTCTGATGTTTTGGAATTTTGGTTAGCAGTTCTTTGCGAAATGTCTTCAAGTCGACACGCAGTTCTTGGGAGGTTCAAAAGGATGGAAAGAGTGTTTGTATTAAATTCTTGAACAGACAATTGTGTGTGCGTTTTTTTTTCTTCTGACAAGTAAAAGTAACGTGTGAACATCTTAAGTGTCTTTATGGGATTATTTGTGTTGTTGTTGTTGCTGCTCTTGTTATTGTGGGTAAGTTAAATGTAGCGTTTATAAATTAAATGGTGTTATATTACTTTATTATTATTATCTCTTGTTGGTAATTTTGTTGGTTTATATCTTTCCAGATGGCTGTGCTTGTTTGGTTTCTTGTGGATATTTCGAAAAAAAAGTGTAGCACGATTCTTGTGTATCTTTTTTTATCTGTGGGATTGTTGTTTTTGTATTCAACTTGTCTTATAGACAAGTGGGCGTTTGTTTATAATAATGTGTTTATAAGTGATGTGATGATGATGTTTATGACGGTGTATAGAAAAAAAGGAAGGCGTTAAAAGACTTATGTTTAATTAATTATGTTATCAGGGGATTTCCTCAAGCATCAAAGTGTTGTAGTATAAAAGACAAAGTAAATGAAAGAAAATTAGTTTTTTTAAGAAAGCTGTTCGGTGGTTAAAGTGTAAAGGAATGAAGGAGTTCGTAAGCATCAATTTGATTTAAGATGTTTCAGACAAATTTAAATGTTAATTGATGTTTCAGATTAGGAACTATTTGAAGAGTCTCGAAAATTTTGCGTTAGATTTAATTTTGCGCTTTTATTTTGCTTGCACGAGCCAGTGACTTAACGATTCATAGGAGATATTTACATTTAAGGGTTAAGTCACTTAACAGGTACTTGACTGGATCTATTAGTCTATTGTTTGACTGGCTGCTGGACTCACGGCGTTGCCTCTAATGGGGAAACAAGGGTAAGAGTTTGCGAGGGCGCACAACGACAGTAGGCTCAATTGCTGACTGCTGACTGGAAATGTCCTTCTACGTGATCGTTTCTTTTGACATTTTAAGAGGGAACTAAGAAAAGGAGGAATTATAAAATCGCCAGTCTATGCTTGCTGTTTGGCTAAAAGAGCTGTCTGTTAGTAGAGATTTGGCTGTAAGCATCTCACCCAATTTGTTTTCTAAATGTTTGTTACATCTACGTTAATGGTTACATTCTTTCCGGCCTTATTTTTTAAGAAGAAGGGATAAAGAAATTCTCTTACCTTTAAAACAGATATGGCCATGATGGAACTATTTTTCTTAATGCATTTTTTCTTTATTTTCCTTATTACCATTCGCTGATTTTAGGAAGATGGGGAGGGGGGGGGTTGGCAAAGCCCCCTTCAGTGATAGTCGAAAACTGGTATTCTAAAATAATAAATTGGGTTTGAATATTGTGCCGACTGAATTTCCACTATCTGACGGCCCCCACAACAGAAGTTTTGGATCCTTCCTTGCTTATTAGCTACCCATTTGACAATAATGAGACTCCTGACTAAGAAATAGTATTGCGTGAAAGCGTTAAGCTGCTATCAGTGATCTGAAGCACGGCTGAAATTTAGGGTGTATTTAATACAGCGATAAAAAATTCGAAAGGACTTAAAGGAGCAAAACTATTTTTTGTGTGGAAAAATCAATAACTATAAAATACCTCAAGATTTTGCTTTAGTTCAAACACTTTTACACGGTAACTCGGCTTTGGCACTTCTTTAGTTTTGGTTTCAATTGAAATGGTTTTATGAGGAATGGTGTACAATTAATTGGTTTTAGCTTCCATATAAAAGCCACCTCAAATTATAAAGAAGCCTATCGAACAATGTCAGACCTATAAAATTTGGTACAATTTAAATTTATAAAAATATAAATAAGGTATTGTATTTTACTAAAATCGGTCCAATATTAGTCAAAACAACACTCCAAAGGACATGAAATCTTATTACATAACGGCAGACTTTTAAAAGTTTTCAAAATTAGTTTTATACACAGAAAAAAATAAACATTGATTGCAATTAAAAAATTTGTGATATTAATTAAAAAAATAATTAAATTGCACCGTAAACTAATTAATAGTATCTATTAAACGTTCAATTCACTTGAGTAAACGTTTAATCCACTTGATTAAACGTTTAATTCGTTTGAATAAATTATTAATTAAAGCTGATTTTATTTTTGATTAATGCTTTAATTGGTGAACAATTTTGGAAAATTTTTTCTGTGTACGAACAGGAATTGGGATGTAAAATTTTATAAAAATCGGCCCATAATTGGTTAAAGCTTCCGATTAGGTCCAGTCCCGAAAAATATATAAGAAAAAACATACAGCATCTTAAAGCATAACGCTAGAGTTGCAATATTGGGTACAAATCTGTTTCTCAAGAACAGAATTTGTATGTATTTTTTAGTTCAAATTTGTTCGTAGCTTCAATTTAAGGCAAATTCCCAAAATTTATATTATAATTCCAAACGGATCATACAAGCGATTCTGCTTAATCGAATAAAGTATTCTAAATTAATTTGTTTTCTTACTAAAACAAAAAAATCAATTTTGAGTTCTCTCTTTCTAGAGAATCCTTTTCGAACAATCATGACCTAAAATTATTCAAAAAAAAAAAAGAATTCTTGGTTTCAAATTTGGCACAATAAAAGAAGGTAAAAAAGGAAATGTGTGTTATTAGAATATAAGCGTGTTCTTCATTTTTAGCATTATCCTGTTTTTGTTTTGTTTAGGCATAAATATTTTTTTTTTTGCACAACATTTCTCAAAAAATATCATCCCTTTTCAAAATCTTTAAACAAAACAGAAAAAATCTCCCAAATTATTACAAAACGCAACAACAAAACTCTCAATTGTTTAAGGACGAATGTAGAAAGGATCCAGGGAACACAAATTGGTTTTAAGAATAAATAAAAAAAACAACAACAAAAATAACTACACATACGGCATAGAGAGTTTATAGCAGTAATTGTTGTTATGCTTAGTTTGGTTTTTTTCTCTTGTTGTAGAAATATCCTGTTTGTTGAATGTGTTTGTGTATGTGTGTTAATTTAAGAATAACAAAAGATTTAAATGTGTGTGTTTGAATTAGTAGCAACAACAAAAACTACAATAAGTTAAAGAATTGAAAAATTATTGAAATAAGAAAGGAACAACAATAATGAGAGTTTAAAAAATAATTTTGAGAATTTTTCTCTGCGGGTTCAAATGTAGGTAAACAAAAAGAACTTCATACACCGTTTCCAAAACAAAAATATTTTAGTTTTATTTGTGTTTAACTACTGCTGCAAATATTTAGATATTCTGCTTATAAACATAGCGAATATTTTGATAGATTTTAATATTCCAGTTTTGGATATTTTTTGTAAGTTTCTTCGAAATTCTGAGATTTTCATAATTAAATTTTAAAATAATTTTTAATTATGTTAATTTTCAAACATATTTTTTGATAACAACGAAATTTCATTAACAAAAAACTAATAAACCAGAATTTTATTTTATAATAAACATTTTTTCATTTTAACAAGATCATATTTTTTTTTTAAAAATTTGGAATTAATTTTACAAAAATTTTTTACTAACTTTTTTAAATACAAAATTTATTTACAGAAATTAGCTTCAATTGAGAGGATTTAATTCCATATTTCACTTCTCAATAAAACGAACATTTTATTTAAAGAACCTTAAACAAATTCTTTTGGAATCGAAACTTCCAAATTAAGACCATTTGGATCGGAAAGTGGGTTGGACCTGATAAAATGTTTTCTGTCGTATTAAAAAAAAAAAAACTAAAAATCTATGTTAAGGAAAATTTGTTTGGGAATTTAGATTTACAAAACGTTTTAAATCTAAATTAGTTTTTTATGAATACGGCGGATTATATTTAGCAGACAAAATTTCGTATAGATACATTGATACACGCAATAAAACCTCCTACAAAACATTTTCTAACAAAAAATTTAAACAAATTATGCCTAATTTATTCATATTATTGCCATCAACAATCATATTATGGTTGAGTTTGTCCACCATCAAGAAGCCAATACCATATTATGGTTGCCTCCGAACATACAATGGTTGAAAAAAGTGTTTAATTTAATTATTGTTATTATTAACCATAAGATGTCTGCAGGCAGCCATAATATGGTTGTGGGTTCTTGATGTGGGACTTATGTAACCACAATATGAGTGACCGTGACATTAATATGGTTAAATTAAACACAATATGTTTAAAATATTTGGACTTCAAACAATCGGTACTTTTTTGACATTGTTACTAATTAAAAAATTTATTAATTTCTTAAATCCTTTTGACTAAAAAAATGAAAAATTATTCGTTCTCAGAAACAGTGTAATTTCTTAACTAAGTAATTTTATTATGTGTAAAAAAAATGACACTGGCAGCACGGTTAAAGGTAAAAAGCTAAAAGAGCCAGCTGCAATTGAATTATTTCATTCGCAATGACGTTGAGGACGACAACAAAACAATATAATTCTTCTTCTTTTTTTTTTTTGTAATAAACGCTTGTGGCAAACAAAACCGACAACAACAAGAAATGTATTAAAATTTGCTCAAAGCAAATGTGATGAGGATTTTTGATTTGATGCTGCAGAAAAAGAACCGGTAAGAAAGAATTTTAAAAAAAGGTAGGAGCAAAAAAAAAAAAAAATCTGCACACACGTGCAATGTATTACGGGTTTATATAAACAATAGTAGACAGGATCAAGGACATTCAGAAAAAACTAAGATGAGAAAGGCAAAAGAAGGTAGAGAGTAAACGAGGATAAGCGAAAAAACGAAGGGGAGAGAGAGAGAGAGCGAATGGATGAGGACTTAAAAATTGGAACAAAATTGAGAAAAAATAAAGGTGTTGAGTTTGCTACAAATTGTAGAGAAAAATTACTGTGATTGTAGATATTATTTTTAAATATTAAAATGTATTTTAAATGTGTGTGTGTGTGCTGTTTATACAAAAAAGGTATTACAGGTTTAATTATTAGAATAAATGTAAAGATTTTAGGATCAAATAAAAGCGTTAGGTAAAACAAGTATAAATACTTTGTTCGACTGTACCGAATCTTTAATATCCTTTTCCAAGAATGGGAATGATTTTAATTTTTTGGGAGGTGTCCTTGAAATTATCTTAACAAAGTGGTTTTTGGATAATAAATAATTTTATTTTTCATCATAGTCTTCTTTGAGCTCTTAACAATTTGTAACGTTTCTCCAATTTTCCCTTTGAAAAAATAAGGTTTTTCGGTCATCAAAATATTTGTTTGCTAGTGAGGTGATTTTCTCGTTGAAGTTAAATTTCTTCACCCAGCCATTTTCTTTAGGTGTGAAAACAAAATATAATTACTTGGTGCTACATTTGGTGATTAGGGTGGAAAAGGGCGCAATTCGTGGCTTTATTTGCGGATTTTTGCAATGGAATGCTTAATAACCACACGAAAATCACTTTTTCCCAATTTCTTCTTAAATCACGAGAGAAGCTAAATTAAACTGACAGATGCCAGTTGGCAAGATCATTGTTGTCCTTTCAGTAAAGATGCGAGAAAATTGGGCAGATACTTATTGATCCACTCTCGTATGGCTGAATTTTGGTCTTGCAATTCAAAGTTGGACCTAATTTTACAACATAAATATTAGTACAAATAGTATTTTTTCGGAAATGTGTTTATTATGAGACCTTTTGAAAAAATTAACAAAAAATTGGTAGAATGATTTTTAGTCTTATAATTCTCATTTGAACCAAATTTCATTACAATTAAATTAAGGATTCAGGCATATTTTTTGGGATGTGGCTTTGTTTGCGATGATTATCATAATCAACATAAAAGACCTATTAAATGAATTTGTTGTATGTTTTGGGAAAATCGGTGAATTCTGCAACTAAGTTTATGCTAACTTTTGATATTTTGTCTCGGAAATACACAAACTCAGCATTTTTTTTATATAGCGCCCACCTAAGAGGGTATGTCTATATGTTAAAAAAATGTCACACACGATGTGTCTCAGTAGTAAATTTTGTGTTAACAGAAAAAAGGTAGAATTGTGTTTGAAGGTTGTTTACCACTTGGAACCATAAATTTTTTTCACACTATACCCGCTGTACTACATTTTAATCTCCAATCGCTTTATAGGACAAAAAGAGTAATTTTTTGCTGATGAGTGTGTTTTCCACTGATAGACAGACAGACGGACGGAAGAAGAGATGGTGAGATAGGCGGACATGGAGAAGTCGATACGATAAACATTTCTTAGTGATACTCACGAAATTGGAATTTTAATATAACCTTATTCACAGCTTGTGGTGGTGCAGGGTATAACACCATCTTTTCGATGCAGCTTAAGTGTACTTTACACTAACACACAAGTCTAACGTAGTTTGAGGAAAATGCAACCCTGTCATGATAATTTGTTTTTAATTATAAGATCAGCAATGTACTAAATTTGCAAAATTCTCAAAAATTCTTTACTAGTCCTAAGATCACTCTCGTGCTGCCTAAGTCTCGTCAATATGCCAGATTAAAGAGATCTTGTTGCTAGTAAATATGATATCTATCCGCGAAAATAATGCAAATAATTTCCGAATGTAATATTCTTGAAATTCCCGGAAATTTTTAGATGGATAATTTTAGGAATTTTATAAGGAAAGCTACAAATTAACTTGAATTTTTTTGACATAAAATGCGACTAACTGCCTGTTTATCGAAATCGCGGAGAAATAAAATATAATTTCGAGCAGAAAAGATAATAAGGTTAATAAGGAAACTTAAAGAAACTGAACTTGATAATCGTTTTTAAAGACTGTATCTAGTTTTGAACATAATCAACAATGTTATTTGGCGAAAATTTTAAACTATGCATGCCTATCAACGACTCTTACACGCAAAGAAAAAACATATTTCGAATGGATTACCTTTAACCATGTTTATGTTTAACGAATAATTTTTAAAACTTTTTTAGTCAAAACCATTATATGGTTGCCTCCGAACATATAATGGTAAATAATTATATTTTCACCAATCAAAAACATATTCGGAAGTAATAGTTAGATGGTTGTGGCGTCTAATTTTACTATAACATGACTGCTGGTGACTATATTATTGTGTAGGTAACTATAATATGTTTAACAATTTTTTGTTGCAAATAGTTTCGGTGGAGGTAGTCGTATCGAAAAATGGGAAATTGGCAAAATTCCGAATTTCAAAATCCCGCAATGTCAAAATTCTGAATTTCTCTATCCCAATTTTTTATAATCCCGAATTTTAGAATTTTATAGTCCTGGATTTTGAAATTCTAAATTTAGAAATCCCGGTATCAAGCTTTGCCAGCGAAGCCGGGGCTTATTATTCAATAGAGGAGAAAACCCTCGCGCCCGGACGAAGGTCGGCTTTGCTGAGAAACTTAAGTTAGCGATATTCGGAATTCGGGATTTAAAGTTTGTAGCATATGATCACAATCCTGAAAAAATCAGGTTTCTTTTCCTGTTGGAGTAAACGTGATGTTCGTCTTATTTTTCCACAAAATCTTTAAAAGTGTTTTACATAATATAACAGGAATGTCAGGTCTTCTGCTGTCGAACAAGAAGGTAAGAAGATATAAGTCCAAATGTTTCTTTTAAATTTATTTCCCTCACGGTTGGTTTACTTAAATCATTCGTGGGACGATGAGTATATTTGATTAATATTTTAAAAATTTTGGAACAAACTTAAATTTAAGCCTCTTAACATCTATGAAATGTGTTTCCAGCCCAACAAACAGGGAGGTTTGATTTCAAATTGAAAATGATTTGAAATCAAAAGTTTTCTCAAACTACAAACGTTTGATAATGATTTGAAAATCATTTGAAAATCATAGAGTTCTCAACAAAAAGGGGAAATTATTTTCAAATTGAAAAATGCCTTTATTTTCAACTTGCTGTCAAACGTAATTCTCAAATGTTTTTCAAATGTGGATTATAATACAATGTGGAATATAAATAAAACTATTTAATTTTTTTAATTTGAATTTATTATATATTTAAATAAACTTTGAGATAAGCATTCGGTACCATAGCTAAAAGATGAAATAGTGTTCTTTCCGTCCTCTAATTCTTGGAAAGACAAAATACTTGGCTCCCTTTTATTTTGAGGATTGTAGCACCGCGATCGTTCAACAAACTTTCTTCACTTTCCCGTTTAATTATTTTTCTTTTTTTCGTATTTTTCATCATTGTAATTTTTCACAAATAATTTTTATTTTTCACAAGAAATAAACTGTTCACTTTATATTCAAATTTATTTTTAATAGTAAAACACATGTAACCACAAAGTAAAAAAATTTAACTTTAATCGCCATTTTTATTGCTTACATTTATTTTTCGCTTTAGTATTGCCAAGTTTATTTTTGATTTGATTTTAACATTTGACAAATATTTGACATCAAGTTGATAAAACATTTGATATCAAATGTTTATTTTCAATTCATTATCAAGTTGAATTTAAATGTTAAATTGAAAAACTTTTGAGAATTGCGTTTGATGTCAAATGATAAAGTAATTTCATATCAAAGGTTTGACTTCGTGTTTGTTGGGAGGTAATATAAGTAATTCAAATTTTTTCAGATCGATATTGTCAACGTCTATTAACAATTATGTATTTTATTAAAATTAGTAACATCTAATTAGTATTGTGGTTATTTTATTGAACTATTTATGGTTTTTAATATATCTTTTAAACTTTTTTCTTATTTTTATTTACAAAAAATTCCCGAAAAAGAAGGAAACAATTTTTGAGACCCGGAAATTGTAAACATAAAGGCTATTTCACACTATCACACAAGTATAACGTATTTTGAGGAAAATACAACCCTTTCATGATAAGTTGTTATTGTGTTTAAAAAATGTTTAAACAATAATTAAACGAGAGACTTTTTCAGTCAAAATACGAAAGACTTGTGTGATAGTGTAAAACAGCCTTTAGCAGTGATGAAGATGTGGCTTGAATTTTGTAAGCAGAGAAATATATAAACTGGAATAATACAAAGGTTCAAATAATATCATGATTTTTAATATTAACTGACTCTTAAAAATGGTCACTACCACGGTAAGCTAATTGGTAATGACTTGGTCTAGCCGTGCGAAGGTTGCAGGTTCGATTCCCAGCAGAACTCTGAACTGTTTCACTACAACGGCCTTAAGGTCTACTTTACGTTTGATTGGTTTATTTAGTTAAAATATAATATTTTTTAATTTGTAACTTTTAATAAAAAAAAACTGTATACATTTCAAGGATTAACAAAAAAAGGGTTAAAAATTTGTTTGTAATAAAATTGGGTTTATTTTTTAATTATTTAGCAATCTACTTAAGCTAAAACATTTTTCTGCTAATGATCTTGAAACACATAAAAGGTACATATGTACATGCAGCAAAAAAGAGTTTTTCTATATTCCGTAATGTAAGTATGTATACAAATGTATATTTTTTACAACCTTAAAAACAATTTACATCTACAACTCATTAAACTAAACTAAGGAAGTTTTAAAAATAATAGCAAAGTAAAAAAAAAAAAAAATTATTCATCGCACATGCCGCGCACGCGTATTTTGGCATTTTTTATTAAAAAAATATTCTGCTGTTTCTTTACGAGTTTCATGCCACCCCTTATAGACTTTATTTCACTAAGTACCACACACAAAAGACAGTTACTTTTTTCAGTCTTTTTGTTTAAGTATGAAACTAGTAAGCGCCTGAATGAGTTCATAAGGACATCTGTCATCTAAAATACAAGCTTTTCCTTACAAACGCTCTTACATACATACATACATACTTTGGGTCGATCTTCATAAGGGGTCTGTTAATAATGACGAATTTACTCAAACAATAGTTTCAACGATAATGAAAAATTTTCTGCAAGATAAGAACTATTTCTATTGTTATTTTCGAAAAAAAAATACAAAATCGAAAACTACAACTCATGATGGTTTTAAAAAAATTTTCAACCCTCTCACACAAGGCGTTTTTTTGTTTTGGCATGTTCAACACAACCACATATGTATGAACGTATTTGTTGCCGTTGTTGATCAAAAAGTTCCTTTTTAATTTCAAAGAAAACTCTGCATTCTATAAAACTTCTATAAAAATTTGTTCCACTATGACTCGGGAGAAAAGTTAAAACCACCCTTAATCTATTTTCTCTGTAGGTAGATACGTTTCGTTTTTCACCAAATTACTTTTTGATAATACTTTTTGTTTTGTTGCTGGCACGAGTCCTTATTTTGATCCTTTTCTACTTTTAAAGCCTCAATATAACTTTTGTTTACCATTGAGTTGCACGTCGTATCGACGGGCAAAACTGCCAAAGGCTAACGATCACTTCGCTGCGTTTGAGCAGAGTGAGCGATGGCTTTGAAAGAATTAACAAAAGGTGCGCGTCTTGCTGGGTAGTGCGTTGTTTGCTCGTAAATTCAATTTGAAGAGTTTGTTGACTTGAAGGAGAATGCACATCTGCTGTTTTATTTGATAGAAAATTGCTGATATAAAACTCTGTGTTGTTTTATTATTTTTGTTTTTGAAAATTTGATTTGGCAAAAGAGGCGCTTAATAAAAGTAGGAGGCATATGTGTTGGAAAATATGAGGGTTGGTTTTCAAATGTAGGTAGACTGGAAATACGGAATTTCAAAGTGGTTGCATGTATCGCAATCGAAAGGCAGATTTAGTTTGAAAACTTAAGAAATTAATTATTTAAGTAACTTTTAGTGCTGAACTTGCAAGTTAACTTAATTACTTATTGAGTTTGATAAAAATGTGGATAAACAAAGTGTTTTAGTCCTAATACAAAGCAAAGTCAGCGTAAACCGAAAACGATGTGAATGTTTAATTCAAAGTTTTGAACAAAAGTTATTATTACATTAAAATTATATTTATAGTTAAATTAATATTTATGTTATAGAAAAAGTAAAATCAAAGTCATAGTATAATTTTAAGTCAAGGTCATAGTACCCGATAATTCGTAATCGCAAGGGACCGGCCATTAAAATAAAATAAATTCGAATTAACGGGGTTTTTCAATTTCTTAACTAAAACGATAAAAAAACATAAAAAATGGTTAAGAAGAAAAAATATATAAAAATTGTTCATGTAACAAACTGATCTTAAGAAATTAAAGAAACACGCAAAAAAAACCCACGCAAAAAAATAGCGATAAACAAAAAATCATTCTTTTCATGTTTCTGTTGTTTTAATTACGAATTATAAGTGGTATTAAGCAAACAATTACGATTTATAAGAGGTAAATAAGATTTTATTTGAAAAAATACGAATTAGCGAGAGGACCAAAATGTATGGAAATTTTACGAATTAACGAAATTTTTTCAAAGGACCGACAGTTTATTACGAATTATCGGGAATTACGATTTATCGGGGTACGAATTATCGGGATTTGACTGTATTTGAAGTCATGATCAAAGTCTTAGTCAAAATCATATAAAAAGCTATAGTCAAAGTCATAGCTAAAGTTGTGGTCAAAGTCATAGTCAAAGTTATGGTAAAAGAAAAAGTTTAAAACATAGTCATAATCGCAGTCATAGTCAAAGTCATAGTAAAATTCATACTCAAAGTCAAAATCAAAAGTATAGTCAAAGTAAAATTCATAACCAAAATCATATTCATAATCTTTTTCAGTCATATTCAAAATCATAGTCATTGTAATAACCATGGTAAAGGTCAAATTCATTATTAAAGTCATAATCAGAATGAAAGTCATATTCTTAGTCAAGGTTATGTTCTCAGTCATAGTGAAACCATAGTTAAGGTCATAGTCAAAGTTAGCCATGGTATAAGTTAAAGTCATACTTAAGGTCTAAGTAAAATTTAAATTCGTCGAAAAGTCAAACCCCCGTATTCATAAACGATTATTTAATATAACAAACGCTTATTGGGGATAATTTTTATAATAAATTTGTTCTTTAAACCTTTTTTAAATTAAAATTATTTTATGAATACAGACAAAATACTTTGGCAAAGTTATAGATAAAATCCAGCTCCAGTCATGGATATAGTGAAGGACATAGTAAAAGTCATAGTTAACGTAATAATGAAAATTATAGTAAAAATCAAAGTCATTATTCTAGTCGTAGACATATTCAAAGTCATGCTCAAAATCATAAGTATAGTAATAGTCATAGTTAATCGCAAAGTCTTATAAAACATCAGAGTCAGTGTTACGTTCGTGCCCATGAACAAAAACGTAGTCGAATCGAATTTATATTCATTCCCAAGGCCAGCATCGTCGTCACAGTCATATTCAATGTTATACTTAATGCATAACTGTTTGTTTTTAAATGGCGACAGCAAAACGCGTAAGTTTAACTTACATATAAAACAAAACCAAATTTTAAACTTTTGTTTTTGTTTTAAATATACAATAAATCTTATACAAAGACATAATAATGACAATCGTTGCAAAAACTAAAATTAAATCCATATTCTTGATCACAAACTGTGCCCATTATATAGTCATTGTAATAGCATGAATCCTACACTCAGAAAATATATGGTTTGAGGTGACCATATTCTAAGAGTAACATATTATGGTTAGATTTTAACAATGTTATGTTTTGTAGGTAACCATATTATAAATAAATATGAAAATAATATGGTTAAAATTAATTATATAAATTTTCATATTATTCGAATGTGTCTGTATTCTAAGTCAAATTACGCGCGCACTCAGTAAACTTCTGTCAAAAAAAGTTAAACTAGAGAATTTTCATAGAACAAGCTACATGCAAAATATTTTGACGCGTTTGCCCCAGAAAGTTATTTAACCAACTTTCTTACACTTTTTAACGCGTTATCTATTTTCGACAAGTAATCAGCTGACAATAAAAAGAATAATTAAACTAATTTTTGAATCATGAAAAAAAACTTATTGAAGAGCTTAAAAACAAACAATATTTATATAAAAAGAATAAATTCAATAAAATATAATGTTGATGTACTTTCGAATCCGTTTTCGATGCACAAATAAGTAAAGAAATTAAAAAAACAGCTGATAGGAGTGGCTTTTGTAACGCACGTTGTGAAACTTGCAATTTTTCATGCGCTAAAGTTTTTAAACGCACGCCAAACGTCGACGAATTAACGCGTGCTATGTACTTCGACCTAAATAGTTTTATACCTTCAATATTTTCCAGGTTAAATTGTGAATTTTATTAGGTTATGGTGGCTTATATCATAAAATTTTTCAGTGTGCCTTTACTTCCTTTTTTTCAGTTACGAATCAGGTTATAATTTTATTTCCTTTTTTTATTCTTGTTGCATGTGACTCGTATAAGCTTAGCTCTCCTTTGCACAGAAAACAAAAAATGTTATTTAAATTAAAAATCTGTGATTATAATTAAAACATTAATTAAATTTGCACCAGTAAATAAATTAATAGTATCAATTGACAGTATCAAGTGAATATAGACTTGTTAAATATTTTAATTAACTTAATTGAACTTTTAATTACAACTGATTTTATTTTTGATTTATGTTTTAATTGGTAAAATATTTTGGATAACAATAATTAGAATTTTGGTTATTTTGTTGAACTATTTATGGGTTTTAATCAAAATTTTTAATATTTTAATCGGCTCAAGTTTATCAAATTTAATTTTCATTAAATTATTTTTATGAAGAAAGGAATTTTACAACATGAAAATTAATTTAAATTGTAAGTAAGGAAAAACATGTAAAATCAATTAAAATGGATAACCATTCAAAAAAGCAAATTTCGATCTACCAAAGGTTAACATACAATCTGGTTTAAGGATTAATGTTTAACTATTGACGTCAGCAGTCGTCGATGGCTGCGAGTGTAAGATGGCAAATCCATCTGAGGAGATCGAGTGGTTGCGATCGAAACATGCCATGGTAACCAGCCGCCTGGGTTCGAATCTCAGGTCAGTCAAGAATGAAAGATTATCAATAACAATTTTAATTAATTTTCATGTTGTAAAATTCCTTTGTTCATAAAAACAATTTAATGAAAATTAAATTTGATGAATTTTGGATAACTTTTTTTCTGTGTAATTTACAGCAAAGCATTCTATCTTCTTTCCTGGCTTGTACTACAGTCATTCAAATAAATAAGGAGTATAAGTTAAGTAAGAATGGAGTTCTATTGCAATACTTAATTGGTAGACCGTTTTTCAAAACTCTGTAACAAAAATCGTTTAAATCAACGGCTTCCAAATGGAGGTCTGTACCCCTCGTGACAGATTTTGTCTTTTCATAAAACAACATGAAAAAATTACAACAATAAGAGGCCCAAAAATCGCTGAATAGAATTCCTGAAACCCTCTCGGTCTGGTCAGATTCAATTTGTGTTTTGGTAAAAGCTTGATGGAAATTAAGAGCATCGCAACTGATAGATCTGAGAAAAAACATTTGTTGATGGCCCATGCTCCTTAAAGTATCGAAGGGAACATATAAATGTTATATTTCAATTTTAAACCAAACGTAGCTCTCTTAGGAATCAACTTGAGTTAATCTTGAGTTAATCGTCAACTGCTACCGTCATTGGCTATTCAACGACACTGTGGAGGATATTATTCCCGTCCTTGCTTATAATCGAAAAACATTTAAATGAACATCAAACTTTTGATACGGGTTTAGAATTTAATTACTTTTTTTTTTATTTTTTGAATGCGAACATTTTTTAGCTAGTTAGACGAATCCTTGCTTACACTTTGACAAAACTTTGCCAAACCTTAAAGAAGAAAAATTCAATTAATATATAAAGTTTTGTGTAGCTTGACCTCTTTTTTTCTATATTTTATAATTTTAATTTTATAATTAAAAAAAAATTTTAATAAAATAAATTTAAAAAAAGTTGTAAAAATTCCTTCCTGTAGTAAAAATAATTTAATGAAAATTAAATTTTATGAACTCAAACCCAACTAAAAAATATCAAAATTAAAATTAACAGTTCAACTAAAAATCACAATTGTTCTTATAATTTTTGATTTCAGGATATATGCGAGGGATGCCAATCCTTATTAATTTTTTAAATTTTGTATTTGCTTACTTTTTATCATTTCAAACATGTGTAAACATTTTAAATTTTTAACCTCCTCAGATTCTTGGCCGCTCACTTTATGAAAACACGACACTGTGCAACGTGGCTGTGTGAAAGCACAAGCAATATTGACTGGTTTAATTCTTGATATGAATGCATGCAAGTGTGCAGACGCTAAAACCAACACTATTTAGTTGTTGTTTTACCGATAATTCAGCCATGTTTTTATCTGCGCGTATTCAAAGTCTTAGTTTTAATTAAAGTTGTAGTTTAAGACATGACTATATTTTGATTCTAGCCGAAGTAATGGCACTGGTATTTTGAAAATCACTGTTTCTTATTGTAAGTCATAAATGGTTATAGTCTGCTTCCAATACTAAGTCTTAGACTGCATCCAGTTATGATCGTAAAAAAGATCGTAATAATAAATAAATTTTAATTTCAAAAGTATTTTCGCTTAGATGTTTGCATAGTGAAATAAGTAAGTATTGTTTTTTGCTTTAAACATTTTTACTTTATGTAAACTTTTTCCTGTGCCTTTATTCTCTGTAAATTTAATTAGCTTCCTGCATAACAAAAGTGCCTTTTGACTGTTAATTAACGCCTAAAAGTATCATCAAGATATTCGTCTTTTAAACATGCTAATTTTCGACCCTTCAATCAAAGACTTTAGTTAAGGGTAAAGTTTTTTGTTTTGTTTTCCCTTTGCTAAAATTCTTTTCGGTAAAAGGACTTTGACTTAAAAGAAAAAAGAATGTTAAGACTAAAAAACTTTTGGATTTCTTACTTATTGAAAAGAAATCTGGCTCCTTTTACCTTGAGTACTTTTTCCAAGTGGAAATAAGAAGGCTACAAAACAAATTACGGTAAATAAAAGTACAAGGATTAATGCCAAAAAAGTCCTTAAAATCGACAATACAAATATTTTTGACCATTGTAAGCAAAGTTTTGCGACATTATTTTTCTTCATTGGACACTTGAGGCAAAAAAATATAGCAAAACCAAAACTTTTTCTTGTAAATATTTTCAGCCACAATAAACCCAAACTTGTCTTTTTTTTCTAAATAAACAATAATAATAAATGGGCTGGTAGATTTTCAATATCATCAACCTTTAAATTTTGACCATTTTGTGTGTTTATTCACTAAATGTTGGTAACGACATTATTGTCATAATTGTGGGTGGCCTCAAGCATTTGCCTCGCCACACTTAAGGCGTTGCAAGAAGACACTTGTCTTGAAACATTTTTATACCTCTCATCCTTGTTCACACCCCTACACTATGCTCTATCGTTTATTTTGTTGAAAGTTGTTAACATTTTTCTGGCTGTAAAATCTTGACTTGTTTTGGTTTTTTTTTATGTTTTCCTTTGGACTTTGTTTCTTTTCTTTACAAAAAGTTTATAAAATCATTATTGTTGGAAATAATCTTGATTATGACCATCATCCCCTGTAATATTTTTGTTGGCTGGATTATTTGTTTATTCTTGGCAAGCAAAAGGTTGCAATATGGTCATAAATAAGAAATAAATTTTATGGCTTTTAATAAGAACAGGATGTTAAACAAGAAGTTTTTCTTCTTCTTTGTTTTGTTTTTTGGCAAGTACTTTGTTTAAGTATCTTTTATTAAGAAAGTTGAAAAGTTTTGTGCTTTTTTTTTAGTTGATAATAGAGCGAGAGGGAGAGAGAAAGATTTGCATAAGAAAAAAATAGTTGTTTCTAGTCAGGGCTGTGAACTGAATCCACATATGACAAAATTTGTCATATGAGTTTGTTATGGTCTTGTTATTATGATCATAATAACTTGTAATAAAATGTGATATTGTTTTCATTTCATTTCATTTTTACTCTGGTTATGAATTTTACTTTAGCCATGGCCCAATTAGTAGGTCTGCGCGCATCTACAACAATCCAACAATAGAAAAAATAACACGTATTTTGTTTTTGTAAAAAATGATACAGATGTCAAGAACAAAAGCATTTGTTTGCGTAAAAAAATGGTAGAAATGTCAAAAGCAATTGCTACAAAAACACAGCTCTGCAAAAAATCATCAGACGTTTCGAGCAGACCTACTAATTGGACCATGACGTTGCCTTTCAAAATGCCTATGTGTCAACTTTGTTACAAACTGTTATAAAATAATTAAAAAGTTCAAAGTCAAATTATCAGTTAAAAATCGAATAAATTTTGAAAACTATTCTGTGCTTGAAGCTAATAAAAATAAATAACCTTTTACATTGAAGACTATCTTTCCCAAAACTATTTTTGGAATTAGAAAAAGCAACGTTCATTAAAAATTTTGATTACCAGAACATGGCTCAATGTAAATGAAACAAAAGAGTAATAGACGTTGTCAAATCAATAATAGCCTATTGTCAAAACAAGTACATGATGTTGACAAATAATAAGGAATACATCGTTTCTCCATTTTATTTATCGGTGGCATTTTAACAAAACATCTTAAGTCAAATTTAAAAAGTTGAAAAAAAATATTGTTAATCGTACGAATTTTCAATTATAAACCATTTTTGTTTACGTTTTTAAAATTTTTATTTAATTTCGGTTTATTTTTCCTCCGAGTTTTTTTTTTAAATTTTTTGCTATCTTATCTCGACTTAAGATGTTTTGTCAAAATGCCACAGATATGTATGTTATTGTTCTTTTCGTTTCTATAATGAACTTAGGACATAAATAAATTGGTTGAACATATTCCTGTCTTGTGCTAACGCTCTTACTTCAGTCCAGCTTTTACTCATTCCAGCTATTTCAACTTCGATTTCCCTTTTTCACATCTGAGCTGGGCGTCCTCTTCTTTTGCTACCCTGCGACTTTCACTCAATAGTATTTCTTGTAATGTCATTCCATGATCTTCTCAAACTGTGACCAATCCACCATCATGTCCTTCGTTTTAGTTTTGTTTTATACGCATTAAATATGAACTAAAAACTTGAAAATATGCCCTGAAAATTGTTAAAAATATGCCCCAAAAAATTAAAAATTTACTAAGTTGAAAACAAAATATTCAACACTTTAATTACAGTTACATTTAAAAAAAACAATCCTAAAATTAGAATCGGTAAAGTCCAAACACCATTTTATTTACAGACAAATTTTCGAGATTTTATCCTGTTTGGAAATGATGGGCAGTCATCGGCTCACAAAAAAAAAGTTTTGTTAAAAGGATAAAATTCATATAAGAGTAGTTTGTGCATAATATTATCAACACTTATAAAATTATTACAGTAACTGATTGTGGGTTATTAAATTCGTTTTCCGTACTGGTAAAATTGAATAAAAATATAGTTATTTTACGAATAATTTTATTTTTCAACATTTGTGTTTGTTATTCAAAAAACAACCTACCAAAAAATAATGTTTTTCCGTATTTATTTTGTTATGTAGTTTGATTTTTTTCGGTTAAAATATATTTTTTAAAAGTAAAAACTATTCAATTTTACGAAATATGCTGTTTAATAAATAAAAAAATTAAAAATGAATGTAAAAATCATTTGTTTTAAATGAAATGTAAATGATCCGTTTTTTAAATGAATTTTAAGTTGTTTCAAATGAATTTTCGTTTGAATTTAACTACATAATTTTTTGAGTGTAGATGTTAAAATTCATATGAGATTTTTTTTCTTAAAGGGGTCTTAGGGACGGTCGCTGAATTGTTTATTAGACATTTAAAATGAAGTGAAAGTTATTTATACATGGGAGCAGTTAAATATTTTTGGGGCGAATTTAATCTAAATGCCAACATAATAAGATGGTTTATGGACACAAACAGTATAATTTGGAAAGAAGTTTTTATTAGTATAATTAAAATGTTTTTACCAAACATGATCAAGTTATCTACAAGATTGCAATTTGTACTTTGCGCAGAACGTTAACAAAGACAGACAACCAGCCAGACGGACGGATTAATATCGTTAGACCACTTAAAAAAGTGATTTTAAATCGATTAGTATGCCAAAGATTGGGTCAGATTTCTTAAATAGGCAAAATATGCGCTATTAATTAAAAAAAATGCTGCTAAAAAGCTGTTTTAAGGAAATTATGTAAACGACGAAATAGGCACTAACAAATCCAAAACATGCAATTGCATACACTCAAAAGAAAACACAATCCATTCGTACTCAAATCAATCCGAAGCGTTATTAATGGTGGGGTGAGTACGGATTTTCTTGAATCAAGTACAGAAAGATTGATTCAAGTACGGATTTTCAATCGCAAAATACTTAAATTATCCATCTTCAATCCCGATTTCGTACTTTATATTCAAGAATATAAAATTTTTTTAATTCGAAATCGTACTTAAAATAATCCGAAAATGAGATTGATTTAAGTAAAACTAAGATCGAATCAATCTCAAAATTCGCTTGATTCAAGTATTATAAAGTTGATTTTATCCCGAATTAGAAAGAAATGATAATGATTGAATTACTTATTCTTATTACACCTTTGAGAATGATAAAACACCAACATCTTGCCCGATATGGTTTTTACTTTAGAAATCTTATGAACATATCGAGCCCTAACCGCGAAAATAACGTAAGCGCCAGAAAAAAAAATTTTACAGGAGAGAGTTTTTTTTATTTTATTGCATATAAATTTTGTATGAAATATGTCGCTTACGATAAAATTGTTATTGCTATAAAATCGTAACGGTACCTTCTGTAACCATGACATTTTAGGAGATGATGCAAGTGTTGCCAATAAAGTAATTTAGTAAAAAAAACGAAAATTTAAAATGATGTCGCTTACGTTATTTTCGCGGTAAGGGCTCGATATTTAACCAAAAATATAAACTAAATGAGAAGCAAAAGTTTAAATTTACTTTTTAACCCTTCATGGTATACATCGGTCTGGCCAGACCTTTTTTCAATGTGTTTAGAAAATAAGAACATGCGTTAGCAGGAGGGTTAAACACAACGCTTTCAATGTAATTTTTGGCGTTGCGGTTGCGTTTTACAGAATTAGGGTCTAAATCTTTTTTTTGCTTGATTTAAGAATTTTATACTTTTTTCAAGAAATTCCGGGATTGATTTTCAAAAGTAATCCCATTTAGGATTGTTATTGTGTTATTCGTACTTGAATTTTTGAGTACGACTCGTACTTAAAGTAATCATAAAAACGTGATTTATCGCGAGTGTTTTTCTTTCTGTGTATTTATGGTTTCCTTGTTTATTACCCTCGGCCAGAGCATTCGCAAGATCATGCGAAGACATTGATTTCCAAAAACCTGTATTTTCTGCATGTCGCGGAGGGGCAGCATTCCGCGTTTCTCAACCATAATTGAGAGCGGATTACACATTATTGTCATATATGGTTAGGTTTGTGAGCAGTGAAAAAGAAAACAATACGGCTTTTTGCTTGTTGCGCTTTTTCCCCATTAAATACTTTAAATTATTGGTGTAAATATTTATTTTCAAGATAACAATCGGCAACGTGAATACAATGGTAAATATTTTGTCAAAATTCAAACAACTGTGAACAAAATTCTAACAGGTTGTTCTTACATTATTGACATCATCCGTTGTTAAATTAAGCTAAAACGTGGCTAGCTCACTTTTAACAATTTATGGTGTTAAATCTTATATCGTCTCTTTCTTCAACTGTAGCCAATAACATGTAAAAGGCTTAAGATTTTGACCATGTATATAAATTTGACTTCGGTTTAAATTGCGCAGTGACTTAATATTGCTTTGAGCATGATTTTGATGTTTTTTTTGAAGTTTATCTTAGACTTTGCATTAAAATATAATTGAAGTTTTAATTAAACAATTACTTCTTTCTTTTGTATAACAAATTTTTTATTTTATAATTCTGAAAATTTTCTTCTTCGAAATAATTTATTTCAAGTCATTATAGTTAGCTCTACTTTAGTTTCCTTTTTTCTTAGCTTTTTTTGTGTTTTATTTTTTTTTTAGTATAATAGTTTTGTAAACTATTTTATCTAATTTTATGCTTGATTTAATGTTTTAATAGTTATTTTCTTGTGTTTTTTGTGTTGAAATTTTTTATCATTATCCTTGTATCAGTTACGTTTAGTTTAGTTAAAAAAAGGGGAGGATTTTTTCTTGCTTCTTTAGTTTTTCTTGTCCATGTTCTTATATTTCCAATCTATTGTTTTGCTGTGTAGGATTTTTAGTTCTCATTTTTGCATGCAGCCTTGTTTTTCTCTTAAGCGTAGAAAGGTTTATTGTGTTAATCAAAAAGTTTTTTATTTACAGTATTTTTTCTTCTTCTACTTTTTTCATACTTTCTATCATGAGTCTATAGTATAAGAAAAAGTTTTAATTAAGAAAACCTTCAAGTGATTTATCGATTAGTAATGGGAGGACAAAGCTTTTCAGAATAAGGGGGCCTGTTGAGTTGATGGCTATCAATTGACAATGATTTCAGTTTGACTACGAATTAAGAATTGATTACGTAATTGAATTTGGATTTAATGTTAATGACTATGTTTTGACTTTAAAGTCATAGGTGAATGATTTTGAATACGAGTTTGACCTATGACTTTTTTAGTGACTTTGTTTGAATGTTTCATGATTTTGAATATGAATTTGTCCATGACTGTACCAATGACCATATTGTTTTTGAATATGGTTTTGTCTATGGCTCTAAACATGAGTTTCATTTAAATTATGCCAGTTAAAATTGCTTGGCATCCACTATAACTTTGAAGCTTATTTTGACTATGACTTCATATATTAGCTAGTTCAGGACTGGTCTTTTAAAAATACTATTAATAACGAACGTGCACCTACTGAAATTAAGTCAGGCTTAAGACAATACCTCCGTTACGAGCTTCGGTATTCATAAACTATGTGATTATATTCATAAAGACTATGAATTTTAAGTATATAATTCCTTATCTCATATAAAAAAAAAATTTCCAATCCTTTATCAAAGTAACTTCTTCTTCTTCTTTATTGACTTAATAAAACCAACATATTGCATTTTCTGATAACTAAAATTGTAAAATCAGCTCCCCCTTTTGACTTAGAAAATAAATGGAAAAGCGTGTCTTTTATATTGATAAGTTATCATTGACAAAAAGGATTTATTACATTATCTCAAATACAAAATATTGATAAAGTTAACCTAAATTCTATTATAAGTATTATTTAGTATTGATTACAAATAAAAAACTCTATCAAACGTTTCCTAAAAAAAAAATACATTATACCTGTTGCTAAGATTCCCCCTTTTGCTGAAGGAAAAATAAATATTAAAATAAAATGTTTCCATAAGCCTTCCAAATTATTCTAGTGATTTTATAACAGTTTTATCCCCCTTTCTGCCCTTTTTTTTTGTTTGTTTAAGTTAATATTAAACATATTGTTTGTGGCTAAAAAACAGACACCCTAAACACCTCTTGTTTCCGTTTATTGTCATTTGAATTTCCTTTGGGTTTTTTTTTCGTAGCAATTTTTATATTTCCTCCCACTATATCCTGTTAAATGAAAAGTATTTATAATATTTATATTAATATGTTCACGCCTGTTTCTTAAAAGTGGTATTTCCTTTAACCAACTAAGAAGTATATTTTAAGCAGTCACTGTTAACGTAAAAAGTTTCCGTTTCCTGTCGTGTCAAATTTTAGAAGTTAATATTCCTGAGTGTTTTGATAGAAATGTTTGATTGTCCTGGATTTTTTACAATGAAACTTAGTCCAAAAAAAGGAAGCATAGATGGTTTTAACAAAAATACTTTTAAAGTATGCCAAACTAATTTTGACAATAACTTTGGCTTTTAACAGAATTTAACAGAAGCATGGCTTTTATTTTAACCACAAGGCACACACACATCCAACTTATTTACCTAATTTATGAATGTATTTTTTGGTAAAATTTTTAGTTTTCTAGCGCAGCTCGCATCAAATTAATATCATGAAAATTCAAGCAAATTATTTAATTTTTGTCAAACTATAATTTTGTTTTAGAAAATTTGTTTTTTTATCAAAGTAATTTTTGGGAATACAAAATTTTAAATTAATAAGATTTTGTGTGCCGTGCTTAATTCCCAATTTTTATTCTTGATAAACACACTGAAATTTATTGTTGGGTATTAAGCTAGTTTCTTGGCGCATTTCACTGGGTGCTTATGCCAAAAAAGGTTTGCAAAAGCCATTGTTACCGTGACTCTGTCTAGAATAAGAGTAAAGGTTGAACTGTGAAGTTGACTATGAATTTGACCTTGACTTTGATTTTGAATACGACTTTGATTGTGACATTGACGTTAACTATGAAATTGATTATAAAAGTCATAACTCTGACTGTGACTATAATTATGACTACAACTTTGACTATGACTATATATATGACTGTGGCTTTGAATTCGTCTATTTGTTTGACTTTGACCATAACAACAAATTGGACTAAGACAACAATATGACTGTATCCATGACTCTGTCTTGACTATGATTTAACTTGTAATCTCGACTATGAATTTGCTTACGACTTTGATTAAGACTTTTACTACGACTTTGATTATGATTATGATTTTGACTATGATTTTGATCATGACTTTGACTTTAACCATGACTTTGACTTTATTATTTAACATGACTTTGAATATGACTTGTTTTATGACTTTTAGTATAACTTTGACTATGACCTTAACTATGGCTGTAACTATGATTTTGACTATGACTTTGACCAAAATTTTGACTATGACTTTGAATGTGAATTTGGATATAACTTTAGCTATAACTTTAACCTTAATTATGATTTTGACTGGACCACAGCTACAGAACTACAGCTGACAGTGATTAAGATAAAAATGTCCTTAACTTTGACTTAAAGAATAACTTTAATCGGATTTATTATAATTTTGACTTTGTGAATTCGATACAAATTTCTATTGTGACATTATTTTAAATTATGACCGTGACTGTGACATTAACTTTGTCTTTGGTTATTGTAATTTTATATTTGATTTTAACTATTATTTCAACTATGACTTCGACTTTTATTTTGGCTGTGATCAAAATGACGTAAACAATGATTTTGAATGCTACTTTAACTATGACTAAGTCTGCAACTTTATACAGGACGTTAACTAAGACTTTGAAAATGACATTAAGTTGTACTGTAACTGTGGCCTTAGCTAGAACTATGACTTTGGGTATGACCATAACTTTAAAAGTGACTAGGACAATGAATTCAACTGTATAGTTAGAATGAATTTGACAATGACATTGTGTGTTACTTAAGCAACGGCTTTAAACTTGGCTATTACTTTGGTTGTGAATATGACTTCAACTTTGCCAATGCTTTGACTATGATTTCGATTGTGAATATGGCCATAAAAGATAAGAATAGCTCTGGCTATAGACATTTATGACTAAAATATTGAAAAGGACTACTAATTATTTGTAGCTATTAACTTAAATATGATTTTGACTATGAATGTTACCTAAAGTTAAGCTACGACATTGCCTATAACTATGGTTTTGATTATAAATTCTACTTTGAATAACACTTTAATTTAAATTTGTTGAACTCAACTCTAATTAAAAATATCAAGAAATTAAAAATTAACAGTTCAACTAAAAAATCAAAAATTGTTTTTAATTTAAATTATCAGTATATCTCTGAATTATTCTTTGGCTGTGAATTTGACTAGATTTAATTAACTTGAACTATGGTCCGGATGCTCACGTAAGTCTCTCAATCTTTTTAATAATGTCGCTTGTAAGTGGTTATTAAATTTCAAAATCATGTTTAAACTCATATTCATACCTATTTTGATTCTATAAGTAGTAACAATTCTACTTTATAAATGACAGCTAAAACACAGTGGATGCTTTGTGTATTTATGTGTGTATATCAAGTTGTAAGTACAATTAAGCATTGGGTTGGTTAACTGATCGCTTCGATGGTTGGGTGAAAAAGCGTTAAATTGTATAACTATCTCTAGCAAAACATCGATAATGATGGCATGCTCTAGTCTTTTATAAACTTGTATATTCCATATACACGCTCTTTCAATCCCACCCAATACATCTGCACATTTCCCCTCTCTCTTATTACGATCAATTTGTTTTTTATACAATCATAATTCACACAGGTGTTTTTGTAAAAATTTGGTTTTTTTTTCTAGATTTTGGGGTGGTTGTACACGCAAAGAACTTTATTTTATGGCTTATGACAAAAATAACAAGTTATTAAACTTAAATGTGGTACGTGGTACTTGTTTGACGCTGTTTCTGTATTCAGCGGAAATGCAAGAATTCATTGTTAATACTTTTGGTGTAGTAATGAAAAGCGGAACTACTGTTGAAAGATTTACTGCTTATGATCTATTGAATTATGGGAAAAAATACTATAGGAACTATGCTGAGTAACTTGAAAAAAGAGATTGAATGTGTAGCACATGCCATTCAAAGTATGTTTGTACATAAAAAAAAATAATTATTATGGGTGACTTTTTAAAAAGGGTTCTATAGAACATTTTTCTAAGGGAATAATTAAATTTATTTTAAAGCATTTGTATTAATTTTAAAGCTAAAGGGATTCCAAAGTATTTTTCTTTTGAAATAACACAGGCAATCGGAGCTTATACGTTTAACTATGACCATAACTTTTAATTGTAGATCTGACTAAGTCTTTGGCTTTTACTGTGCCTTTCTTCTGATTTTCTGAAACATTAAGTTATAATTTTAATAATTCGGCTCAACTCCGACACAAAATAAGATTTGGACTAATGTTTCAAATTTTATTTTGAATTTGACAAAGAATTTGATTACATTTTTTATTATCACTTCAATGAATAAATTTCGATCAATTTATGACATTCATGATGAGCAGGGCACGTTTTTCATGCTGCTTGCTGTTTTCAAAACAAAATCGTATTTGCAATTACAAAATAAAATATATCGGTCCTTTTCTTTTTTATGCATTTTCTTTAACCAAAGTTTTTATTTATGACTAAACGAGAACACATGAGGCTAAGTTTTCTAAACTTGGCGGCTAATGAACAAATTTTGGATGTTTTGTTGTTAACAGTGATTTATTGTAAAATGCTTCTAGGTACTTAAAAATATTTAAAGGCTCTAATCACTAAATTCATACCAAATTCATAGAATCAAGCAAACAATTTGTTGATTTTGCGCACGTATTACCAAAATAAATTTATAGATTGCTAAAAATTGAAAAAATTTAAAATTGTGAATATATTTTTCCATTAAACGATATTTTAGTATTCTGTTGAATTTGTGAAAAATGTTGAGCAACATTAGATATTCCACACGATTTTAATTTTTTACTTCTTATTTAATGATCAGTTCATACTTTTTTGCTTTTGTTTAAAATTCCACGTGAAATAAGTGCAGCTTACATTATTTCGCAGTTGTAAAAAAATGGTGCCAGAAACATTTCGGAACTTTTTCACAAAATGAACAGAGTACAACTCTATAAGCATTATTTCATAGACATTCCGCACAAGTTTTTTTCATATGGGTAATTCCATGTCAAAACGACCAAGAGTGGGACACGACCTCTTCCGATTGTAATGAAATTTGGTGAGAAGGTTCCTTTTATCTTTTTTTTTTTCAAAAGTTACGTCATATTCAAAATGTCATAATTTCGCAGATTTAGCCGAATGCGTAGAGCTTCTTCAATATCTCGAAAACTACTTGACATACGAAGATGATTTAAATGTCATTTTAAAGAGAATACTTGGGACTACAAACCATATACTGAAAATATATAATTTTTTTGAAAAATGTAATATCTGCAAAATATTAAATTTAAAAAACGGACTAAGTCAAAAACCTATTTTTTTATTTGGCTGATTTTTTTTATATAATACCCCAAACTGTTCTTAAAAAATCCTGAAACTTTGAAGGAGGTGTTTTTTTTCTTTTTTAAGATATGATTTTTTTTCTTTCGCAACCTTTGAAAAAAAACGCTGAATCCAGTGGGACTTACCGTTTTTTTAGATTGGCTCTTATTTTCAAGAATTACCGTTATTTCGAAAATGTAAGAGGTTGCACAGCATATATTTGCGTAAATCAAAAACGGTTTAGTTTATTGAAATAACTAAAAAAAAACCGAAATTCGGCAATAAATAATAAAGTGGTGTTGGTCATACAGTTGACCCATCTAGAAGCATCCAAAAATATTTTTTTCAGATTTTTCGACTTGTTCGAAGATTGTGGAAAACAGAAATTAAGTAAAAAAACCAAATTTTAATAATAAAAAAAAATTAATTTATAAAAAATAATATTTTTTTTAAAAAGAAGGTTCAAATACCTTTAAAATAAGGTATTGAACTTCAAAATCCATTCACTAGTTTTATAAAAACATTAGTTTAAATGTTGTCATGTCGGAAGATTTTTCACGATTTTGACGATTTTCAAATGCAAATAACTTTTTAAAAAAAAATTTTTAATTTTTTTCCCGAAACACGTGTAAAATATTTTTTTATGTTTAATACGTTCGGTCTGACATGGAATGACTCATATGCGCTTTGACAGCA
The DNA here is from genome assembly GCA_949318255.1 of Pollenia labialis. Classification (NCBI taxonomy): domain Eukaryota; kingdom Metazoa; phylum Arthropoda; class Insecta; order Diptera; family Polleniidae; genus Pollenia; species Pollenia labialis. The sequence continues at coordinate 29,342,669 of OX439139.1, forward strand.
TTTCACGTGAAATGTTGAACAGAGTACCAGGCTTATGCTAAAAACATTTAGGCAGGTTTTCACAACTATAACCGATAGCCATTATTACAACTTTACTTTTACCTACCAGGTAGGATGCACCTTAATTTATTTTATCGCTCACTTTAGGTTGAAGCAAAGTTTTAATAATGGAACACTTTTTATAGGGCCGGTTAAAGTCTACTGTAAGCTACCGGTAAGTTGTGAAAACGGGGCTTAAAGTTTCAATAAAGTTCAAACTGAATTCCTAAATATATTTATACTTTTAAAAGTAATTTTCATTGAAAATTAACCATTTTGTATTAAATTCTGAGTGAATATATTGGTTCTGCTTTTGTGATTCTTTAGTTAAATATTTTCTCCAACTATATTCAATACAATACGAATAAAATCTGAACAAGAATACTAAAAATCATAAATAATAGCTGTTTGTACTCATCAGCCATCCAAAACGAAACTAAGTAGTGGGTGTAGTTGGTTGGCTGGTTGGTTTGGAAATTTTCTTTTTGATTTCTATAGGCTCTCAATTATCTGAACAATGTCGTAAAAATAAAAAAAAAAAAACTGGGTGGTGCTTTACTGCTTAGTCTATATAAAATATTTAAGTATACGATTGTATACAAGAGACTTTAACTTAATAATTGTTAGTTATACAAGTAACGAATACAATGAAACGAAATCTATTTCACAAGTGCCAGTAACTTAATAGAAACTCGCGGGAATCTACGTGGTACGTATTTTTTTTTTTTGTATAAAATAATATATTTTAAATTCGCCTTAAAAAAGTTTTGTAGGTGTTGTTGTCTTTGATTTTGGAGGGGAATTCTGTTTTCGTAAGTAAAGCAAAATAAAGTAGTATAAGTGTAAGAGTGTTTTTTGTATCACCAAAAGGGGGACGAACGAATCATTTTCTTTCAAAGTCATCAAAGCGTAATTACTTTAGTACGAGCAATATTTACAATGTAGCATTAGCATGTAGCTTTATATTTTCGTCATGGTTCTACACAAGTAAATAAGTGTGTGTGTGTGTGTGGTTGTGTTATATTTTTCTGTTTTTCAATCCAATCTGCTAAACAATTGAAAATAACAACAACAGCAACAACAACAACACTTATCTTTCATTATCTTGTCGACAGTAATAATAATAATAATAATAGCAGCGAACAAACTTGTAGTTTTAATATTTAAGTGTTCAGCGTAGCCACAGTTTGGATGTCGGTACAATTTAAACATTTTAAGTTTAAGTGTTGCATTTCTATTGGTCGTTTCTAGTTAGTTGATTTTAGTCTTTGTATTAGTTTAAATTATTAACTTACAGATACATTAATAAACTTTAAAGAGAATAAAATACTTGTCTTTTAAATAGGTTATTTTTTAAAAGAGGGGGAGTACTTCCCTTGTTCCCCTTCTTTTTAAAACAAGTAAGAATGCTATGCCGATACCCTTTACCAAGAACTTGATATTTTCGGGAGCAGAATTTTATATATTATCTGGAAGGAATTATCAAATAAAACTTATGTGTATCAAACACCATGACTGACAGTTTTATTATCCGTTGCAGTTTTTTGACAGATGAAAAGGTTTTTTCTTTGGGTTTTTATGTGGACAAGATTTTGGAGTGTGATCTTTGGTTTTATAAAATTAAATTAGACTAAATTTCATTACAATATCATTAACTGTAAGCGTTATAGACGTATTAAAGTGATTTTCGGAAGGCGACTTTACATGGGATCTTTTGTAAATTGGATGACTGATAAAATTTGGTAAAGTGATTTCTATTTTTACTAAACTTATAATGACACACTTACAATATCGTTATTTGTTAGCGTTAGCGTATGAAAGTTTATTTTGAGTCTGAACTTAATATGGATCCCATGTTAATTGTTGGACCGATGATTATGAAACTGCAAAAGACCACAAAACCCTTAATATCGTGTGTGGGTGCACCGGTATGAGTATGTATCGCTAGGCTGTAGGGTATTTAAACGATTAACCGTTGTTCGATTAATCGAATAATTTTGGGCGATTAACTGTTCAAACATTTCAAAATTAATGTCGATTAATCGATTAATTGAACATTTGTTTTTTTATCAGTAATAGTTTTTCTTTTCTTTTATGTAAAAAACAAGTCGATACGTTTTAAATACCCTTTTATTGTTTCTTAACTCAGGAACAATTTAAGTAACAATTTTTTAAAATATAGAACAAAGACTGAAACCAAGAAATTTACGAATAATTTATTTTTAAGAATGTTTAGTACAGACTTTTACCACAATGATTCAGATGAAGATATGAGTTTGTTTGAGACGACTGAGAACAACCTTCTAACAGACCTTAACAAGATTTTTAAAATTGTTTAAACATCAATAAGAGACTCACTAGGTATAATGAAAGACTACAAATTTGTAGAAAAGACAAGAAAAAGAACAGAGTTATTTGATATGCTTTATAACGCTTTACTTTCAATCTCTCCAACGTCAACAATAAATCAAGTTTCATCTAAACAAAAGAAAGAAATCGCTTGAAACTGTTTTCTCTTTGTGAAAGATTATTTAAGAAGATCAGCTGGAAACTTTGATAATAGTACCTTTTGTTAAATTGTTTTTACTTTTTAAATAAAACTTTTATGTTAAAAATATATATATTTTTATGTTTTTTTATATTATAATTTAAGTTTTTATTTTAAACTTCTAAATTAGGCAAAATTAAAATTATTCGATTAACCGATTTAAATTTAAATTGTTCGATTATTATTTGATTAAGATTTTACCTCGAATAATAATTCGCGCGATTAATCGATTAATACAAAACATCGATTAATTGAATACCCTGCTAGGCTGCTTTTAAAAAAAATTCAGAAATGTTAATTCCAAATATTTTATTAAACAGAAATATAAATTTTTCAAAGAACCTCTTTGCAGATTTGCTAAATTTAAATCCAAGGCTGCTGAAAAAACCTAGAAAGAGTTTGACAAATTATAATTTTTTGCCGAGTAAACACGTGTTAATCGGTATAGAATTACTTAAGGATACAGAATAAATATACATTGTACCAATATTTATTGGGGCTACAAACGGAACGCCAAACTTAATATTTTCTCAATCAGTACTCGCAGTGGTTAAGGGTTTAAAAAAGTAGAACATTCTCTGAACTTATGTAACAATGTAGGCTTGCACCGAAAGCCTACATAGGCAATTTTCACTTAGAAGACAGTCCATTTTATTTATTTTCTTTAAAGATTTAACGGTCTCCATTTATCTACCCTGATAGTTGGTTGTTTGTAGATGTTGGTTGTCCGGCCATGAAAACAGTAAAACCTTGTTGGCAGTAACTTTAGAAAGATTCTTGTTAAGCCTTATAGAACTTAAAATTGTCAAAAATTACCCAACATTTTTAATTAAACAATTAAAATTAAAAAAAATTTTTTTATTTGAAAATTTAATACATGATAACGATTAGAAAATGTGGCGAGAAATAAGGGATCGCGGATGTTATTGCTGAAACGCATTCTTGATATCCAATGTTGAGGCACTTTTTTCTGCTTGCTGGCCTGACCGTAGGTCACGACTAGCACGGATATTGTTGGCCTCCAAGATGTCAATTGTTGCTGGTTTATTATCATAAGCCATTGACTTCACGTAGTCCCTCAGGAAAAAAATGGAGAGATGTTGAATCGCATGCCCTTGGAGGCCAATTGACAGGTTTATTTCTCGAAATCAACTTATCGCCAAATATGCACGGAAAGAAGTTTATTTTCAAATGTAATCAATTTCGTTTTTTAAAACAAGAAAATCAAAAATCTAAAAATAATTTCTTCATTTTTACTTATTTTGTTCGTATTAAGTAAAATTTTCTTAAATAAAGAAACACAGAATAAGTAATTTTTGGCTTCAACGAGAATCATGCTTAATTTTCTTAGTTCAAGCCTTATTTAGTAAATTATGCTTTCCGTGTTGATTTCAATAAGCTGATGGTTACGGTCGCAGTATGGCACGTAGCGCCAACCACATTGCGTTGGGATCAATGACATCCATATTTTGAAACAAGAAACCATTGATCATAGTAAAGGGAGCTCCGGATTAATTTTTGATGAAATCCGATCATGCCATCAGCACGTTAGCCGCACCAAATGATGCGTTTTTCAAAATTTAATGTATGCTGTAGGATCTGTTGCTCAGCACGCGGAAATTTTGCCTATTTAAAAACAAGTTAAGCGAAAAATGGGCTTAATCGTTGAACACAATATCTTCGTCTATTTATCAAGGTAAATTTGGGTGGCTATGTTCGATCTGAAATCAATTTATGATGATTTACCAAAGTATAATGATTATATATGCTGAACAGTGTGTTCATTTCACAGATAACCCTATCGTTAGTTCTATCGCGCAAACTTCTAAAAATCTCTTAAAGGACATGGTCAACAAATAAATGTTAATTTATAGGCAATCAATAAGCTTTTGAGAAATATAATAGGAAATTGTCTATTTCGGTCAATAATTTCTCCTATTTGTGGTTATCACAATGAGCTAATTGGTCGATGGGTGTGTGATGTTTAAAGGACTTTAAAATCTGAAAATAGAATAGAGAAAAAAATAAAAAGTTTTCTTCACTTTCAATGGAACTTATTTGCTTTTTAAAATAATTGAGAAATTATTTAGAATCAAATCAGAGAAGATTCTGATACTTGACTTGTGATTCATTGCTAGACTATTTTTGCTAGTAAAAACTTTAACATTCATGTCCTTAATGTTTTGCTAGAAAATCAAAAGTTCAGCAAGCTAATTGTTCCTGAATGACTCATGTTTATCCTCGAGCAATAACTATATCTTTTTGTTAATTATTCATTCTAAATAATTTATAAGAAAATGGTTGAATGATTTTGTATAATCACATTAATTTGTATTGTTAAGCAAAAAACAAGTGGAAATTTAAAAGCAAAGTTCGGCAGATATTCAGTAATAAAAGTACCTGTTGTTTGTGAATTCCAATACATACAAACGTTTATAAACTTAAGTCAACATATGTTTATTGTATATATAAATGTATACGTGTGTATTACCATTCATGTTACACTTAGAATGCAGACTTTCCTGCATCCGGTCTCAGCTAAAAAAAATTTAAATTTCAACAAGTGTTTTTACTGCAACAAATAAAAAAAAGTATCTCTAAAAGATTTACAAACAGGAGGGTGGTATTATTTAGCCAAACGGGGAGTGCTACACGTTTTCAAACAACAAACAACGACAAAATTAAGTTTAATTTCTTGTTGAAATAATATTGAAAAAAAAACAAATATATTTCGTTTTTTTTGTTAGGAAAATCATTTATATAATGTGACAACAAATAAACACACAAGCCACTCATACTTATTCTATTGTGTTGTAGATACACTTTACTGTGACTATCTAATGAATACATGGTCGATCTCAATTTGAAATAAATTATACTTGATTATCATTTGTTGTTGCTTGTTGTTCTGTTCAGTTCTGTGTTTTTTTTTTTTTTTATTATTTCCGTAAAAATATAATATAACTAAAGCTTATTCTACAAGTCATTTGCAAACTTAATTTCTCCACCATTTATTAGAATTAAGCAGAACAGAACAGAAATCCAACACACCAACCACCACCATTCGTCAAATAAATGGACAATATACAAAAAAAAAAAAAAAACAAACAAAAATTATAATTCGCGTTTTTTTTTTTTTATTGGTCTCAATGTGAATTTGCTCAGCCAGGCGTAAAACTTTGAGATCGCCAGTGAGACAATTTTTTTATAGATGTAAATTTTTTATTTTTTCTAAACAAGTACGAGGTTCTAATAGATTCGTAGCAAATAGAAAACATGAATATACAGAAAAATAAATGTATGGATATTTTCGATTACACGATAAAGTTGTTGTTGGACAAAAGTATGGCGTGTATTGTATCTATAGATACACGTAAGGTTTTCCACATGCTTCACAATGTTGGATGGTATAGTGGATTCAACCGAAAGATTTTCAATATTTTTTATCAATGATAAAATTGTAAAATTCAAAAATACTTTTTTTCCACTATTTAAATTAGAATTGCCTCGAGACTTAAAATAGAAAAAAAACTGGTTGCAAGTTAACTAGATCTAAACGGAAACTTAACTAGGAGCTTAACTAGAACTGAACTAAAATTTAACAAGAACTGAACTAGAACTAAACTACAACTGAACTAAACTGAGCTAGAACTGAACTAGAAATGTACTACAACTGAACTAGAATTGAATTATAACTGAACTGAACTAAAACAGAACTACAACTGAACTAGAACTGAACAAGAACTGAACTAGTACTAAACTAGAACTGTACTAGATCTGAACTAGAACTGAACTAGAACTGAACTACAACTGAACTAAACTGAGCTAGAACTGAACTAGAAATGCACTAGAGCTGAACTGGAAGTGAACTTAAATTGAACTAAAACTAAACTAGAACTGGACTAGAACTGAGCTACATGACGCAGGATGACGCTAGTAACGGCATCTGAATATAAGTAGGTTGTGCAAAGACACAGAGGAGATAAAGGAAATTAAGCAGCAAACTGAGATGGCTGGGTAGTAGGTTCATACACGAATGTGAAGAGGTGTCGGTTTATGAGCTCGAGTATCTGACCGGCTTCGTAAAAGGCATGACCTGGCTGTATAACATGCGGCTTCAACAAGAAAAAAGCAAGTTTGAATACCGTCACCCCCAACAACACTATGATTAAAGAAAAGTTTAAACATATTATTTTTAATTTAACTATATTATTGTCACCGACAACCATATTGTGGTTAAATTAGTCCTCCATCAGGAATCCTGGGGCCAAATTACGGCGTTCAATGTAGATCGAAATTCCCATTTAAATTGTATTAAAATTTCGATTGATATCGAATGCCACAATTTGACCCCAGAACCATATTATGGTTGCCCCCGAACATGTTTTGGTTTAAAATAACTAAAATATGGTAAACACTTAAAAAAGCATGATTGGTTTCAACCACAGCATGTTGCTCTTGGGAAGGAGGAACAAACTCTTGTTAATTTAAAAACAAATTATTGTCATATTTAACAATAACATGTTTAGAAGCAACCATAATATGGTTGTGGCCTCTTGGTGGAGGAATAATTTAACCTTAATATGGTTGTCGGTAACAATAATGTGGTTTAATTAAACATAATATTTTTAAAATTTTCTTTAAATTAAAATAATTAAACATGTTTTTTCTCTGCGAGTGGTGCCTGGTCATATGTGATATGAGATATTGTTTTTAGTAGGAGTTTTTACTTTTTTGGTCCGATATTATCTTGCACCATTTCTTATGAATTCACACTTTATTTTGTTGTTTCTTTTCTTCATAATATTGTTTAGGACAAATGTAAACAAAATTAATGGAAAGCAAAACGAAATTAATAAATTTAATAATCATTTAGCAAAGTTTTGTTTCCATTTTCTCTATGGCATGACTATTAACTTCGGACACTGTTGTTTGTCGCAACCCGCCAAATTGTTATTTCCCACGCTGTGCAGGAAACTTCCTTCCACTCGCCAAAAGCGAAAGTGTAGCTGCTAATTCCATTTTTGGTAGCATTGTTTGCTGTATACATGTGTCCAATAAAGTTTAAAGTTTGGCATAAAACTTAATTTGACGTATTATTTGTATATCTAATGTGAGTGCTTTTCATATAAATTTTACCATTAAATTTTAATCGCTTCCATTGTGGAAACCGCTCATAATTAAAACTTACTCACAAAAATGGATAATAGAAGAGAAACATTTATTAATCTTACGCGGCTGCCAACAATGAAAAAGGATCACTTTTGTCTCTAATTGGGTTTCTAACTTCTTTCTTCCTCTGAATCTGATGATGATAATTAAAGGATATTGACGGATTCATTATTTATAGACTTTAATTTTACTGAAATATGGTTATTTTTATTACCATTTGTCTACATTAAATAGATGTTATAAATTTATCAAATACAAAAAATTGGGAATTAAGCACGAATAACAAAATCATTTAAATGAAATTTTGTATTCCCAAGAAAATTATTTTGATAGCTTATTTCATATTCTTAAAAATTACGATTCGATACATATCGAATGCAAAGATTTGCTTTCTCAACACGCATCGAAAAATTATTCGAAACGATAGTTAACTCGATATCGAATGCGGTGATAAGACCCCTGATAAACTAGAAAAGGTGAACTGTAGAGTATTTCATTGCGACGGCTTGTAAGTCCGTTTTAACATTATCTGATTAAAAATGTGTATGTGTATGTGTTGGAAACTCTTAAACTTGTTGCTTTGAATACTGATGTACGTATGAACTTTTTTATATGTACACATACATACATTTTTAGATGATTATATATTGTGATATTTCTAGTAATAAAACAAATTTTACTGTCGTTGGTTAATTTTCTTTTTGCAATTCAATGAATTTGCGTTCTAAAACAAATTTATTATATCTATTGCTATAATTTCTGTAATTTTTTATTTAAAGTTCAGAAAATGGGGTTTATATTTCATGAAAATTTTTATGCAAATGAAAATGTGACTTAAACAAATATTTATATAGAAATAATTGAAAGAAATAATGTTAAATTGTTTTGACCCTGAGTTAGACAATTATTAAAGTGATTAGATTTGTTCATTTTAATGGATATAAATGGAAATCTAGCATATTTCAATATATTAAGTTTAACATTATAGAAAATAATTTTCTTTTATTTTAAAAAACATACATTTTCTTTTGCTGACATGGTAGCTTTAAGTATGTTTTTAAGAAAGAAATCGGACATAAACATATTAAACTCTTAGTTATACACTTCCGTAGAGCCCACCCATTTATTTTACACAACGAATAAATAAAAAAAGGAAATCTCAACAATTTAAAAATTAACTCTAAAAACTAAAAAGCAAGCTTTGAGTAACATAAACACTTACACTTTAAGAAAATAAAAAAAACCATGTAGTAAATGCAACTTCTAAGTTTTATCAAGAAATTAAAATAAAAAAAAAATATATTTTTATATGAAAGGCGGGGTATATTAATATTTCCAACATAAACTTGTGAGTGTAAGTCAACTTTAATTTGCATTTTTCATAAGTGGCCTTAGGTGCACTTACTTAAAGTTCATATTATATGAAATAATACAAACAAACACACACACACACTAACTCACATGCAAGAGAACTCCTCTAAGTATGCAAAAACATTTGCTTGTAGGATGTAAATAACAAACAAGAAAAATAAATTCTCATACTTTTCAGCAACTCTTATGACTAAAAAAAAAATAGCATTAACAGGCAAAGTAGCAATCCAAGTATATTATCAAGGATGTGAAGGATGAATAATGAATTTCTATATGAATATATGCAACATCCTCTGCCGCACAGACGTTCTTAAAAAAACCAAAGACAAGAGAAAACGTTTTAATGTGATAACTTATTTGACAAACGAAACTTTAATTCGTGCTTAGCTCTGGCTCAATTTTAGTTAAGTTCTAGTTTAATTTTAGTTCAGTTCAAGTTGTAATTCTAAATTCAGTTGTATATCATAGTTATATGCAAGTTCCAGCTCTGGTTCTCTACCTGGAAGCCCTTGATACGCTAAGCCAAAATACAATATGTAAAACATTTGCTTTCAAAGGGGTACTAAAAAAAATCAGCCTCAACATAATTTTAAATGTCACGTTGTCCGTTATTATGCAACGGCTAGCAGTTTTGGTGTCCGCTAAAGTAGTGCACTCCCGCCCATGCTCTTTAACCTCGTTTTAGATGTTGTAGTTCGTAATGCTTCTCAAGATAATAGAGGTACTGGCTTATGCCACAACTCGAAACTCTAGAGTTTGCAAATTCTATCTGGCTCCTTTCCCACAGCTAAACGGAAAAAAACATTTAAACTGAAAACATAAGACTTTCTTAGCGTACAGGATTAAAAGCAAGCGATTCATTAGATTCTTGTTGAAATGGAGGCTGCAAAAGCCGATCTAAAAATAAACATGGGAACAGCTAAGTAATGCGTTGCAATACCATAAACACTACCAAATTTCCGATTGATAGCAACGAACTAGAAAAAGTTACATAATTTTGCTAACTAGGTAGCATCGTAACGGACAAGGAGGGTTCCAGCATGAATGTAGCGTACCGTATCTCAAAGGCCAACCAAGTATTCTGCACCATAGGGTACAATTCTCTGGTAAAATAACATACATATCGTCAGCACATTATTGGGTTGGCGCATATACCAAAAAGTACTAGTGGTAAAAACCACAATGAAAGTTAACATGAAGTTTTCTTAAAATATACCTGATAGAAACTTATTGTATTTTCATCCCTACACCTGGCAATTTTTTTTTCCTTTATTATTTATTGAATCTTCATATATTAAATATGAACTAACAATAGTTAATCAAATCTTATCCTAATACTTTATTTTATGTTCTGGTTCTGTTCACATATATAGGAGTTTATCGCTCATCTAAATAGGTAAGTGCGGCCACACTTGTGTCTCTATTCCAATATTTTCAATTTATTTTTGATAAGTAGCTTTTTGAGCTGCATACGTAGACTTACTGCTGTGTATTGAGTTGTTGTTGTTTTATTTTGCTTTCAATCTAACTACTTTTTTTTCTTACACCAATGAAGCAAAGCAAGAGTTAAATTTATTTTGTACGTTTTTATATGAGGAATTTGCTGTAATCGCCAAACAGTGGCGTGTAGAGCAAAACAATATTTAATAAACTTTGAAGAAGTTTCCATTTCGTGAAACTGGTATATAACTTAGAAACGGGGTATTAAAAACATAAAAACTGCAAAAAAAAATTTAAATGGTAGATAGGTCAAACCAATAATGAGCTCATGATATGTATTGCGGAGATTTGGAGATAACAAATCTGCAGCCATTGTATATTTGAAAATTCTACCAGAAAAGCTCGGCCACACCGTGCACAGACCTTCCAATGACATTTCTAAAGTTGTTTTAGACTGAAAACAACAAAGAGGGGCAGAATTAGTAGACTGCTTACGCCTTAACCTAAACAATGAGTCTAGGCTGAAAAGAAGTAAAGCAAATATTATCAAACTGAATTAAATAGATTCGCTGTGGCCCTTTGTTCCCGATAGGAACCACGGGATGTAATCCATATATATATTTCTGGCTCTAGTTAAGGTTCTTGTTTACATTTTGATCTATAAGGCTCAGATTTCGAATCTAGTTCAAAATATAGCTTAGATTCTTATTCAGAGGTTTTTTTAGCTTATAGTTGATTTTCTATTTTATATCAATGAAGGAAATCTGTCTAATTTGGATGTAAGTCTTAGTTTTGGTACTTTTTCAGTTCCTTATTCAAGTTCTTAAAAAGTCCTATTTATTGTTCCAGTTCTAGGTCGCTTTTACCTTGTGATCTTATTCTTGTTCTTTCAAATTAAAGTGCAAGCTTTAGCTTAAAATATATTTCACATTCTTGTTCGTGTCTTAGTGAAAGTTTCCTTTAGGTTTACGTTTAAATAATACTTCATGTTCTTATTTAGGGTCCAGTTTTGTTTCTTCACAAAGTATTATTTAAAGTTAAATTTTTAGTTTAGGTTATATCTCCGATACCAGTTCATATTTGAGTTCTATTCTCGTGCAGTTGTTTAATCGTTAAGTGCTTCAGATTTTTGAAATACTTAACCCTTTCGCGCCCAAAGTTTCTTATAAGCAACTTGAATTTTAATCATCGTTTTATTTAAAACCATCGTAATAAAATTATTAAAGTACATATAGAGTTGGTTAAAGAATGAATAAAAAATAGAAAAGTTTGTTTTAATTTTTTATAATGTGAAATACTTCCTGAACGGCCCAAAGTTGCTTAAAAGCAACTTTCAATTTTTAGTCACCCGAAAATTAAAAAAGTCTGAAATTTTCAAAAATCCTTAATTTAGATCTAATCACTAAGGAAATTATAAAAAATAATTTTTCTGGCAATGCGTTCAAGAGCGGGCGCGAAAGGGTTAAAGCCACTGGCGATGACTTTATAAGTTTATGTATATCTTCCCAAATATGGTAGTGCATTAATTCAAACAAGAATCTTCTCACAAAAACTTTCTGCTTTGCCAAGTTGTTTTCCTTTCCTTTTAATAATAAAAAAAAAACAATAACTGCAACTTAATGCAAAAGTATTTATACCACTACACATATACAAAAGCGTGGGAATATTATGAGTTTGAATTAGAAAATAAAAATGCAAAATGCTGAACTGCTTAAGACTTGTTTCCTTGTATTTTGTCATTTAAGCTGAAAATAATTACAACTACTTGTAGTGTTGCTGTGAATTTCTCTCTTCCTTTCCACACCACCTCAACAAATTTCGCACGCATACTTGCAACAACTTAAACTCATAGACTTGCTAAACTTGTAGAAATTTCCGTTTCCTTTAACATGTGAATTTGTTTCAGAAAAAAACTTAAATAACTGACGTATAAAACGAACATGCTCATATATGAATATGAACAAGAATGTTTTTGAAAATAAAAAACAAGAAACATTAACAGGCTGCAATATAAAGTTTATGTTTTTCTTGATTTTTTTTTCATCTCCTAGATTTACTTTTTTCTCTGTTGTTGTTTTTCTGTTTTGATTTAGTATCGTATGAAGAAGAAAAAACTTTTTTGCTTATGTTTGCATGTAAACAGTTTTTTTTGCAGTGGTGGTCAAAATAATAGCACATATTTGGATTTAATAAACTTTAAACTGACAGTTTGCAGTACTGACTTACACTTCATTGACATTTTGGAAATTTTTTTCTATTTCTCTAATTTTCTAGCAATTTTCGTAGGATTGTCGGTGGCTAATTTATTTCTTATACCCTAAATTTTACTTTGCCATTTTTTTCTTCTCCACTGTTCTTTATATGGCTCATAAGTTTGAATTGTGTTCTTGCTTTTTATTTCATATTTTTTTTTTTCTGTACTTGGCAAAAGGATTTGCTTAGTGCATGTATAAGTTTTATTTTTTAATATCTTAGAATTAGACAAGCAAATAAGAAGGAAAGAGCCAAGAGTATGAGTTCCATAAACTAGAACGTTTTGCTGGTTGGGCTTATTCGTTGCATATTAAACTGACTACAAGAAAGAAACGTCATATTAGTTTTTTTTTTAATTTTTTTATTTTATTTTTGTAGAAAGTTGCACAAAGCAAACTTAACAGTATGTGTAATACAGTGCAGTAAAATATATGTACAGATGCATGTTCGTTCAGAAAAATACTAACAAACAAATGGCCATGTTAGAATATTAACCCGTTTAAGAATGGTGCAATTAAGTTTTTTTTTTAATTTGGACTTAAGTGGAGGATTTTATATGGAAACTATGGTTTGTTATCGATGAAGATTTTTAATACGTGTAGCCTTTTCTAATTTTAAGACTACTTAGTTCTATAAATACAAGTGGTGCTCAAAATATCAGCTGTATTTAAAGGAACGAACTAAAAATTGAATTCCAATTTAAATAGACTAGTTCTATTTTAGGTTTTAGTCCCAGTTATTTGTTGAGTTCTGTTTTATTGTTTTTTTTCTGTTCTAGTTTTTTGTTTATGAAGAAAATTTCGCCATTCGATATCGATCGTAGCAACAATAAAATTTAAATGGACATTTCGATCAATATCGACTGCAGTAGTTTTTCTCCAGATTCAAGTTCAGTTTCTAGTTTATGTTTTTGTTCCGGATTCAGTTCAGGTTGTTTTTAAGTAAAAGTTCTAATGAAATTTCTAGTTCAGATTTTAGCGTCTCAGGTTTTGGGTTAGATTTGTAGTTTTTGTTCGAGCTAAATTTAAAATATTTGTTAAAGCTTAAGTTTCAGCTGTGGTTTAAGTTTTTTTTTTATACTGGGAGTATGACTATGATCGGTTATTAGGTATGGCTGTATTACATGGAGCTACACCAGATTGACCCATAACAAAATCCAAACTTTTGAAAAAACTAATCTAAAGCTACGGTCACACTTAACAAATATTTGACGAAAAAACCGGGACCAAAAAGCAAACTAAATAATAATTTCCGTCAATTTCAATATTTATTTAGATTATAATACATACCACATTTTGCAAAAAACAATTTTTTGCTATGCCTACTACCAGGCATTCAGTTTATTATTGTAATATTAAGAACATGTTAAATCTCAATATTTATTAGCAAAAGTAGAGGTTACGCTTATTTGGTTAAATATTTAATAATACATATCCAAAAGATCTTTCGGCTAAATCGAATATCAACTGTGTCACTGTGGGAACAAACTAACAGTATGTCAATGGGCACAGGAAATAAGAAGACGTAAATGGACTTGGATCGATTATACTCTTATGGCTAATAAATCAGTAAATGTTTAAACGCTAGTCTAGTTAAACTAAACTTAATTTTATATGTAGTTTAAATTCAACAGTTGTAAATCAACGCCCCATATTATATCTAGTTTAAAAAATAATAATGTGGCAGCACTACGATAAATGTTGTCAAATTCATATCTCCTGTATTGATAGTTTAAACGCCCAATTTAATGCGTTTAGAGATGGTTAAAATGTTTACTGACTTATAGATTTGCTGGTTTAAACACATTTTAAACCAAAAGGGGAGTTTAACTTGCTGGAACTGGTCTCGAATGGAGTCTCAGGGACATTCCAGCATATAATTCATGGACACGCTGCACAAGACAGAACTTGTATCAGCTCATAAAGCAGTTGCCAAAAATAGAAGAAAACGTAGAAAATTGGTTAACGTCGTACACAGAAAAAAATTTTTGACTTGTTTTTTCAATTAAGCCATTAATAAAAAATATAACCGGTTTAAATTAAAAAATTTAATAAAGTGAATTAAACTTTAAACACCATTTCTACAAAAAATGTTGATTTTAACAAAAAATTTAAACAAAAACAGGTTTCTTAAATATAACAAAGAAATTGGCGACTTTTTGGCAATCCAGAATTGGTTAACGCCATACACATAAAAAAATTAGCCATTTTTTTTGCCAAATAAGCCATTATTAAAAAAAAATCAATTTTGATTCAAAAATTGAATCAAGATAACTAAACGTTTACTTATATCAACAACATTACTTCAGAAAATGTTTTTATAATAAAAAGTGTGAAAAAACAACAGGCTTTTTAAATACAACAAAAAATTGGCGAATTTTTCGCTAAGTTTTTACCACTACCAGATTTCATACTAGTTTTTTAAGCATAGAAATACTCAAGCCAATTTCGTATGCTCTCATTTATAGTGAGGCCTAGTGAACGCGTTCTGAATCGATTGCAACAAATGGTAGTCGCACGGGACAAGCTCTGAATTAGAAGACTGCTGAGCCAAAACTTCAAACTACAATTTTTTTAAAAACTTTTAAACTGACCTTGCAGAATGTTAAGCAAAATTTTCGTGATCTGCTCATAATAGATGAGATTTTCTGGTCTCACCAAATACAGAGCATTACCTCGGCGCCATTGATATTCAGCTTCGTATTTGACTTGGCTTGTTTGGCCAAATGCAAGGTTTCTTGCGCTTAGGGTTGTTGTTATAGATCAATTGTTTTTGGCACCAGTGAAGGGTCGATTTTAAAATATATTTTTTATGGCGTTTAAGCAGAAGTTTAACCATTCAAAAGTTATTCAGTTCACAAATCTCTTGTAAAAGAGACGCCATCTGCTGTGAATTCCGCATGTTTAGATTGCAAAGCCAAACAATTTCTTTAACATATTATCCCTCGGCTTGACCGTTAAAGGTCCTATCATGAGAACATTCTGAGGTTATTTCTGTTTTTTTTTATTAAAAAATTGAGATCTCGAAGGTTTATTCCAACATAATTATTATGCCTCTGTTTATTGGGTCTTCGCTCTGCTTTGGCTCCCAATGGACTAATGTGGCTACTTATTCTTGAGATTTCTTTCATATTCATATATTATGAACACATGAAGGCAAACAAAGTAATTAAGACAGAAAAAAATAAAATAAAACAATGGCCCTGGATAATAAAATGGCTAAATTAAAAATGTAAAGAATATAAAGTAGGCTGGTCTACATACATAAACATTCTCAGAAGAATATTAATTAATCAAGCCGACAAAAAGATCCTTCAACTTTAGACAAATAATAAAACATTTGTGAAATATAAAAGTTCTTTTCTGCAAATTTTCTTATTTGTTTTGTAAATTAGTACAAGTTATTTGCTGGTTTAGAAAAAATATAAAAATAAATTTAAGGAGATTTAAAAAAGGAGTGAACGATTTATTGGTTGGATTTATCGGTGTGTGTTTTAGAACAATTTTTCTTCCATTGTAAAAATAAATATTTGTTACTACTCTTAAGATATAATTATATCTCCTAGGACAATTTGTTTTTTTTTCTAGGGGTTTTTAAAGATTTTCTTATTTATATATCATAGTTGAATTATTGTTTTTTGTTTGTTTTTGGTACTCACCAAATTTTAAGCGGCTTTCTCATTGGATAACTTCTCGATATGGTGTAACCTAAAAGTAGATTTTGTAAAAAAGTACCAAAAAATGTTTGATTAGTATTGCATTCTTTTAGACATGATTTTTAAAAGTTAATTTTTTTTTTCTTAATAATTAAAAACAAAAATAATTACGAGAAATTATATTAATAAAAAAAAAATTGTATTTCTAAAAATAATGATGTGTAATTTAAATGAGTAATGTTGTCTTGCTAGAAAGTATGCCTGATTATCATGTTTTAAAAACGCCCCTTAAAACAACTGCAGTTGAAATGTTTTGCTTAAGTCTGTTTTTAAGATACAGAAACGTTTAGCGTTGTTGCGATAAGAAAGAGAACAAAAACGCACGCCTCTTAAATGAATGCACGGATATTGGGCGAAGTTGTAATTTGCCATTAGTGACAAGAAATTAATTCAAAAATTATGTTAAATTTCCAGTTCTAAGTTTTGTTTTTTTTTTAAATAGATTTGTATCTTCTGTGGTCAAATTTTGATTGACACGTTTTTTTTTTTTGAAAAATTTGATCTTGATTAACGTGAAAATGATTTTTGTGAACATTTTTTTTTGTGTTGTGATCATTGTTGCCATTGAAAATTTCCAAAAAGTGTAATAAAAAGGGAATTTTAGAAAAAGGGGTATTTTAAAGTAAAATAGGGCAAAGTTTATTAGTATGTATTAATTAAATACATAAGCCTAAAAAAAAAACGTAATTAGACATACTTGAATTATAAATCAATGTTAAAACTAAGAAACAATTCACAGGTACATTCCAATATTAGTCATATTAACCAAAAAAAATTACTTTTACAAAAACCTTTGACAATGTTTATCACTTTTTAGAAATACTTATTCTATATTTTGTAATTAATTACTCACTTAAAGTCTATTCTTCCAGCTTCGATTCGAGCAAATTGAAAGAGAAAATCATGGACTCACAAGTTTCAATTTTAAGTTTGTGTGTGAATAGTGTCCGTGGACATTATGACATTTTACGCTATGACATGCTCATGAGAACTTTCGTAAGGAATAAAGCCAATTGTTAACAGGACAAAAAGAGATAAATTAAAAAAAGGGTCACAACAAGTGTCATTCGCATGAAAAATGGTCAAAAGTGATAGCTGAGTGTCACAACGGCAACGCTGGTTGCGATCGTTGAGTGTTTTTTGTCGCTGTAATTTTCCTTATACCTGCTTACATTTGGGGTATTCACAAGGTAGTAAAGACTTATTACATATTAATGTCTAATAAAAACAAGAAAACAATATGAGTCCTGTTTTGACAAAACAAAAAAAAAAACACAGCATAACAAGTTTCATTATTTTAGGGCTTTTTTTGTATGAAACACAACAATAATTTTTTAAAACAGTTGTAAATTATTAGAATATTATGACAATATGACTTGATAGCACACCTTGTGCTACCGTGAATAAAAATTATTGCATACATGTGCAACAAAGATATAACAGATTTTCGATAGAACTAAACTAAATTTATTCTCCAATGAGAGAACAATGAGGGAAAGAAAGAGGGAACAAAACGAAGGGCAGGACAGTGTTGCCAATCTGTCTGTACTAACACATTTTGTGTGTAATTTTTACTTGCATGTATAACTATGCCCATATGCAATTTGGTTCATATGGAATCAATGTGTAATCTTACGTTGACTTCTATGCCTTCATTCATATTTGACAGTTAAACTTTTCTATTCGAAAAAGGATTTACTGTCATTCTTCTTCTGCACAGACAGTGTATGAGAAACTCAAACACTAACTTTTTTAATATTTTGCTTTCTAAAACAAATGTGCGAAGAAATGTTAGATGGGGTCTCCACGAGCAATAAACTTGGATATATTTATGTTCTAAGCTGTCAAATATCATTGCCAACACCAAATGTCCATGTGGTAGACCGCAAGGGCATTTATGTGCGTAATTGTTCAAAATTTTTTTGAAGAAATAATGCTAAACATGGGGTTTATAGCGGCTCAGGAGGATTCATATAATTCAGACGAGAGTAAAGAAATATCTAAAATCCATGGAACCATCCATCATACGCATTGGCGTCTTGATCCCTATCCGGAATACCAACATACAATTATTATTCCTCTGTGTAAATCCTGTTTCCAACAAACCCTGCACACAATTTTTTTCTGTTTTCTTCAAAATAAACGAAATATACAAAATTATTAACACTGTTTTTTATTTTTAAATTTTTCATTTTGATTCATGTCAAAAATAAGAAAATATTCCAGATTAAATAAACCAACAAGCTTTTAAACTCATTTGCTTGACAATAACATAGCGGCCACACGATCAAGTTTTGCCTTTCAATTCCATTCAATTTACTCAACTCTCTCATTTTTTTACTAACACACTCACACTTTTTAAATTGACCACGAAATGGCTTTCAATTTCACCTTTCCATTTGTTTGACAATTTACTTTCAATTTAACAGCTGAGTACATGTTTGTCTTTATAAATTGTTTTTTTATGGCATCTTGAAAGTAAATTGAGTGCCACCTACGTCACAGCTCTCAATTTTTGTAAATTTTGACAAGCAGTATATGTAAAAGACTATCAAGAACAACTTGATCGTGTGGCCTCAGGGTAAATCAAACAATAGGATTTACATGTATTCGCATAGTTGCTTAAGCCAACTTAACCACATTATTTTTAGGCCTTTAATTGGCAACACTGCGGCATGTGCTCTTGTACTTTTGTATTCAGTCATGGTGTAATAACATTTTACATTTACCCTCGAATTCATAAACGATTATTAAATTTAACAAACGTTTATTATGGGAAAGTTTCTTAGAAAATTTGTTTTGTAAACATTTATTAAATATAAAATTTTTTATGAATACAGGCATAAATGTGTTAATAATGACAACCCTCCCTAATGATTGTACCTCGTACTTATCAGAGAACTGCAAAAATCACTATTTTTCTTGATTTACTCATACGCTTGCATTTACATCAATTATATGCCTGCAAAACAGAGTTCAACGTTGGTATTATTGATATCGTTTCGTAACCAGTTTATTTGTGCATGTGTGAGTTTGATGATTGAACGTGCGTTGTTTGCATTCATTGATGCGCACGCCATAACACAATTGCTCAATATTAAAACGCAGGCATTCTTATGCTTTTGCATTCAAGTAGTTATTGTCCACTCAATGAGACAACGAAGAACGTATGTACATGACCATGCGTGTATGACTTTGCTTCATTTTTTGTATTTGTATTTAGCGTTACCGAGGTATATTTTAAAAATATACCGAAAAAGGTAGTAATTACGAAAAAAGGCAACAAAAAGAGGATTTAAGAAAAAAGGGCACCTGTTTTAAAACCAGAATGATGTCAAGAAATTATGTTTTTTCCACGTATTATGTTGGATTTATTTAGTTTTTCAAGTAATATTTTATAAATAGTAAAATGCATAACAGAAAACATATGGTATAACACTAGTCAGTAAAAACCAAAACAAGTCGGGAGCAATAACTTTTCTATGTGGTTTTAATAAACTTTAGCGTGCCGAATCCAAATCTGTTCACAGATTTGTGGGTTAAACCAATATTTCGCCCGAAATAAGGCGGTTATGCTAATTCATTTTATCCTAACTTGTAGTAGCAACAACGGTTACGCTGCTTGTATATTGTTTTAGTGTGTGTACCTATGTGTGTATACTTTTCATTTCAACTACATAGCAACTGCTGAACAGGCATCAGAGCAATGATTGCTTGCTTTTTTTTCTTTGTATATGTTTTTTACCAAAGCAATCATTGACGAAGGAAACTGAACATAGTAGCATGGCAAAGCCAATTCGCTGTGCATAACTTGAATGAATTTAAAAACAGCAGCGAATGCGTGTGGCAGAGAAAGTTCGATTGCATGGTCATAAAATACGAATTTTTTTGCAATAAAGCCGTTCTTTGGTTCTTATTCTTCTTTGGTATCCAGTTAAGTGTCTCTCTCTCTCTTTTCTCCACCACAAAGTAATAATTACAGCGACAGAAATCGTATAATTTAAACAGGTGCTAAGGGGCTTACTTATATCAATAGTCCTCTATTAACCTTAAAGAACTAATTTTTTTGACATGTAAATACATAAGATCCTCTTCTATTCCACCCGAATTAACTGCTTATAGCTGCATACTTATGAAGATTAATGTTAATAATGGTTAAAAAAGAAATCTATTTCAAATTTCGTATACAAACCATCAGTTATAACGAAACAAACAAATTTGTAAAGTAAAATAATAAACCGGTTGTGCCGATTTCTAATACACATTTTGCACTATATAAAAAGGGGTTTCACCCAGAATTCTTTTACTGAACAAACGTGATAAACTTTATAATGTCAAAATTCTAGTAGTTCGGTTAATGGAAATATCGCACTTAAGCAGCAAGAGGGTATTAACTTGAAATTTTAAAAATGCTCAGTAGAAGCAAAACAATTTTAAAACAAGTAAGAAAGTACAGTCGGTCAAGTCCGACTATATGATACCCTACACCACAGTATTTTAAAACACATTAACAAGAGTGCACCCTTTTTGGAACCCATAGAGAATCATGCTTATATAAATATGGATCTATCGATGTTTTGAATTTCATTAAAATCGGTTTGATAGTTTCTGAGAGGCAGAATTGCCCCTATCTTCCCTCGTGGTCCTATGATTCGGCTTGGTCCTTGTGCCAAATTTTATCAAATTATCTCCAAAATTGCGACCTGTACTCAGCGCACAAGGTTACATGGACAGCCAGCCAGCCAGCCGGACGGACATCGTTAGATCGACTTAGCAAGTGATTCTGAGTCGATCAGTGGTGTGAGTATAATAAAAGACATATAAAAAGTCATTTTTAAAGCAACCGATTCATTACCAACAAGTATACAAAAGAGAATGATGTTTTTGCAGCGGGTAGATATAAATATAACGTGTCGATTTATTTTTTTAAAAAAAGTGAAAAAGCAAAACATTTCGAGTTAATACCCTCTTGTTGATCAAGTGCGATATAGTGAATTGTTTCCTTCAATTTTTCTTTTGACGTTAAATGAACTGGCAAAAAGTTGTTTAACTTAATGAAAAATCATGCAAAATTGTGGTTTTAGAATTATAAAGTCCAAAATCGTAGCGTTTTTAAAATTCCCAGACAAAATTTAAAGCATACTTAAAGGCTAAAGTGATTAAATTTTGAATAAATTAAAATAGATGTTTTTGTTGTATTTAATAATAAAAATAATAAAATAAAAATTATTTTCGTTGGTTCATTGCAAAAGTCTCTTAAAATTTTTTAATATTTAAGAATTTTTTTCCAGCTCTATATTTTTAAAATATTTTGAAATAATGTTCTTTTTTTTTTTTCTTTAAACATAATTATTATATTGTTTTATAATCTGTTTTGTTTTCTTTATATTTTAATATAATTTATTTTTTTTTCACCAATACCATTTTACGATATTTTACCCTTAAAAATTTTTGTGTTCATTTTTTTTCGGTTTGACAAAAAAACGACTTAAAAAGTCTGTTGCTACTTGAACGTTTACGTCGTTATCATCGTAGGCGAAGTCGTTGTATTTGTTGCCAATGTAATTGCTATTGTTATTGTTGTTGCTGCTGCTTAAGTGTTGCAAGTAATGCTTGCGTGTGCATGTATATGCTTGCAGCTTCTTCTCTTTTATTATTATTAAAATGATTTTTTAAGATTTTTGTATGCGCGTTAAACATTGCTTTAGGTAAAAGTTGCTGTTGCAAGTAAGTATTATCTTGTTGTTGTTGTTGCGATGTGTAGCAAGCAACACATTACTGCTGCAACACCAAATATACTATGCATAAAAACATATGCTCCATACTTTTAAGTATATTACAATAGTAGAAGATACAAGCAATAGCAAAAGCAACACCAACCAACATCAATACAAGAAGAGAGGACAGCAACAGAATCCAACCAGCCAGCCAGCCAACTAACCAACCATTCAACCATTCCAGCCATTATAAGCACCCACGTCCAACATTCCACCTCTTGCACCCCTTTCAACGAAAGACATTAAAAACAACAACAACGAAGGTAAAAAATAAAATATTGCATACAATAACGAAAAAAGAAGAAGAAAAAAAAAATTTGCAAAAAAATATTGAGAAAAAAGAAACTCATAAAATTATTTTGTTTTCGTTTTTTTGCACTGCACGAGCATGTTGTTGTTGGTAGAACGTGTTAGTAGTTGCTGTTTCTGCTGTTGTAGTAATATTTTTATTGTATTATTGAGGGGGTTTTGGGATCATGTTTGGGCTTGTGCTGCTGCAACAAGGAAGATAGTGATGATGATGGCTGTGATGGTGGTAGCAGTAGCAGCAGCAAAAGTAGCAGTAGAAGCACATGTAAGGTGTATGATGATGATAATAGTAATAAGCCGGCTGTAGACACCATGCTTTCGTATATTTTTGTGTTTGTTTTTCCCTTTTTTCTTTTTTCTTTTATGTTTTATATTTTTGCTATTTTTATTTTGTTACGATTTCGTAGAGATTTTTTCGTTTTTTTATAACATTTTTTTTTTATTATTTCATTTACACGCAAGGGTATTATAGCCGAATTTTCGGGTTTGTTTTTGTTTACATTAAAACATATGATTAACAACACTTTCTTTTTTTCATTTCATTTTAAGCAAAACCCTTTTTTTGCTGCTTTTCTTTTTCTTGTTTTACTAAAAGGCGGCAACACAACATATTTATTTCTTTTCAATAAAATTCTTATTAAAACAAAACACAAATTTAGTTATATTTATTTGAAATTAAATTTTTTTTACACTTTTTCGTTAATAACTGTTATAGTTTAATTTGTTACTTTCTTTATTTAAAAGAACCATTGCCTAATTTAAGGCTTGTTTTGTTTTTACTGCGTTATGTTTATTTAATGTTCGTTACTTTTACTCAATTTTAGAATATTTTTTTAAATAACAAAAAAAATTAAGAGAAAATTCAAATGCTTACATATTCTGTAAAGAAAATAAAAGAAATAAAATATTATAGTTTTATGGGTCATATTTTACAAAACAAATCAATAAACGTTAATAAAATTCTTATTGCAAAATACGGGGACATTTTTGAAATATTTATTTTTTTTAATCAAAATGATTCCCATTAAACATTTGTTCAATAAGAAAAACCATTTATGCAATATTTATCAAACAAAACGATTTTCCATACGAACAAACGATGCGAGTTGAGACGAACATTTTTGTATTAAAAATATGTGAAATATTTTTAACTTTGTTAACATTATTAAGGGTCACAAAAGCATCACAATCGGCTTGACAACAGAAGCAAGACATTTGTGTTTATACTAAAAATATCTGATTGTCGTACAGGCATGCTTTTCATATCAACTCGTTTGTGTGGATTATTTAGCCCTTAGCCGTTTTGTTTTATAAAATAAACCAGAAATTTTACTGAGCGTTTATCGTTGCATTTTGTAGAACTAAGCCATAACTGTTGTTGGAAATAAACATATACATTTTGTAGTATTAATTAACACTTATTTCTTTATGGAAAAGTAAGTAAGATCTTCTACGACATGCGACATGTGGTACAGCAATATTTCATAAAACAAAAGATTTGGACGAGGGGTGTAGATATGTGTTCGGGGTAAAAAATGTCATACGAAATGTAAAATCAAGCAATTTTTGAATGATCCTATTTAAAATGATTGCAATTTATAGCCAAGGCGAATTCATTAGAGGTGAATTGAACAGCCCTGCTGATAACTGTTTTTTTTTTGTTTTCTTTATTATATTTGGGCATTGTACAATGGGCTTACAAAAACAATTTGATTGTGCTTTTTGTAGTTGTTGTACTTATTGTAGCAAAGATATTAGCTGTAATGAATTCGCCTTGCTTAAAAAAACACCATGAAATGACACATTGTATGGTAACATGCCAAGAGCAATCCCCAAAATCAAAACCAATATTCGAAATGAAATCATGGAAATTACAGCGAAAATTTTGCGAAAATCGATTGAATGTATCTTCCTGTTTAACGATTTCGAACGTCAACGTTCGCATAGAAATTTATGAATTTTGTTTAAACTGTCAGTTCAACTATTTCGAACGTTATCGTTTTTATAAAAAATTTATATGAAAAACACTGAGTTTTAAAAATATTTTCCATACAAAATTCTATGCGAACGTCTACATTCGAAACGTTCGAAATCGATGCACAGGCTGTATATTTAAAAGAGCACGTTTGTGCAAAGCAGAAAATGGCAGCAACTAACAATATCGTTTTTCAGAATTAAATAAGAAAATTTTTTTACTGAATCTGAGTTCATATTGTGAAACTTTTCTTTCGGAAAAGCAAAGTTTATAGAAGGGAGGAGAGAGTAAAATATCACGTTATCTTGCCCTCTCACCAGTCAACTCAGACCTTCTGAAAGAAAACTTTTAAAATGTAAACTAATATATTGAATTTAGACAAAAAAAAAAAAAAAAAAACAATAATAATCGTATAGATAAAAGATTTATAAAAAATTTTAAGTAAAAAGCACTTTCTGTGCCAACCTCTATTAATCGTTAAAGGTTTTAATAAAACGTACATAATTTAGATTCCTAAAAGATTAGAAAGAATATAATTTACAAACTAATGGCCATTTTCTCAATGTACCGTCAAACTGCCTGTTACTTAATGTGAACATAAATTTATTAGACCGATAAACTGGCTGTGAACAATTTTGGGTTTCTCAATATACCGACAAAAAACATGGTTTTAAGCTGGCAACAGCTCTCAAAATACATGTAAAAGTTGGGAGTCAGCTGATTGAATTTATCTGTACGGCAAATAAAAGGAAAATAAATAATCGGCAGATGGGTGCTGGTTAGCTTTGCGACAGAATAGAAGCAAATGAGACATTGAGAAAACCAAATTTCTTTAATGTGCAGTTTTTCGTTGGGAAAAAAGTTAATCGTGTGATGAGAAAACGGCCATAACATTGCAATATAAACCAATTTATTTAATTTAGCATTGTGCGATGATCACACTCTTATTCATGCTTTTTCAATTTAACTAACACTTAACTGTTTTAAACTTTGCTGTTTATTAAAGCATATTTCTGTGCGCTTAAATTGTAGCTAAATTTAAACCAGGGCATGAAAGCAAACAAAACATTTCAGAAAAATTTGCAACATCAACAATACTTTTAATTTAAAAATATGTAAATTTAAACGTTTTATACATGAGCTAAAGCAAATTAAATACTACAAAAGTGCAAAGATAGTGACTTTCACTCATCTGCATTCTTTAATTCACCGTTGCAATAGAACATTTGAGAACAAAACAACTGTCTATACGTATTTTGTGAATGATGCTCCATTATGTTTTTTTTTTGCTAACATTTATAAATTTTGATTATTATTTGGAATTTTTTTTGTAACTACTAATTGATATGACTGAATTGATAAACTTTAATAAAAACAAAAATTCGTAAAAAAAATTCTGTTTTTTAATATCACCATCAGGATCAAATCAATCAAATCAAAGAACAATACAAAACTATATTGCAAAATTTTGTTTGCATTTTGTTTTACTCACTGCAATTTACAAAAGAAATGGCTTTAAAACGTTTGGTTTTGCTAATTTTCGTACTCTGGTTTTCACTTAACTACAACATAATTTTTTCGATTTCGAAACGAACAAAATTGATAAGATGTCGAACCTTTTTTCAGTTTAGTGCCGGTTCACATACGTCAAGTTTAACTCGTCAAGTCTTGAGCTTTTAGGAGAGAAGGAAAAAGCGGATGCCATATCTTTTCCGCTCTCTCCTAACAACTCAAGACTTGACGAGTTAAACTTGACTTGTGTGAACCGGCACTTACACAGAAAAAATTCTTCAGAATTTTTCACCTATTAAAGCATTAATCAAAAATATAATCAGTTTTAGTTAAAAATTTAATCAAATTAATTAAGCGTTTAATCAAGTGAACTAAACGTTTAATCAAG